>OU862930.1:11106735-12306735 GCA_917880885.1 Limnephilus marmoratus | reverse complement strand
AATGTGGGCGGTTCTCCAGTGTGCTCGTCGCTGGTTACAGGGGTAAGTAAATTATGAAACATTTGTAAAAGTGTTTAAACTAAACACGGCAACAAAATATTGCTATGTGAATTGGGGCGAATCTTTTCGGGGCGAGTATTTGGCCTTAGCAAATATGTTATTAACGTGGCAAACAATTCGCGCTCCCATGTAAAAGGTCTATTCATTCAAAGCAGATTTTGCTTTTAAGAACTAAATGGTGATATTATAATGCGAGATGCCTATATACTGTCAGATTGATTTTTTAACGAATCACAGTCATTTTTCCTCTCTTCGCCCCCCATAGTTTGGTTTTACCCCTCATCTGTATGTTCTGGTCTATTGAATTCTGATGTCTATGCATGTTACCCATAAAAATGACTTGGCAAAACTGTAAATCACCTGCCTGAATAAGAGTAAAGTACTAACTAGTTGATTATTTCTGTCCACCTAAAAGTATGTTTGTTGTTTCAGACTTACCACGCTTTTGTTCTGTTCTTTGACGCCTCCCACCGGCTCATGCCCTGTATTTACTTTTAAAGTTTTTTAATGTTTAAACTCCTGATCTGGCGTACTATTCTCTTTGTCTACCAATATGCCGCTACTCACACTCCTCACAGTCCTCATTATACCACTTCTCCACACTTGTAAGTGGTATTGGCCAACTGCCGATAGGACGAAGCATATGAATAGAGACAATAGAAACAGTGGAGATGGGTCATGATTCCATTTGTCAATAGTCCAGATGTTCTACATCGTCTGGAGCCAGTGAGACTATGACAACCCAACCTAATAATTTGGGCAGCCGCCCCAGGAACCATTTATTGAATAACTAACACCTCTGCCATAAGTCACACAAGTGGTTCGCTACGTTTGGTGACTTAGCAGGGGTGCCCGGGTATGGGGTCAGGTTTGTCCAATGCGGCCGATGCACACATGTCATATGGTGGGCAAGATCGAGAGAGACTGGTTGAGGGAGGTCTTTAACCTTTCCAGCCGGAATCTCTCGACACATCGCCTTGCACCTTGGAGGGATGGATTCATACGTCCATCACTCCTTGAGTCACTGACCCCAGAATACTACCCACCCCTCATACCTATTTCCTTCCCAGAACTTCATCTCCTTCCTTTCCTTAAAAAATCCTCCACACAGCATCCCCTAAGATGAGAGGCCTGAGGTAAATTATTTTCCTCACGGCCTCCTGTGTAAAAATGAATAAAAAATCCCCAATTGACAATATTGTAAGGCTGAAGGTAGCTGGAAGAGGAAGTAGATGGGGAAGAAGAAGTTAGGGAAGTGCTTGGCTATTCAGATCTTGTCACCAAACATGGCTAAAGGTATTTCAAGCAACATTTCCATTCTCATTGGTGGTCTTTCACCAGGGTGATACTGTAAGAATCTAACAAGAAACGAACACTGATCTGTTCTTGAAAAATACACGCCGCTTAGCGCCCTGGGCCAAGAGATATATTTAAGTATTTGGCGACAGCGGGAACTTAGTATGGGAGCGTTTAAATGTATTTATGTTAAAAAGTATATTTTTGACGTGAGAACCAATAGAGCAGGGATGATCAACCTTTTTTGCTATTTTCTTACCGTTGAGGCTCCGGCTTGGAGAAAAATTTGAAATATTTCTATGAAACTACATTTTAGCATTTAAAAAATATTTGTCAAGTTTTGCAAATTTTTAAATGAATATTTTTATGTCAAACAAAAACAGGGGAATGAAAAAACCTTTACAATAGCTTCGTCTAATTAAATACGTTTTTTATAGTTCCGTGTAACGATGGTAGGTACTCGTAATTAGAGTAAACGGATAACTCAACAGTTACAAATCAACACACGTATTAAAAGTGATGAAAAATTAATAATAATAATAATATAATAATAATAATAATAATAATAATAATAATCTGAACAACAAAAAGGTTGTCGCAGAAAACATATGGGATGTAAAGAACAGTTAGTTATTGATTCTGTAATTTTAAAACAAATTCAAAATCAAAAGCGTAATTTACATACTTGTTATATAGATTATCAAAAAGCTTTTGATAGTGTCCCGCACTCGTGGCTAATCAAAATATTAAAAATATATAAAGTTAACCCAATTATAATTAGCTTTTTGAAAAATATTATGTCCTTTTGGAATACAGATTTGCTAGTTAATTTAAAAGGTAAGAAAATAGTAGTACCGGGCATTTCAATAAAAAGAGGGATTTTTCAAGGAGACTCATTGAGCCCTCTTTGGTTTTGCTTAGCATTGAATCCCCTTTCTAAAATGTTAATTAAAAGCAAGTTTGGAATAAAAATTAAGGGTAATACAAGAGAGAGTAGTATAGTTTCACATCTATTATATATGGATGATATAAAATTATTTTCAAATTCTGAATCAAATTTAGAGAAAATGATTAAGGTAGTTAAAATTTTTTCAGATGATATTAAAATGACTTTTGGTTTAGATAAATGTAAAACTATCCATATAGAGAAAGGCAAAATTGTAGATGGAGACGAGGGTATATTTAGAAATTTCAAAATTCAAAGTATGAAAGGGGATGAGGTTTATAAATATTTAGGATACCCGCAATCGAATAGATTAGATCACACTAGTATTAAAAATGATATTAGGATTAAATTTCAAACTAGGATCAGAAAAATTTTAAAATGCAATCTATCTGCTAAAAATTTAGTAAAAGCAATAAATACTTGGGCAATACCTCTACTAACGTACTCATTTGGCATAATTAAATGGTCCAATACAGATTTAGATAGTTTAGAACGATTAATTAGAACTACGTTAACAAAATTTAATTGCCATCATCCAAATTCAGCTATAGAACGAATTAATTTACCTAGAAATTTAGGAGGTAGAGGTGTAGTCAAAATAACATCTTTGAAACACAATCAGGTAGAAATGCTTAGAAATTTTTTCCATAGGAAAGCTAATAGCTCAGAAATGCACAAAATAATTTGCAAGGCAGATAGAAATATTACACCTTTAAATTTATATGACGAGAATGCCAACATTCTTATAAATACTAACCAGGAATTATTAGATTCCTGGTCAAATAAAATTATTCACGCAAAACACTTCAATTATCTCAACCAAACGTATGTTGACAAACTTTCGTCAAACAAATGGTTGAGTATTGGAGAGTTGAGCGCAGAAATAGAAGGATTTATGCTTGCAATTCAAGATAGAGTCATTAATACTAAAAATTATAGAAAGCATATAATCAAAGATATAAATCAAATTGATGATTTATGTAGAAAATGTTTGGCTTTTCCCGAAACTATAGAACATATTATATCGGGATGTTCTATATTAGCGCCTTCCGAGTATACATTTAGGCACAATCAGGTTTTAAAAATAATTCACCAAAGTTTGGTAATTAAACATAACTTGATTGATTGCCGTAATGTAGTACCTTATTATGAATATGAACCAAATTCATTTATAGAAAATGAATTTTATAAAATATATTATGATAAAACTATACTAACAGACAGAACAATTAGTCATAATAGACCTGATATAGTTTTACATGACAAAATTAAAAAAATAACTTATATCATTGATGTAGCTATTCCAAATTCCTGTAATATTCAAAAAACTGTTTCTGAAAAAATTAGAAAATACACAGATTTAGGATATGAGATTAAAAGAATTTGGCATTCTCGGACTATAAAAATATTACCATTTGTTATTTCGGCCACTGGCATAATACCTAGGAATCTGATTCAAAATTTAAGCATATTAGATTTGTCAAAGAATTTGTATATAAAAATGCAAAAAGCAGTAATTTTAAATACATGTAGGATTACAAAAGATTTTTTAAATATTTATATTGAGGGATCAGTAGGATTTATAGGTTCAATTAGAAATGCCACAGAGCCGAACCCTCTGATATGAAAATATCTGGAGTCGGTGAATTATATTCCCATTTGGTCTCTAGTAGGTTGACATGTTGTTCTTGTATTGTTTTGTATTTATAATACTTATATAGTGCAATTGCATAACGTGGATTCACTAGATGATCATTTGGGGAAGTGTATGAAAGGGTTTAGTTTTTCCTTCTTTTTTTTTTTTTTTTTTTTTTTTTTTTTTTTTTTTTTTTTTTTTTTTTTTTTTTTTTTTTTTTTTTTTTTTTTTTTTTTTTTGGGGGAAAATTTAACCCGGACATTTAAATCTGGTGGATAAAAAAAAAAAAAGTAAATAAGATAAAGTTTTTTGGCGATGATTTGTTGATTTGTGTCCCAAATTGGTAATTTCTAAATTAAATTTACGCCTATCAAAATGTTTGTCATTTGACTGTCCTAGAACGGGAGACCTTCCTAGTTGGACAGTCAAAGCTTCTTTGTATTGATGTATTCTCTGTAACAAATAAACGTTTTATTATTATTATTACGAAAAATACTAGGTTAACCAAATATAGGTTACATTAGGTTTGGTATGTGGGCTAGTTTTTCTTCATCGACCTTCCACCACTTTTCAAGGGTAATGCGCATTATCTTCCCGCGACAAAATATCCCCGCAAAATATCCTTTTGAAAATAAAATAACAGTAAAAACATCCCCCTATAAAATATCTACTAAAACTTAACCTAACCTAACAAAAAATGGGACAAAAATAATATTGACATCCTGTAAAGACAATAAATTATTATATTTAATTAAATGAAGACAATATTAGTGAAACTCAATCGAAATCTGGAGACAGAAAAATCAGAAAAGATATTGGCAGATTTCGATTGAGTTTCGCTAACATTGTCTTCATTTAATTAAATATTATAATTTGAGATTTTACTCATAAAGTTTAAAAAATTAATAATAAATATTCATCCTAGACTTGCAGAAAAAGTCAATAGATGTCGCGTATTACAAATAAAATGGATAAAAAATTATCCAGACACTATCTAGATTGCATTTAGTTCGAGTTGAATCTTGTAATCATATATAAAGATAGCAGCCAATAATATGTGCGTTAAGTAAGTGAAGATAATGTTGGTAGTTCTTAGTCGAAGTATGATACAGTTAAAAGTGACCGAATTAATATGGGCTCCGTAGCTTAATCGGTAGAGCTGTTTCCATGTAAGAAAAGGGTTCTGGGTTCGTGTCCCAGCGGAGCCAATATCTTTTCTGATTTTTCTGTCTCCAGATTTCGATTGAGTTTCGCTAATATTGTCTTCATTTAATTAAATGTTATAATTTGAGATTTTACTCATAAAGTTTAAAAAATTAATAATAAACAATAAATTATTGTTCAAAAATAGTGAAATGGGACAAAAATGTTACAGAAAACAATAATTGATTGTCTTTACAGGATGTCTGTATTATTTTTGTACCATCTTTTGTTAGGTTAGGTTAGGTTTTAGGTGGTATTTTTTGTGGGGATGTTTTGTCCGTAGGATATATCGTCGAAGGATGAGGAAAACGCACATTACCTACCCTTTTCAGGCGCCGCAACCGCGCTCCAAAAGAAAAAGATGGAGAGATATGTAATTACGAATGTTAGAGGAGCGCGCTATTATTTAATGCGATAAAATCGATGCGAAAATTGTGAAAATGTTTAATAAAACACGACTCTTAAAATACAGCAAAAATCTCTTGAGGGATATCTAAAACAGCATTTAAAGAAACACTGTGAATGTTTTATTTTCGGAGCAAATTTTGGGATTTTTTTCTACCCAGGGAATTTCAAATAATTTGCGTTTCGGCATGGGAAATGTATATATATTACATAGATATTATCTTCAAAAATAACATATATTTTTTAAGAGCTTAAAAACTTCAAATGTTTAAGGGAGATATGCAAGAAATTGGTAGAAATTCGGGTAGCGGCGCGCGGCTTCAAGGGCAAATTTGCCACTGTGTTTGATTGTAATGGAACTCTATCTATGTTTGCGTTAACAATTTTAATATTTTTAATCGCACAATATGTCAAAATATCAAAGGCTCTAGGGGTCTAGTCGCTGACTGCCGGCATGCACAACATAGTGCTTATTTTTCTGGCGGCACAATCCTACCCTTTTTTCTAATTCATTATTTCGTTAATTTGATCGCTGGAATCCAAGTATTAGAATGATGACCATAATATCTGCTTCTGAGTACCCATGCCTATTTAGATGACTGTGCACTTAGCAGATGATGTGGAGTGTAGACCTATAGCGGTGTCCGCTACGGTTGCACGATTTAAACGGTCAATGATTATTATACTAAATGGTCCTAGGATTTGAGGATCATCACCGCTTCTGTGTGAGTTGCCGAACGTAGTGAGAAGGTTAAAGAAAAATTCAGTTTGCTAGAATGAGATCCGATAGAAATAGAACATGATGGAATAGAATATAATATACTAGAAGATATGAAAAAAACAGAGCAGTGATAAAAAGAGAATCAGAACAATCAAAAGAATTCTCAACTGACTTACGTTCAATTTACAAAATAAAAATAAGTAACATGAAATTAGAAGAAAATTGTAAATTATTTGTAAAGGATCGTAAATGAATAAACCAAAGACTTCTTCTTCTTCAATGGCGCTACAGCCCATTTCGAGCCTTGGCCTCCTTCAAAATAAGCCTCCACCGCCCTCTGTCCTCGGCCGTCGTCTTCCAATCTGCAACATGGAGTAATCCTCTTGCATCCTTCCTGACATCATCCTCCCATCTCAGTCTAGGTCTGCCCGCCTTTCGTTTACCTCCCGGGTGTCCTGTCAGAACCTTCTTCGGTACTCGTGTGCTTGGCATTCGGTGCACATGTCCGGCCCATCTTAATCTTTGGAGTCTTAAATGGGTGGAGAGTCTGGGAGCTTGCTAAATATCATAGAGCTCATTATTGTGGCGGATTCTCCATGCCTCTCCCTCTCGCACCGCTCCTAAGATTCTTCGAAGTACCTTTCTTTCGAAGATGTCCAGCCGTTCCGCTGACTTTGCTGTCAGTGTTCCCAACTCACATCCATAAACCAATGACAATATACAGAAATAATAATAGAAAAATAGATGGAACAAGCCAAGTAAAGACCTCACCAGAAGTTATCACAATCACAATATCACTTGAATAGTGACAGACAAAAATCATTTTTAGACTTTTATCAAAAAATCAATTTCTTGTCTTGAGTTGACCAAAATAAACGTTCTGGATGTTGCATCCAAAACTGCTTTTGAATTACATCTTCGTTTGCATTTAAATGGACTGCAAATAAAATGAGGCGACAAGGTGTTTGTTGAATTGTGTGACAGTAACTGTAGGAAAAAAAAGGCATGCATGGAAAAGGGATTGACCGATCACTAGCCACTGTATCTGAAGGAGCACACGACACAACCACAATATTGTTGTATAGTAATTATCGCCAGAAAGAATGGTACAAAACGATATTATGTACTTCCGAGATGGTCAAATTCATGCGTTTTAATTAAAAACTAAATTGGGTTCAACAAACTTGCTTCAAACATAGTTCCAATTCTTCTTCTGCTTTCAAAACGATTGCATCCGAATTTTCTCTATTTTGATTTCAAATACTTTTTCAGCAAGGTGATGGTTAGGTAGACGTATGAACTGGATAAGTGACATCCCGGTAGGAACAAAGCACAATATCAGTCCAAAAGCAAACGTTGGGCAATATTGAATAATATCCATAATTGGTTTATTGTTTATTGAGGAAGAGCAGTTCAACATTTCCGAATCTGCGGGAGGGGGATATTGAAATTGATGAGTTGTAGTAAGGTAGGAGAATCAATAATTTTAAATAAAATACATACAACAACAAAAAAATACATGCTCATAAGTAAAAAGAACGCAGGTGACTTAAATGAAAATCTTTATATTTGCTGGAACGAAACTAGAAAAGGTACAAAACACAAATACTTGAGCTGCCATTTAACTGAAGGATGGGAACCTACGGTTGAAATCAAATGCCGCATTGAGCAAGCTCGTGGATCCTTTTTTTTTACATGAGCTCCACACAGGAGGCCCTGAGGAAAATAATTTCCCTCAGGGCCTATGTCATCTTTGGGGATGCTGTGTGGAGGTTTTTTTAAGGAAAGGAAGGAGAGGAGAGTTCTGGGAAGGAAAATTGTTTGAGGGGTGGGTAGGAATCTGGGATTCAGTGTTAGGAATTATCATTTTCCTCATGACAAGGGAGGAGTCCTCAAGTGCCTTAATTAGATCGTCGTCGTGACTCTGCTCTTATCCCATATGTCTGTAATCCGCCTCCAAGACCTAGACAAACCTCACCCCATGAACCAGGGCACCCCTGCTAAGTCACCAAATGTAGCGAACAACTTGGGGTGACCTATGGCAGAGGTGTTTGTTATCCAATAAAGGTTCCCTGGGCGGCGGTGCCCATTCCCGCCTCCCAAATTTATCCGCATGAAAAAGATGTTCTGCAGTCATCAGTCGTGCAGTCATCTCAACCTTGAATTACGAATGTAGATTGTCAGATGCTACGTGTTTTCGGTATTATTTTATGGAATACAAGCATGGACGCTTACTGAAGAACTCATAAGGCGACTTGAGGCTTTCCAAATGTGGATCTACAGAATAATACTAAAAAAAGCTGGTTGGACAGAGTTACGAATGAACATGTTATGGTTCGGATGAATAAAGAAAAATAATTTATTAAAACAATAAAAATCCAAAAACTTCAATATCGAAGACATGTGATGAGACATCCAGAGAAGTACGAGATCTTGCATCTCAAAATGCAGGGAAAGATTGCCGGAAGACAGGGCTCTGGAAAAAGGAGAACATCATGGCTTAAAAACCTGAGACAGTGGTTTAGCCAGTCTTCTGTAGAACTGTTCCGGGTCGCAGTAAACAAAGTCCGCATAGCCAACATTATAGCCAACGTCCGTTTGAACGGATGAGGCACAAGAAAAAGAAGAAAGAAACAAACTAGGTCAATTTTGTTCCTATGGACTTCTAAAGGAAACAAGATTCGGGTTACCTATTGTCCAATTTCGACATATGGGTAATTGTTTAATTCAAATCCTAACCCCATTGGCCTATTAAGAAAAGCGTTCACAGGTCCGCATCATATGCATCGAACGGATCGCATCAAACAGATTTTAGAATTCTTTGTATAGTTTGTCATACAAACGCGTCCACTGACTGCACCTGGGTGAAAGCCAGAATCACTGGAGAAAAAATCACACAGACCAGTAGAAAGTTTTTGAACTTGGTAGGTTTGAAAATTTGGAATATTGAAAGTCTTTACGATATTTTTCCGCCCCGTTCCGATCCTGCACCTTCACAATAATGCAAATATAATGCGATTTTAATAAGGGCTTGCCCTACTGCTCGATCGCCACGAATATGGCAACACCGACACGAGAAAGTAGAATAAAATAATGGCAATAATGAGTCCGACTGGCCGAACTTACCCCACTAATCATAGGGGAGGAATATAGTCTTAGACGAAACAGTAGCCGACAAAATAGCTTGAGAAAAACTAGCTTTCGATAAAATTGGTCGTGAAAAAAGCCATCCTAGTTTTATGAATAACTTGCCTTTTATGTGAATACCTCACAAGAGTCCCAGCTGCTCCCGCCTGGAGCCAGTTACTAGCCGACAAAATAGCTTGAGAAAAACTAGCCTTCGATAAAATTGGTCGTAAAAAAATCCATCCTAGTTTTATGAATAACTTGTTTTTTTGTGAATACCTCTAAAGAGTCCAAGCTGCTCTCTTCTGGAGCCAGTGATAGTATGGCATCCCCAATTGGAGTATGTTGTGAGGCTGAAGGTAGTGGGGGGAAAGGAGATGGGGGAGAGGAAGGTGGAGAAGTACCTTGCGATCTGGCCACCAAACACGGTTATAGTCATTTCAAGCAAAGTTTCAATTCTGAGTGGTGTTATTACACCAGGGTGATACTGAGAGTATCTTCCACTCTGGATCACGCCGCAAATATACTATATATTATTTTTAAAATGAATTGAAATTAAAATGAAAAATTGATGTAGAGAGTAATTTTCCTCTAATTCTGAGAATCAAAATCAAGTGTGAACAGTGACTTTTCACTTATTTTTTAGGTTAAACGTACAATAATTAATCTTGAAATAAAACTGTAGATTTTTTAACAAAAAAACGTACGCCGTGATACCCTTTTTTATACACAACAAGTCCCCGGCGTTGACTGGACTTTGTACAGAGTTTTTCGAAATCAGGTGTAGACAATGACCGTTCTCTTGTTTTGAAGATCAAGTGTGCAACATTTCATCAATGTCGGAATAAAACTGTAACTAACTAACCATCACGCCGTTTCCTCGCAGGAGTAGGCAGAGAGGACGGACCGCCAAACAACTCCATCTTGGCACACACTCTTCGCGTCATTCACATTCATACATCGTCTCATACATACTCTTTTATTATTCTGACTCTTGACATGGCCCGACTCAAGTATCTGATGCACTTGATCGTGCCCCGTCTTTCTCGGGCGTCCCCGACGTCTTCGACCATTTACATTTGCGTCATACATTCTGTATAATTGTACAAAAATCAAAACTTGGCCGAGTTGGATACGTTACTCTGTCCGTTATTTTATTATTTCTCTGTTTATTTTTCTATATCATGCTCTTTTTCATACTTTCCTTTAGATTTACTAGTATTTTTTTCTTCTTCGATGATAGATAATAATATAAAGATTGTATAAGAAAAACAAAATCAGATATACAAGACATGTACATCTGATTTTCTTTTTCTATATGAAGTCAGATATTTTAAATAGTCTATTTTTCTAAAGCCATTTTTTCAGTAAGATGTATTCGTGCTATTTTGTCATTCGTTCTGTTTAGTAGCGGCTATTTTGTCCCGGCAATTAGGCCCGTGTGTCGATAATGGCCCCGTGGTTGCTACCGAACTAAAATGCGTTGAGAATTAATGTAAATTTATACGCAAAAGCGTGAAACACAACGGTTAAGTGTTTTTCTTCCCCTATTCACGCTCGTTTTGTGTGCTTTATTTTATTCTGGTTCCCATTTAGAAATCAAGTTAATTTTTATTTGTTTTACCGCGGAAAGGCCAATTTGGGAGTGGGTGTTGGACTTTTTTGTACCCAACAACTGGCTGACTCATTGGATGCTAGGAAAATAAATTCGAGAAAAATAATAGGATGTTAGAAAATTTGAAACTTTTAATGTTTGAATGATACATTTTTTATAAAGGAAGTACTTAAGAGAAGAGGCTATAAACAGAGAAAACCAGAAATATGTCATTTTTAAATCAGATTTGAGACGTATTGACTCTTTTCCACAAAAAATTATAAATGGATTTCGAAAGATTGTTCTTTTATCTAGTAAACGGATGTTTTAAATTGTGAGAAAAAATCATACATTTTTTATTAGTAACAGATATTTGTTTTTTTTGGCTACCACACTAGGCTAAGCCCGTGTTGTGGTAGTCGTACATTTAATATTTTAACATTTCAAAAAATATTAAGAAATACTTAAAACTAAAGAGAAAAAAAAAGATCATATTTTAAAGAAAAGTAGAAATAAAAATGAAAATTCAAATTCAAATTTTGAAATACAAAAATTAATAATAAAGATTAAATGTTAAGAACTCAAGTGTTCTGTATAAATTAAAACATATAAGTATATAAATCAAAATTAAAAAACATAAATAAATTTAGTGAAAAACTAAGAGAAAAAAATAACAACATTTTAAAGAAAAATAGAAATAAAAATGGAAATTAAAATTTTGAAATGCAAAAATTAATAATTAAAATGTAGTGTTAGAACTCATGAATTCTTTAAAGTACATTCGTCCCCTTTCAAAAATCCAAGAATTACTTGACTTTATGTCAGTACTCAGAGCATTATATATTTTAGGAGCGATGAACCAGAATTGTCGTTGAGCGAATGAGGTGTTAGTTTTTGGGACCACGCAACCCAGGTTTGATGAAAAACGGGTGTGTGCTTGATGTTGTGGAGCGATTAGTAGATTATTTTTTAGTATATAACAAATGCTTTTTTTAGTAAATAGCTGTCGAATATCTAAGACCCTGATTTTTGCAAAGAGTTCATTTGACGAATGGGTAGGTTAACATTTAAATATAATTCTCAGAATTAGTTTTTGAACTAAAATAATTGGTCTAATAATGGATTCAGCACAACCACCCCATCCCACTATACCGTATATTGCTATGGATTGGAAAAGGGCAAAGTATACGCTTCTTAGAGTCTGTAAATCTAAGATAGACCTAAGGGAGTAGAATATATGGCAGAGTTTACGAAGTTTTTTTACTGTGTCACCGATGTGATCTTCCCAACGTAGTTGGTTGTCTATGATTATTCCCAAATATTTAACTACTTTTGAGGATTTGAGGGTCGAACACGTACAATTAATATTAGATGTGGTTTCCGGATTGCCTAAATTGAGTGGACACGAGTGGATGATTGGTTTAGGGCAGTTGTTGGGTATATTGTATTTGCGTATGGAAAATGTCATATATTGTGTTTTGTCGATGTTAAGTGTGAGGAGGTTTGTGTCAAGCCAATGCTTTACTTTTATTAGAGCATTATTAGTTTTGTTAATAACTGATTGCCATGTTTCATCTTCGAATATTAAGACCGTGTCATCAGCAAATGATAATATTTTTCCACCAATATTCATGGCACATAGTGAGTTGATGTATATAAGAAATAAAATTGGTCCTAGTATGCTACCTTGGGGTACACCACAGGACACAAATAGTTTATTGCTTATATGTATTTTGTCAGATTGGATGAGAGTTTGTTGTGTTCGGTTTGATAGATAGTTTTCAAACCATGTGTAGGCTACTTCAGTTATTCTAATTTGCTGCAGTTTTTTTAGTAGTAATGGATGTGAGACCGTATCAAATGCTTTTGCGAGATCGAGAAAAACAGCAAGTGGTTTGCGACCAATGTCAAGATTATAGGAAATGATCTTTGTGAGGGCGGCTATTGCATCTGAAGTACTTCTACCTTTGCGAAAGCCGTATTGATTGTCAGATAATATTTTGTTATCTTCAAGAAACTTACAGAGTCTATTTTTCACCGCTTTTTCTACAACTTTAGATATTATGCTTAGTAAGGATATCGGTCGGTAGTTATTTACAAATAATTTGTCTCCCGCTTTAAAGATTGGAATTAATGTGGCCTGTTTTAGGGAGTTAGGAAAAATGCCAGTTTTGAAGCTTAAGTTGATTATGTGTTTAAGAGGGGATGCGATGTAATTTTGAATATGTTTGATTATTTTTGTCGAGATATGATCAATTCCTGTGGAGTTACTGTTTTTAAGAGATGCTATTAATCCTATAATTTCAAGTTCAGTGGTGGGAGTGAAGTGAAACTGGTTATAGCTCAGATTATTGATAGGTATAATATTTGCAAGATCTTTCTCTGAGATGCTGTTTATGTCTAAATTTTTTTTTGCTAAGTTGGGTCCAATGTTGGAGAAAAATTGATTGAAATGGTAATAAATGAAAATAAATCAATACATTATCTGGGAAACGCATGTTTCAGAATTTTAATTTTAGTTTAAATAAAATCATTAAAAAATATATACGTACATGTGTTTCTTGACGAAAATTGGTCCGTTTGTGCATTTATTTGCGCACTTACAAACAAATATATTTCAGATTTTTTAACTTTCAGGTTATAGGTGCTTTTTCCCGCGGCTTTGCTCGCATGGTGTAAGGGGGGTTCCCAATCCGCCTCCTCCACCTCCCCCCCACCCCTCTTCCCACCTTCACCCGCCCCCTTTCCCTTTCTTCCCCCCCCCCCCTCCCCCTCTCCCTCCACTACCCCTGCATCAAATCACCAAAGTTTTATCGCAATCGGATGAACGGTTTAGCAACGCGTAATTTCATGTTGCTAGAGCTCACTACTGTGTACAGAAACCATCGCGGGCATTCGCACATCAAATCCCCAAAGTTTCATCGCAATCTGATGAATGGTTTAGCAACACATAGACCCCATGCATACAAACCCAGACACAAACATAAATATTTTCATTTTATATATATAGATATACCTACCCAAGCAAGCATATTTTGATTTTTATATGTATAGATACAACTGGCATCTACTAAAAGAAGATGCAAATAAAAGAGAGTTGTGAATTCATCGTTGAAAAAGATATTTTCTAGTATTCGTCGTGCTATAACCATCATGTTTATACGAATTGGTATTATGGGGTCATTAGAGTTATTGTCAGTGGGGTTACAATTGACAGTTGACATTTAAATTTGGTGTCAACGTTCGTGACATCTGTCATCTAATGTGCGCCACTAATGATTTAGTCGCTACCCAGGCAGGAACTTGTAAAAGGGGTTACTTTTTGGGGTATTTTACCTTAATTTTCAACAAATTATTCACAAATGTGATTACATTCTATTGCCTACTTACCTCACAATATATTACTGAAAACCCGTCATTATTGAAGGGGATAATAATAGAAAAACTAGGTAGGCCCTGGTTAAGTGTCGGTGACCATTTCGATAGGAACTGGTTCCAGAAATAACCGATTCCTCGGATCCATTGTGATCCAGTTACAGCTAGTCACCGAAACGAAGTAACCGCGACAGGCAATGACGTCATATGTAATATATAGCCTCGTGATTCACAACTAAGTATTACCGTCAATCTTTCCAAATCCGGAGAGATAGGTATTCAAATTTACAAATCTGTGGCACTTATACCTAGGGGGGCACGTTCTCATGCGACCTGCTAACTAAGTGGCAATATCCTTTGACGAATTCTTGAATTCGAAATAGAATTACGACGATAACTTTGTCTGAAATTTCATCCAAAGAGATGTTTACATGGCGCGGCGCGACTGCGCAACGTCAGATATGCACTCGAAGCCGGATTCTTAAATTTCAACCGCGCAGAAGCAAGGCTATTAATACTGTTTGATGACGTTAAAACAAAATTTCTATAATTACAAAAGGTTATTTTTTAAGTGAAAACTTTTTTAGCACCGTTGTGATTTGAAACTCGATGAAACGGAAACGAGCGACACTAAAAAGAGACAAACATATACATCTTCAGGATTTAGCCTGCGAGAGAATGATATAGCAATAAAATATTTATTTAATTCACGGGTGCTCGGTTCTATAAAATATTGAAATTTTGAAAAAAAATTAAATTCATTTTCAGCTTCAACATCAATAACGTCGTATTTTTCAATCTTAGGACTCAGCTCACTGAAAACTCATGGACCACCAACCACCACTGATAAATATGTGGATATCCAGGCTTTTTTTTACATGGATGCCGCACAAGAGTCCCAACTGCTCCCGTCTGGATCCAGTGAGACTATGGCATCCCCAAAATGGGTTATGTTGAGATTTTGTGGGTAGTGGGAGGGGAAGGAGATGGGGAAGAGGAAGAGGAAGGTAGGGAAGTACCTGGCTATTCAGATCTGGTCACCAAACACGGCTAATGCCATTTCAAGCAACGTTTCAAATCTGAATGGTGGTCTTACACCAGGGCGATACTGAGAGTATCTTCCACTCTGGAACGTGCCGCAAATATACTAAACGTTATACGCGCTACATGCCCAAACCAACTGAGGGTCTCTTTCTTAATCTTACTCGTTACATTACGCTTACATCCGCCTTGCATCTTTGCCGATCTCCACATTTCTCAAGCGATCATACATGGTTTTACCACACATACCCTCAGGGCCGCTGACAGCCAATCTGGACCCCAAGTCTAGTAGACTATACCGGGCCCCCTCCCCGCAACTTACCGGGGGGGGGGGGGGGAGAAAACAATTAAAAATGTCGTGCTAACCTGCTACTGCTAGAAATACTATTTCATTACCTTTTCTTATTTTCTAGTATCTTATACCATTACACCAATCATTCTAATTTAGCATAATTATTCAATGGAAATGTTTAAAAAGTTATGGTGAATACTCAAAATAAAATACTTGTGTTTATTGTTTTAGGCTACTGTGTGTGTGTTCTTCGTTGTTCATTATATCTTAAGGCTAAATTAAATTATTATAATATCAACACAGATACGTTAGTAATGGAATACTAAATGGGAATATTTTTAAAATTATAGTAAAAACTCCACAAACTATAAAATAATAATATAGGCAAATAAAAAATGTCATCTACAATATTGCTTTTCTACTGTTCTTGTTTGCAAAGCTATTTATGATATCATCAAAGTCCAAGTTTCTGGCCAGACCGAATTTTCTACGGGCCTATGAGTGTCATTGGCTTTTATTAGTCAAAAATACGGGGGCCGTAAGCCCATCCCGGGCCCCCCTTAGCCCCGGGCCCCAAGTTTCAGACTTGACCAACGTGCCCTCTCGGCGGCCCTGCATACCCTTCAGGGATCTCATTTCAACAGTATTCAGTTTACTTTCATCCTTCCTCTGCAAGTTCCATGCATCACTGCCATACATCAGTGTAGGTACCAGCACTCCATTGTGGACTGCTAGCTTCCCTTCTTTTGACAGTTTTTTATAGGCGCCAATGGCATTCAGTCCTCCATTAATGGAGTTACCTACGTTTACCCTTTTTCAATATCTCTATCAGCCTTCCCATCTTCAATTCCAATAAGGAACTCCAGTAAAAAATATTATGACTTTAAAAAAATATGTTCATACAGACCAATAAACGCTGATTCTGAATATATAAGTTTTTTTTATAATATTAAACGTAGTGTTTTCGTAAAAAAATATTAAAAAGTGCCTTTTTAACGTCTCGTTAAAATACACCGTAAAGTTGGTACGATTGAATGGTTAGTGCTGACGTCACGCGTCACCAGTCATTGTATCACATTGTATTGAAATAAATTGACGTGTAGGTATGGCACAAGCCATCAGTATTAACGACATTTCATGTTATTCTTTATTTCGTACTGTTTATAGAGATTTAGTTGTAGTGTTTATTGAAACAATATATAAGCCTAAATAATTCAGTATCAAAAATAGAGGTATCTCTATTAGTTTATCTCTATTATTTAAAATATTGAAAAACTACTGCACAAAAAAATAATGAATGAAAAATAATGCTTCTTCTAGGGAGAATACTTCGAACAACGGAACAACGGATTTCAAAATGGCGGCAGTAGATCAGCTGATTGCCCAATCCCATACTAATTTTTCGGGAGTGATGACGTCACACGATTTATCATATTTCCGGGGGTCTCGAAAAATTAAAACTTTGACAATTATTTTAAGTATTAAAACTAACTCTAAAAATAAAAATAAAAACGCAGTTATTTATGTTAAAAGGTCATTATTCATAAAAAAAAAATAAAAAAATTGGACTGGAGTTCTCTATTGCACAAATTTCTACATTTTATTTCCAGACTGTAATATTATTTAGGTACCTACCTAAACAAATATTTCACGATGTGCTAAGCATTTTATATATTAGTGTCTTATTCCAAAATTCATTTGATAAAAGAACATCAAAACCATATTAGACTCTAACAAAATTGTTAACATAAATTTCATCCTATCAAAAAGCAATTACTTTTCTACGATTGGTAAACTCCGACATATGTGAATTATCACACGTGGGGCTATTAATCATCAAAACTACGCAAAACCTTAAAAGCAAATGATGATCTCATGTCACAGAATTCTGTTGTGACCTCTCTTTCTTTCGCATGCTTGGTTAATATGAAAGACAGAGAGGTCACAATGGTATTATCAGAGGTGTGCCTATACCTTACTTGTGATTAATGGGTGGTCACACATCCGATTGATTTATTACTTGTGTCAGTAATGACGGGTCTATTGGGGTAATTTTTATTGCTTTTTTAAAGTTAATATTAGTGCTGAGTGTTTTGGGGTTATTTTTTAAAGGGGTTAGATTAACTTTTCAATGAAACTAACCATCACGCCGTTTCCTCGCAGGGAGGACGGACCGCCAAACAACTCAGTTTTGGTACACACTCCTTGCCTCACTCACATTCATGCAACGTCTCATACATCATCACCATCATCATCACTCTTGGCTCTACAACCACTGGTGGGTCTTGACCTCCTCAAGAATCTTCCTCCACTCATCTCGGTTTTGTGCCAGCTCTCTCCTGTTTAGAAGCTCCAAGATAGATATATCTTTGAGGACGTTGTCGCTCCATCCCAGGCTCCTTCGCCCTGTCGCTCTTGAGTTCAGCAGGTACTTTGGTGCTTGATGCTCGGTCATTCTCTCCACATGACGCAGCCACCGAAGTCTTCCCAGTTTAATAAATTTTGTGACGTTTAGATCCTTAAACAGAGTGTATAGCTCGTTGTTGTAACGTCTGCGCCAAAATCCATTTTCTAAAACCGGTTGGAAGATTCGCCTCAAAATTTTTCTTTCAAAAACGTCCAGTGCTCGTTCATTCCTCTTATCGTCTCATATGTATATACTCTTCTATTATTCTGACTTTTGACATGGCCCGATTCAAGTATCTGGTTCACTTGATCGTGCCACGTCTTCCTCGGGCGTCCCGACTTCTTCTATCATTCACATTTGCCTCATATATTCTTCTTACACTACTTACTTCGTTCATTCGCTCCACATGCCCAAACCATCTGAGGGTCCCTTTCTTAATCTTACCAATTATGCTTTCACCAGCCTTGCATTATTTGCGGATATCCACATTTCTCACACGATCATACATGGTTTTACCACACATACGCCTCAGGGATCTCATTTCAACAGCATTCAGTTTGCTTTCATCCTTCCTCTGCCAGTTCCATGCCTCACTGCCATACATCAGGGTAGGAACCAGCACTCCATTGTGGACTGCTAGCTTCGCTTCTTTTAACAGTTTTTTTATTAGCGTCAGCGGTAATCAGTCCTCCATTAATGGAGTTAACTGCATTTACCTTCTTTCAATATTTGTCAACTTTTTATTAGCGAGCAAAGAGAGAGGCCAGCGATGCGTTAGATTAGGTTAGGTTAGAATGTCACGTCCTGTATATGTCAGGCCTACCAGATTAATTAAATTGTGAAATAACTCAAATTAACCAATCACGGTCTTACGCCTCAGTTACGCATACGCCTCAGTGATCTTATGTTTTCAACATTCAGTGTACCTACTTTCATCTTCTCTTTATTAGTTCCATGCCTCACTGCCATACATCAGAGTTGGTATTAGCACACCATTGTGGACTGCTTGCCTCGTTGCGCTGGACACGTTTTATTACCGAACAAAATTTTGGGAGGCGGGAATGGGTACGGCCGCCCCGGGAACCTTTATTGGATAACCAACACCTCTGCCATAAGTCACCCCAAGTGGTTCGCTATGTTTGGTGACTTAGCAGGAGTGCCCGGGTTCATGGGGTGAGGTTCGTCTAGGTCTTGGAGGCGGATGACCAGTACACACTGAACCCCAGATTCCTACCCACTCCTTAAACCCTTTTCCTTCCCAGAAATCTCCTCTCCATCCTTTCCCTAAAAAAACCTCCATACAGCATCCTTAAAGACGACATAGGCCTTGAGGGAAATGATTTTACTCAGGGCCTCCTTTGTGGAGCTCATGTAAAAAAAAAAATCACGGTCTTAGGCCTCAGAAACGCATACGTCTCGGGGATCTCATGTCTTCAGCATTCAGTGTACTTTTTCATCTTCCCTTTACTGATTCCGTGCCTCACTGCCAAACAGCAGAGTTGGTATTACCACACCATTGTGGACTGCTGGCCTCGTTTCGTTGGACATCTTTTTATTAGCGAGCATCTGCATCTCATAATGCAGAGAGAGAGGTCAACATTGCTTTAGGTTAGGTTAGGTTAGAATGTAACGTGCTTTCGAAACAAGGTTAACCTCGGCTATCCTGCAAGCGCTGGACAGCAAGGAGTGAAGTTACCTTTGTCTTTTGGAGATTGGAGTCAGTCACGATCCACAGCAATTAGAAAACGATCAAGGAAGGATCCTCACTTCTTTGTAAAACTTTTTATCAGCGTCCAAAAAGATCACGATACAGTAATTTTGTTATCAGGTTGCATGCTTTGAAGCGCTCCCGGATGACTGCTTATATGCAGCCGTGATTACACCGGAGATATCGCGTTGCTGCATAACTGCATACCCCGGACGGGAGCCGAGCAACGTGCATTAGTCCGTTGGCGAAAAGTGCACCGCAACGTATAAGTATTATTGCATCACGAACCCGTTTAGGAGCGTTTAAACTGCATAATTTGCGCAGGAAAATGCATTTTGTACCGACACGCTATTAGACTGGGAGGGATTCACCAACAAAAGAAAATGCGGTTTTCAAGTAAAAAAAAATAAAAACTACTCATGTAAAGTGCAAACTGGTTATAAAGAGCCCTCTTATAAAACTGTACTAGACGTTTGTACATAAACTAAATATAATAGGGAGCTGGCCACAATGACACGCCAATGGAGTTTCGTACGCCAGTGGATTTTGGAACGCCACTGGTCTTTTAAATGAATTTACTACTTTGACAAAAAATGCTTCTAGGTATAATGGCAAAACTGATTTGAGTACTGGATTAAAATAAATATTTTTCACTTTGGAGACTGTGGGAGACTGGGGTTTTTAGGTTACTGGGATACTGGGAGAGGTAAACTGAATCTAAGACTGATTAAAACACTTGAAAAGAGGTTTGAACTTGGAGACTGTTGGTATCTTGAGTTGGTATCTTTCTTCTTGGCTGATAGTTTTGAACCGACTTCCTACCGGTTTGACTTCTATTTTTATAGGGCAAACTCAGGTCGGACTTTTGGGGGACAGAACCTCCTTAATTTTTCTAAGGTACTTGTTTTAGGTAATTTCCCTGGTCGCTACGATTGGAAGTCAGCTGTGTCAAAATTATGTGTGATAGTTTTTGCCATGATCTTACCAACTTAGGATACCAAAGCCTCACATCATTTTTATTGTGTTTACAAGAAAAGGTACAAGTATACATATGTGATATAAGGTACAATTTTAAACAGTAAATATTTTTCTTAAAGTGCAACAATCACTGATAGACGTCAGTTTTTGGGTTGTTTTTGTAGCATATACTCATTTTTAGGTGATGATGTTTATTTCTTGATCCAAATTATTCCCAATTTCTCGAAATTGAGCTCCAAATTTTTCGGAACATGAATTCGCTGTCGTAAATATTAACGATTCAGATTTTTCCTTTGTTCAGAATTGACCAATAGTGGCTCGGCTGGTCGCATGGTGGGGGTGACGTAAATAGACAGCCAATTCCTTGGCGTTAATCATTGCTGTCTAGACTCCCTTGTGGAAGTATTAGGTGGTTATTTAGATATGTTTTCCAGTCCAATGAGGCTGCCGCACGTATTCATTATCAATTTCATTAATGTTTTCAATTGATTAGTTAGTTAAAGGACATAATTGCGTTGTAGACAAATCATTTGGAAGGGGCACCACATGCACATTATTCCGCTAGCCAATAGCAGCACTCAGATTGTCGTGCTCGCGGCACGGTACTCTGTGACAGCGTAAATTCCAATCTTGAATTTCCAGGGTTGTCATATGCTTTCGCGCACTCGTTCAATGCACACGTATTCCTATGACACGTTCGATATAAAAACGTTATCTGTTATATCAGCTAACGAGAACAAAATAAGTTTCAAATTCTCTAAAATAGGGCAAACCTTCGGTAAAATAGATAAAATGTTAAAGGAACTAATTTGGCTAACCGTGAAACAGATGCTGAACACGATGATATTTATCCATAAAACTAGCTAACACGGCCACACGTTGCTGTGGCTTACGAACTTACAACGCCATATACTGGATGGTTACCTTACCATTATAACCACAAACTTGCCAGCCTGCTCGTTCAACACATACAGACATCCTCCTTTATATATTATGATATTCCAACCAATTTAAACAAAACTTTAAGAAATTATATATCTAATCCTTCCTCACGAATCACTCTATCTATTGATGAAAACCGCGTGAAAATCCGTTCAGTCGTTTTTGAGTTTATCGCGAATAGACAGACAGACAGAGACGCGTCGGAGGACTTGAATTTATAATATGTAGAGATAGTAAACAACCCGTTACCAAAATACTTCATATACAACAAGGACATTCACAGACATAACATAAGGACGTGCAAGAAAATCAGGCTACAAAAAAGGAAAAAG
The DNA here is from genome assembly GCA_917880885.1 of Limnephilus marmoratus. NCBI lineage: Eukaryota > Metazoa > Arthropoda > Insecta > Trichoptera > Limnephilidae > Limnephilus > Limnephilus marmoratus. The sequence goes on along the minus strand of OU862930.1, from coordinate 12,284,673 downwards.
CGAATACGCAGAACAGTTTACTGTACAAAGGGATGAAGTTTTATAACATGCTACCAGAAACTTTAAAGTCCACACCAATTGGAAGGTTCAAGATGTATAGTAGGGGCTACATCAAACTGGAAAACATGTAGTACGCAATATGTAACGTTATAATTAATTAGCGAGTTGTAAACTTTAATGTACAAATTACTTAAATAAAATTAATAAATAAAGCTATTCTTGGCGTATCTCCAACATGTCACCCGTTTCTTTCGACTCTCTCTATAGTCCCAAAATTGGGCGTTAAGGGTAGACCGTTTGATAGATTCTATTCTTTCGTATTATCGTTATAGCACAGACGTCAAGCGAGAATGTTGTTCTTGTTTTTTTTTTGGTATTTCATTGGAAGATGCTCGGTGGAACTAATGTTTTTGGATTTGTATGAATTTTGTGATGAGACATCCAGAGAAGTATGAGATCTTGCATCTCGAGAGAGATCTTGAGATCTTGCATCTCATAATGCAGGGAATGATTGCAGGAAGACAGGGCCCTGAAAGAAGGAGAACCTCATGGCTGAAAAACCTAAGACAGTGGTTTGGCCAGTCTACTGTAGACCTGTTCCGGGCCGCAGTAAACAAAGTCCGCATAGCTAACATGATAGCCAACGTCCGTTGATCGGACAGGGCACAAGAAGAAGAAGATGAATTTTCGGCATCTGAGTTTCCTTCTTTTCTACAATATAGATCTCTTCAAGAACCCGGTTTACTCCTACCATTCCATTGTATGACCTGATAGCTGTTCCGCCAATAGTTGGCTCCCCGAAATGATATCTCTACACATTACAAATTTAAGTTCTCCGCCGCGTCCGCCTATCGCGATAAACCCAAAAACTACTGAACGAATTTTTATTCAGTTTTCACCAATAGATAGAGTGATTCACGAGGAAGGTTTAGATATACAATATGTCAAGGTTTTGTATAAATTGGTTGAAATATATTATATATAAAGCAGAATGTCTGTATGTGGTGGATGAGCGGGCTGGCAAGCGGGCGGTTGGATTTGATTTGTATGCAAAGCAACAGACTGCGGTGGTTATAAAAGTTGGGTAACAATCCAGTAGATGGCGTTGTGTTACGTTAGCCACAGCAACGCGTGGCCGGGTCAGCTTGTTTACTATGAAATTATAATTTTTTGTGCATTATTTACCACACTACCAAAATTACAATACTACCGCTGTACAGAAACACGCTGTTAAATTTGCTCCTGTTTAACATTTAAAAAGTAAACAATCAAAACGTATTTTACAAAAAAATAGTGCTCTCATACATACAGTATTGCACTAGCAGTGTAGTGGAGAAGTTTTAGGCTGTTTTAGAACGTCTGTTTTAACCTAAATCTGATTTTTATAATCCCGAGTTGCTGTCAAAACAATTGATAAATTATCATTATCACCAATAACTCAGTCCGAACTCTGTTTGTGTGTCTCGTGTGTGTGTACGTGACAGCTGACTCTACGAACTCCGCCTTACACAGTGCAGGGCCGCTAAACCTTTTTCAAACCTCACGTCTCACATCTCAAAGCAGTAAAATGGACACCTGTGATACATATTCCTTTATCACTGCGGCAAACAATATTATCAACTCTTTACATACTACTATAATGGATCCAAGCAACAAGTTCACCAAAGAACAAATGGGAAAATTATCGCCAAAACTTTCCGAACTACTGGGCAATATAAGCCTTGTTGCATCTAAAATGGGATTTTTAGAAGGTGAACTGAAGACATACCAACGCATCTCAGAAAACCAGCCGCTCCAGCCTCCGCCCCAGTCCCTGTCAAATGGGACACAAATAGCCCAAATGTGCGAAGCAGCCGACGAGTTGGAAGAAAGAAAGGTGAGAGCCAAAAATTTAATCATCACAAATGTGCCCGAAAGCGTCATGGCGAATCAATTGGACCGAATTAAACAGGACAAAGTGGAAGTTTTAAAAATTCTCAACAAAATCGATACCACGCTCGTTGAAAACTCTGTCAACATCTTCCGAATTGGCGTAGTTAAACCAAATAAAATAAGGCCAATGAAAGTCATCCTTAACGACCCGTTGACAGTATTAAATGTATTGCGCAGAAAAAATATAGCTCTAACACACACCGATTGCAAAATCTATTCCGACCAAACCCCTCTACAAAGGCAATACCTAAATGATCTTAGACAAACCCTGGCAAACCGTACCCTAGAAGGCGAAGTCGGACTAACTATAAAATTTATAAATAACAAACCAGCAATAGTAAATGTCTCAAAAAACCAAAATCCACCATTGGATATGGCCTAACTAACAGAAAATGCCGGACCAAATGCCCTGATAAAATCAAAATCTATTATCAAAATACAAGAGGACTTCGTACAAAACTACATGACCTTAAAGTAACGGTACCTTTACACGGACATGATATATTTATCCTTACTGAAACATGGCTCGTTCCAGAAATAAAATCTCCTGAACTTGGTTTCACAAACCACAAGATATTTCGGTGTGACAGAAACCCTAAATCTAGTACCAAATCCAGAGGAGGCGGAGTTTTGATTGCAATTAGGGAAAATATAACAGTGAAAAAACTAAAAACGCAAAATACCTCATTGGAGCAATTATTTGTACAAATTGTCACTCCCATGGAAAAAATCATCATTGGAACTGTATACATACCACCAAACTCCGACATCCAAACCTACAAGAAACATTGCGAAGACATCGAATTTCTTATGTCAAAAAATCCTACATCAAAAATAATTATTGTCGGCGATTATAATCTTCCCAATTTGAAATGGAACTCTAGTGACAATGGTTACATTACTAACGAAAGTTCTAACGACCCAGCACGTGAAGTGATAGATATGATAAACTATTTAAATTTGCATCAGCATAATTTTGTACCTAATATATGTGATCGCCTTCTAGATCTTGCCCTTTCAAACAGCTCTAAATTGTGTGTTGAAATGTCAGACGATCAGCTCGTTCCGGCGGATAATTATCATCCCCCCTTACACATTACAGTAAATATGTACACGAACAATCCACCACTGAAACAAACAACACTCAACTTCAAAAACGCTGATTACGATTCTATTAACTACCAACTCACTAATACAGATTGGACTTTCTTGACCACTAACAGTGATATAGAACAAATACTAGAGAAACTCTATGAAACATTTTCTGAAAATATAAAATCTCATGTCCCCTCGTATACACCAAAACACAGAACATATCCAATTTGGTTCTCCACAGATCTTATACTCTTACTGAAACAAAAAAAACAGCTACACAAAATTTTTAAACTGACTCACCAAATCAACGACTACTCAAACTTCTCAGAAACAAGAAAGAAATGTAAAACAATATCGAAACTGTGCTATAAAGCACACATCACCTCCGTTGAGAAAACTGCGCTAGGAACAAAGAATCTTTGGAATTTTGTTAAAAAATTAAACAATGAAAGTAAAGACTACCCCCCCACAATGCATTATGATGGCAAAATAGCCAATAGCACCTTTGATATTGTTAATTTGTTTGCGGATCATTTCCAAAGTGTATACGAAGGCGAAATATCAGATAACAACCTACCATCATACACATATCAAAACACAATACATCTACATAATTGCCTCATAACGCAGGAATCATGCTTAAATAAAATCATTTCACTTGACCCTAATAAATCTGCAGGCCCAGATAACATCCCACCAATATTTTTCAAACAATGCGCATCTGCAATATCAGGTCCACTCACCGCACTATTTAACCACCTACTTTCTTCTGGACATTTTCCAACCCGTTGGAAATCTAGTTATATTACCCCGATTCTCAAAAAAGGTGACGACACAGACATTAAAAACTACCGTCCTATATGCATACAATCAGCACTCCCGAAAATCTTTGAATCCCTTGTTCTCGATTTAATTTATCCATCAATATTAAAAGTAATTGATAAAAACCAACACGGATTCGTTTCTGGTAGGTCAACTGCTACTAACCTGTTACTTTACCATAACTATATTACAGAATCTTTTACAAAAAAAAAACAAGTTGACAGTATCTACACAGATTTTTCAAAATCTTTTGACAAAGTATCACATAAATTATTACTTATAAACTGTATGCCTTAGGACTGAGAGGCAAGTTGTTGGATTGGTTCTCAAATTATTTGTCTAACAGAATCTTATTTGTTAAAATTAAAAATTCAAAATCTAAGTTATTATATGCAACCAGTGGTCTACCGCAAGGGAGTCATCTCGGCCCCATCCTTTTCTTAATATTCATAAATGATATCATAAGTTGTTTCGACGATGTAGAAGTTCTGCTTTTTGCCGATGACATCAAATTATACAAAGAAATATCTAATATAGGTGACTGCCAAATCCTACAGTCAAACATCGTCAAATTACAAAATTGGTGTGTCGCAAACAACTTATTCCTCAATATCGATAAATGTAAGTCACTAACATTTTGTCGAACAAAGACCCCACTATCTTTCAAATACACAATAGATAATAAAATTTTAGAAAAAGTCAAAGAAATTAGGGATCTTGGAGTTGTGTTTGATTCGCAATTAAATTTTATAAATCACATACAACAAATAACTAACACAGGCATGAAAACACTAGGATTTATAATCAGAACAATCAAAGACTTCGATTCGTTGGAAGTTATAAAAATCGTATATTTGTCACTCGTACGCAGCTTGCTGGAATACAATTCCATAGTTTGGTCCCCATATTATCAAGTTCATATAAGAAATATCGAAAGAGTGCAGCACAAATTTTTAAGATTTATTAACTTCAAGTTACACATACACATTAACTACACATCTTTACTAAATACACTTAAATTGCATTCCTTAGAAAACAGAAGAAAAATAAACGATCTAACTTTTTTGTTTAAAATTATTCACTCCGAATTAGATTGTTGCGAAATTCTGCATCTCATTGACTTTAAGGTACCAACTCGAGCGACAAGGCAAAACATATTATTCTGCAACAATAACTCTCTAACTAACTATCACACACATGCATCAATTTCTCGACTACACACACTAGCGAACAAATACACCTCAAATATCGATGTATTTAATACAAGTTTACCGTTATTCAAGAAATATCTGAACAATATTTTTATGTAGAATATTTTGATATCTAAGGAGCATCACCTAGGGTCTATTGCATATATTTGTGTATTTCTATATTAATCCACAATGTACAAACTTGTTAACGTTTTCTTTTTATGTATCTTGCATTTTGTCATGTATTATTCATGACATTTAATCAATCACCTGTAATTTTTTTAAATTACTAACATACCTACTAGTTTATTTCTATGCCATTTACAACTTAGAAACATTCTCTTTTATTATAATGCACTATCTTTCCTAAATTTATCTGTATACCTACCGTTCATATGATGTTTACTAGTTATATTTTTATAGTTTATCTTTTTTATTTAAAAAAAAATGTCTCTGTATTATAAACTTATAATGTAAAAGCCCATCAGGGCGTTGAAATTAATAAATAAAATAAAATAAAAATAAATATAAAACGTAAAATCGACATCAAAAATACCCTTAATAATAAGTTGGTATGAATATCAAACGAATTTATACACAGTGTCAATTTTTTTGTACGTATGCGTTGGTATACGAACTACATAAAGAAGCAGATTTTTCCTTGATGCATTTGAAAGAAAATATGTTTAATACTTTAGTTATTCGGCGGTACATCCTCTCTGCACATCCCTTCGGGGTCACTTAGTTATATTTTGTGTTATTAGTTATACCGTATTTTCCTTAAACCAATTATCGGCGGATCTACTGTCAACGAACCCTCTAAATAGACCTTAAACAAAAAATCTCCAAAGATTACTTATGCTCTGAGAGCAATTATTTTCCTCGGGACCCTCTGTATGGGTACCGCACGTTTTCATCCGGCGACAAAATATCCCCGACACAATATACTCCAACAAAATATCCCTCGACATAATATCCCAAGGATAAGATATCCTATGGACAAAATATCCTCCAACAAAATATCTACTAAAACCTAACCTTAGTTAACATTTTACTATTTTTGAACAATAATTTATTGTCTTTACAGAATGTCTGTATTATTTTTGTCCCATTTTTTGTTAGGTTAGGTTAGGTGAGGTTATGGTAGGTTAAATTAGGTTAGGTTAGGATAGGTTAGGTTAGGTTAAGTTTGGTTAGGTTAGATTAAGTTAGGTTTTAGTAAATATTTTGTTGGGGGATGTTTTGTCCGTAGGAGATTTTGTCGGGGGATATTTTGTCTGTAGGAGATTTTGTGGGGGGATATTTTGTCCGCAGGTGATTTTGTCGGGGGATATTTTGTCCGTAGGAGATTTTGTGGGGGGATATTTTGTCCGTAGGAGATTTTGTGGGGGATATTTTGTCCGTAGGAGATTTTGTAAGGGGATATTTTGTCTGTAGGAGATTTTGTCGGGGGATATTTTGTCCGTAGGAGATTTTGTGGGGGGATATTTTGTCCGTAGGAGATTTTGTCGGGGGATATTATGTCCGTAGGAGATTTTGTCGGGGGATATTTTGTCCGTAGGAGATTTTGTAAGGGGATATTTTGTCTGTAGGAGATTTTGTCGGGGGATATTTTGTCCGTAGGAGATTTTGTGGGGGGATATTTTGTCCGTAGGAGATTTTGTCGGGGGATATTATGTCCGTAGGAGATTTTGTCGGGGGATATTTTGTCCGTAGGAGATTCTGTGGGGGGATATTTTGTCCGTAGGAGATTTTATCGGGGGATATTTTGTCCGTAGGAGATTTTGTCGGGGGATATTTTGTCCGTAGGAGATTTTGTGGGGGATATTTTATCCGTAGGAGATTTTGTAAGGGGATATTTTGTCTGTAGGAGATTTTGTCGGGGGATATTTTGTCCGTAGGAGATTTTGTGGGGGATATTTTGTCCGTAGGAGATTTTGTCGGGGGATATTTTGTCCGTAGGAGATTTTGTCGGGGGATATTTTGTCCGTAGGAGATTTTGTGGGGGGATATTTTGTCCGTAGGAGATTTTGTCGGGGGATATTTTGTCCGTAGGAGATTTTGTCGGGGGATATTTTGTCCGTAAGAGATTTTGTGGGGGGATATTTTGTCCGTAGGAGATTTTGTCAGGGGATATTTTGTCCGTAGGAGATTTTGTCGGGGGATATTTTGTCCGTAGGATAGTTTGTCGGGGATATTTTTTCGCGAGATCAATGTCCCGGAACCCTCTGTGTGTATTTAATGTAAAAAAAACCTTTTTTAATCTTTCAAAGTCCCTTGATTCAACCCTTCTACAACAGTAGGTGTAGGTACTACCTCAGTTTAGCATGCAATGAACCACTTATAGAAAACAGAGCTTTTCTTTGTAGTACAGTCCATCGCCTCGCGTTGAAAAATACTTGTGTTTTACCTCAGTAATGCAATCCGACATTTGCATGGCCTTAAGTACCCACTAATTAATATTTTTGCATGACTAATTATGGTTTACAAAATAACATAATGACCTTTAGATTGGAAAAGGGTTAACATTATGACCGTGGTTGAAAATATATGTTTTTTTTGACGCCGTATTACAAGAATATTGCCTAATAAGGAAATTTTGTGAGCACAGGTAATAGGTTAAAACAGAGTGTGCAAATCACACACCGTAGAAGTGAAAACATCAGAAAATTAAAGTAGACAAGAGTGGGGAGGCTACGAAGCATCGAACAAAGAGGAGACCGATTATACTATATCATTCTCTCGCAGGCAAAATCCTGTAGATGTTTGTCTCGTTTTAATGTCGCTATTTTAGGTTTCATCGAATTTAAAATCACAACGGTGCTTAAAAGGGCCCGCAACCCGGATTTGTGAATAAAACGTTTAATAAAACAGGACTCGTAAAAAATAGAGCAAAAATCTCGCGGGCATTATCTTAAACAGCATTTAAAGAAACACTGTGAATTTTTTCATATATATAACTTGTAAAATAACTGAAACAAAGGTGTTAATAATAATTTTTGGAGCATACTTTGCGATTTTTTTCTATGGAGGGAATTTTATATAATTTGCGTATCGGCGCGGGCAAAGTCTAGATATTATCTTCAAGAATAACATATATTTAAAAGCTTTAAAACTTACCGTGTTTAAGGGAAATGTGTAATAAATCGGTACAAATCCGGATTGCGGGCCCTTAATTTGGTCACACAACCAGGGTGATAGCTGTAAAGGGATTCAATTCTAGCAGTGCTTCCCAGCAGAGAAGAATCCAAAGTTTCATCAAATTTTGCAAGCTACGAATTTCCTTCAAACGATTTTCCGTTCGTGCTATGACACACAGCGTACATACAGCCTACAGGGTAGATTGAGGGTGGATTTAGGGTGTCTCAATGCTAGGGGATGTACAAGGGGAGGTAATTATGCTAATTTAATATAGAATACGGTTAACTGCGGGGGTTGATGATGATAATGCCATAAGTGGATTGATGAACAACTGGAACTCGCTGTTCCTAATACCCATAAAGAGTAGTGCATTATTTTTATTTGTGATTGAATTAAAAATATTATAATATGTTTTGCTACTGCAGTGCGCTTGCGTAGTTTCTACGAGTGTGGCATTATGAATGAGAGTGGAGAGGGACGCTTTATTCACTTCACGTGATGATCGGGTTTTGATGAATTGATTTTTTTTTTTAAATATTATTTTTTGATTTAAAGGACTTCAAATTATTTAATGAAATATACCTATTAAATGATCGGTACATAACGGTTAGCTGGTCACAATACAAAGCGGTCAACCAAGCATTTGAATTAATGTGATTTTAAAAATACTGCTTTCAATTCAGTATATTAATTGATAAAACACTAGCAGACCCAGCCACACGTTGCTGTGGCTAACGAAACTTTATAAAATCCACACCACTTGAATTGAATATTTGAATTTATCGGCTTTTCTCTACTATAATAAGTATGTATTATACATATAAACTAATTAACTCGCCACTAATTATACAATGCTTGCAATGCAACACTGGATATTTTAAAATGGAAAATCAAATACCTACTTACTCTAGGACATGTATTTTCCAATTTCTTGCGTAGAACGAATTTCAAAAGTGACTATAGTACGGCCCGCCAGCCATTTTAAATCGCACAAAAGTATGTTTTTTTTTTAATTTCTCGACTTTTCTCTAATATAATTTACATGTATTATACATATAAACATTCCTCTTCAATCACTCTATCTATTGGTGGAAACCGTATGAAAATCCGTTCCGTAGTTTAAAAGATTAACGCGCACATACATTTTGAGCGACTTCATTTTATATGTAACTAGCTGGTCCCCGGCATGCGTTGCTGTGCCATTTAATAAAGAAATTGATTCTCCTTGCGTGTCCTTTCCCATTCGTCCCGTTCCATTCCCCTTCCGCCTCCCCTTCCTCTCCAGCGTCCCCTTCCCCTCTCGCGTTCCCACTCGGATTCCTCCACCTTCTCTCTCCCCCTCTTTCTTCGTCCGCGAACCCCCCCCTCCCCATTTCCCCTCCCCCCTCCCAGATTCCCCCCCCTCCCTCTCGCATTCTGTTCAGTCCCCGTACATTCAGTTTTCTAACAGCTCGCATGCCATCTACTTCAATTTTTTTAAACAAATTTCATAATGCCAGAGCTCACCAGTAGTTGTATACAAACCTTGTCTTGGCAATAACGAACACACAAAAAAAAGAATTATCTAATTTGGTTCAGTCGTTCGGAAGTTATGCGCGTACATACATTTCGGCGATTCTTTTTTATTTATATATATATATATAGAGCGAATATAGAAGATATATAGATAGATTGATAGATGATGATGATGATTACAATATTAAAATTTCAAAGCGTTTTTAAAAGAGAGAAGATATTTAAGATTAGATAAGCAGTTTTAAATTATTATTATTTTTTTATAGTGATACCTCACAAGTCTCAGCTGCTCCCTTCTGGAGCCAGTGAGACTATGGCATCCCCAATTGGGGTATGTTGTGAGGCTGAAAGTAGTGGGGAGGGTAAGGAGATAGGGAAGAGGATGGAGGGGAAGTACCTGGCTATTCAGATCTGGTCAACATACACGGCTGATGCCATTTCAAGCAACGTTTCAATTCTGAATGGTGGTCTTACACCAGGGCGATAATGACAGTATCTTCCACTCTGGAACGTGCCGCAAATATACTACATATTATTTTAAATTTATAAATTGTGAGTAACACAAATTAATCAAATAAAATTTATTTGACATGCCGGGATTCCATCCCGCGACATTTGGAATGCGAGTCAAGCGCCTTACCGCTGGACTACGCCGGCCGTCAATTAACAGCAAGCTTAGACATATCGATATTCGAAGTGATTCTATTTATCAACAAGACAGCTTTCTCGACTTGACGTGTTAGTTCTGCAAGTCGGAAGATAAAACAGTCTATGCTGTCGGTGACGGAGATAATCATCGGGAACGTAGAAACTAATATTCTCTAAGGTAATTGAGTTTTGGAACCATCCACGAATCAGCCTGAAGAAATGTGTTGCAATGAGCACATCCCATCATCTTTCTGAGCTACTGGGACTATGACATCCTTAATTAGGGTATGTTGTGAGGCTGAATGGAGGTCAGAAGGGAAGAGATGGGAAAGGAGCATTCGAGAAAACCTGGAAAGGAGCATTCGACATAGCTCAAAACGACATGCGCCAGATAAAGAAATGGTTAGATGATAATCTCCTAACCCTTAATGCTGGAAAAACAAAATTCTTAACCTTCAGTCTTTCTGCTGCAACCCAACCTACCAACAATCAGAAGATAATAATTCACTCCTGTCTAAGAACTTGCACTTCCTGTAATTGCCCAAACTTGGAACACGCCACCCACATTAAATATCTGGGGGTCATCATTGATCAACACCTTCATTGGGATCAGCACTTGGCCAGTCTAACCCCACGCATCCGCAAACTCTCTTATGTCTTTCGAACCCTAAGAAATATCCTTACTACCTCAACTCTTAAAACTGTTTACTACGCTCTCTGTCAAACCCTACTAGCATACGGCATTATAACTTGGGGTGGCTGTGCACAATCTATCATCGAACCTCTACTAAAAGCCCAAAAAATGGTAATACGTGTCATTAACAAGCGACCGACAAGATACCCCTCTAAACAACTCCTCATCGAATATAACGTCTTAGACATACGGCAACTCCATCTAAAATTTATGCTAATAATAATAATAATTCAATTATAATAATAATTAATATTCCAAATTCCTGTAATATTCAAAAAACTGTTTCTGAAAAAATTAGAAAATACACAGATTTAGGAAATGAGATTAAAAGAATTTGGCATTCTCGGACTATAAAAATATTACCATTTGTTATTTCGGCCACTGGCATAATACCTAGGAATCTGATACAAAATTTAAGCATATTAGATTTGTCAAAGAATTTGTATATAAAAATGCAAAAAGCAGTAATTTTAAATACATGTAGGATTACAAAAGATTTTTTAAATATTTATATTGAGGGATCAGTAGGATTTATAGGTTCAATTAGAAATGCCACAGAGCCGAACCCTCTGATATGAAAATATCTGGAGTCGGTGAATTATATTCCCATTTGGTCTCTAGTGGGTTGACATGTTGTTCTTGTATTGTTTTGTATTTATAATACTTATATAGTGCAATTGCATAACGTGGATTCACTAGATGATCATTTGGGGAAGTGTATGAAAGGGTTTAGTTTTTCCTTCTTTTTTTTTTTTTTTTTATGTGGTTTTTTTTTATAATTCAGATTACTAGATTTGGTTATTATTAATACATTTCCTGTTCAAATACAAAAACAAAACTCTCTTATAACACAACTACACCACCAGAACAATAACCAACAGACACTACAATGTACCTACACTACACACCACGTCAGCCCAAGGACAATTTTTCTTCCTAGCTCCTAAAATCTTTAACCTTATCCCTGAAAACCTAAAAACGTTGAGTCAACCCCATTCCTTTAAAAAACAAATAACGAAATGGATCCTTACACATGGAATACATTACAATTTTAACACCCATTCACTCTACACTCTATCAATTTAATCACCTTTCAGACAAAACATAATATATCTCTATTTTCTAAATTAGCGGCATTGTATGTACAAGATTAATTAGTGTGTACTATATCTAACAACTCCTCAAATTTTTCATTTTCTAATAATTCTCTAACTTCTCCATCTTCTTGTAACCCAATCTAACTATAAGTATTTCATTTTCTTATTATAGAAGATCTGTGTGCATAGTATTAAGAGCAGGCAAAACATAATATATCTTTATTTACTATCTAAGCAGCGTTATATGTATAAGACTGATTACTGTGAACTATATATATATATATCAATAATTCCTTAATATACTAATAATAACTTATCTTTTCAAATATTCTTTAACTTCTTCACCTTATTCTTGTAATCCAATATAACTACATAAACTCTCTTACTGTAGAAGAATTTATATGCATTAGTGAAAAATTTATATCAATTAGTGAAAAACTTCAACCTATACTAATGAATGTATATCCACAAACTGTAAACTTCACCCGCCATAACACAGGGTCATCCCTAGCATGGAGGGTGAGACATCACAAAAAAAAACTATATGTACTGCTAAGTACACCTACCTGAGGTGCCTACCTTCTGCCGACAGACTAGCTCAGAATGGTCAGCATAGCGGAGGAGACTATCATCAGGGTGGTAGGATCTCTGAGGCGTTTGTGTGGCATCCCTGAAATAAGCTCAAATCCTACGGGCTGGGGGAGACAGTGAAACAAGTGGCTACGGTAAATAACAGTTGTATTGGGTAGAATTCTTTCGTAAACACAATGATACAATAATGCAAGCAGAGTAGTACAGGGTAGCAACAGTAATTCTATCTAAATCGGGTGAATTTGGCCCTAAAATCTCTCTGGGGGCGGTCATTTATCTTCGCGTTGAATTTACAAGGAACACACGCAATAAAGAGGGGTTAAATAGCTCAAGGTACTCACAGCAGCAGGCTGGTCTCTTGGAGATTCGGTTATGTGGAGGGGAAATTAGCCGTTCTTGGCATTCCCGCCAGTCACTAGGCAAAATAACAACCGCCATAGCGTCGTTGTGGAATGTTCCGGAACAGTGCGGCGTGGTTCACGATACACGTGCGCCCAGAGCGGGCTCGGGAGGAGAATGGCGGGCTCGCTAGTCGGCCGACCGAGGCTGGCGTTCCGCCGCCGTCAGCGCGCGGCGCACTTGCGGCGAGGGAGCGAAACTGTTTGTCTGTACAGTGGCGTGCGCTCCAATTTGAGAGGAGGCGTTTCGTATATCGTAACAGTACTTTCGATAATTCATGTATTAAATAAATAAATAAAGAGGAAGGCTGGGAAGTACCTGGACATTCTGATCTGGTCACCATGCATGGATAAGATGTTTAATAGCGTTCTTTCACTCGATTGGTACATTTAAAATTTGAATTTTGTTTAACTCCACACAGGAAGCCTTGAGGCCAAAATAATCTCTCTCAGGGCATCTTTTAGGGTCGTTTTAGGAAGAGATACACATAGGTCGGCAAATTGTTCCACAGTTGTGCTGTTGAACTGTTGAAGCTATTGAGAACGAGTCGTAGAAACAACTGGTTTTCAAGTTTTAATTTTTTTATTTGTGAATACCTCAAAAGAATCCCAGCTGCTCCTGTCTGAAGCTAGTGAGGCTATGGAATCCCCAATTGGAGTATGTTGTGAGGTTAAGGGTAGTGGGGAGGGGAAGGAGATGGGGAATAGGAAAGTCGGGAAATACCTGGCTATTCAAATCTGGTCACCAAACACGGCTAAACCCATTTCAAGTAACGTTTCAATTCTGAATGGTGGTCTTACACCAGGGCGATAATGAAAGTATCTTCCACTCTGGAACGTGCCGCAAATATACTATGTATTAGTTTAAATGAATTAATTGTGAAATAACACAAATAAATCAAATACAATTTATTTGCCCACGCCGGGATTCGATCCCTTGATGTTCGGATTACGAGTCAAATGCCTTACCCCCATACCACGCCGGTCGTCAAAATAGACATGTCAACCATGTTGAGATGTCTGGTGATCAATGACATTAGTTTCACGGAGCATCTTCCAATGAAATACCGGTAAATCAAGGACAGCATTACTACCTGACACATGTTCTCTAAAGATTGCAATCCGTTTGTTAAAACAGGGGAATCCATCAAACGGACCGTCCATTTCTGCAAATCGTGAATGAAAATCAAAATGTTCGGAGCCAGTGTGATTCAGGCATCCCCGATTGGATTATGTTGTCGGACTGAATTTTGGAAAATATTTTTAAAGGACAAAGTAACCGCGACAGGTAATGACGTCATGTATAATATATTCACAACTGCCAGTTACAATGATAATCATACCATCCATCTTCTATACCCGGAGAGGTCGACAAAAGTACAAATCCAATAGTACTTACGCTTGCCAGCCGACGATACTCACGCTAGCTGTTAACGTAAGTGGCGCCATCTTTTGGCATTGCTTTAAATCGGTTCTATTATAAAATGTGGCTTCACCGGAGAATGCTCAAGGGCCCATGGACTGACATGATCACCAATACAGAAATTCTCAGGCGGGCTAGAGCAGATAGAGAACTGCTTACATTGATAAAAGTCAGGAAGATTTCGTATGTAGGTCACATATTTCGAGGGAAGAAGTAACACTTGCTCCATTTAATATTGAATGGAAAGATAGAGGGTCACCGAGGGCCTGGTAGGAGACAAATGTATTGATTGCGAAATGTACGAGAGTGGACCGGCATTAGAAGTGTGGAGGAGCTATTCCGGGCAGCGTAAGGTGGAGAGACATTTTCCAGAGTGATCGCCAACGTCGGGGGGACCTGATAGCACACACCAAGAAGAAGAAAACAAAAGTAAATATGTAACAAACTCCACGTACGAAAACGGTTTTGCGTAAATTGTATTCGTAAAATTTTAACCGTACAGACGATAGGCTATTAATACTTTCAGATGGTGGTATTTTATATCTTTACATGCCAAAACCCCCCTTCAAACATTCTCCATTACAAATCACATTACATAAATTAATAAAATTCGTTTTTTTATAACCAACGCTTCGCCGACCGCAAACTAAGTGCATCTTCAATGATGATTTTAAAAATTAGGGTTGGCAAGATGACAATGATGGTTGTACAGCTATTTGTTAATGTCCCCACGGTCGGGCGAGCTCGTACAGAACGGAAGACAAATTATAGTATTACAATTCACATAGTAATTTAATAAATAGTGCTGAAGTGGTCGCTTTAAGCAAAGGGATGGTTATAAAGCTTTTATTATGGAATTAGACAACCCTGTTTTGTGGAATGGGGTGGTTCAAGTTCATAGACAATTCTGATGTAGACATTTTACACGCGAGTCCATGCCTGTCTGGTCAATGAAAATGAATATTTAAGAAAGAATTTCAATGTTTGAAAAATATCATTCGAAGTGTTTTTTTTTACATTAGCTCCACACAGGAGGCCCTGAGGAAAATAATTCCCCTCAGGGCCGATGTCATATTTTAGGGATACTGTGTGGAGGGTCTTTTTAGGAAAGGAAGGAGAGGAAGTTCTGGGAAGGAAAATGATATTAGGGATGGGTAGGAATCTGGGGGTCCAGTAGTGACGCACGTATGAATCCATCTCTCCCACTGCGGTTCAAGGCGATGTTCCGAGAGAGTACGACTGGAGAAGTCAAATGGACTCCCTAAGACTTTCTCTCCCGATCTGGCCTGCCATGCAGCTCGTGAATCTTACCCCATCCACTATTACCTTAGATGTCGCAAATCCGAACTTCGTAGACTATTTTAGCATGATGTTATAAATAAATTTTTAAATATTTTTTTCCCGCCGAATTTTTGATCAGCTGTTTACGGTTAAAATTAAGTTCTATTTCCATAGATATGCACCTTTCGTTATCAAGTATACCACAGACAACATACAGAAATCGAAAATATTCTATGTTGACTCGAAAGAGTACCCCTCACAGTTTCAAAGTAAGACTATATAGCACTATAATAATTTTATATGACTCCATGTTAAAATTCGAAGGTATGATTTTTTTTAATGTTGGCGAAAAAAATTAAAAAATGATCTTTTGGGAAATCTCGAGCAAGCGAGGCAATTTTATTTATATCGCGTGTTCGCCAATGACGTTATATAAATAGACTTGCCATAGTCTCACAAACTCAAGATATAATGTGGCAATTAATCAACACTCTTCTGTTTTCAGCGATTTTCAATAATTTCTTAATTCAAAAGTTATTCATGTACGATATGTGCATATGGACGAAACAAAAAATAGAACGCGGGCGGCATTTTCGTATTCAAAATTCAAAAGTTCCGTCGAATACTGTCTCAAGGCCGACTAAAGTAGGAGGCCTGGGCACCAGTCGAATTTTGAGGTGTCAAATTTTCAAGCTATATTGAACAACGATAGTTTGCAAATGGCGTTGATTGTTATTGTATTTGTTGTTTCTGCTGATTGTATGTTGTTTTACCGCAGCAAGTAACTAAAGAATCATTAGATTATTATTATAAAACGTAAATTTTACTTAGTGACGGCATGGCATCGACTTTGTAATTTGGCTGTTGCGCATCCAGACCTGTACTTTAGTAGGCCTTGAGTTCTCTAATGACGCATAAAATCTTTGGGCGGAAAGCAATTGTATGCAATTTATATAATCGATATAATTAGTAATTTGCATGTATTTACAAATGAAATGTTATTCCTTCGCTTTTACTACTGTTTACCGTGTAATGGAAACATTTTCTCATCACACGGGAGGGAATTTTGGCGCTTTTTAATGCAATTTACTAACTGGTAGGACGCGACCTTACTCGACGCGTGGCAGTTTATTTGTTTATTTGTTTATTTGTTTATTTGTTTATTTGTTTATTTGTTTATTTGTTTATTTGTTTATTTGTTTATTTGTTTATTTGTTTATTTGTTTATTAGGAACATACACAGTACATAAGTTTACAAGTTATAAGGAATGTTAAATAAAGTAATTACATGATTTAGTACCTATTACGTAAGTCCGTATAATATCTGGGATAATACGCCTGGGATTTAAACACTTCTTAAAACTTAACTAATGAATGAAAGAGAAGAATAATATAAAGGAAAATTGTATACAAAGATAAAAGAGATTTTTTTTTTTTTTAGAACAAGAATTACATGCTAACAAATTGTAATTAGTTTAGTGAAAAGATGAGTATTTTTATAGCAATAAATACATGCTCATGAGTAGTAATTAAAGTTTAATGAAAATATAAGTGTAAATAAGAAGTTTTAAAATTAATTATATCACGCCAACAAATTTAGTAAATTAGTTTTGTATGTTTGCAGGCAGTTGTGGAAAATGTCTAAGTGTAATAATTTTTCATAGTGTGTATAAGATGTGATTGCGCGAGAGATTGGTGAGTTTTGTGCTGCATTAGTATTATTGGATCCTATGTGAAAAAGTGAAGTGTGCCTGGTACGCCTCATTGGAACATTTAAACCAATGACAGATAGCAATTCGGGACTATCTATTTTATTATTAAGCAGGTTATGTAGAAATATCAGATCTGACAGTGTGCGTCTTTTTTGTAAAGATAACATATTATTTGAAGTTTTGTTGTATTTCTTGAGTAAATATTTCGAAAATTTATTCTGTATACTCTCTATTAAGTCTATGTATACCTTATATTGAGGATTCCATATGGTGGAAGCATACTCCAGTGGACTTCTGACCAATGAACAGAATAATATTTCCAGAGTCTTAGCACTTTTAAAAACTTTACATACTCTTAATACAAAACCTAGCATCTTATAAGATTTTGATATAATATATTCGATGTGCTTATCAAATATTAGTTTGCTATCCAAGTGAACACCTAGATCTTTACATGTAGACAAATATTTTAGAGGTTTGTTATTCAAGTTGTAAGGATAGGTTATTTTATTTTTATTTCTAGTAAACGTAATCGAGTGACACTTGGATATATTTAAGGACAATAAGTTTGATTCACAGTATGTGCACAAATGATCAAGATCTCTTTGTAATTCGATGCAATCGGATAACGACTGTATAGGTTTAAAATTTTTCATGTCGTCCGCATACAATATAAAGTAACTATTTGAGAAGCATACAAGAATGTCATTTATATAAATATTGAATAGGAGTGGTCCGAGATGCGACCCCTGGGGCACACCTGAGACGATTTCTATTAAGCAAGATGCGAAACCATTGACAACCGTAATTTGGTGTCGATTACTAACATAAGATGCGATCCATCTATAGAGATCACCGTGAATTCCTAGACCTAAAAGCTTCTGTAAAAGAATATAATGGTTAACACGGTCGAATGCTTTAGAGTAATCAGTGTAGATGGCATCCACCTGGCATCTCATGTCCATATTTGAGCATGAAGAAAATTTGTAAAAGACGCAAGATTTGAGGTTGTGGAGCGATTTTTCATGAAGCCATGTTGATTAGTTGAGAGTAAAGGTGAGATGGTAGAATATAATTGATCGTAAACAATTTTTTCCAATACTTTACTTAGGATCGGTAATTTGGATATCGGTCGATAAATCGTACTAAAGTACTAAAAATCGAGTACTCTACAATTGTCTTGTTGTTGGCTTCCCATTTTGAGATTTCTACCACGCGTCTACAGTATGTAACGTCTTTGGTGATCGCTCCAATGGAGTAGGTATATTTTAACTATTCGAAACTTGTTTTTGAACCACCCCAATCGTAATGCAAGGGATGGTATAGTTAACATAACAAGGGGATGGTAGAATTGCTCGGTACGCGTGTTATATTGATGATAATTTTATTGGTTCACCGAAAAAACTAACAATGCATCTCAATGATAGATGTCACTGGATGTACACTGTACCCTGTACGGCGGGGAATTAAACAACTAAATAAAAGGGTTGAATAGGCCACTTGCATCACATTTTTTTTTTTTTTTTTCCGGTTTAGGCAAATATTCTAAGACATTCTGTATTTTTTTTTTTTTTTAATCGTATTTTTGAAACCCTGGGGATTTTTTGAAAATTTCAATCCGAAAAATAAGACCATTTTTTATAAACCGGAAATACGGGACATAATTTTATAGGTGTGAAAAAACGATAATTACATAGCCGAAAATCATTTAAAAAAAAAGAACGTTTTCCACACGAATGGCACAGGAGAATAACGAGGCATACCAAAAATATTACATCTCATAAATATTTTTTTCCTTGATCCATCTTGTTGATCATAAATCATTATATTGTACAGCGTATATATTACTAAATTCAATGTAATATACTTGTGCTTGTAAATTATAATAATAATAAGAATATTATAAAATTTTATTTTGTTAAAATCAGCACCATAATCATTATACCTCTAAAACACGTACCAACATCTTCTTCACGTTCTGAAGAGAACCCCGTACATCTAAAATGTACGGGGTTCTCTTCAGAACATCTGTCAAAAAGTGAAATCGAATGATAAGTTCGCAGAGAACAAACAATAAATCTAGTGAACGAATTCAAAAATTCGCCTGAAATCAAAGTGATGCCATATAAAAAAAATAAATCAGTGTGGAATTTTTTAAAATTAATAGGAACATTTTCGGAGACGGGACATTTTCATGTAGTGACGTCATGAGCCCAAATAATGGATTTATTTATTTAAAAATAAAAACAACTGTACATTTCTAAACAATTTTACTAACATTTTCTTAATCTTAGTAAAAAGATCTATCCACATGATTTTTTCCAAGTCGTTATGAAATCCATGCAAGTGGCCTATTCTACGATTTTAAATTGCTAATAAACTTGTGTTGTTTGCATCACTAAACATACTACACTTGTATTAATAAGTAGGTACTTGTGTGTACGATGGAAGTACCGTTTTCATAAATTATGACATTTAGCTTTCTTGGTAAAATTTTTTAAAATAAATTTTTGTAACCGCTTTCCTTATCAGCAGTGAAATTCAAGAATTTTTTTTGCGGAGTAAATTATGATTAGATCAACGATTTTAATAATACCTACCTCTGAATATATAAAACAATGTCGGGTTAGTTACACCATTTATAACTCGAGAACGGCTGGACCGATTTTTATGATCTTTGATTTGTTGAATTTGTCTCCGTCCCGAATGCGTACTTCCAAAACCTATAGCAGTTCAGTCGGTTTACATTTTAAATATCAAAATTTAAATATTTAGAAATAAAATTATTAATTTCTAATATACACATTTGAAAGATTATTTTATTTAAATTTTAGAACAATTTTTGTTTTTGCGATGTGATAAAAAATAACCAATATAGAGGTATATTTAAAATGAATAGGTTTTGGTAATACGCGCCCCGAATAGAAGAATAGCTATTAAAACATAGGAAAAAATCACGAAAAAAAATTATAAAGATTTTTCTTTTCCTCATACATTTTGTATGGAACGAATTCTCATCTTGAATTTGCAGGAATATTGTGATAGGTACCTATAAAATTGAGTAGAGATTGAATTCCAAAAATTCAAGAACGTCAAATTTTAATGCGCTAATTGTTTTGTTTTTGTTCTTAAATATATAATGCTGCCCCTCTTTCTTACTCACTAAATGTCAATAGTTGAAAATGAGACAAACGGTGATCGTATGTCTGAACCCCTCCAAAGGAAAAATACAATAATTATAATAAATTTCCCTCACACGTATAAAGAAAATGAAACGCAATTCCCGTAAGTAAGTTGAAAAGTAAGGAGATCACAAAAATTATAAATCCGTAAACGATCGACTTATGGTATAACCTTATTATACTAAAAATAAACATTTTTTCTCAAATTTAAAACATGCGAATGCCAGATAAAAGAACAATCTTTCGAAATCCATTTATAATTTTTTGTGGAAAAGAATCAATACGTCTAAAATCTGATTTAAAAATGACATATTTCTGGTTTTCTCTGGTATAATACCCTCTAAATTACTTGGGTAGATTACAAAGAAAATTTTATTATCTATCTAATTTTCCTGGCTAAGATATTCTATTTAATGTAGGTTAACTCAGCGAATAGATATAATTTTCCTGGCTAAGATATTCTATTTAATGTAGGTTAACTCAGCGAATAGATATAATTTTCCTGGCTAAGATATTCTATTTAATGTAGGTTAACTCAGCGAATAGATATAATTTTCCTGGCTAAGATATTCTATTTAATGTAGGTTAACTCAGCGAATAGATATAATTTTCCTGGCTAAGATATTCTATTTAATGTAGGTTAACTCAGCGAATAGATATAATTTTCCTGGCTAAGATATTCTATTTAATGTAGGTTAACTCAGCGAATAGATATAATTTTCCTGGCTAAGATATTCTATTTAATGTAGGTTAACTCAGCGAATAGATATAATTTTCCTGGCTAAGATATTCTATTTAATGTAGGTTAACTCAGCGAATAGATATAATTTTCCTGGCTAAGATATTCTATTTAATGTAGGTTAACTCAGCGAATAGATATAATTTTCCTGGCTAAGATATTCTATTTAATGTAGGTTAACTCAGCGAATAGATATAATTTTCCTGGCTAAGATATTCTATTTAATGTAGGTTAACTCAGCGAATAGATATAATTTTCCTGGCTAAGATATTCTATTTAATGTAGGTTAACTCAGCGAATAGATATAATTTTTGAGAATTGTGATTTTTATTTTATTTAAATTTAAAAGATTTGTATGGCTTTTATTATTCTTTGATTATTCTCACGGACATATGAATATATCTGGACCTGCCCTAAGTGATAAAAACGTATTATTTCCCCCTCCACATGGCGCCGGCTGGAGCTCCTCCTTGGAACCGGCTCGCTCCATGGGGAGGGGATAGAGCCTCGCTTGAATCTAAAATGTGTGACGTCATCATTCTTGCCGTGGGCAGCGCGAAGCTAACATCTATACATTTAACGAAATAAACACGCCAAAACAGTAGCTTGTGCTATACAACATACCTACATATCAATGTGCACATAGCGAATGTGGGCGGTTCCTTAGTGTGCTCGTCGCTGGTTGCAAGGGTAAGTAAATTATGAAACATTTGTAAAAGTGTCTTAACTAAACACGTCAACAAAATATTGCTATGTGAAAACGGGCGAATCTTTTTGGGGTGTACATTTGGCCTACGCAAATATGTTATTAACGTGGCAAGCAATTCGCGCTCCCGTGTAAAAAGGTCTATTCATTCAAAGCAGATTTTGCTTTTAAGAACTAAATGGTGATATTATAATGCGAGATGCCTATATACTGTCCGATTGATTTTTCAACTAATCACAGTCATCTTCCCCTCTTCGCCCCCCCATAGTTTGGTTTTACCCCTCACCTGTATCTTCTCGTCTATCCATTTGGATGTCTATGATTATTCTTAAATTTTCGATATAACTATATTTTGTGTAATTTTTTTTTTCGCCGGTTTTCAGTAAAGAGGACCGTTTAGAGACAAGTAGGTAGAGTCAATTTGAAAGGCGGGTACGGTGTGCCGTCCCGGAAACCACTTATTGAATAACCAACCTCTGCTATAGGTCACCCTAGGGATGGACATTCAAAAAATACATCGATGTTTTTCCGATGTAATGCATCGAACGGTTGCATCGATGTTAATACGATGTATTGATTTAATACATATACCTGTTCATAAATCGAAGCAAACACTCGTATATAAGTTGACTCGTATTCTAATTTACACTTTACACACATAAATGAACTAATATGTTTACTCATAAATAAACCAGTCATCAGTTTACTGTTTACACTTTACACAACAGAAACTCGGTCGGCCATATTGTTATTTTGGTTATTTTGATTTTATTGTATTGGCCGAACTGATTACGAAACGACGTGAAAGTCACTGCAGTCGTAGTGTTGGTCTTATAGGGATTGGTTTATTTATGGTCATTCATAGACACTCATCTCATAGTTATGTAATAATGTAGATAATAAAAAATTTCAATGATTATTCAGAAAAGCCAAAAAAAAAGTTTGCGTATTCAATGCATCGAATAAAAAACATCGATATATATTTGATGTTGAAGTATTTACAATAAATCGGTTCAATACGATGCATCGGTACAATATATCGATGTATATCGTCCATCCCTAGGTCACCCTAGTGGTTCGCTACCTTTGGTGACTTAGCTGGGGTGCCCGGGTTCATGGTGTGAGGTTTGTCCGGATCTTGGCAGCGGATGCGTCTGCCAACCAGCTGCATGGCCGGCCGGATTGAGAGAGAGCGGTTGAGGGATTCCTTTTGACTTCTCCAGCCGTACTCTCTCGGAAAATCGCCTTGCACCGTAGTGGGAGTGATGAATTCATACGTTCGTCACTCCTGGACACACTGACCGCCAGATACCACCACCCCTTACACCCCTTTTCTTCCCAGAACTTCCTATATTTCTTTCCTAAAAAGACCATCAACACAGCATCCCCAAAGATGACATAGACCCTGAGAGGAATTATTTTTGTGTGGAGCTAATAATGTAAGAAAACAAAGTTTGAATTATTGGTACCCACACATTGGTACTAATAAAAAAACAAACATTTACATAACAAATAAATAAATTCGCAGCGATTCCACCAGATCACTTTACGACTGGGTTAACATGCGTTTCAAGTGTCTCATTGTGCCCGGCCCTCCCCTCTTTCCATACGAGCTACGCAGCGGCAATACTACGTCCCGTACAAAAAATCGGGGGAAGCCGGGGCGATTCGTTGCATTCGCCCCATTATCATTTTCAATTACACAAATAAATCACGTTCAATAATAGAAAGAGACTTATTTGGGGAGGGGTAATTTGGCGCGGTTACAGACTAATTCGGTTCTAAATGCATTTGCGGATTGAAAAAATGATTTTCGTGCGGATCTAATGCGTAATGGAGCGAATAGAGAGCTTTTAGATCCATTTGAAAGTAATGCGGAACGATTTAGTGTTAAGTATTGATATGTGACATTGTTCGAAAGTCACGTGTTAAGTGTTTATTGATTTATTATTGAAGGAAATCGATATTTTGGGATAAGTCAGCTAATTCCAAATTCGCATACGTGAGAGAAAAAAACGATCGGTAAAATCTGTGTGAATAGAACCATCTTTGGAAGATTTTCCTATGATATAATGATTTTATCTTTTGCTGTGTATAAATAGGTATTATTGCGAGCCGAGTCACATATTATGCAAAAGAGAAACGGCGCGAAACGCTGCTTGCGGTTGCATCGTTCCTTTCTCATTATTCGTGGTTGGCTCGCGGTAATACCTTTTTTATATTAGCTCCACACAGGAGGCCCTGAAAAAAATTTCCCTCAGGGCCTATGGCATCTTAGGGTGATGCTGTGTGGAGGGTCTTTTTGGAGGAAGGGAGGGATAGGAAGTTCTGGGAAGGAAAATGGTTCGAGGGGTAGGTAGGCATCTGGGAGTCAGCGTGTCAGAAAGTGACGGACGTATGAATCTATCCCTTTCAAATACGGTGCAACGCGGTGGATCTAGAGAGTCCGTCTGGAAAGGTCAAAAGGCCTCCCTCAACCAGTCTCTCGCGATCCGGCTGGCGCGCATCCGCCGCCAAGACCCGTTTAAATCTCACCCTATGAACCCGTGCAACCCTGCTAAGTCACCAAACGTAGCGAACCGCTTGGGTTGATCTATGACAGAGGTGTTGATTATCCAATAAATGGTTCCCGGGGCGACAGTACTTATACACGCTTCCTAAATATCTACCTGTTTATGTGCAGCATTAGAGTTTGCTAAGTTCGTTTCCCGCGGTTCGCTGAAAAATATTCGTGTTCTTCTGTTGCCGTTTCACATCGCAGGTTGGCTACCATCGGGACAATCCTCATTTTGTATCCGGAACATCTCCGCGTACCTCCAAAAAATTTTAACATTTCGTCGCCTTAGTTCTTAATTGTCCAAACAGCCATTTTACTTTTTGTTCAATCTCCACTTTAAAATTAAGATGAAGCCATACTAAATAAAGCGAAATCATACAAAATCATACAAGTACTCACAAATGAGTCATACAATATCCACGCATTTCAATTGCTCTACCGAAAAACTATTCAATCCGCCCTCTTCAAGTCCGCGTAAAGCATATATTTATATCGGAAGTGGTCCCTTGAGAGACGGTTAATAAACATACTTCATTATTGGTTAAAATCGATCAATATTTAAGTGATTTAAATTGATATTAAAATATTAAATATTCAGTAACAGAACAAGTGACAATTAGAATTTGAACAACACATCGGACGCATACATATACAAAGCCCCAATCGTAGTACCTTGCATCGATGTAACGGTGCGTGCCGTGCAACATGACGCACATTATATACTACCGCATCGAATAATCTATGCTGTTTACTCAAGCAGGGCTGTCACAAACAACAAAAATGAATCTTAACGATAACGCCCTCCTATCTATTAATGAAGCAAAAGAACTTATTGACGGCATCCACAGTGCCATCACGGATCCAGCTTTAAAAATTACTAAAGACCAGATGGCGAAGCTTTTGACAAAATTATCTACACTTTCAAGCAAAATGATTGACGTTGGAACAAAGGTTGGAATAATTGAGGGAAAATTAATGACATATGAAAAAATCATCACCAAACCCCCGCAAGAAACAAGTACAGGCGACAAAAGAACATACGCAAGCGTAATTGATAAGGGAAAACCAATATTACCCAAAGAAAATCTACATACAATAAAAATAATTTCAAACAATAATGAAAACGCGGACCAAATAAAAGTAAACATTCAAAAACAGATAAGAGTCGGAAAACTGGGGATAGAAGTATCTGAAATAAAAAAATCAAATAAAAACCACGTAATCATCTCTTGCCCAAAGAAAGAAGATTCTGATAAAATAATTAAAGAAATCAATAAGAAGGAAAATAACAGCATAACCGCAACAGAAATTAAGAAGCGCAAGCCTAATGTTATCCTTAAAGGAATACACAAGGATTACAACGTAGAAGATTTTAATGAAGATTTTATAGAACAAAACGAAGATATTTACCAACTTATCAAAGACGATAGTAAACACATGCCCAAAATAATGGCAAATATAAAAAACAAAAGAAGCGAGAACTTATCCAACTATGTCCTAGAAACAACCGGTCAAATGAGAAAATTATTAATTGAAAAAGGAAGAATAAACCTGGGATTTATGCGGGTTCATGTAGACGACTCAAACCCGTTATCCCAATGCTACCATTGCTTGTGGTTCGAACATACTGCCAACAAGTGCCGAAAAAAAATGGAAAAACCCAGATGTCTCCACTGCGCACAAGATCATACACTATCGAACTGCCCGAATAAAACTCAACCACCGACGTGCTACAATTGTCTAACCTTTAATAAATCAAGAAATGGAAAAACAAATTCGAACCATCGAGCGAATGATAGCAAGTGCCACTACGTCAATAAAATGACAGAATCTGCTTACCAGAAAATTGACTTTAATTAAAATGTTATATTTTTCAAGTAAGAAATTAATATTTCAACTATATTTTGTTTACAGAGTATCAAAGTCGGCACCCTGTTTATTAGAGCCTGTTCAAATTCATAGTATGTACCTAAGAACTAGCAACTCCCAGTCGAGTGGCATTATTATTACTAAGTATATGATTATTATTGTTCCGCCCGACTATGCTATTCATATAAACGAAGTCTCAATTCCCTACAAAACGTACCTCCAAACATATTTATATACATACTCAATCATTTTTCATAAGATACACGATTTCAAAGTAGGATGAATAATATTATTACGGACGAACTAGATAACACTTATAATATAAGAGAAAAGGTATGTAATAATGTTGATCAATGCAACCTTCTCTTCAAAAATATGACTAACTCATTAACCATTATGCACTTAAATATCAGAAGTATTTACAAAAACATAAATGAATTATTATGCACTCTTAGTCTATTGAAAACTGAACTCGACTGTATAGTTTTGACCGAGGCCCACCTTAATACAATAAATATTGATAGTATACAACAATTACCGAACTTTACATGTATTACCACGAAAACGCACATTAACAAGAATAGTGGCATAGTTATATACGTTAACCAAAAACACCAAGATATATCTTATAAAGAAATAAACATGACACTCACTAACTGCCTAGCATTACAAATAAAAGTAAATAATCAGATTTATCAGGTTATTGCTATATACCGAACCCACGGTTCGAAAACTCAACAATTTATAGAGCATCTTAAAGATGTAATTAATAAAAATAAATGTCAAAATACTATAGTAACGGGAGATTTCAATATAAATATAGGTTTAAATTCAAACAGTGTCGAAAAAAATGATCTACATAATACGATGGCTGAACTGAACTTCATTTCATGCATAAACGACTATACTAGAGTTGTGCCTCGACAAAACCCATCATGTATTGATCATATTTGGACAAAAGCTGACATAACTACACAATTAACACCTGTCATTTGGAAAACAAATATAACTGATCACTTTGCGTGTTTTTTAATTCTTGATTTAAAAAAAAAATATCCTTTTCCTCATCTGCATTACAGCAGTATAATATAAAAACCATTAACACACAACTTCTACAACAAAAATTAAAATCGGAAAAGTGGGAAGAAATATTAAATACCGAAGATGCCGAAAAATCTTCAATTAATTTCGAAAAAACACTTCGCGATCACATAATAAATGCAACTAAAGAAAATAACGTCAAATTAAAATCAAAACATAGAAAAATTAAACCTTGGATAACCCATGGAATAGTTACCTCAATTAGGAATAAAGAAAAACTATTTTATCAAACCCGTAAACAATCTAATGACTTTATTTTATTACAATTATATAAAAAATACAGAAATAATCTTACAAACTTGATTAAAAAAACAAAAGAAAATTACTTCAAAGAAAAAATTGAAGATTGTGGTGAAGATAACAAAAAAGTCTGGGCTACAATTAATAACATCATTGGCAAGGGTAATAAAAATAAACAAATAAATAAAATAACATATGACAATGAAACAATAGAGACAGTAAAAGAACCAACTAAAATTGCTAATATTTTCAACAACTACTTTGCAAAAGTCGGTGAGAACCTAGCCAAAAAAATTGACGCTGTCCAATCTAAAAAAACTTTCAGTACATCCACACAAACTTGCCAAAATATTTTCAAAAAGATTGAAAAATGCACACAGATAGAAGTAGAAAAAATAATAATGAACTTACGAGTGTCAGCGAGCCCTGGTTTCGACCATATCACAGTAAATTTACTAAAACAAATGAGACAACTAATATCAAAACCAATAGCACATATCATAAATAACAGCATGCAACAAGGAATTTACCCGAAAATATATAAAAATACAATAATAACTCCGATTTTCAAATCAGGAATTGCAACCGACATCTCGAACTACCGTCCCATATCTATTGTATCAAACGTAGCAAAAATATTTGAAAAAGTCGTAAAGTCACAATTAACTAAGCACATCACTTCAAATAAAATTATTAATGATAACCAATTCGGCTTCAGAGAAAATTTAGGCACGCAAGATGCAATCGCAAAAATAACCTCAATAATATATAATGCTCTTGACTCGGGAAATAAATGTTTAAGTATATTCATTGATCTAAGAAAAGCTTTTGACAGTATATGCCACAAAAAACTAATCAAGAAATTAGAAAATATTGGAATTCAAGGAACAGTTATAGAATGGTTCAAAAGTTATCTACATGAAAGACACCAACGCGTGAAAATTAACAATACATTGAGTGAACCCACCTATTCAGAATTTGGAATTCCTCAAGGGACAGTGTTAGGTCCAATATTGTTTATCATTTACGTGAATGAAATGCTTACAATACCGAAAATTGGAAAAATCATATCTTTCGCTGACGACACAGTCTTAATCATAGAAAAAAAAACTTGGGATGAAGCCTACCGAACCGCAAATGTAGAAATAAACAACTTAAAACAATGGCTGGATGACAACTATCTTTCCTTAAACTCTGACAAAACTTACTTCATGACATTTACACTATCAGACAAATTCCTTCCAATTATAAATTCCAATATAACTATACATAACTCTTGTAAAAATTATACTGACAACTGCAACTCATCTAAATGCACAAAAATTTCAAAAAAGAACAGCATTAAATATTTAGGCATAATAATAGACCAACATATTAAATGGACAGAACATATTGCACAAACTGTAAACAGAATACGTAAACTTTTTTACGTATTCCTCAAACTAAGAAATATACTTCATAAATCTATACTACTGAAGGTTTACTATGCATTAGCCCAATCAGTTCTGCAATACGGAATAATAGGTTGGGGAGGAGCGTATAAAACCAACTTAGCCCCACTTGAAATAGTACATAGAAGACTTATCAAAATTATTTTAAAAAAACCTTTAGACTATTCAACTCAAAAAATATTCGAAGAATTCAAAGTTTTACAAATAAACAGAATCTATCAAAAAAATGCATTACTTCAAATCCATAAAGACAAACTAACAATAAAATCATTTAGCACCAGGCCGAGAACAACAGGACAAATAATAATCCCTAAACTTAATACTACAACAGCCCAACACCATTACACATACTCAGCCATAAAATGCTTTAACGAACTCCCTAAAGATATTCAATCCGAAAAAAATTATAAAATTTTTAAGAAAAAAATTAAAATACACTTCACCACTAAGTAATTTCATGTTTGTGTTATATTACGCCCACTTATATTTTCAATGTGTACACAGGTTTTATATTTTATAATTTAAAAAAAAAAAAAAAACTTTCTTCCTTCTTCCACCACTAAGTAATTTCATGTTTGTGTTATATTACGCCCACTTATATTTTCAATGTGTACACAGGTTTCATATTTTATAATTTAAAAAAAAAAAACTTTCTTCCTAAAATAGTGCACAGGTATATAATTTTACATACATGTTGTTTTTATTTTATTTTTTCATAAATACGCTCATGGTAGCATCAATTAAACATATATCAAAATATCAATTGTGTTAGTACTCCCTCCCTAAACACGAGATATTCTCAATTAGAGAGGTATTATTACCACCATTAAAAAATATTTGCATTACATGTACATAATTTAAAAAAATAATTGTACTTATACCTAACTTTGTAAAATTGTAAAAATGGAATAAATGAAAGAAAACTTTAAAAAAAAAAAAAAAAAAAAATCATATGTTTTTATTAAACACTGCGTGTAGAACATATCTTGACCCTTAAGGCTCTGCAACCGAAAAGAAGAAGATGGAGAGATACGAAATTACGAATGTTAGAGGACAGCGCTAACATTTGCAGCGACAAAATCGATGCGAAAATGGCGAAAATGTTTAATAAAACACGACTCGTTAAAAATAGAGCAAAAATCTCGCGGGCATTGTCTTAAACAGCATTTAAAGAAACACTGTGAATTTTTTCATACATGTAACTTGTAAAATAAGTGAAACAAACTTGTTTACGATAATTTTTGGAGCATACTTAGCGATTTTTTCCTATCGAGGGAATTTTATATAATTTGCGTTTCGGCGCGGGCAAGGTCTAGATATTATCTTCAAGAATAACATATGTTTTTTTAAGAGCTTTAAAACTTACCGTTTTTAAGAGAAATATCTAATAAATCGGTACAAATCCGGTTTGCGGGCCCTTAAAAAGTCTTTTAATAAGCCTAGAAAAAAATAAAGTTTAAGGTCTGTAAAAAACACTTTCAAGTCCAAACTCTCCTATTTATAAACCTCTTTTCGGATATGATTTTATCGTTTAATGTGGCAAATTCAGTTTATTTTATAATAATCGCAAAAAAAATCATATTTACGCCCGAACTTCACAAAATAAAAAAAATGTGCATTTTCGCGTTGTTATTTTACAATACGGTCGGCAGTCGACGAATTTGGGTTTTCAAAGTGAACCCTATGCCGTCCACCGAAGGACTACATACTTGTCACACCCATTATTTATCAGTTATGCCCCCGGCGAAGCGGGGAATAGACGTTAGGCTCCGCGTCGCTTAGTTCCGTGAAATCAATTTAAAATTTCCGGTTTTATTACAAAAAACAATGCGTAAAAAGAGTTAATATTTTTTACAGACCTTTACGAAATCAACATGTAAAATAATTTCTCAAATACCTTTTCCAACCTTTACAAAAGCTTGTTCTCATGTATTTTTAAACTCCTCCCATGAAGGAGCTTGAATTTCGGTTTAGATTTTTTCCCGGACTATTGAATCGACTTAAATTAAAGTATGAAAAATGATAGTTAATCACTTAACTAATAGTATCAAAAAAGGTAAATTTTCTTAGAAGACTAAGACGTAAATTAAATAGAAACACTACGGAGCTTATTTATAAAACTATCGTTGCTCCACATTTGGACTACTGCTCTATGATGTTATATTTGACCAATGAAGGAAATTTGAACAAACTAGAAGTTATACAAAACAAAGCTATGAGATGTATACTGGGGAAAGGCAAATACGCAAAGATTAACCAAATGAGAAAGGAGCTAAATTGGATTCCAATAAAAAGGGACTACTATTTAATGTGTTAATTTTTGTGCACAAAATTATGAAAAACCAAATGCCAAAATACTGTAACGATGAAATTGTTTTTAACAGAGACATTCGTAATTACGAAACAAGAAATATAAACAGAGTTCGATTGCCACAAATGAAGAAATCATAAACAAAAATTTTAACAAAACAAAAAATCGACTTCAAAAAATGCACTAAAAAGTGAAAAAATAATTTCTTATTCTTCTACAACTTAATAATCAACTTACTTTTTCTACTCATCAATATGTAGGTACGATTGTTATTTTTGGAATCGGTGTCAGCCAAGGTAGGTTTGTAACTACATACATAGTTATAGGTGAGATGTGCTTGTGTTGCACGCACGACTTGACGAGGTGAGAGGTGAGAGCGGGCCGCCGCGGGAGGGGAGCTGCCAAGGGAACACGCCGGGCCGGGTACCTTGGCTGACACCGACTTCAAAAATAACAATCGTACCTACATATTGATGAGTAGAAAAAGTAAGTTGATTATTAAGTTGTAGAAGAATAAGAAATTATTTTTTCACTTTTTAGTGCATTTTTTTAAGTCGTTTTTTTGTTTTATTAAAATTTTTGTTTATTTTATGATTTTTAATGAATCTAAAATACACTAACTAATTCGATTAAAATTCGACCGAATATCGTTAATTTGCTCTTAAGAATTGGAGAGTTCCGTTACTTTGTCATGGATCCCATAATCAGAACCTAACCAAACTCTCATCAAACTACCCTTGAAGTACATCCTTTCCAATAAAAAAAGAATCATCGAAATCGGTTGGCGTGATATTGAGTTATTCGTCCATTTGTCGGGCACATACTTGATGCAAATTTAAGACATATACGATTTTCTCATGGATACCATTGTCAGAACTGGACCAAATTAAAATGGGACCACACGGGAAGCACCAGCTTTCAAATAAAAAAAGAAATATCAATATCGGTTCACCCAGTCGAAAGTTCTGAGGTAACAAACATAAAAAAAATAAATAAAAAAAAACATAAAAAAAGCAATACAGTCGAATTGAGAACCTCCTCCTTTTCGAAGTCGTTTAAAAATCACAGAACTGCCTAATGTACAGAGGACTAAAGATGTATTATGAAATGCCTGAAAGTATGAAGAATGAAGAATGAAGAATGAATGTATTTAAAAATAAATGTTATGCTTTCTGTCAAAATATTTAAATTTATCAAATGAAATGTTACATTGTGCTTATTATACTAACTCAATAATAATAAATAAAAAAAAATAACTAACTTTTAAACTAATGAGATCTTTACCTTTACGGAAAGAGCTAAAGCTTTATCTTAAAGACCTTTCATAATGTTTCATTGAAATAATGAGAGAAAACCTTTTCCTCCTGCAAAATTTTCTAATGGTCTGTTGGACAATTAAGAACTAAGGCGACGAAGAGTGAATATTACCTTAAAGATTTTGTCTAATAATGTGTATAACATCACTTTAGAGTCAGTCTTAAACAAGTAACAACTCAATGAATCGATTTTATATTATCTGTTTACCCACCCTTATATCAAGCTATGGAACCTTCAAATAGAAAGCAAGATCTATCCGCCCCAAGGGTCGCACGGCTCAATAAATTACCAATTAGCGACCCACCGGAGCGGATATATTCTAGGCGGAGGATGGGATATAATGGATTATCCACTGTACCGTTGACATTTTCGTTGTTATCAACGAAGTTGTTGTGGATAATGCTTTCGAGAAGCGTTGCTAATCGCGTTGAGAAGTTTAGTGACAACGAATTTTATTAAATGTTATAATGAAAATATCTTTAAAGTAATTTGGTTGCAAGTGTTTAATCATTATTAAGAATTTAAAATTAGGAACGGCAAAGTTTTAGTAAAAGGGTTAGTAATTGGCCTAAAAGTCCACCTTTGAGAGAGATGTTCCCTCAATATTCAGGGACAATATTTTCAATTGTTCCCCGATATTTAATGTTTCCCCTTGGCCGGGAGACCTTTCGGTCTTCGGCCCCTTACGTGGCGGCATAATTATTTGTAGTCGGAGTTTCTCACCCGGCATGCCGCTTAAAGTCTCGAAAACCCTTCTGGACGGAAGGAGAAAGACTCCTTCGAACACCTCTCACCCCAGAAGATAGGTGGAAGCTTGAGTGGCAATCAGCTAACGTCAAAAACGCCCATCTCGTGCAAGACCCCACTGAGAGACAGCCTGGGTTATCATTGCCTCGCAAACTCTGGACTACCAATAGGATAAGGTGCTCCCATAGCCGTTGTGCTCACATGATGCATAGATGGGGCCTTAAAGAGTCGGCGACGTGTGAATGCGGTGCGGTGCAGACCACCGAACATGTGGTCAACGAATGCCCGCTCCATTCATTCCCCGGCGGGATTGATGAGGCCCACAGGGCAACGCCTGAGGCCCTAGACTGGCTCGCAGACCTAGATGTCCCCCTCTGACCCCCCACCATACGAAAGAAGAAGAATTGGCCTAAACAAAATATCTTAAAATATTTTCGTTTAACATTAAATTTTGTATATATATTTTTGAAGTCAAAACTTTTGATGAGACTAAAAAGAGACAAACTCATACATCTATAGGATTTAATCTGTGAGAGAATGCAACATAATAATCGGTCTCCTCTTTGTGCGGTGCTTCGTAAATAAGTGGTCTCCTCTTTGTGAGCTGCTTTGGATTCTCCCCACTCTTGTTTAGTTTTTTGAAGGTTTCACTTCTACCGCGTGTGAACTGCACACATGTATTTTTTTTAAGTGAAACTTCTTTAGCACCGTCGTGATTTGAAACTCGATGAAAAAGCGACACTACAAAGAGACACACAGGTACATCTAAAGGATTTAATCTGTGAGAGAATGCGATATAATAATCAATCTCCTCTTTGTGCGGTGCTTCGTAAATAATTGGTCTCCTCTTTGTGTCTCCCCACTCTTGTCTACTCTAGTTTTCTAAAGGTTTCACTTCAACCACGTGTATTTTGCGCACACATGTATTTTTAAACGACTTCGAAAAGGAGGAGGTTCTCAATTCGACTGTATTTTTTTTTTGTGCTTTATTTTTGGGATCTTATGCCGTGTTGCGCTACCTCCTTCTTTAGCCTACATTATAGTGTCCATCGCCCTGGTGATGACGCAACACGGCATAACACCCCAAAAATAAATAACGAAAATATTTTTAGCAGTAAAAATCTAAAATCATCTTCTGTAATTGGTTATTTTTTTAACGTATCCCAAAATCAAATAATACTGTTTTTGATAGCAAATGAAATTTTGAGCAAATTTTGGTTTTTTTACCATTTGATGTTAACTTTAAACTTTAAGCAACAAAAAAATATTTAAAAAATCACTGAATAATAAACAAGCTACGACCATTTTCTTTATTTGTGTTTGGGGTGTTATGCCGTGTTGCGCTACCTCCTTCTGTAGCCAAAAACTTACCCAAGCTACGACCAAATTGCTCGGACTATCAAAACGGCATTGTAATGAAAATTATTCAATTTTTTATAAGAAAAAATCTCTTTTATATTTTTAAAGGTTATTCCCATCAACGTAATATATCATTGAAGAAGAAGGTAATAATAATAA
The DNA here is from genome assembly GCA_917880885.1 of Limnephilus marmoratus. Lineage (NCBI taxonomy): Eukaryota > Metazoa > Arthropoda > Insecta > Trichoptera > Limnephilidae > Limnephilus > Limnephilus marmoratus. The sequence continues at coordinate 12,249,396 of OU862930.1, read as the reverse complement.
TCTAAATGAAAATAAGAAATAGAACAAGACACAGAAAATAGAAAAAGGCAATTTTTTTTTTTTTTTACATGAGCTCCACACAGGAGGCTCTGAGGAAAATAATTTCCCTCAGGGCCTATGTCATCTTTGGGGATGCTGTGTGGAGGGTTTTTTAAAGGAAAGGAAGGAGGGGAGAGTTCTGGAAAGGAAGAGGGTTTAAGGGGTGGGTAGGAATCTGGGGTTACGATTAAGACCTAGACAAACCTCACCCCATGAACCCGGGCACCCCTGCTAAATCACCAAACGTAGCGAACCTCTTGGGGTGACCTATGGCAGAGGTGTTGGTTATCCAATAAAGGTTCCCGGGGCGGCGGTACCCATTCCCGCCTCCCAAATTGACAATGATCGTAACTGGGACTCAAACCCAGACCTCTCGTCTAACCGGGACGTGCGCGTTAACCAATTTCGCTATTGCCACCTTCTGTCAAACCGTCATAATAGTCAATCTCATATTTCAAATTTTAGAATTAATAATATTATCTTCAACTAATTATTTTTCGTCACTCGAACCAGAGGTCTGGGTTCGAGTCACAGTTGCGACCATTGTCTTTTTATGTTTTTCTGTGTCTTGTTCTCTTTCATATTTTCGTTTAGATTATTATTGTTATCTTCTTCTTCAATGAAAATTATACGTTTGGTTTTGGTGATTTGGTGATTTATGTGATTTGTTGTAGTATCAGTGAACGATTTATGTTTCATGGGATTGTGGTTACTCTCCCTTTTTTATTAATTTAATTTATTATCCTAGTATCTTATAAGAGATTTGTGATGATCGAATTTGGAAACTCAACCTAACCATATTTTTTTGTTTATTCCAGAACGAAATGGAAGCGCCAGACCGCCGTGGGCCTGGAGCTCCTTGCCGAAGCGGGTAACTACGCCGCGTTTCAGCGTCTATACGGCGGTGGGGGCTACGCGGCGTGCTGGGGCTACGCCCCTGGAGGGCAACCGGGGGGCCCGGGTGCTGCCCCACCCCCGGCCAGCGCTGCCGACCTGTACTACAGGCAAGCGGCTGCGGCGGCCGCAGCGGTCACCCTGCAGAAACCGCTACCATATAGGTAAGCTTTTACCATGCTCCATTTGAACTAAAACATTATATTTATTTAGTTTGTTTAATTTATTATTACCATAAAAACATCTATGGTTAACTTTAGTTAATTCTGGTTGTCTTTTGTAAATAATAGATAAAAATAGTACAGGAACTAAATGTTTAAAATTATTTAATAATAGAGGACCAACATGCGAGCCCTGGAGCACGCCACTTGTAGCTTCAAAGATGCATATAAAAATATGCTGTTGTGGAACTTGCTTCCTTATAGATAATTTTTAATCAATGTTATTTTTACTTTGAAGAAGGGTCTTGTGCATTTTTTGTTTTTTAAATCTCGTTATTTTCTGTAAAAACTAATTTGATGTAATTTTGTTACAGATTGTACCCCCCGTCCCTCGGCTCCCTTGGCATGCCCCTTGGCATGGGTCTAGCGGGGCCCTCCGCCTCACTGGGATCCCTGGGCCCCCTCGGGCTATACGGGTCCCCCCACCGCGCGGCGCGGAGCCCTAGTCCTGACCTGGACCCAGGTTCCCCCCCGGCACCTCAAAGACCTCAAACGGGCTCTGACACAGAAGACGAACCTATCCACGTCTGAACATAGATAATAAAAAAAATTATATATTATTTCAATAACTGTGTAAATTCGAAAGATGTTAGTGTAAATATTTAAAAAAAATTGTTTTTGCTTATGGACTAATTGAAGATAGCATCATCACAAGCTAAAAAATAATTTGGTATAATAATGATGTTAGTGTAAATAATATTTAACATTTTTTTGATGATTTTGTGGTAGGTGCCCGTTTGTACCTGTATTGTTTGAACTCTACAATTTTTATTGGTGATTTCGTGTATTTAAAAGATGGAATCTATAGTTTGAAGAAAGAGACGAAAAAATCATCAAATATTGGTATTAATCTTTTGTATTATAATAAATTAATTTGATATTATTCGTTATTGTAAATATTAAATGATGATTTTTTTATGAATTAGTTGATCAGGGGGCATCGTTTATTGGTGATATTTGTGTTTTGGTGCCTATAGTCGTACCTACCTAAAAGATAATAATATATATTGTTTTAATGTAAATATTAAATATTGGAGAGTGGAAGGGTTGAATGACTTATATAATAATAGGTATTTACTTTAGTAATAGTAATAAATATTTAATAATAATTGGGAGTGTAAATATTAAGAGATCTTTTGTGTGATTTGGTATCTAAAATGCACTTTGAAATAATACACAGTTGTTAAGTGACTGTTTCTTTTGATTAACTGTATAGGTACATTAGGGTGGAGTGAAATAGGCATGATAGTTTTGCAACGACACCAATTGGATAGGCATATTTTAAAATATCTATATAATTTTTAATGTTTTCATTAACTAACTGTGGAAAATTGGGTTTAAACATTGTGTACATTACAAATCTGTAAAAAATTACAAAATATGTGTAAAATAACAGAAAAATTACAAATTTCAAAAACCTAAAAAAATTACAAAATCTGTGTAAAATTATAAAATCTGCGTAAAACTGCAAATCTGCGTAATATTAAAATTTCTGTGTAAAATAACAAAATTTATGTAAAATTAAAAAAACGGTATAAAATAACAAAATCAGCCTAAAATTACATATTCTATGTAAAATAACAAAATCAAGGTAAAATTACAAAATCGGTGTTAAAACTAAATCTGTGTAAAATTACAAAATCATAAGTTTCCGCAATTGGCTTATAATCGAGATTTTTTTATATTAGTATTGTTATCAATTGGCCTTGCCGCATAAAAATTACACTGTGAGGAAGACTTAAAAATCAGGTACCCACCAATATATTAAAATAAAATAAAACCTATCACTCTGTTTTTATAAATTGAAAAATACGAATATCAATTTTACAGGCAAGCATTTTACAAAAAAATCACACAGTTACGCACATTCATTGTCAAATATAAACAAATTGCTAGTTTTGCATTTTTACACAGTCGACGAAGGAAAATTATTACCGTAATAAAAAAGTGAGGATATTTCACTACACACTAATGTACTTGACTTATTAAAAAAATCGTATTTATAGAATTGCTTTGTTTGTTTTCATTTTAAAGGCTTTAGCAATAGATATATCGTATTATAAATGTGTGCGTAAAAATATACTATTTTTAATAAGAAGTGAAGCACTTCAGTGTAAAATAAGTAAACCTACCTAATATTGTTTATTTAAAAATAGAATTCGAAATCGATGTTATTGAAAGAGTGATTACATTAAAAAAACTATTTGTTAATATTATGATGTTTTTGTAAATATGTTTGAATTAAAATGACAAAAATATACGTATCTCAATTTTTACTGCAAACACATTTTTGTGCAATTTTTTAAAATGTTTTGAATGAAAAGAATGAGGGGTAATGTTATGAAAATAAATTATTGAATGCCGTACTAATTTTTTTAACCAATTGAAAATTTTCTAAAATAGAACGTAAATAAACAGTATACTGCGATTGAATATTTTGGCACCAGAATGGATTGTGACTTAGTAAATATTTATAGAATCGTTTTTGAGAAAATTAAAAACGTCTTGTTTCCTATTATTATTTACTGGAAATTATTAAATAACAAATTAGTTATACATATAATTTTTACTTTATTTACTCAAATGTATAAAATATCCGTGATATTAAATATTGTAAAATGATTAACGTAAGATGTAAGTGATTGTTCAATATATTGTGTAGTTATAGATAATAATCTTTTAGTGAGTTTTGCAAGTAATTAATATTATTGCAAACGATGTCTTAAAACAGTATTACATATGAGAAATTGGTGTTACAGAGCTTTTTTGTATAATGCAGTCTAAATATTAATTTAAAATATCAAAAAATGTTAAAAACATACGATGCTAAAGTTTTCATCTCAATTTATTTAAACGTTTTATTTGGGAATATTGTTTAATTGACTTCACTCTCATACTTGTCATTCGATGTGTTTTGAGAACGTTTTGTGTCTATTTAATGGTTTTAAACTTTTCTCTACAGATGATTGCTCAAGAAGGGAACAAAACAGTTGTTTCTTGTGGAATTTATGATTCCTTGAAAGTTGATCCCCCGAAAGTTGCCCCGTCAGTATACGTATATACAACATGCAGACGGCTAAGAGCTCGTTCACATTGAGCATATAAATATAAAAGATCATAGCATGCCACATATCGCTCTCCATACAATCCCTTCAGACCATTCGCACCTGAGCGCTTTATGCGCACATCAACCATAGACAATGCACATCTTACGCCGTAACCGCTCCTGAGGCGATATGCCAACAGTTAAGCGCCCCCCACTCCGACAAAAACAGGAGAGGGGGTCATTTTAATTACGGAGCTGACAAGACCGGTGGATGACAGATGTCAATTTGATAGATTCAGTATGAAAAATGCGTACTCCGTGGCCGCTCGCTAATTCAACTGACCCCCTCTCCTACCATAGGAAGAAATATTTGATCTGCGCCGTGTGAACGGCACGAAACATAAGCGCTCGCGGTTCAACAGATACCTGCTAGCGGTTATATTAGATGTCTGAACACCCCTTAAGGGAAAATACGGTATACCTACTTACTCAAAATATAACTGAGTATGTTTGAAATGGTACGCAGAGAGAATGTACCGCAGAATAATTCGAATACAACACTTTTTCATTCAAATGCATCACGGAAAAAACTATCCAATCTATCTATGTATTGTGTATACCAGCGTATAAGTTCTAAAAATCCCTGTACATAAATTTGTTTGATATCCATAGCAGCTTATTATAAAAGATATTTTTAAGTCGATGTTGGGTTTGAAATTGGTAAATAATACATATATAATTATAATTCTTTATTAGAACTTCGGGGGTCAACTGTCGCGAGATAAACTGTCCGGTCTCCGGAATTAATATGCTAGCCGTACCTACTTTTTTTGTTTACCTGTGTAATATTTTTCAATTTTTTTAAAATGTTTAATAATTAATCAGAAATAATTTAAAATCTCTTTTTTGATTTGTTTTTGTCTTGAAATGGTGAGCCGAAATCCAGAAATCTTCTCAAATTCATTATTTTAAAATTATAAATATACTTAAACAACATATTTGTTTATTCGAAAATAATTTATTATATGCGTTTTTGACATAGTTACACAAAAAAAAATTGTCCAATCCAAGTACCTAACTATGTTTCAAAGTAACACATTGACACATACAAAACCAAAATATTTAAAATACCAATTTTCAGTCTTCAAATTTCTAAAAAAGCTATTATTTTTAAATTCAACTAATTATTTTTTATGTTCCCAGTACACCTGATTTATCTATACCTGCCTACTTAAAGAACATATTTCTATTTATTCCAACAAATGGTTTTTCCAACAAATCATAAAATATCCCGCTCAAATTGTACTTAATTTTTATTTAAAGCATAATTAATAAACCAATATAAAGTCGAACATGTCTAATCATGATTCTTATTAATTGTAACAATGGATTGCTTTATTTGTACTTAAACATTTCACTGAATCAAGGCAACAAAGACAGTCGATACACAGTGGTGACTCACCAGTGTATGTATCATAGACAGATTCGATTACACTATGTAGGATCTCCATTAAGCATGGCTTGTAAATAATGATATATATTGTAGTAACTATTATTGTACGAATAGTATTGATAATATGAATGTGTAAAGAACGACATATTAAACAAATCAAATGTAATTTACGATGTTTTAATTTATTTTTCCCGAGATTCAATTGTATTTGCATTTATTTATATATATACATGGCATGTCTGTCAAACTGGGAAGGATTCCCGTTTCAGGCAGCCAAATTGAATATTTAGTTCATAATATTCTTAACAAAGGAATGGTTTCGTTCAAGGTATCACAAGAATGAGGTTCTGTCAAGGCAACCTTTTAAAACATTAATAATTGTATTCGGAACGAAGGAATGGTTTCTTTACGTCCTTGAAAGAATCGCAAAGATAATGTCGCATGTAATGTCCTTCAATCCCAATGAAATGTGTTCGGGCATCTCCGATCGAAGTTACTTTATTTACGTTATCGTGAGATTTATAGTGAATATTCAACTGGACCAGACGTCCGTGCTATTGGATGCTCTAAGTAATTCTGAAATCAGTGAACCTGACACTACAGAAGCCCAGCTGTCAATCGTGCATCACCGGCTATTTCCGTATCTGTTCGTGCATTAGACACGAACGGCGATAGTCACCACTCTTCTTATGTACTACTTAACTGACATTTGTAGAGACACCTCAAAACTTCATTTATGTCAACACCTGTTGAAGGATATTGTAATTACATATATATAATCATATACATTACATAATAGAAACAAAGGGAAATATGAAGAGGAAGCGTGCCGACTGTCGCCGACCAAACTGCACGGATTATCAAAGCGACGCATGAAAGTTACACTATCGAATAAATAAACTACTCTCTGGAGCCAATGGGACTATGACATCCCTAATTAGAGTATGTTGCGAGGCCGGAGGGAGTAGAAGGGGAAGAAGACAGAGAATATAAAGGTTGGGAAGTACCTGGTTATTCAGATCGGATCATCAAACACGGTTAAAGCCATTTCAAGCAACTTTTTGATTCTGGATCGTGGTATTTCATCAGGGCGATACTAAGAGTACGTACCTATCTACCATTCTAGAACTTGCCGACTAAACTATATACGGTGTCCAGAAACTGGTTGTACAAAGGGGAAATGGTAAATCTACATCAGGTTGGAGTTCATTTTGTAGAATAAAACATTTTTTGATTTTGAGCAGGATAAAAGCAATTATTTATTTTTTGGTTCTCTATCTGATCTAGATTCAATGTTTTACCACTTAGCCAACGACGGATTAATGAAAAAAACGACAATTCTACAAAACAGAGCTATGAGAACTATATTGATCAACACAGGTATACCCTAGTGAGACAGGCATCGAATTATATAATGTATACACATCTTATATAGATCAATAAATAAATAAAAATAAAATTGAAGAAAAATAGGTGCACTTCAGTCAAGAAAATGTTGAAGGAGTTAAATATCTTGTCATTTAAACAAATTATTAATTTCAATACTATATTGTTAATCTACAAAATAATCAGTGGCCATAAGTGTATTGAATTCCTAAGAAAAATGATAAACTACAAAGCAAACATACACATGAGACGAGAAAAAGAAATGAACTAAGACTCCCCTTCAGGAAAAAAACACAGAGTTAAAAATCATTGACATACGGAGCATTGAAGATATTTGGAGAATTACCAGAAGAAATAAAATTGGAAGAGAGCATAAAGGCATTTAAAATCAAATTGCGAAGATATGTGATTGATTTTCTACAGATGTGTCATTTTAAGTGTATGTTTATATAAGGTTTGTATTTGGACATAGATAACTATGTACCTGTTTAAAATACCGTAATAAACAATAAACTTGTGCCAATAGTTTTCAGACACTCTGTATTATTTTATATTAAAAATATGAAATAACCACGCAAAAAATATTAGCACACTCTAGAATTTGAACTTGCGATGTTTGGATTTATCGACGAGGATCTTAACCACTCAACTAGATGGAAGGTATCTAATTGAAAATATGTAAGTTGATAATACAACATAAGACAATCATTTCCAACTACAACAAAACAAAAAAAATGATGTATTACAAAGTTTCTAAAAAAATGTATAATAAATCAACTACATTCTATGTTGAAAAACACACAATTCCATTAAATCTCGCCAAAAACCCTTTTCAATCATTCAAAAATCCAACCCGGGTCACAGAAGTTGATAAGGGTGCGGCGCGCCGGGTCGAGAGGGTATCGCCGCGCCGTGACACCCATGTAGTAGGTGGGCGGTGGGCGGTAGGTGGCCACCCAAATCTCCGCACAATCCCCAGGCTCGGCTTCCCGGGAAGTCGCGGGATAAGTGGGACTTATCATTTATCCCGGGGATTTTAGAACGTGTTGGTAATGGAAAGGTTAACATGTAATATGTTTATGACACGTCAGATTTAAAATATACACGTGAATGGAATATTATTTCCTGTTATTATTATTATTCGTGTATTTTATTCAAATAAAGCTAAATCCCAACTGCTCAGTGGAGCCAGTATGACTGTAGTATCCCCAGTTGGGGAATGTTCTCAGGCTCCTCGACGGCCGGCGTAGTGTAGCGGTAAGGCGCTTGACTCACATTCCGAAGGTCGCGGGATCGAATCCCGGCGTGGCAAATAAATTTTAGTTGATTAATTTGTGTATTTCACAATTTATTAATTTAAAATAATATATAGTATATTTGCGGCACGTTCTAGATTGGAAGTATCGCCCTGGTGTAAGACCACCATTCAGAATTGAAACGTTGCCTGAAGTGGCTTTCGCCGTATTTGGTGACCAGATATGAATAGCCAGGTACTTCCCCACCTTCCTCTTCCCTATCTCCTTCCCTCCCCACTACCTTCAGCCTCACAATATACCCCAATTGGGGATGCCATAGTCTCACTGGCTCCAGACGGGAGCTGTTGGGACTCTTGTGCGGTATTCATGTAAAAAAAAAAGTCTCAAAAGAGAAGGAGACGAGAAAAAGAAGGTTTGGAACTATCTGGTTATTCAGATCGGTCACCAAACACGGCTAAAGCCATTGTAAGCAAAATTTCCGTTCTAAATTGTGGTCTTTCAACCAGGGTGATATAGGAACGTGCCGCAAATATACTACATCTTATTTTTGAACGATATGTTGTGAAATAACACAAATTAATAAAATAAAATTTACTGACGCATGCCAGGATTTGAACCGGCTATTTCCGAATTCGTAGAACAAGATCTTAACCACTCAAGCACGAAGGTCTTTTATTACAAAAAAAATAAGGATAGATTGGGTAGGTACCTAACTTATTTAAAATTTTAAAAGTTCTTCGTCGAATAGTTAAAAATTGAAATAGTGTACATAAAAATAACACTATAATAACTTCATATTATGGAGATACCACACGGCAGAACAGGTTTTAGCACAGCATGGCATGTCAAGAGGAATGGTGTTTTGAATGAAATTTCCAAAACGCGGAAATATTTTTTTTATTTTTTTTTATGTGAATACCGCACAAGAGTCCCAACTGCTCCCGTCTGAAGCCAGTGAGACTATGGCATCCCCAATTGGGGTATGTTGTGAGGCTGAAGGTAGTGGGGAGAGGAAAGATGTAGGGAAGAGGAAGTTGGGGAGGTACCTGGCTATTCAGATCTGGTCACCAAACACGACTATTACCATTTCAAGCAACGTTTCAATTCTGAATGGTGGTCTTACACCAGGGCGATACTGAGAGTATCCTCCACTCTGGAACGTGCCGCAAATATACTATATATAATTTTAAATTAATAAATTGTGAAATAACACAAATTAATCAAATAAAATTTATTTGCCACGCCGGGATTCGATCCCGCGACCTTCGATGTGCGAGTCAAGAGCCTTACCACTGGACTATGCAGCGGCCGACGGATTACTCTTTAAATAACCCAAAACTGTTTTTTTTATTTTTTTTTTTATTATTTCTGGCTTTTACCGTTTACGGGTGTTCTAGGCCATCATTTAAAATTATAGAGAAAGGAAAGGTGAATTTATTATATTAATTTTATTTAAATGAGCAAATTTCAGAATTATATGGAAGATTGGAGACGAGTTCAGACTTAGAAGAGATAAAATTTTGAATGGAGGGGACGCAATTTTGGATAACGCTTGATAGAAGAGAGGATATTTATTTAGAGATGGACGACCAATAAATATGTGATCTTAAGTTCCCATATCGAAAAGTTAAATGTTAAGAATTTTAAAATAAGAAATTTTATAAGAAAGGCGATCCAATAGTCCAGGAAAAAATCAAAATCGGAATCACGCCCTTTTATGGGAGGAGTTTAAAAATACTCGAGAAAAAGCTTTTGGAAAGGTTGGAAAAGGTATTTGAGATTTTTTTTACAGTTAATTTCGTAAAGGCCTGTAAAAAACATTAACTCATTTTTTACGCATTGTTTATTATAATAAAACAGAATTTTAAAATTGATTTCAAGGAACAAAGCGACGCGGAGCCTGACGTCCGTTTCCCGCTCCGTTCGGGGGCGAACTGATAAAAAAAAGGGCGTGACAAGATATGTAGCCCTTTGGTTGAACGGCATAGAGTTCACTTTGAAAATCAAAATTCATCTACTGCCGGCCTTATTGTAAAATAACAACGCGAAAATGCATATTTTATTGTATTTTGTGACCTTCGGGCGCAAATATCATTTTTTTGCGATTATTATAAAATAAACTGAATTTGCTACATTAAACAATAAAACCATATCTGAAAAGGGGTTTATAAATAGAAGAGTTTGGACTTAAAAGTGTTTTTTACAGACATTATATTTTATTTTTTTATAGGCTTATTAAAAGACTTATAAAAAAACTGATCGATATTTTTAAGGGCCAAGATATGTTCTACACGCAGTATTTAATAGAAGCTTCTATAATACTTCTAAGCGATCCAATATTCAAAACAAAAACATAAGATTTTGTATGATTTTGCAATATTTAGTATGGCTTCAACTTAAAAAAAATAATGACAGAAGAAAATATAAGATTTAATAGCTGGTTCCCGGCATGCGTTGCTTTGCCATTTAATAAAGAAATTATTTTTCCCTGTGTGTCCTTTCCTATTCGTCTCCCCTTCCTCTCCCGCGTCCCATTCCCCTCTCGCGTTCCCACTCCGCCTCCTCCACCTTCCTTCTCCCCACTCCACTCCACCCCTTCCCCCATCCCGCGAACCCCACTCCCGGGTTCCCTATCGAGTTCTCCCCAGTTTTCGAACAGCTCGCGTGCCACCTATTGCATTTTTTTCATACAAATTTAATAATGCCAGAGCTCACCAATAATTTTATACAAACCTTGTCCTGACAATACCGAACCCAAAAAAAAAAGAATTATCCAATTTGGTGCATTCGTTCGGAGGTTATGTGCGTACATACATTTCGGCGATTCAGTTTTATTTACATAGATAGATAGATAGATTCACATGCCTAAGGCTTTATTCAATCTTTTGGATTGCTGCTCGGCCTAGTGTATTTTTAAACAGTAGAGAATAAAACGTTACGATTCTTAAAATTCGCGTACGAATAGGTGGTAACGCGGAACTCTTATAAACCAAACAAATGATGAAATCGTTGAGAATTCCATCCCTTCAATCGTCACCCTCTTACGCATGCGCAATATAACGTAGACACGCCCCATCCCCAAGCCAAGGGGTGCGCAGGGGGGGGGTTGGGGAGGGATAAATGGGATTATAAGAAGAAGAAGAGGTATTATATGACAAGCAGTCGGGGTGAGACGGCGCTACGTGTGTTATAGTGGTGGGAATGTAGAAGTATGATTGTTTGAGAGAGGGATGCTGAGATCTAACAAGGGGAGAAAATGTGGAGACAAGTATACGAATAATCATTTCAGGAAGACAACTTTGAAAATGGGAAAGGATTTAGAATTCTGCAGAATATGAAACATTTTGCTAATGTGTATTTCAATAAATTTCAATCCATTACCTTTTTGTATATTTTATTCATGTACCTATAATAATAACTAACTTACTAACTAAACATCACACCCCGCAGGGGTATGCAGAGAGGACGGACCGCCAAACAACTCGATCTTGGCACACACTCTTTGCCTCACTCACATTCATACATCGTCTCATACATACTCTTTTGTTAAAATAATAAAAATTTTTTATTAATTTCTTACACCATTACAAATTTTAATTTATTACATTTAAGAAATAACTCAATATAAATACCTACGAGTATTTAAAAAAATGGTACATACATAAGAGAAATTTAAAGAAATATATTATTAGAGCATAATGAAAAGGAGTGTAGATTCATGAAAGGTATGATTTTTTAAATAAGTTTGTTTTCAAAACTTGTTTAAATTCAGCCAAGATCTGGATATTAGTAAGAGCTGAGGGAATCCAAATGAGCGGGCCAGTTGCACGAAAATATCGATCATAGTAAACGGCTTGATTTGAGCCAGAATGTTCGATTAAACGATTAGTAACGTCTTAATCTGCTGACCTTAGACCTATATACAATATTATAGGTTATACGGTATTGTAACAAGCTCTGCTGAGTGGTATTTAAGTCCCTTAACGGAATGGCTCCGACATACTTATCGGAATTGTGTATTTCAGAAAATTCCAAACCGCGACAGTCAACTCTCAGGTCAGCAGCGTCATCAGCTATCGGATTTTTGAAAAAACCAAGCGTACACTAGATACTAAGTTTGGTGAGCATGCCTTCGAAGTATCAGAATCTAAAGGGTGGAATGGACTTCCGCATGAGTTGAGAATGATCACATACTCGGTAGAATTTAGGGATCCGCGACTTTTCAACCCGCGACAAAATATCCTGGACAAAATATCCTCCGACAAAATATCTATTTTTCTTTTTTACATGAATACCGCACAAGAGTCCCAACTGCTCCCATCTGGAGCCAGTGGGACTATGGCATCCCCAATTGGGGTTTGTTGTGAGGCTGAAGGTAGTGGGGAGGGGAAGGAGATAGGGAAGAGGAAGGTGGGGAAGTACCTGGCTATTCAGATCTATTAAAACCTAACCTTACAAAAATATGGGACAAAAATAATACAGATATCCTATAAAGACAATAAATAAATTATTGTTCAAAAATAGTAAAACGATTCAAAAATACCTAATACAGATAACCACAGATACGTTTTAAGATTTTCACGGCCAAAAGTATTTTCGTTATTTGTTTTTGGGGTGTTATGCCGTGTTGCCCTACCTCCTTCTTTAGCCAACGTTTCGGACAGCGTTTCAGTGTCCATCATCAGGGCAGATCCGGCAGATCCGGTAGATGTGAAGATAACAATAATTTATTGTCTTTACAGGATGTCTATATAATTTTGGCCCATTTTTAAAACCCTGCAAAATATTGGCATTTTTTTCAGACGGTCAAAATATTTTCGCTTTTCAATAAGATGCAAATATTTGGAATACTTCTGAGCACATTCAAAAACAAAAAACTGTTTTAGAAAGGTGATAAAATACGCTTTAAAATTATAGAATTCGAAAAAACATATATTTTTAAAAATTTTGCATACAAATATAAAAAGGTTTTCAAAATGGCTCACCTTACGTTTTTTCTAACTAAAGTTACTGATAATAAAAAAAAATAAAAACACATACATATTTTGTTAGACAAATGTATAACAAACACATATTTTAACCTCACTTTTTTGTCGCTCTGTGTAAAAATAATTTATAAAAAATTCCCGAAGTTTCAATTTGCGATTCAAAATATTTGTACATAAAAGTGTACATTTTACTTTTTTGGTGGCTATTTTTTAGATTGGAATATAAAGCGTGGTGTTTTTCCTTTCTAACACCGATTAGAACATATTTCTAACTATGATAGTAAGGGAGTTACAGCGTTTTATATGAGACCTATGTGCGTTGGGACAAATATGGTCTCCTGTGATTAAACGGGTTAATAGTTAGGTTAAGTTAGGTTTTATTAGATATTTTGTCGGAGAATATTTTGTCGGAGAATATTTTGTCGGGGATATTTTGTCGCAGGATGAAAAGTCGCGGAACCGATTTGTATTATTCTATGGTAGGTACAGAATGGTATCTGTAGTTTGATGTACCTAGAATAAGTATGAACACGTTTTATGGAGTAAAATTTAAATAAATAATGACGTGGTCCAATGGCTTTAACCGTGTTTGGTGACTAGATCTGAATAGTCAGGTACTTACCAACCTTTTTCCACCCCATCTCTCCTTGGGCGGCCCTTGCTAAATTATTAGGTGGTGCGAAATCTCTTGGTGGCGCCCCCCCCCCCCCCCCCCCCCCGTAATAAAATAGAGCTCTTTCTATGCAGTTATGCAACTTTAATTGAAGTACCTAGTAGGACAAATGAGAAATAAAATCAGAAAAAATAAAAATTGTAACAAAACAAAAAACGACACAAAAAATGCACTAAAAAGTAAAAAAATAATTTCGTATTCTTCTACAACTTAATAATCAACTTACTTTTTCTACTCATCAATATGAAGGTACGATTGTTATTTTTGAAGTCGGTGCCAGCCAAGGTAGGTTTGTAACTACATACATAGTTATAGGTGAGATGTGCTTGTATCGCACGCGCGACTTGACGAGGCGAGAGGCTAGAGCGGGGCCACGGCGGGAGGGGAGCTGTCAAGTGAACACGCAGGGCCGGGTACCTTGGCTGACACCGACCCCAAAAGTAACAATCGTAGCTACGTATTGATGAGTAGAAAAAGTAAGTTGATTATTAAGTTGTAGGAGAATACGAAATTATTTTTTTACTTTTTAGTGAATTTTTTTAAGTCGTTCTTTGTTTTGTTAAAATTTTTGTTTATTTTTTTGATTTTTAGTGAATCTGAAATACTTTAACTAATTTGTCTGAACATGGGTAGACCTACTAAACATGCTGCTCATATGAGACAGACATTACTTGACCATAACGACGTTACGGTAGGTGGCCTATAAAAGATTCGGCCGAGTATTGTTAATTTGCTCCTAAGAATTGAAGAGTTCCGTTACTTTGTCATGGATCCCATGATCAGAACCTAACCAAACTCTCATCAAACTACCCTTCAAGTACATCCTTTCCAATAAAAAAGAATCATCAAAATCGGTTGGGGTGATATTGAGTTATTCGTCCATTTGTCGCGCAAATACTTAAGACTACTATGGTTTTTTTTTTAATTTAAGACTAATATGGTTTTCTCATGGACGCCATTGCCAGAACTGAACTAAATTGAAATAGGACCACACGGGAAGTACTAGCTTTAAAAAGAATCATCAATATCGGTTCATCATCATCATCACTATTGGCTCTACAACCCCTGGTGGTTCTTGGCCTCCTCAAGAGTCTTCCTCCACTCAAATCGGTTTTGTGCCAGCTCTCTCCAGTTTGGAAGCTCCAAGATAGATATATCTTTGAGGACGTTTTCGCTCCATCTTAGTCTTGGTCTTCCCAGGCTCCTTCGCCCTATTGGTCTTAAGTTCAGCAGGGACTTTGGTGCTTGATGCTCGGTCTTTCTCTCCACATGACCCAGCCACCGAAGTCTTCCCAATTTTATAAATTTTGCGACGTTTATCTCCTTAAACAAAGTATAAATAGAGCTCATTGTTATAACGTCTGCGCCAAAATCCATTTTCTAGAACCGGTCCGAAGTTTCGCCTCAAAATTTTTCTTTCAAAAACGTCCAGTGCTCGCTCATTCCTCTTAGTACCCAAGTCTCAGCTGCGTACGTAAGTACTGGTCTGATACCTAAGTATTTTGTACACTAATATCTTCGTGTTTCTGGACAGCAGTCTGGACTTTAATTGGTTTTGTAGGTGGAAATAACAGCGATGTGCGTTCACTATGCGCTTCTGGATCTCCTCTGTGGTATTATTGTCGTTTGTTATCAGGGAGCCTAGGTATGTGAATCTTGGTACCGTTTCGAAATTTTGGTTTCCACATGAGAGAGTTGGGATTTGTTGGGTGCATCCTACAGCCATGTATTTGGTCTTTTGCTGGTTTATTACGAGTCCCATATTTTTGGCAGAGCTTTCAAGATTTATAAAGGCGTTACGTAAAGCATCTGGAGTTTTCGCGATTATGTCGATATCATCAGCGTAAGCCAATAGTTTCACAGAGTTGTCAAATATCGTTGCTCTTATCTCTATGCCTGAGTCACGAATAACTTTTTCTAAGGCTACAATCCATCTCCTTGTCTCACCCCGTGGAGCGCTTCAAAGGGCTCGGACAGATCACTGCCAACCCTGACTCTACATGTTACTGGGGACATTGTTAATTTCACCAGATTGATCAGCTTACGCGGTATTCCAAACTCACTCGTTGAATTGTACAATGTATTCCTGCTATGCTATCGTACGCGGCCTTGAAGTCTACAAAGAGATGATGTGTTTCGACATTGTGTTCTAGCGTCTTTTCCAAAATCTGTCTTAAGGAGAAAATTTGGTCAATACATGATTTGCCTGGCCTGAAGCCACATTGGTAGTTGCTAATGATTTCTTCAGACATTGGAATATCGGTTCACCCAGTCGAAAGTTCTGAGGTAACAAACATAAATAAACAAAAAATTTAACAAAACAAAAAAACGACTTAAAAAAATGCACTAAAAAGTAAAAAAATAATTTCGTATTCTTCTACAACTTCATAATCAACTTACTTTTTCTACTCATCAATATGAAGAAGGTACGATTGTCATTTTTGGAGTCGGTGTCGGCGGGAGAGGAGCTGTCAAGTGAACACGTCGGGCCGCGGGTACCTTGGTTGACACCGACTCCAAAAATAACAATCGTACCTACATATTGATGAGTAGAAAAGGTAGGTAAAGGAAATTTGAGGTGCGCATGCCCTCGATAATGTCTATATTCAATAATGAGCTCTGGTGTCATGAAATTACGCGTTGCTAACGATTCATCCGATTGCGAAGAAACTTTGGGTATTTGATGTGCGCGTGCCTGCGATGGTTTCTGTATATGATAGTGAGCTCTGGCATTATGAAATTTGTAAAAAAAATTGCAAAAGGTAGTACGCGAGCCGTTTGAAAACTGAATGTACCGGGTCCGAATGTATGGAATGCGGGAGGGGGTAGGGGAACTCGGGAGGGAGGTTCGCTGGATGGGGGAAGCGGGAGAGAGGAGTTGGGAGAGTGAAGACAGAGTGAGAACGCGTGAGAGGAAGGAGACGTGGCAGAGGAAGGGAAGGCGTAAGTGGAAGGGGACGAATGGGAAAGGACACGCAGGGAGAAACAATATCTTTATTAAGTGGCATAGCAATGCATGCCGGGAACCAGCTGGTCTTTATCTTTATCTTTACATATTATAAAATGAAGTCGTTCCCGCTGTCTGTGCGCTTAGATCTTTCAAACTACGCAACGGATTTCCATGCGATTTTCACCAATAGATAGAGTGGTTCATGAGGAAGGTTTTTAGGTATATGATTTGTCAAGGTTTTGTGTAAATTGGTTGAAATATATAGATAAACTAGCAGACCCGGTCACATGTTGCTGTGGCTTACCCAACATAACCAACGCATTCAATTTGCATGCATATCAAATTCACATCGCCCACTTGCCAGCTGCCTGCTGCCTGAATTGAATCTTTGAATTTCTCGACTTTTCTCTACTAAAATATGCATTTATTATACATATAAACCTTCCTCTTGAATCACTCTAACTATGTGAAAACCGCTTGAAAATACATTGCGTAGTTTAAAATATCTAAGCGCACATACAGCGGGAGCGACTTCATTTTATACTATGTAAAGTTAAAGGGAGGGGGCTGGCATGCGGGCGGTGTTTTTTTTGTTTTTACATGAATACCGCACTGCTAATAATAATACCCAACTGCTCCCGTCTGGAGCCAGTGGGACTATGGCATCCCCAATTGGGGTATGTTGTGAGGCTGAAGGTAGTGGGGAGGGGAAGGAGATAGGGAAGAGGAAGGTGAGGAAGTACCTGGCCATTCAGATCTGGTCACCAAACACGGCTAAAACCATTTCAAGCAACGTTTCAATTCTGAATGGTGGTCTCACACCAGGGCGATACTGAGAGTATCTTCCACTCTGGAACGTGCCGCAAATGAACTATGTATTATTTTAAATGAATAAATTGTGAAATAACACAAATTAATCAAATAAAATTTATTTGCCACGCCGGGATTCGATCCCGCGACCTTCGGAGTGCTAGTCAAGAGCCTTACCGCTGGACTATGCTGGCCGTCAATACGATTAAAATCGTATCCACACCGGACACCCACAATTTACCAGTTGGCGTTGGTTATAAATGTTGGATAATGGCGTGGCGTTGTGTTTCGTTAGCCACTGCAATGTGTGGTCGGGTCGCGTATTTACAAAACCTATACCGATTCAGTCACGGTAACGACAAATTACATTTTAAATTTACCTCTATATTGGTTATTTTTTATCACATAGCAAAAACAAAAATTGTTCTAAAATAATCTTTCTGGTGTGTATATTAGAAATTAATAATTTTATTTCTAAATATTTAAATTTTAATATTATTCCCATATTTTGTAGGTAAATACACCTCTATATTGATAATTTTTTATCACTTTGCAAAAACAAAAATTGTTCTAAAATCTAGATAAAATAATCTTTCCAATGTGTATATTAGAAATTAATAATTTTATTTCTAAATATTTAAATATTGATATTGAAAATTTAAAGCGACTGAAACGCGGTAGGGATTGTAAATACGCGGCAGGGTCTGCTAGTCACCTATAAAATTCCACAACAACTTAAGCCAGGCTTAGTCTAAAAGGATCCTAGTATATAACGTTTTCAATTCACTAATTCGAAATCAATAGAGACCTCTAATTAACCCAAAATACCCTTTGGCTGGTGATTGGACTACCCAGCCAGCCTTTTAACTCGAGGGTTGCCAGGTCCCACCTTCCACTAGTTGAAGGGGTATTAATTATACCGGTTAGGTGTGGGTGCCTACCCCTAAACCCGACGGAGGGGATTATTATTTGATTATCGGGCAACACCGAACTTGGTATAATGTTGGTTTTGTATTTGATAGGTATTAGAGAACGGATTGGTTCATTTAAATGAGGATAATGATAAAACCTATCTGACAAATTTAAATCAGTTGTTTTGACTACTGCGCTCTTTAATAAAAATAATCGTCACAGGTCATATAAAATGCTTGGTTTTGTTCTTCGCATAAGTAAAGTGTTCAATAACCCGCGTATAGTAATAATGTTATATTTTGCATTAGTCAGAAGTACACTGGAATATGCTTCACCAGTTTGGAACCCGCAATACAAATTATGCATAGATAATAGCATATATCATATTCAAAACCAATTTATAAATTATCTTACCTTCAAATTCAACAATAATTTTGAATGCACATTTCAAACTTGCAACAAAGGCGAGCAATAACTGATTTGACATTTATACTCAAAATTTTAAGTAATAACATTGACTGTACCGAACTTCTTTCCCTAGTTAATTTTAACATGCCATTAAGGCGTACACGCCATACAGAACTATTCCACACGCTTAATTACAAGACAATGCAGCATCTAATTCGCCAATCAATCATGCTCTCCATATGGTCAATAATATTGGTCTAAATTCTAACATCGACATTTTCTCCGATTCACTGCCCAAATTTAAAAAGAGCATCGTGTCAATAATGTAAATTTTTCAATGCACATACATAAATACATACATACACACTCACATACTCACCCTCACACACACACACACACACCTTCCCACTACATACATCACCCGGTAATTACAAAATAAGACACTACAATGAAAAACATAATAGGTACCCACAATGAAATATACTTATTAATTGTAATTTTTTTTAACCAAAATATCTAATGCACTGTCTGTTTCTGTTAATAAATAAAATAAAAATAAAATAATAATATTTGGATGACTTGTATATTGTATAGCGCCGTTTTTATGAAAAATCTCCTCAAGGGCTCTATACAAACTTATAAACTTGTGTTTTGTTTTGTGCTTTGTTGCAACGTTTTCTGTCATTATCTTCATATTTTCTTTATTGTTTAAATTTTTAAGTATTTACTTTGATACAAATAGTTTGTAAAAATATTATAAGAAAAGCCCACTAGGGCGTGTAATAAATAAATAAATAAATAAATAACATATTTTTATAATCTTACTTCTAACTACTAACTCATCCAACCATTATAACAACTTATGGCTAAAAATTGCATCCATTGGTTCATCTATCACCGATACGAAACTATATATGTATGTACAATGATTTGAACAATGAACGCTATACTGCGTAGAAATGTACTGTACAGGCAGAAAATATGCATGGCCATACTTTTCTGGGAGGTCACTTGAGATTTTTTTTTACATGAGCTCCACACAAGAGGCCCTGAGGAAAATAATTTCCCTCAGGGCCTGTGTCATCTTTGGGGATGCTGTGTGGAGGGTTTTTTTTAGGGAAAGGAAGGATAGGAGAGTTCTGGGAAGGAAAAGGATTTAAGGGGTGGGTAGGAATCTGGGGTTCAGTCGTTCAGTGTATCCTAGTCATCCGCCTCCAAGACCTAGACAAACCTCACCCCATGAACCCGGGCACCCCTGTTAAATCACCAAACGTAGCGAACCACTTGGGGTAACCAAAGGCAGAGGTGTTGGTTATCCAATAAAGGTTCCCGGGGCGGCGGTACCCATTCCCGCCTCCCAAATTGATTAACACTGTTTATTATTTATTTAGAGAAATTTAGATAAAGTTCTCAAGCAGAGGACATAATTGGGAACACATGATCGTTGTGGAGCATATACATTAGTATGACTAAAGATCTAATTACAACGAGTAAAGTATACCTATTGTGATTCAAAAACATCTTGAGAAACGGCTGCATCACGAACTTTTTCATATTTTTGTAAAACTTTTTCATATTTCATATCAATTTGGGAGGCGGGAATGGGTACCGCCGCCCCGGGAACCTTTAAAGGATAACCAACACCTCTGCCATAGGTCACCCGAAGTGGTTCGCTACGTTTGGTGATTTAGCAGGGGTGCCCGGGTTCACGGGGTGAGGTTTGTCTAGGTCTTGGAGGCGGATGACCACGACAAACTGAACTCCATATTCCTACCCACCCCTTAAACTCTCTTCCTTCCCAGAACTATCCTCTCTTTCCTTTCCTTAAAAAAACCCTCCACACAGCATCCCTAAAGGTGACATAGGCCCTGAGGGAAATTATTTTCCTCAGGGTCTCCTGTGTGGAGCTCATTAAAAAAAATACAAATCGCAATATTGGATTTGGACAAGTGTCGAATCCGGAAAGTCGTAAACTGTAGGATCAGTTTGTCCGCTACGAATGTTCATGAGATATTGGCACAAACTTTAATCCTCCATCTTTAATTAAGACGAGATTAAGATGTCTTTGTAGCTGACGTATTAAAATTTGAAATTGATTCTGCAAAGGCTTTCGATGCAAAAGAACTTAGTTCAAATCAAAGATATTGAAATATAAGTAGATGTGCTATCTGCTGTTTTTACTATGTGGGTCTGCGCTTCCGGGTGTCGCCGATATTGTTTACCAATTAACAAATAAACTAAAAGAACAAATAATTAACGAATAAACCAAACGAACGTTAAACTAAATGAACGAATTCTTTCCTTATTCAAAATATATTGTTAACCAATATTAATGCACATTTTCAAGAAATCAACGAAATGAACAACTTCTTTTTGTATGAAAACTACGCTAATTAGCGCGTAGTCCGGCGACAGTTGCGCGGACACCATAGCATATCTCTTCTGTATTTGAATATCTTTGGTTCAAATATATCCAGAAATGTTGAAGAAAGACTATAAAGTAGTTCTATATATAGAAATATAGAAAGACTATATGTAGTTCCACGCGGTAGAAGTAAAACCTTCAAAACACTAAACTTCGCGAGAATGAGACGAATGCAGGGCATCAGGAGTAGGATAATTGTAGGGTTTATCTATATATAAATCTTCTATCTTCTTCTTCTATCTTCTATCTTCTATATAAATAAAAATGAATCGCCGAAATGTATGTACGCACATAACTTTCGAACGACTGCACCAAATTGGATAATTCTTTTTTGTGTGTGTTCGTTATTGTCAGGACAAGGTTTGTATAAAACTACTGGCTAGCTCTGGCATTATGCAATTTGTACAAAAAAATGCAATTGGTGGCACGCGAGCTGTTTGAAATATAAATGTACCGGGACTGAATGTATGGAATGCGGGAGGGGGGAGGGCAAATCGGGTAGGGGGTTTGTGGGAGGGGGTGGAGAAAAACCGGGAAGGTAACTCGGGAGTGGGGTTTGCGGGACGGTGGAAGGAGGAGAGGGAAGGTGAAGAGGCGGAGTGGGAACGCGAGAGGGGAAGGGGAACTGGGAGAAGAAGAGGACGTGGGAGAAGAAGGGGAGGCGGAAGGGGAACGACACGTATAGGAAAGGACACGCAGGGAGAAACAATTTCTTAATTAAATGGCATAGCAACGCATGCCGGGAGCCAGCTAGTTTATTATAATATTGTTACCAAGTTTAAAAATTATTTTACATTGTATTCTACGAATCACCGCACAACGAGAAGGCCGATAGACTATTAAGCACCGCACAAAGAAGAAACCGATTAATCTAATTCATAGCGGTGTTAAAGAAGTTTTCATTTTCCAATAGCCTATCCGTCTCACTTGACTCGTCTGACATCGTAGATCTCCACCCCAATTGAATTTCTTTTTTTTTTACATGGGATCCACACAGGAGGCCCTGAGGAAGGAAAGGAGAGTTCTGGGAAGGAAAACGGCTTAAGGGGTGGGTGGGAAACTGGGGTTCAGTGTGTCCTTGTCATCCACCTCCAAGACCTAGACAAACCTCACCCCTTGAGCCCGGGCACCCCTGCTAAATCACCAAACGTAGCGAACCACTTGGGGTGACCTATGGCAGAGGTGTTGGTTATCCAATAAAGGTTCCCGGCGGTACCCATTCCCGCCTCCCTAATTAAAATTCTTGACATATTTTTGTATTTTACACCTCTGCCATCCTTCCTCTGGTCATCCCAAGTGGATCGCTACGTTTGGTGACTTAGCAGGGGAGTCCGGGTCTATGGGGTCAGGATTGTCTGGATCTTGGCGGCGGAAGCGTCTGCCCACCAACTGCGTGGCGGGCCGGATCGGGAGAGTTGAGGGAGATCTTTTGACCTCTCCAGCAGGACTATCCGCAGAATTTGGACCGCAGTGGAAGGGATGAATTCGTTCGTCCGTCACTTCTGGATAAACTAACCCCCAAATTCCTACCCACCCCTCATATATTTTTCCTTCCCAGAACTTCCTTTCCCTAAAAAGACCTTCTACAGAGCATCCCCAAAGATGACATAGGCCCTGAGGGGAATTATTTTCCTCAGGGCCTCCTGTGTGGAGCTAATATTAAATAAAAGACCATAAAAATTCATACAGATTTCTTCCAGTAGGTAGGTACTTGGGATCGAAACTATTTTTCGCCTACAGTTTTCTACTAAATAATTTATCAGTGAAATCCATTTCACAGCATACCCCGGGGGAGATGTCTGGAGCACGTAGCATTGTTAAGTTTATGATGACGTATGCCTTTCATACGTTTCAATTTCCATTTAAAATTCCAAGATGGCGTTAAATCATTTATGTAATCTGTATTCCAGCATCCTTTAACTCTTTCACTCCTGTGGCTTCGACGCATCGCTCTGACTCGCTCGCTCCTTTATTATTCCGTTCGATTTTCGAATAATAGTTTCGGAAGCCGCCGCCTCCTGTTTGAAAAAGGAATTCCAATTTCCAATTTGGAATAATCAAATATTCCCGTAACGTTTATTTCGATGATCGGGTCATTACTGCTATCGCGGTCTCTTAAAGACGACGGTCTCGGATCAGAACCATGCAACTGACATCTACAGCATCGTTAAAATTAAATTTACAATAGTTCTGTAAACCGTAGACATCGCCTCTAGAAATTATGTTTATAATTTTCTCTTCTCTATGTCTACATATACGTCATTAAGCAACTCTACTTTGCCTACGTACGAAGTCATTTGGAGTTTGCGTCAGTTGTTTGGTCTCCATTTTATAAAATCCATACGAACAAAATTGAAGCAATTCAAAACAAATTCCTCAAATATCTTTGTTACAAATCATATGTAAGATTTAATAATTATGCAGAGGCAGCCTCATACTTTAAAATTGATTCATTGAGTGTACGAAGGCATCATAAGGATGCAATATTCCTGTATAAATTAGTTAACAATAATATTCAATGCCCAGAGTTGCTAAATAAAATTCAATTTAATGTACCTGCGCGTACAACACGCTCTTCTGTCCTGTTCAGGGTTGATCAATGCAAGACAAACTGTAAGCAAAATTCTTGTCTGAACAGACTATGCAATAGTTACAATAGCATATTATCCAAGGTGGACATTTTCAATTCTGAACCTACCAAATATAAGGGGTACATAAAAGAGTATTTCTCTGATGTTTCATGAATATGTTGTGTCTATGTTTCTATCGTTTATCTTTAATTCTGTTATGATTTGATTTATATGTACAACCTGGCTTCTTATGGTTACCAATGTATTGATATTTTATGTTTTATGTAAATTTTAGTTTTATATACTTAATCTTTTGTTTTATAAAATTTTTGATCTCATACTGCTTTATTATAAATTTATTATTTAATTTTTTTATTATGCTGTTAATCAGAGGTAAAGTCACATGGAGGAAATCCATAATTGGTTTTATTTTGGCTATACAAACATGTACAAACTGGAAAAATGTAAACTGTCGATTTCCCGAAAATAAATAAATATTATAAAATAAAGTCCTCCGCCGCGTCTGTCTGTCCGTTTATTCGCGATTAACTCAAAAACTACTGAACGGATTTTCATGCGGTTTTCGCTAATAGATAGAATAATTCATTAGGAACGTTTAGGTATATGAAGGATTTGTGTAAATTGATTGAAATATAAAGGAGAATGTCTATATGTGGTGGACGAGCGGGCTGGCAAACGGGCGGTGTGGATTTTATTTGTATGAAAATCTACAGTTTACGAAGTTGATTAAATTTTGCACATGTGACCTTCAAAACACGAGGAAAGTCACTGTCTGCATTTGATTTCGAAAACTTTGTGTAAAACCCGGGCACCGCCGGGGACTTCAACTAGGTAGTATTTAATAAATTAAAACCAAAATTTGCTAGGTATTAAATGCCTACCTACCTTTTTTTGTTATTTGTTTTTGTGGTGTTATGCCGTGTTGCGCTACCTCTTCCTTTAGCCAACAGTGTCACAGTGTTACAGTGTCCATCATCAGGGCAGATGTCTGATGATGGACACTGTAACGCTGTCCGAAGCTAAAGGAGGAGGTAGCGCAACACGGCATAACACCCCCAAAACAAATAACAAAAATACTTTTAGCCGTGAAAATCTAAAACCTACCTACCTACTTAATTTTAAAAATTTCGAAAAAGAATTTTTTTACATTACCTAGTTCCACGCAGGAGGTCCTGAGGAGATGGGAAGTTCTGGGAAGTATGAGGGTAGGAATCTGGGGGGTCAATGTGTCTAGGAGTGACGGATATATGAATCCATCCCTCTCAATGCAATGGGTGAACAAACGCATCGGCCGCCAAGACCTGGAGAAATCTCACCCCATGAACCCGGGAACCCCTGCTAAGTCACCGAACATAGTAAACCACGTGGCCTATGGCAGAGGTGTTGGTTACGGCGGTACCCATACCGGCCTTCCAAATTTAAATTATTGGATACTAGCTGGTTCCCGGCATGCGTTGCTATGCCATTTAATAAAGAAACTGTTTTTAAAACTTTCTCAATCGTCCCGTTCCCCTTCCGCCTCCCCTCCCTCTCCCGCGTCCCCTTCTGCTCCGATTCCTCCGCTTTCCCTCTCCCTATTCCACTCCCCTCCCTTCCACCGTCCAGCGAACCCCCTACCCTAGTTCACCTCCCCCCTCCCGTATTCCAGACATTCAGTTTTCAAACAACTCCAACTACAGAAATTTGTTTATGCAAATTTCATAATGCCAGAGCTCACCAATAGTTTTATACAAACCTTGTCCTGATAATAACTAACACACAACAAAAAGAACTATCCAATTTGGTGCTGTCGTTCGGAAGTTATGCGCGTACATACATTTCAGCGATTCATTTTTATTTATATAGAAGATAGATAGAAGATAGATAGATAGATAGATTCTGACTATTGACAACCCAACCCAAGTATTATTCATCCACTTGATTGTGTCGTGTCTTCCTAGGGCGTTCCCGACTTCTACCATTCGACTACCGGGTTAAAAATCACGATAAAGATATTATAAAAAATAAATTCAATTTTTACAAAAATGTCGCATACGTTTCATTTCTTGGCCATCGTAATTCAATATAACGATATGGCGTCAGGTCTGCCTTCGTAATGCGATTCGGTATTATCCATCCTCAAATTTTCCTACCGAACTGGTAATGTTCACCACGGCCAAAAAGGGCTGATCATTTGGCTCCTACGTTTAATTTCCTGAATTTTGTGTTAGAAATAGTAAGGACTTTTTGGCGAGTGAGTGGAAATTATTAAGAACGCGCTGGATGGATCGCTAGAATTTGCAATATGGATGGACCATTATGCCATATCCGTTGACAGCCGGTTTTTCAATTGATGTTTAAAATTGAAATATTTTATTTTATTTTATTTTTATTTTTTATTATTATTGTACAACAGAATAATTCCAATTACATTACAATTTAGTTACCCTATCAGCATTTAGGCAAGTGACTCTTCAATAATGTTTTTAAGTCATATAAAGAACAGTCACTTACATCCAAATGGTTTGCTATTTCATTTAACAGCACCACTCCCCTCGTCATGCTATGTTTTGCCAAGACGTCTGTTCTGCCGTTCGGTACTTTAAATAAGTCATGATGTCGACTTCGGCTGTAGTGATCTGGTACATATAAATCATAGCATCCCAAGAGAAATGGGCTATTGATGAAATTGTTCCAAATTTTGAAAGACAGAATAGCAAGACTTGCTTTCCTTCTAGTTTCTAGGCTCACAGAATCAGTTTCCTCAAGTAAGTCAATATGGTGCATGAACCTTGGATAGGTTCCATGCTTCCGCATATAAACATACCTGAGGAATTTCTTCTGAATTTGCTCTAACATATGGTACATATGGTTTGCTCTAACGTACGGTGTCCAAACATCGCTCGCGTACTCCAGTTTGCTTCTCAGTATGCCATCGAATAACGCTAGCATAGCTTCTTATATTTTTGGTCCTTACAAACGGACTCGTAAAATACACGAAGAAAGCGAATGTCACGGCGACGGGATTTGAACAAGCAGCCGCAAATTAAAAAATATATATATATAAAATTCTCTATATGCTACGTAACTACGCCAAAAACGTCAATACGAATAGCCTCGTAGTGGCACCTTACATTTCTATTCGTATTAGCGTATTTGGCATAGTTACATGTCTACGGTCTACGCTATGTAACTACGCCAAATACGTCAATACGAATAGCCTTGTAATAGTGGCACCTTACATGGCTATTCGTATTGGCGTATTTGGAATAGTTACATAGAAAACATACTGTTTACGCTATGTAACTATGCCAAATACGCCAATACGAATAGCCTTGTAACAGTGACACCTTATATGGCTATTCGTATTGGCGTACTTGGCGGAGTTAAATATAAAACATGCTTTCTGTGCCATGCAACTATGCCAAATACGACAATACGAATATTATAAGGTACCAATATTACAGAAGCTTTATTAATGATCTACATAGGCGGAAAAAACCTTCATAAAAACTACCATGGGGAGAAACAATCTATAAAATCACTATTTTGGTTTAATCTTTAGGTACTACAAATTTGTTTAGGTTATGAATAAAAAAATACATCTTTAGGATAAATTAAACCTTTTTTTTCATTTCGCTTGAATAAAATTAACATAAAATTGTTAATTAATTTTTAAAAAATATAAGCGTAGACTACCAAAAAAATATTTTTGTCATTGGAAATGTATGAACGCATAAATAACAATTTTCGTTATTTGTTTTTGGGGTGCATAAGAAACAACTTTAAAAATATATAAGATTACGGCTAAGATTATATTATCTTTGACAGTTTTCCTTAATTAACTTTTTTACATTACCTGCCTAAAACCCCCCTCCTTCGTTCCCCTCACAGCCGCTAAACTATTCGAAATACACACATTTTTCAAACAACTGGCAGGCCACTTTTTTATAAAATAAGATTATTATTAATCTGTCTCTGTTGTGGCGCGCTGGTGAAAGGCAACCATTCTGAAGTGAAACTTTGCTTTCAATGACTAATATAACCTAATCCAACATCCCTCTATCACATCTCCTTCCACTCTACACTAATTATAGTAGCACGGCAAACCCCAAGTAGTGATTTCATGTTCCCAATGGTTCCCAGTTGTGGCAGTTTTGCGGTTTCATAAAAAAATATATCGCAGATTCTACGAAGACTATCATTGATAAACCAAGCTCGAGCAGACCGATAATAGGATCTGCCCTGAAGAAGTGCAGGGCATCGACTCGCGAAAGGCTCTCATATTCCGTGCAATCATTTTCCATCCCCGACAATCATCCAACAATCCAGTTAGTAACCAGCCAACCTCACTTCTCCACTAGCCAATAATAGATAGACGCTTACCAATCAGATACTGGTGGTGTTTTTTTTTTATGTTTTATGATGAACACTTGAGAGACTAACCGCCCGAAGCCAGTGAGACTATGACACCCTCACTTTTTTTTTAAATTTTTCACTACCCAAAAATGACAACTCGGTTGTTTGTTTAAAGTGTGCAAATAGAACCGGTTCTAAAAATGACCGATTTTAACGGTTCCGCAACTTTTCATCCCGCGACAAAATATCCCCGACAAAAAATCCTACGGATAAAACATCCCCCAACAAAATATCTACTAAAACCTAACCTTTTTTATGTGAATACCTCACAAGAGTACCAGCTGCTCCCGTCTGAAGCCAGTGAGTCTATTGCATCCCCAATCGGGGTATGTTGTGGGGCTGAAGGTAGTAGAGAAGGGAAGGAGATGGGGAAGAGGAAGGTAAGGAAGTACCTGGCTATTCAGATCTGGTCACCAAATACGGCTAAAGCCATTTTAAGCAACGTTTCAATTCTGAATGGTGATCTTACACCAGTACCTTCCACTCTGGAACGTGAAGCAAATATACCATATTATTTTAAATGAATTAATCATGAAATAACACAAATTAATCAAATAAAATTTGTTTGCCCACGCCGGAATTCGATCCCGCGACCTTCGGATTGCGAGTCAAGAGACCCCAAGACCACGCCGGCCGGCTACCAACCTAACCTAACCTAACAAAAAAATGAGACAAAAATAATACAGAGATCCTGCAAAGATAATAAAATTATTATTATTTGTATTATTTTTGTCTTATTTTACCATTTCTGAACAATAAACAAATTTAAAAATTGCTAAAGTAAGTATAGTTGATGGAACAGGGCTAACTAACGATTAAAAAGCTAAAATGTAACCTAAATCATGTTTGACTGGGATATGTTAGTCAGTAATTTTTTGTATTGTAAGAGTATATAAAATTAATATTTTCTTTTTGTGGTGTTCCACAGGGAACTGTGCCGGGTCCTCTTATATTTTAAATTAATGTATTTTATCCACTTAAATGTTTAAAAAACTGAACAGATATTGCATGGATGGCCACACGTACTAATGTATATATCTGGGAGAGCTGGGCATCCACAAAGACTATCAACACTCAACCCTGAAGAAAATCATGGCGACTGGCAAAGTGTAAGGCAGGAGAGCAGAGTAAGATCACAAGAGCATTTTAATTACTAAAAATCTTAGATAAACGCGTCAATGTCCTTGGCTCTCCACGCAGCGCTGGAGTTGAAAGTGGAGGAGTCTCGTCCAACAGAGAAACCGAAGCAGGGGTCACACCCTTAGCAATGAGGCAACGACTAAATAAGAAGAATTCACATTAATTATAAAGCATATGGACCTGGGAGAGACACAGCAGGAAACTGGAAGAAGTGAAAACGTTTCCTGGAGGCAGGCAGGACTGTCAAAAGATGATGATGACGCTGATTTATCATTGCCACTGGTAAGTATTGTAAATTGATTGGTAGGTCTAAAGAACCTTATAAAAGACTTCATTTCTGTTAAAAGGAACATAGGTAGATTCATAAAAAGGTCTTCGTGGCTTGTTACTCTTTTATCAATTACACGGCTTATTACCCTTGAACAAGATCATGGCTAGTTACTCACCATAAATCCCTGTGTTATGAACGACTTTCGTCAGTCTGCAATAATTCACTTAAGATTATAAAGCTCGACTTGTAAAAATGTTGTCCTGAAACTCGTAGTAAAAGCGTGAAATTAGTGAATCTATGAACATCAAAAACCATTTGGTTCCGGGTCAACAATTAAACAGCTGATAACGACCAATTTTACAAATTTGACCTAAAAAAATCAAAGCTTAAACTAAATTTACTCGAAACCAAGAGCTTAAATGAAAAACGTTTTACTACGAAATTGATTCCGAATGTGATGTAGATTCATCAGTTTTCCGCTTCAACCATGAGTCTATGGATAGCGTATATATACAACCGTTTAGAACCAGCGGGACTATGGAATCCCCAATTGGGTTATGTTGTGACGCTGAAGGAAGCGGAGAGAGGATTGGAAAGAGGAAGGTTGTTTAAAGTAGATACCTTGATATTCAGATTTGGTCATCCAACTCAATGAAAGCCATTTCAAGCAGCGTTTCGATTGTGAATGGTGGTATTTCACTAGGGCGATAGAAATATCACACATGAATCAAAATAAATTTACTTCGCACACTTGCGTTTGTGTAAACTCGCGACATCTGGATTCGTAATCGAGGATCTTAACCATTCGAACACGGACGGAGGCCGTGAATATCTTGTTAATTTGATAAACATCTAAGGGGCGCGGAAGCTGAGTGTGGTTCACGACTAGACCAAATGTCATGCGCATTCTTGCTGGGACTGCCAATCGATTGAAGAGGACTCCCAACCGTTTGCCATTCCCTTATTACTTATCTATTGTGTCTTCTTCCCAAACAGGTGCTTGTAGGATACGCTGTATACAATCACCCAGCGCTTGCCACCTCGTGGACTTTCACCAATCTGTCCCATTGTCTTGTCTATATTTTGTCATACTAACACATATTGTATCTGTATTTCCCGCTAAGCACTTGCATACTGCTTACTAACAACGTATGCAGGGACATTGGAGGTCTAGTTTCGTTATCAAATGTAGAGTCGTTTTTACCCAAAAAATTAGAGTCCTTGCAAGAGCCTTGAAGGGGTAACCATCTGTTACCTATACCAGGGCGGGTAAGTGGTGGGTCCTCCAATGGGCATATTATTTATATTAATTAAATTATTATTTATTACAAAATTCCGTAACAATAACGTTGATAAATGTATCATACACTAGCTTTTTCCCGCGGCTTTGCTCGCATGGTATAGGGGGATTCCCACTCCGCCTCCTCCACCTTCCCTCCCATCACTCCACTCCCCCCACCCCCCCCCCCCCCCCCCCACCGGTGACTGTAGTGGAGCTGGCGACACGGTATCGCTTCAAAGTAAATAAGCACACATTTCACCACTTAAAATTACACATATGCTGGATCTGCCCTGATGATGGACACTGCAACGCTGTCCGAAAAGTTGGCTAAAGAAGGAGGTAGCGCAACATGACATAACACCCCAAAACAAATAACGAAAAAGGGGAATTTATTAACAATAATTTATTGTCTTTATAGGATGTCTGTATTATTTTTGTTCCAGTTTCTTGTTAGGTTAAAATTAGGTTAGGTTTTGTTAGAGATATTTTATAGGATATATTTTCTCGGGGGGTGTTTTGTCCGTATGATATTTTGTCGGGGATATTTTGTCGTAGGTTGTAGGGATATTTGGTCGTAAGTCGTCGGATCGTTATATTTGGATCATTATCACAACGGAGCTCCCAGAGGCAGGACCGCGACCCAATCGGAGAGTAACATAGTAAATAATTAATCGTTCTCCGTCACGTGTCATGATTACGATGATTTCGAGGTGACCGGTTTCTCCACTTTCCCGCCGACATCATCAGGACAGCCCGGGGCCGCCCATCAATCATTTCTACCCCTTCTACTTTTCTCCCTAATCCTGACATTCACCTCCAACACCACTCTCCCCCCTGCCAGTCCCTCAAGTTCAGGAGGGTCTATCAAAAAGTTTCACGTTTTGAATTTTTTCATCAACATTTTTTCTGTCATTATTTTTTTATATTTTTATGTGAATACCTCACAAGAGTCCGAGCTGCTTCCGTCTGGAGCCAGTGAGACTATGGCATCCCCAATTGGGATATGTTAAGAAGCTAAAGGTTGAAGGGGGAAAGGAGCAGTGGTGGCTCGTGACTTTTGGGTGTGCTCGAGTGCTGATATTAAAAAAATGGCATTATTGTAGCCGAAAAAAAAATCTTTTTTTTTTTTAAATCAGTTTTTTGTATGTAAAATTTCAGAAAGATTCAGTTTGGCGGTGTGCCGCACCGATTTCCTGAAAAATCTTCATACAAAACACCGATTTTTGAAAAAAAAAAAAATTTTTTTCGCATAGGACAACATCCATGATGCCATTTTTTTAAATATTAGCACCCTAGCACACTCAAAAGACACGAGCCGCCACTGGAAAGGAGATGGGGATTAGTAAAGTGGGGAAGTATCTGGTCACCAAACACGGCTAACGCCATTTCAAGCAACGTTTCAATTCTGAATGGTGGTCTTACACCAGGGCGATACTGAGAGTATCTTTTACTCTGGAAGGTGCCGCAAATATACTACACATTTTTTTCATGACTTAATCGTGAAACAATACAAATTATTCAAATAAAATTTATTTCCCCACGTGACCTTCGGGTTGTGAATCAAGAGCCGTATCCCTCGACCACGGAGGTCGTTGGCGAATCATTGAAGACAATATTACCGACTCACGATAGAGAATCTTGTTCTCATTTTTCTGTATCAAATTTTTCTTTGGAAGTTAATATTGTCTTCAATGACCGGTCAGCGGTCAGGTTGAGTGGGCAAAGCGCTTGGGTTTCACCCGAGCGTCGCGTGTTCGATTCCTCGGCTGGCATCAAGTCCTCCACCACAACACAAGCAACATTTTCGGCTTTCTGTGGTGGTAGTAGAAGATTCGTAACCCGGGAATGTTTGTATTTCTTTTATTTAAATAATTAATTAAATTAAATAATTAAAAATTAAATAAAAATTATTTAATTATAATTTGAAGATTTACTTACTAAGTTATTCCAATTTGACCGGTCAGTGGCTGTGTTGGCATCGCATTTGGATCCCCACCCTGCGCCGCCTGTTCAATTCCTCCGCTGACTAAATCCTCCACCACAACACAAACAATATTATCCGCTTACTGTGGTGGTAGTAGGAGATTTTTAAATATTGTTAGGTTGTTCGTAACCTGGGATAATTTTTTTTTTTTATGAAAAAAACATGTTCTTTTTGATTTATCCTTACGAAATCTTCACAGCATCAACAATTATTTTTCCACCACATTGCAAAAAGTTCCCTTATTCAAATCAGAACTATTCCGGATAGCCTGCCTAAAATCAATACATTTTGACTAAGTCTCCAAGGATTTTCCTACTCGAAACTTGGGGATCATCAGATATAGAAGCAGTTAATTCGTGGGAAAATTAACCTTTTATAGCCGAATTAATAATATTAATATAAGTAATGAACGTCACTCAAGTTTGCAATTGGACGATTTTTGTTTATTTTCCAAGAGTCATCATCATCATCACTCTACGCTCTACAACCCCTGGTGGGTCTTGGCCTCCTCAAGAGTCTTCCTTCACTCATCTCGGTTTTGTGCCAGCTCTCTCCAGTTTAGAAGCTTTAAGGTAGCTATGTCTTTGAGGACGTTGTCGCTCCATCTTAATCTTGGCCCTCCCAGGTTCCTTCGCCCTATTGGTCTTAAGTTCAGCAACGACTTTGGTGCTTGATGCTCGGTCATTCTCTCCACATGACCCAGCTACCGAAGTCTTCACAGTTTTATAAATTTTGTGACGTTTAGCTCCAACAGAATTGTAAAGTCTGTGCCAAAATCCATTTTTTAGAACCGGCCCGAAGATCCGTCACAAAATTTTCCTTTCAAAAACGTCCAGTGCTCGCTGATTCCTCTTAGTTAGTACCCACGTCTTAGCTGCCTACGTGAGTACTGGTCTAATAATTGTTTTTTGTACACTAATATCTTGGTGTTTCTGGACAGCAGTTTTGATTTTGTCTGTTTTTTTCTAGAGTAAATGATATAAATTGTAATTATTAAAGGAATTAACTTAATTACTAACTCTAAGCATCGCTCTGCTGAAAGACCACCATTAAGAATCGAAACGTTTCTTGAAATGGGTTTAGCCATGTTTGGCAACCAGATTTTTCAAAACTTTCTCGGCTCATCTACACAAAACACTGCAATTGGGGATGCCATAGTCTTACTGACTTTGGACTGTTAAGGCTCTTGTGCGGCAATTACAACAACAAAAAAGAATGCCTAATTATGATTATTTTTGGGTTACTATGCCGTTTTGCTCTTCTTACTTTTTTCTTATTCTTTAGACAACGTTTCGGTCAGCCTTACAGGCTCCATCGTTAGGGCAGGTGTGTAAATTTTTGAAATTTTGTGTTATTTCAAAATTAATTAGTATGTATTTGCAGCACGTTCTAGAGTGGAAGATACTCTCATTATCGCACTGGTGTAAGACCACCATCCAGAATTGAAACTTTGCTTGAAATGGCTTTAGCCGTGTCTGATGTTCAGATCTAAATAACCAGGTACCTACTTCCCCACCTTCATATTACCTATTTCTATCTCCTCCCACCACTTTCAGCGTCACCACATAAACATACCTCAATTTGGTAAGCCATAGTCTCACCGACTCCAGGTGAGAGCAGTTGGGAAAAAAGTGATCTATTGACGTTGGATTTGTTCCTGAAAGCGTAACTCGGCATAATAGCCCTAAAACTAATCACGATAATATTTTTTGGTGAAAATCTCAAATCATATGTTAAATTTATTTTAGCTATATATGTAACTAGCAGACTCGGCCACACGTTGCTGTGGCTAGTGAAACACAACGCCACGCCATTACCCAACCTTTATAACCAAAGCCATCCAAAATCAAATCCACACCGCATGCCCGTTTGCCAACCTGCTGCCCGCTGCCGATTGGCCGGATATATTATATATTTCAACCAATTTACACAAAACCTTGACAAATTATATACCTAAACCTTCCTCATGAATCACTCTATCCATTGGTGAAACCCGCATGAAAATCTGTTACATAGTTTAAAAGGTCTAAGCGCACGGACAGTGGTAGCGACTTAATTTTATACTATGTAAAGAAACTTATTTTAACTTTATATGTTTTACTTATTATAGTTTTATATGTTATACTTATTATAAGTTTATATGTTTTACTTATTATAGTTTTATATGTTATACTTATTATAAGTTTATATGTCGTACTTATTATAGTTTTATATTTTTTACTTATTATAACTTTATATGTTATACTTATTATAACTTTATATGTTATACTTATTATAACTTTATATGTTATACTTATTTTAGCTTTGTATGCTATACCTACTTATTATAGCTTTATATATTATACTTATTATGTTATACTTATTACGTTGTACTTATTTATTGCTTTGTATATTACACTAAATATGTTATACTTACTACGTTATACTTATTATTTTATACTTATTATGTTGTACTTATTATAGCTTTATATATTATACTATACTTACTATGTTATACTTATTATGTTGTAATTACGGTAACTTTATATATTATACTTAATATGTTATACTTATTATGCTATACTTATTATGTTATACTTATTATGTTGTACTTATTATAGCTTTAAAATGATAAATTGTACATAAATCAAAAATGCTAGGTAAGAAGGAAGGCTTTATTATTACGCACGTGGCATACCCATATGGAAAATTACACGTGTGTCGGCTCATAATGTATTCAGGTAATGTGGCCATATTTGCCAGCGTAAAATTAGCATCAAAACTTTGCCATTATCATCATAATAATTGGTGATAATTTATGCCAACCGGGACACCGAACATATTCCTCCCATCTCCGTCATTTGTTTAAAATAATAATCATTTGTATCAAACTAAAGCTGGGGTTAAACGACAGGCTGTTTGCAATGTTAATTCGGGATGTAGAGGTGTGAACGCAGTTCAATATGTCAGAAATATCGTTTCGGAAATAAAACATATTTTGGTTTCAATAATAATAATAATCTTTATTCCAGGATGTGGGGAGGATAGTGAAATCCCACACGTCCCATATAGTTATACATACTTATTATTTATATATTTATACAGGTAAAGAAATAAGAACACAAAGAGAAAAAAAAAATAATAGTAATAAAAATTAATAATAACAAAAATAAATAATCAATTATTATGCAGGGCGTGATCTTGAGTGCGCTCGGGCCCATCGCTCACTCAGGAGTGGAGCTTGGTGCTGGAAGGCTGCGGTCACCAACGTGTTGTCGGAGGCCATTAGCCGCATCCTGGCTCCAGTGACCCGGTGTCTCATCAGACTGGCGAATCCATGGAGTCCTAATTCTGTGAACATTGTTGAAGCGCTGCTAGACCTTCTGAATCCAAATATGATTCTGCACGCATCATTATATTGGATCCGGAGATGTTCCATTGAGCTTACTCGGTATTGACACCATGTTTCACATGTATACAGGCTAGCGCAGAATGCATTAAATAATGTTTTTTTTTTACATTATTGCTGCATCGGAAGAATCTTCGGGCAATCATATTTGACAAAACACTGATACTTCTCCTTTAAATGTTGTTTCTGTTGACGTCAATTTTTTGCAATAAAAATAGATTATTGAATCTTTCAGCTTCATTCCTTCATTGTGATATTGCTAATATTATTGAAACTAATTAACCTGATGGCCGGCGTGGTCTAGGGGTAAGGCTCTTAACTCGCAATTCGAAGGTCGCTGGGTGGAATCCCGAATCGAATACACATTATCTGTTCACCATATATCTTCACAAATTTTTGCAATCTTCGTATTGAGTTCTGCGCACAAATACATACACACATATCTGTACACTCTCTTACGTTTCAATTTTGTGCAATTTTATGATTGAACTTTACGCACAAACACACACATCTGTAGCCAAGAGGTCAATAGTAGTATGCAAAAATCTAATACGAGCTAATACGCTATTCTTCTACTGGAATTACATAGGTCGTTGATATTTATTAACTAATGGTTAAACTCTATTACTAAAAAACGCCGTACTAAAAAACGCCTTACTAAAAAACGCCGTGAATTTTTTATTCAATTGATAAACGACCGTGGATGTAGAAACATACCTAATTAAAAAATGACAAAAAATTGTTCATGGAAAAATATATTTACATTGCTTACACATTCATAGGGGGTTGTTTATCTGTGGTATACACCGTTAATAAAAATAATTCATCGTAACAAATACCATTATGAAATCTAAATAAAATTACCTTTTAATTGTATTTTAAATATGCTTTTGCTTTTAAAAATTGCTATATTTTAAGCTACAAATACGAAAAAAATTTGACCACAAATATTTTTTATCACAATGTAGAGAAATGTAAAAAAATACAATATTAAAAACTGTCTCTACACTTTTTTCTCGTCCATACAATAAAAACAAATTATTTGGAGTATGTTTTTCATTTCTAACACTGATAAATAAAAAAACACTAATAAAAACACTGATATTTTAATGCATTGCTTGCACATCTTAAAAGGTCAATTTCTTTGACACGTTTACCATCATATGTATTACACATTTATTTAAAAAAACATAACTTTCAGGAAATTCTTACAAAATAAACGGTCAAAAATGCAGCTTGAATATTTATGTAACCTGTAAACCATTTTCTGCCATTTTTTAACACACGATTATTGTATTATAACTTGTCAAAAACTGACGAAAAATAGCACAAATAAGTTGTAAATATTTTGAATACACGAATATAGTAAGAATTTTACCGTTTTATGTGACAAAACCACTATTCATAATTATTATAATTAATTTAAAAACATAAATATCTACAAAAACAATCAAATAGTAAGTTTTAAGATTTTAACGGCCAAAAGCATTTTCGTTATTTGTTTTTGGGGTGTTATGCCGTGTTGCGCTACCTCCTTCTTTAGCCAACGTTTCGGACATCGTTGGCTAAAGAAGGAGGTAGCGCAACACGGCATGACACCCCAAAAACAAATAACGAAAATCAAATAGTAATCCACTAGGCACCTTGCGCAGACGTAGCGCGCGCTAAAAAAAAATCTCCTTTGCGCATGCGCGATGGTGTTACCCATCGATATATATACTTGGTCGAAGGTGTTACCCATTCGAAATAATTACAAAAAATAAAAAAGTGTCATAGGAGATTTTTTTTTTAGTAAGAAATCGAATCTATAAGTGCACGGTCCTTGTACAGGGTGTAACAAAAACACCGTTTAACGGTCGTGAAGTTTTTTTAACACTTTCAATAAAACAATAATCAGCGAATATTTCCCATAAAGCCACAATCCCACTACTGTGCGGTGCTTGAATCGGATCGAAGAAGATCGCCATTATATCTCGTAATGCACTTTTTTCTTATTTGGAAGGCCAATTTTCAGGTAGCCGCCACAAGGCAATTTAGTTGATATGAAAAATGATTTGGATATGCCGAATGATAATCGATTTCTTATTTTTTTCTTTTATAATCTTACGGTGAACAGGTAACTGGCTACGTATTATAATATAAGAGGATCTTTTCGTGGTCGTAGCCAAATGTGTGAATAATTTTATCAAATATAAGTATTGTTTTTTTATGTGAATACCTCACAAAAGTCCCAGCTGCTCCCATCTAGAGTCAGTGAGACTATGAAATCCCCAATTGGCGTATGTTGTGAGGCTGAAGGTAATGGGGAGGGGAAGGAGATGGGAGAAGGAAGGTACCTGGCTATTTAGATTTACTCACCAAAAAGCCATTTCAAGCATCTTTTCAATTCTGAATGGTGTTCTTACACCAGGGCGATACTGAGAGTATATTCCACTCTGGGACGTGCCACAAATATACTTCATATTATTTTTAATGAATTAATTGTGAAATAAACAAATTAATCAAATAAATTTTATTTGCCCACTTCTCTATTCATATCTTCGGATTGCGAGTCAAGAGCCCTACCCCTAGACCACGCCGGTTATCATATGTCATATTTATGGTCCAACTACAGGACATTATTTTTTAGATATGGTTATTCCCAAAGATATTCAAATACAGAAGAGATATGCTATGGTGTCCGCGCAACTGTCGCCGGACTACGCGCTAATTAGCGTAGTTTTCATACAAAAAGAATTTGTTCATTTCGTTGATTTTTTGAAAATGTGCATTAATATTGGTTAACAATATATTTTGAATAAGGAAAGAATTCGTTCATTTAGTTTAACGTTCGTTTGGTTTATTCGTTAATTATTTGTTCTTTTAGTTTATTTGTTAATTGGTAAACAATATCGGCGACACCCGGAAGCGCAGACCCACATAGTAAAAACATATCCAAATATCTACAAAGATATTTGGTCCAACTACAGGACATTATTTTCTAGATATGGTTATTCCCGTCCCGGTTACTTGAAATCGATTCCTTTGTTGCCACTGATTTTATTTTATTTTATTTTATTTTATTTTATTTATTTTTATTTTATTTAAGTATATAAAAGCAGGCATGGTGCCCAAAAAATTATATACATGTATGTTTAAACATAGTGATAACGAAAATACATAGTATCGAAAATGATAATATTAACATAGTGATTGTATAATAACAAATAAATGAAATGATAATAATAACAAAAGTAATTAAGCTGAGGTGAATGACAAATAGGAATGGGTAAAAGGTAAGTACATGGTAGGTAAATGTTCATAAACAATTTATGATTGTTACCTATACTGGTGAGATGCTGATTTGGTAGGTACAATATTGCCTCTCTATAAATAAAGGGCTTCATCACAGTATCAGCTTGATATGATAAAAGAAATGTTTAAATTGGTCATTAAAAATGTCTATTTCTTTATTAGAGCAATGTATAGCGTTATAACTTCTCAGTGTTCGTGGTAAAGGGGAGAAATACCCTGTATTTGTGAGGTAGGCTTTAATATAGAAAATGTCTTTCATCCTCCTTGTTGACTTTCTTGATGATGTGTTAATGTTAATTTGGGAATGACATTAACATTAACACATATTATTTAATGTCGATATTATTATTAAATCAACTATACAGGTGTCCGGGGGCAAATTTCCAAAACCTATACCGATTCAGTCGCGGTAACGACAATTTACATTTTAAATATACCTCTATATTGGTTATTTATCACACTGCTAAAACAAAAACTGTTCTAAAATCTAGATAAAATAATCTTTCTGGTGTGCATATTAGAAATTAATAATTTTATTTCTAAATATTTAAATTTTAATATTATTCCCATATATTGAAAATACACCTCTATATTGATAATTTTTTATCACTTTGCAAAAACAAAAATGGTTCTAAAATCTAGATAAAATAATCTTTCTAATGTGTGTGTTAGATATTAATAATTTTATTTCGAAATATTTAAATTTTGATATTGAAAATTTAAAGCGACAGAAACGCGGTAGGGATTGTAAATACCCGTCCGGGGGTAAAGTGCATTAACTTCGGGAGGTGATTCTACATGATAGTACAAGTAAAAAAGATAAATAACTTTTTTCAAAATTCCAACTTTAAGGGGCAGTTTTGCGGTAAAAAGATAAAATTAGTCCGGCATGTGCGGCCAGATTTATTATTTTCCGCTGTTACGATACGGGCCAATCCCAATCGAGTCGGGCGCCCGGCAGGCTCTCAGCAAGTAAGATCGTACCTCACACTAAGGATTTTTAGTAGGTAGGTACGTCTTTTTGTATGGGAAAAAAATGTTGGAATTTCGGAAAAAGTTGTTAATCTTTTTTACTCCTACCACCAAGTAGAATCACCTCCCGAAGTTAAGATGAAGCCATACTAAATAATGCAAAATCATACAAAATCATATGTTTTTGTATTGAAAGTTTGATGGCTTAGAAGTATTATAGATGCTTCAATTAAATACTGTGTGTAGAACATACCTTGGCCCTTAAAAATCTCGGTCATTTTTTTTACAAGTCTTTTAATAAGCCTATAAAAAAATAAAGTATAAGGTCTATAAAAAAACACTTTCAATTCCAAACTCTCCTATTTACAAACCCCTTTTCGGATTTGGTTATATTGTATAATGTGGAAAATTTAGTTTCTTTTATAATAATCGCAAAAAAATTGATATTTACGCCCGAACTCCACACAGCATCCCAGATGACATAGACCCTGAGGGAAATTATTTTCCTCAAAGCCTCCTGTGTGGAGTTAATGTAAAAAAAAAAAAGAACTTCACAAAATAAAATAAAATATGCATTTTCTGTTGTTATTTTTGACATCAATCAATACGGCCCGCACTCTACGAATTTGGATCCTTGAAGTGACCCTTATGGCATGGGCACAAGAACCATGCACTGGGCAAACCTATTTTGTATCAGTCACGCCCCAAACGGCGAAGGGGACAGTCGTGTGGTGACTCTGCGTCGCTTAGTTTCGTTAAATCAATTTTAAATTTCAATTTTCTTACAATAAACAATGCGTAAAACAGGAATTAATATTTTTTACGGGCCTTTACGAAATCAACCCGTTAAAAAATTTTTTCAAATACCTTTTCAAAAGCCTTTTCTCAAGTATTTTTAAACTCCTCCCATAAAGGGCGTGAATTCCGATTACGATTTTTTCCTGAACTATTGGATCGCC
Organism: Limnephilus marmoratus; assembly: GCA_917880885.1. Lineage (NCBI taxonomy): Eukaryota > Metazoa > Arthropoda > Insecta > Trichoptera > Limnephilidae > Limnephilus > Limnephilus marmoratus. The sequence continues at coordinate 12,207,656 of OU862930.1, read as the reverse complement.
TTAATGCACTTTACCCCCGGACACCGTGTATAAATAAATATTTCTCTAAAGTCTAAAGAAACGAGGAAACGAAGAGTCTTTTTGGAACCGGTTCCTTTTTGAATATTGACCAAAAGTGAAAAAAAAATTAAATAAATTGTAAATACCAATGACGTTACATAAATAAATAGACTCGCCATAGTCTCATATACCCACAATATAATGTGGAAAGTAAGGAACACTCTTTTGTTTTCAGCGATTTTCAGTATAATTTCTTAATTCAAAAGTTTATTCCTGTGTGATAAAGATAGACAGTCAAATAATGTGTGTGTATGAATGAATGAATATATGAGCGGGTGGCGTATTGCTTGTCACTTTTTGATGGAACGTTCGTTGTCACCTTTTCTTGAGGCCCACTAGAATAAAAGGTCCGGCTGCCTGTCAGAGTTTGCTATGTCGAGCTATGCAAAATACAATAGGGCAACGACAGTTTTTAAATGGTGGCGATTGTCATCAATACTTGTTAGAACTACTGATTTATGTGTTGTTTTACCGCAAGCAAACAAATAAACAGAGTGTTTAGGCTGATCAGTCCACTTTAAAACAGTGAAGTTTACTTAGCAACAGAAATTTGGCTGTTGCGCGTCCAGACCCTTTACTTTAGTAGGACTTGAATTTTCTCTAATGACGCATAAAATCTTTGGGCGGAAAGCAATTGTATTATTTTTATAATCGATATAAATGAAATGATATTCCTTCGCTTTTACGACTGTTTACCGTGTAATGGAAACATTTTCTCATCACACAGGAGGGAATTTTGGCGCTTTTTAATGCAATTTACTTACTAGTAGGACACGACCTTACTCGACGCGTGACAGTTTAGTACTAAAGTACTAGAAATCGAATACTCTACAATTGTCTTGTTGTTGGCTTCCTATTTTGAGATTTCTACCCCGCGTCTAAAGTATGTAACGTCTTTGGTAAATACCGACAAAATTTTCTTATTTTCCTGTCGCCATTGATAGGCATTCCTCCACCTATATCACGACCAATCAAAATAAACTAAAATTTGGCACAAAACAAGAGCGAATCGGTGGCGCTACCCTATTACGTAATTAGTAATTATTTAGGGGTAGTCAGTTATTGAATAACGCGGCAATGGCAGGATCAATCGCACAGTCTCAATCGCCCTCATTACCCTTGTTACCCCCAACACCCCGGGGTTAATGCAATTATAAATTAATTACTAACTCTGATAATTTGTTACCCAGTCGGGTAGATACACTCCTCTCTCCCCTCTACCCCTCAGCCGCTCTGGGAACATTAGGAACTAAAGGCATGGACGTAGAATTAAAGTTTTAAATAACATTTTAGTTTGATTTGGTTGGCTTATGGCTTGATAAAATCTTTTGAAATGTTGATGATATATTCTGGAGTTTTTGAAGAGAAATTTCTTTAGCTCCGTTAGCGATTTGAAATTCGGATGAAACAGAAATGCGCCACAAAAAAATATTATTTGACGGTCCTCGGTTCAAATATAATGCGGTAAATTCAGGAGTACGCCTGACTCTCAGCGCCAGACATCCAGCGAACGGAGGTTCGAAACCTACGAAATTTAAAAAATTAAATTTTTAGAAAAAATGAAACAATTAAACTTTGTATAAACCACTTATATGATGCGCAAATCCGACCGGTTTCGGAACATACGTTCCTTCGTCAGGGAAAGCTTATACTAATTTGACAGTTTCGAACAATGTTTTATTATGGTAGGAGTGGAGCCGTTTTTTTTTTTTTACACTGAATACCGCACAAGAATCTCAACTGCTCCAGTCTGGAGCCAGTGAGACTATGGCATCCCCAATTGGGGTATGTTGTGAGGCTGAAGGTAGTGGGGAGGGGAAGGAGGTGAGGAAGAGGAAGGTTGAGAAGTACCTGGCTATTCAGATCTGGTCACCAAACACGGCTAAAGCCATTTTCAAGCAACGTTTCAATTCTGAATGGTGGTCTTACACCAGGGCGATACCGATAGTATCTTCCACTCTGGAACACGCCGCAAATATACTATATGTATTATTTTTAATTAATTAATTGTGAAATAACACAAATTAATCAAATAAAATTTATTTGCGCATGCCGGGTTCGAACCCGCGACCTCCGGATTGTGAGTCAAGAGTCTTACCCACTGGACTACGGAGGTCGTCGTTGCTAGTTAATAATGTAAATTGGGTTGGTAGGTATTAGTGTAGAGTGGGTGGGTAGGGGAACAAATCCATGATTGGGCTATATGACAATATTTTTTGTTTGTTGATAATAGATTCATTATTTTTAAGGGATTTTTTTAATTTCCAAGGCTTCTAAGTTATCTAAACGTTTTCCTTTATTATTAATATGAAGAATATTTATCCCTGTATTTTTTTCAAAACTGTGGTTATTTTCAATGATATGGTTAACGAACTCTATTATTATTATTAAGACACCTTAAACGTTCTTTGATTCTGATTTCAAAATTACGAGTTGTTTTTCCAATATAAAATGAGGGACAATCATTGCATTTGAGTTTATATATTCCGGAATTAGTCAATTTATGGTCTTTATCTTTAGTATTTCTCAAAAAATTACCGATATTATTTCTTGTATAAAACGCTAGAAGGGAGATTTTTGCAACATTGAACTGAAAAATTATTAATATACAAAATTTTACGCCATTCTTTATCATTAATATTATTAGAATGTATAGATATTTACTTGCTGAAATTTTGTTAAGTTTTTTTATCAATTAATTTTGGTTCATATCCGTTATTTATAGCAATTTGCTTTACTATAGAAAGTTCAGAAAGGAAATTATTATTAGACATTGGGACATTTACTAAGCGGTGTATCATGGAATGGAAGGTGGAGTGTTTTTGTGAGACAGGGTGGTTGGAGGTCTTATGAATTACTATGTCAGTGTACGTTGGCATCATATAAGTGGTTTATACAAAGTTTAATTGTTTCATTTTTCTATAATGTGTCACATAAATAATTATGTAACTAATGCAGTTCTTGCTTAGGTGTTTATTTTGTCTATGGTGTTTTTTTGGACACTGGTAATTTTTGGAAAAGAAAGAAGAGCAGTTTTGTTTATGGGCACTTCCTCCCGAGCAGCCATGGACTAGGTTGTTCGGAAATTGGTCACTCACCATAAAGGTGTTTAATTTTGAGTTTAAACCATGAGAATCTAAGTAAATTAAAACCTAACCGATCGCGGGTGATTTTTTCGTAACACGCGAGGCTCGTGTACGTATAATGTTAATGGATGACTTGTAAGTCCCATTTTTTTATCGATGTGGTTGACCGACGCCGGCAGTGATATTTTCGGCCTTGCTGTAACTTTAAAAGTGTGATTAGTTGTCCCGGTCAAGGGATGTATTTTGGAAATGGGAATATAAAGAATTCCCGACAGATAAACGGAGTGTTAAGCCCGTGCAATGATGTTTTCGGTCGTAAGATGCCTAACACGCGATCAGAGTACGGCCGGCAAATTAATCCGAATCGAATCGTGAATTAACAATCCTCACCCGTCCTGCAATCGTGGCTTTGCCAAAATCGGGAAGACGCTGCTTTTCATCGGCCGAGATTATTATTTACTTGGGACAAGTTCGACATCTCATAATCTCGCCACGTTGAATCCCTATCTACATGATAGAGAATTACTTGGCCCACTATCCTGACTTCGGATCTCTGCTCTGCCGCCAGGTTATAATTAATACGAGCCTTATTCGTTACAAATGGCTAACCACAAAGTAATAGCTACATTAAAAAATATAAACATTTTTGTTTATGTAAATCAATATCCATTCTTAAAACCACTTTAAAATAAACAGGCAAAAAAAATAAAGCGCCATCTAGCGACTTTCTAGTTTCTCTTCTACCGAGTGTAAATTGAATACCCTGACTTTTTTTTCTTCTTTCATTAATGCCTACAATACATGACATCTTTTTTCAGCCCGATTCCAATTAGAGACCAAAGTCAACATTTTTCGCTTTACGCGATCTATATTTTCATCTCTTCAAACAACACATGAACCATGCTGTTTGCTGTAATACCAACTGAAATCGTAGATATGACGTTGAGATGAAAATAGCGATCGCGTAAATCGAAAAATGTTGACTTTGGTCTCTAATTGGAATCGGGCTGAAAAAAGTTGTCGTGTATTGTAGGTGTAACTCCTTAAGGTGTAACTCCACACAGAAGGCCCTGAGAAAAATAATTTCCCTCAGGGCCTATTGTCTTCTGAGATGCTGAGGGTCTTTTGAGGAGAGGAAGGAATGAACATTGATCTTGAAGAAACCCATGTTGTAGGAAAGAAGAAACACAGAGGCCGGCAAACCATTATACAGCCGAGCTGAACTCAACTGTTCTGTTGAACTCAAGAACGAGCCAAATGTCAACTGTGAACATATGTTTCCCAACGGAGGCGTCTACTAATATCTACAGGAATTCCAAAAACTGAAAAATCGAACTAATATCTATGAGAATCAAAGTGTTGACGAATATCTACAGCTCAAGCTGTTGATTAATATCTATTGTGACGTAAATAATTATCAATTTGTGATATAATTATTTACCTGACCACTAACCTGATAATTTGAACAGCACGGAATGGATTGGCAACACTTTTTTTTCTCTCTGGTTTTTGCACCGGGGGTTTTTTCCATGCACTTTTTTGAATGGGCACCGTACGGGAAGCCGGTGTTGATTCGACTTGTCACTTTAGTGATAGTTTTGGATTTAAAAATGGGATAATCTCTTCGTTACAAATTGTTTTAAACGATTTTAATCGCGAGCCGGGCGATGTACATTTTGCGAACGCTTCTTTCTGATGTGATCGGAACGCTGTTTCTAATGTGATTGGTCGCCGCCATTGGGACCGATATTTGTCCGCGACATAACGGTATTGTTAATTACCTACATAATCGCGACTGGCATATTGAAAAGCTTTGCGAGGGAGAGTCCTTATGACCTGGTACGGTCATTGCTGCTCATATTTGTGACGGATGGTTACTCGGCGTTCATTTCCTGATGAGGTGTGTTGACGGAAATCGTGTTTCATCCGGTGGGCTCAACCGGAGCACTGGTGCTGATCTTGGATACTACTCCCTAGCGGGGAGTCCTCATTCTCTGGCCTTCCTGGGGGTCTTTCCTGGTTCCCATCCTGGAGATTGCGAGAGAATATGGCCCGCGGTTCATCAACGCGCTATATTCAAGTAAATTAAGAGTTCGTGTCAGTGTAGAATTAGATAAAGATCCATGGTCCGCAGGTACGATATTTCTTTCTGCTTAATTATATTCCTGTCAAATCTGTTATGAATCTGTTATGTTTCAGAATCTGTTATGTTTTTGGGGATGTGAAACCCGGCCCCTCAAAAGGGCAACATTGTTATGTTCTTTATAAAATTATACTGAGCTTTGGTTGTTTTGGAAATGAACTCTTTTATTACTGAAACCAATTTAACCTCACAAGTAGAAACCTGTTTTCGTTTATTCCCAAACAATCTTGTTCTTTTTTTTTATTCTGGAACAAAAAAAAAAGCAGAACCTTCCTACATTACGGATCGCTAGGTCCCACATAACCAGAGAGAGAGAGAGAGATAACCTTATACTATGAGAACCAAAGTGTTGACGAATATCTACAGCACTGGCAGAGGGCGGATTTGCAATTATGTAGAGCTTATTGGAATAACGTAATATTGCGTATGCAGTTTAAAAAACTTAATTTATGTAAGTATGTATGTAAAAATCCCTAATATCGAACTATTGGACACATTTAGCTGATTAGTCCAACCTACGCTCTGTAGATATTAGTCAACACTCTGAAGTTCATAGATATTAGTTCAACATATGAGCTGTAGATATTCGTCCGACATACAGGCTGTAGATATTAGTATCTGGAATCTCTTTTAGCAGGGAGATGCTGAGAACATCTTCCATTCAGGCGTCTTTTAAATGTTTCTTTCAAAAAATCATATTCCTCATTTTCACTTCTTTCAGCCTAGCAACATATAGGTATTGGGGATTGTATAATCCCAATAGCTCCGGACGGTTGGGACTCTTGTGTGGTACTCACAATATATATGTCCATATACATATGGGTTGTCCAAGAATTAAAAACCGTTCTAATTTTAAAAATCAGGAAAAATTTGTATTTACAAAAAAATCGTATGACATTTAGGGTGAATGCAGGTAACTCCATTAATGGAGGACTGAATGCCGTTGGCGCTAATAAAAAACTGTCAAAAAAAGCGAAGCTAGCAGTCCACAGTCGAGTCCTGGTACCTACTATGATGTATGGCAGTGAGGCATGGAACTGGCAGAGGAAGGATGAAAGTAGACTGAAGGCTGTTGAAATGAGATCCTTGAAAAATGTGAGGATCCGCAAAGAATGCAAGACAGATGTAAGAGTAATGAGTAAGATTAAGAAAGGGACCCTCAGATGGTTTGGGCATGTAGAGTGAATGAACAAAGAAAGTAGTGTAAGAAGAATATTTGACGCAAATGTGAATGGTCGAAGAAATCAGGGACGCTCGAGGAAGACATGGCACGATCAAGTGAATTCGACCGGTCAGTGGTTGGGTGGGCATAGCGCTTGGGTCCCACCGGGGCGTCTCGTGTTCGATTCCTCGGTTGGCTAAGTAACAATACAAGCAACATTTTCGGCTTTCTGTGGTGGTAGTAGGAGATTTTCAAACATTGTTGGGTTATTCCAAAGATATTGGAATATAGGTTATTCGTAACCGTAACCCGGGAATGTTTGTCTTTCTTTAAAAAAAAAAAAAATACTTGAGTCGGGCCATGTGAAGAGTCAGAATAATAGAATAGTGTGAATGAGACGATGTATGAATGTGAATGAGGTAAAGAGTGTGTGCAAAGACCGAGTTGTTCGGCGGTCCGTCCTCTTTGCCTACCCCTGCGGGGAAACAGCTAAATGGTTAGTTAGTTAGTGAGTTTTGGTACCCACCAACTTTCGACACGGTGCCCGTTATGATCGATGCACTTGATGAGCCGTGGCACAAGGTCCTTGACTTATCGCAGAACTCCGCTGCCAAATGTGCTATCATTTCTTCCTCCGCGTCCTAGTCGGCTCCAAAGGTTTTCCTGCTAAATGTTGCTTCAGGTGAATAAAAAGATGCAAATCATGTCATTGATTGCCTTTTTGATTTCGGGGTTAGGTGGTTAACCCATGTTTCAACCCAAAAAAGGTTCGCCTTGGTTGGATAAAACGGTTCGAAGAGATCCGAGTGCTTTCCATACGATTTTTTCGACAAAATCGTATATGGTAGACTTATTGACGTCAAAATTGCGATCTTACGAACTTCAACAGGGCAAACTCCCTCTTAGTTAATATGAATAATTGAGCGCACCTCGCAGGTGGCGTTATTCGACAGCGGAGCGTCGGCGTTGATCGCAAACGGACGCAAAGATCGCACTGAAGCAGCTACCATGCCGGATCACCGCTCGTTTTTTAGAAAAAGTCTGAGTTACTCGCTAGTGCCGCTATATTTTGAGAAATAATGTCCACGTAACCGAAAATGGGCAACGGTCTCTAATTCTTGGACAACTCGGAGTGGCCAGTTTTGTGCTGTCCGGAATGTAGGAGGAACCAATCGCTATGCGAGGTATTACTGTATTGTTAGTCCTTCAACTTCGTCTTCTTCCTGTGCCCTGTCCGTTTAACGGACCTTGGCTATCATGTTGGCTATGCGGACTTTGTTTACTTCGGCCCGGAACGGCTCTACAGTAGACTGGCCAAACCATTGACTCAGGTTTTTCAGCCATAATGTTCTCCTTCTTTCAGGGCCCCGTCTTCTGGTAATCTTTCCCTGCATTATGAGATGCAAGAGCTCGTACTTCTCTGGATGTCTTATCATATATCCTATTTATTGAAGTTTTTAGTAACTTCTTTTTCTTTATTTATCCGAACCGTAACATCTTCATTCGTATCTCTGTCCATCCAGCTTATTATCATCCAGAGTATTCTTCTGTAGATCCACATCTCCTTAGTCCTTCCACGCCTCTGTAAAATTAACAAATCCAACCTGGGAACATCTCGCAGTCCCGTCATCAAAGGAGCTATACCCACATTTAATTCGATTAGGGATGATAATTCTTACCGCTAATTGCGTTACACATCCTCCCAGAGCCTCCCTTCCCTTCTCCATCTCCCGTACCTTGGCTAATGAACGAGCCGGCGCGGATATCCGCCGGAAGCGCTCGGAAACAATCGGAACTAAGTTTTCTTTGATTTGAATGTCGAATGTGTTCCTTGTCTGATCAAGTTTGCGACAATGGGGAGTTTCCAGTTTGCGGTTTGAGTGTACTATCCCCCGCATAACTAATAGAGACAGGTATGGTAAATTAATTACGTAACTGCTTGCGTGAAAGAGGTTTTTTCATACTATGGTTACCTACCGCAGCAGTCCCAACTGCCCGGAGATGTTGATTAATTCAGTGCAAATCAATTAAAAAACGTTATCTTTTTCAATTTTTATGTCTTGTTCTATTTCATATATTCATTTAAACTATTATTGTTATCTTCTTTTAAGATATATTAGGGAACGTACCCATACTACGTGACACGTTTAGGGGGGGGGTCTTCAAAATTTCACGCTTTGTACAAATGAGCAGTGGGTTGCTTAGGTTTTTGGTCACCGGGGGGGGGGGGGGGTTAAAAATTGAAAAAAAGTTGGTCACGTAGTATGGGTTCGTTCCCTTACATTAATTAGAATAACCTTCAAAAGTTATAAAAAGAGAGTTGTTCTTATAAAAAATGAATATTCATTTAGACTTACATATATAAAAAGGTCTATATATATTTACCTTTTTTTCACATGAGCTCCACACAGGAGGCCCTGAGAAAAATAATTTCCTTCAGGGCCTATGTCATCTTTGGGGATGCTGCGTGGAGAGGTTTGTTTAAGGAAAGGAAGGAGAGGAGAGTTCTGGGAAGGAAAAAGGTTTAAGGGGTGGGTAGGAATCTGGGGTTCAGTGTGTCCTGGTCATCCGCCTCCAAGACCTAGACAAACCTCACCCCATGAACCCGGGCACCTCTGCTAAATCACCAAACCAAACCACTTAGGGTGACCTATGGTAGAGGTGTTGGTTATCCAATAAAGGTTCCCGGGGCGGCGGTACCCATTCCCGCCTCCCAAATTATGTTCCATGTAAAAATAAAATCGTATGAATTTATCCGAGACTCTATCTAAGTTACAAACCAGTCCTTTGAACGATTGTTTCCAATGAAAAAGGTAGTTGCCCATGGTATGGAAATATTAGTTGAAGACAATATTTTAAATTTTATAAGATTGACAAATATGACGGTTTGATGGAAGGTGGCAATGGACGAATTGGTAAAGGCACCCGTCCCGGTTAGACGTTATCATTTTCAATTTTTCTATGTCTTTTTCTCTTTCATATTTTCGTTTAGATTCGTATTTTTATCTTCTTCTTCAATGATAAAAACTTTATTCTAAAACAATTTGTTGACGAGGGGTAAGGCTCTCGCCTAGCTATCAGCTGGTCACGGGTTCAAATTCTGACGTGCGCAAGTAAATTTTATTTGATTGATTTGTGTTTTCACAATTTAATCATTTAAAATAGTATAAGTTATATTTACGGCATATTCCAGAGTGGAAGATACTCTCAGTAATCACCCTGGTGTAGGACCACCATTCAGAATTGAAACATTGATTGAAATGGCTTTAGCCGTGTTTGGTGACCAGATCTAAATAGCCACCTCCCCACCTCCCTCTTCACCATCTCCATCCCCTCCCCACTACCTTCAGCCCCATAACATACCACAATTGGGGATGCCATAGTCTCACTGGCTCTGGCTCTTGTGGGGTATTGACATAAAAAAAACTAAATATCCAGAGACATTGAAACTACATTAAAACATTAAATTATCGGTCCAGAGACATTGAAATTACATTCACACATTAACATATCGGTTCAGAGACATTGAAACTACATTCACACATTAAAATATCGGTTCAGTGACATTGAAACTACATTCCCACATTAACATATCGGTTCAGAGACATTGAAACTACATTCACACATTAAAATATCGGTTCAGTGACATTGAAACTACATTCACACATTAACATATCGGTTCAGAGATATTGAAACTACATTTACACATTAAAATATCGGTTCAGAGACATTGAAACTACGTTCACATATAATATGTGTACGTTTTATTTTAACATACTTTGTAAGTTGAAAAAAAATTTAGAGCGATTAATCGCTTAAATTTCTTTAAATGGCAACACCTATGATTAATGTATTGTCATGTAGCAGGCTCCACAAAACATTAATCTGTTTATTTTATCATGATTTGTTTTACTATTTTACTTGGAGCATTCCCACAGACCATCATTTAAAAAGTAACTCTTCGCTTAAAGCTTAGAGAATTAGGAGTGTTCTAGGGTTTAAAGTGGTTTCTGCACGTGGCGCGGTTAGGGGTTCTTTGTGGCTCAGTGGTAAAGCGCCACGCGGCCACTTCCCGGATACAATGGGCCGCGGTTCGAACCCCGGACGAATTAGTCACACAGTTGAATGGATGATCTTTTGGAGGTTGGACTATTATTGTGGGAGTAATTTGCAATAGAAATTTACAGTTTGTTTAAAGCGTGGTCGCAAATAAAACTACGGCTTTAAATTTGAGTAGGTGGATTTGTACAGAGGGTGTATCTGCACACACCCTAAAGATGGCCGGCGTGGTCGAGGAGTACGGCTCTTGACTTGCAATTCAAAGGTCGCAGGTTCAAATCCCGGCGTGGGCAAATAAATTTTATTTGATTAATTTGTGCTCACATTCCTCAAGAAGAACAAAATTATTAACGACCGTCAATACGGATTCCGGCGGAACCGCTCGTGCGGCGATCTTCTGGCATATATGGCGCATGTTTGGGGCGGTGCCTGGAACGTTTCGGTGAGACCCAAATGATTGTGCTGGACATTTCCAAGACTTTTGACCGGGTTTGGCACCGAGGACTTGTCAACAAACTGCCATCTTACGGACTTTCCGCATCCTCAGACGGTTGCTGATGGTTTCACCTCCTGGGAACGTGTATAACATATTATGGTGGGCGCGCGTTTGACACACGGTTGACATTTGTCACATGAGAACGGGTCACTTCTTCGACTCGTTCTTGTGTTCAACAGCTCGGCTGTAGAACGATTATTTATTTTTTTTAAACTAATTTAGAAAAATTAATAATAATATGACATATCACTCATCAGTTTTTTGGTTACCCAGTTAGTAGTGAAATATTCTCGGGTCTAACCGGGGAGCTAATCTATGTACTTATGCTATATATTTAGAGCTGCTTATAGATTATCAGCCTTACTAAAAAACCCAGTGAAAATTTTATTCAATTGGCAAACGGCCGCGGATGTGAAAACATTACTAATTAAAAAATTGTTCATGGAAAAAAATACACATTGTTTACACGGCCTGAGGGGGTAGTTTATCTCTGTTTTATCAATGATCTTTGAACGAAATTTGAAATTTTTGCAAAGTATTTTGAATGCTCTATATATTTCTATATAAGGTGTCGTAAAAACAAATACCATTTATGAAAACTAGATAAAATTACCTTTTAGATTTGTGTAATTGAAATACACTTTAGTTTTTAAAAACTGCCATATATTAAGATTCAAACGCGAAAAAAAATGGATTTTTTTTTTACCAAAACATATTTGATGAAAGTGTACAGAAATTTATAAAAAAACAAAATTAAAAAAATACTGACCTTTTATACAATGAATTTGGAACGAAACTGCCACCTCGCTTTTTCCTCGTGCATACAATAAAAAAATAATAAAAAATTTCAAAGTTTTTTTATTGCCAAAAAAACTAACCTAAAAAAATAATACCGACTTTTATAACAGATTTCTTGCAACTTTAAAATGTTAATTTCATTGATACGTTTAGGTACACATGTATTAGATATTAATATTTAAAAAAACACCACTTTTATGAAATTCACATAAAATAAAATACTTTAGATGTAAATTTGAATTTTCATGTTTCACATAAAATACTTATTGACATTTCAATTTTCAAAGTATGATTATGGTTATTATAACTTGACTAAAACTTATTAAAAACCACAAAAAACACGGTAAATATATCAATTATGCGAATGTAATAGTGAATTAGTCATATTAATAGATATTTATTTATTAATTTATTTATTTATTTATCATTAACGCCCTTATGGGCTTTTACATACATTTACATTTTTTTATATATTTTAGTACATACAGGTGTGTTTAGATGACAAAGAACAAAACTTTTCACATATTACATAGAAGTAAAGCTGGTAAGTAAAATGTATAGCATTATACAATAAAGAGAAAAAAATAAGTTTTAGAGCTGCAGATAGCATAACATATGTATAACAAATAATAATAATGAGTGGGTTCTTAATATATGTGTAATTTATATGTGTTGAATACATAGCGAAGTTGATTTCAAACAAAAATACGCACTACCGACTTGAACCGCACTAAAATTAATATTCAAAACGATTCCATTTTGACCAGTTACATTGTCGTCAGAATTTCTGCAAAATTCAATTTAAGAAGACAAAATACTTTATACTGATACCGTGGAACATTTCAGGTTAAAACAAATAATGTCAGATACTTCAGTAAACTATCACGGAGAGGACAAATGAGCTCGATAATATAACCGAGTATTTAATTACAATCCAATTAAAAATTAGTCAAAGTATAAGCCGTTAAAGTAATTTTCTTATTATTACCTATTACAACGATAAACAAGAAGAGTTTTTGTAAAGTTTGTTTATAAATTATAAATTACTAACCTTTATTCCGCCGTGTATGGTAGGTGTTTTACGGAGCATAACTATGTATGTTTACGATAAACTGTGCACAGAAATTTTCAAACTGGAGATTTATAATTCTATTGTAAGTATTCCAATATGCTGAGTTTAAATTTCGACACTGAATGATGACGATAAACATCGATTGTGTTATATTTATTTCCAAGTCTGTGAAGCCTTTCGATAGGCGAGTTTTCGAAGTAATTATTAGTAAACGCGTTAACAAAATACGGCGCATTCAATCTTGTATTACGGGTAGGTACCCGCAGTTGGATTAGTTTGGTTAAATCAAGGGCGTCCAGTCTGCCATTTGATATATTGAAAAGACATATTAAATCACTCATTATTCGTCTCGAAGTTAATTCATTTAATTTTAGTAAGTCCATTAGATATGTGTAGTTAAGCTCTTCGATTGGAATTCCTAATTTATAGTTTATAAATCTCAGAAACTTATGTTGCACTCTCTCAATTTTTTGTTGGTGAATCTTATAAAAAGGAGCCCAGATTGTTGAATTGTACTCTAAATGGCTTCTCACCAACCCAGTGAACAGCTTTAAAAGAATTAATTATTTTAAAATCTTTTACCGTCCTCAATATAAACCCCAAGCTTTTCATGGCCTTGTTAGATATTTCGTTTATATGAGGAACAAAAGATAATTGACTGTCAAAAATAATACCTAGGTCCTTAATTTGTTCAACTCTTTTTAGAAAGATATTGTTGATACTGTATTCATATGCAATAGGGTTTTTAATTCGGGCAAAAGTTATTGCTTGACATTTTTCAATATTGAGGAACAGTTCATTATGGATGCACCACTCTTGTAGCCTCACAAGATTTGTTTGTAATACGCAACAGTCATTGAGATTAGTAATTGTTTTGTAAATTTTAAGATCGTCCGCAAATAAAAGTACAATAAAGTATATTTGTGTAATATTTCACACACACCCGCGAAGTGAGTTTTCTTTGGCTGGTTTAACGCGAATGACGAATGCGAAGGCGCTGCCATCTAGCGGTTCTGTAGGAAAACAAACAATTAAATTATGTCCAGTATGAAAAATTACATTGTTGCCAAACTTATAAAATACATTTTAAGAAAAAACCTTATTAGTAATGTTATCTTGTTTTAGTGTATTTTTGTTTTATTCATGTTGCTGCAGCAACGCGGGTAATCGGGCGGGCTGTGGTTTTTTTTAGTAAGGCTATATGTATAGTTACAAAAATGGAAATAGAATACTTTCAAAAATACTGTAAGATATTACAAAATATTGTATAATAAAAAAAATACATATAATTATAGAATTAGAATATCAACAAAATTTTGTCGGTCGGGAAATTATTTCCCTCAGGGCCTCCTGTGTGGAGTCATTGTAAAAAAAAATATTTTCACAATTAGTTTATTTAAAATAATATATAATACTAGCTGACCCGACAAACGTTGTTCTGCCACATAAATTATTTTTAGTGAATATTTTGGTTGTAAAATAAAAAATTACGAATGTATTGTAAGTGTGTGGGGATGGGATCTACGACAGAATGAGGAATGGAGCGCTGTAGACGATGACCGCCGATAAAAACGATGAGAACATGATGCCGAATGAAATATCAAAATGACGCGACGCTCCTCGTGAATGTCGATGAAAGTTCAGTGAGGCGGACATAGCGCCAACTTACTGTCATTCAACAACATAAATACTTTAATAATTATTTTTTAATTTATAAACTAAAGTTTAGACAAGATTTTTATACATAGCACAAAGGGTAACCATTATTATAAGCAATAATTATCAGCCTGAAACACTCATCTACATTAGCCACCTAGCGAGGGATTTAGCACTAACAGTGTCTCTCTCGCAAAAATAAAGTTGGTTGTTTTCAGGTGGAAAAATATAATAAGCAGTAATTGTTGAATGAAACACTAGTATATATTGAATCATTTGGCGGGTATAAGATAAGCCGCCATAGCTCAGTGGTCAAGAGCAGCTGACCGGCAATCAGAAGGACACGGGTTCAAGTCCCGTTGACGGCCAGTATCTTTTCTCGGAAGATTTTTCAATGTAGATGAGTGTTTCAGGCTGATAATTATTGCTTATAATAATTGATAAATAATTTCGTTCTGTTTGAAATACGAAAGACGGTTAAATTTGTTCGTACAAAAATACTAAAATCGCGGTTAAAAAATGGGAGGGTGGGGGCGGGAGGGTTAAAATTTGGGGTTATACATATTTTTGATGCCAAATAAATAAAAATATTACAAAGACAAAATTGTCAAAAAAAAAAAAAAAAATCTGGATAGGGAAACCCTAATCACCTAGCGGTGTGAAATATACTTTAAAACCTATTCTCATGCCTACCAAATATAGATATAAAATTTCATAGAAATCGGTCAAGCCGTTTCGGAGGAGTGCGACCACAAACACCGTGACACGAGATTTTTATATATAAGATATGGCGGCACGTTTCAGAGTGGAAGATACACTCAGTACCGCCCTGGGTACCTAGCATGGTCGATCGATATAGGGTTTATCGAAAATGTCGGTAACTTGTCATCGCTCCCGAGCACGACTGCAGGCAGCTAACGAACAAATAACAGTTCACATCAAATTAAATAGGAACCCGTAGTCGTTGTGAACTGTTATTTGTTCGATAGCTGCCTGCAGTCGTGCTCGGGAGCGATGACAAGTTACCGACATTTTCGATAAAACTTATATCGATCGACCATGCTAGGTACCCTGGTACAATAAAATCACCACTCAAAATTGAAACGTTGCTTGAAATGGCTTTAGCCGTGTTTGGTAACCAGATCTGAAAAGCCAGGTAATTCCCCATCTTCCTCTTCCCCATCTCCTTTCGCTACTACCATTAGCCTCACAACATACCCCAATTGGGGATGCCATAGTCTCACTAGCTCCATACTGAGCAGTCGGGTCTCTTAAAAGCTTTAAAACGTGTGTGCTTTAAAGTGTTTAAGGAAAATATATAATAAATCGGCAGAAATGCGTGAAGCCAAGCCTTAAGGACGGGTTGTTTCACAGAATTTAAACAATTCGCCAAATTTCAAAGTATAACATTCAATTTCTGTGATTAACATACTCGAGTTCAAAATTTCGCAGAACTTGAATATTAACTTTGAAATATGATGAATTTTTAAATTCTGTGAAACAACCCGTCCTAAGTCTATGAAAGGCGATGACAAGTCGCTAATCTAGTGTATTATTCATTGTGTAGTATTAGGGTGCCCTCTATTGGACTAATAAAGAGTATATTTATCGCTAGTGTTGTATCGAGTCATACAGTGCAGTTATTACGTTCATATTTGCTTGGGGTGGTGAGGCGCTTGCAGAGGGAAGCGGTTAGACGCTGAAATAAGAATGTACAGTCGAATATTAAAAAAAATGCATACATTACTTGTTGCAATGCCACGTAATAAATATTTTTTTCTTCCTGCGTGTCCTTTCCCCTCCCGCTTTCCCCTCCCCCCTCCCGCATTCCATATATTCATTCCCATTACATTCAGTTTTCAAACAGCTCGCTTGCAATTTTTTGTATTTTTTTTTCAAATTTCATAATGCCAGAGCTCACCAGTATATATAGAAACCATCGCGGGCATACGCACATCAAATGAATGGTTAGTAACGCATAATTTCATGGCACCAGAGCTCACTACTCACTATTGTATAAGATAAGATAGATTGCTCAAAATATAATTAAAAAAATATATATATTCATTAACACAAGAGACCCCGAGGAAAACAATTTCCCTCAGGGCCCATGTCGTCTTTAAGGATGTTGCGTAGGGGGATTTTTTATGGAAAGGAAGGAGAGGAAGTTCTGGGAAGAAAAAAGGGCGGGGGTTGGTGGTAATCTATGTGAGAATGGAAATCTGTGTGAAGTGACGGACATATGAATCCATCCTGCCCATTGCTGGAGAGATCTAGGTTAAGTCTCCCTCAACCAGTCTCTCCAGATCCGGCCCGCCACGCATTAGGTGGGAAAACTCATTCGCCGCCAAGACCTATACAAACCTCACCCCAATAATTGGTGGCTTCAGCACCGGTAACGCACCCAGTGAGGCAGGTATCAAATATAATTTTAAAATATAATGTTAAATCAAATTAAAAAAAAAATAAAAGCTGAATTTTTGCTCACAATAAATACTCGTATATTAAGAAATTTGGCTTTTTTGTTTTCGATGCCAACCACACCATATTTGCATAGGGTGATTTTATTCGAGTGTCGAGGGTTGTGCCACTTCATTTAGGCAATTACTACTGGGAGTGGGGAGGGTTGGTCTGTCTACTCCTGCCACCCTCCCCCAACCAACCCCACCAGCCCTCTCAACCCCTTGACGTCAAATAAAATTGCTCCACTGTCAACTTCCCTCCTCAAAACAGAAGGGTGGTTTTTATATTGGTAGAGTGTAGTTTATTTAGGTGTTAACTTCATTATTTGTCTGTTTAACTTGTAATGTGGATTGTTTGTATTTGAAGGTGTTGAAAATCTGCTTAGATAATATAAATATTCTACCTCTTTAAGCTGACTAAATGAGACCCCTGTGGTACACCACAGGTAGCTATAAATTGTTTGAAAAGGAACAAGTTAATTTTTACAAGTAGTACTCTGTCAGATTGCAAACCAGTCTTAAAGTTTTCTATCAATACCTAGCTTACGTATTTTAACCAGTAGAATTTTATGGCATACTTTGTCGAAGGCCTTGATAAAATCCGTATATAAGGAATCGACTTGAATTCTGTTAGCTAATGCGTTTGATGTATAGTTTTCATATAACATAAGATTTGTTAGAGTTGATCTGCCCGACTTATTTGATTACCCCAGAGTCTTATTTTTAATTAGATTTTTGTAATTTTTTAACTTATTTTCTTACATTAGCTTCACACGGGAGGCTCCAAAAACATATTTTCCCTACGTCTTTGGGTATGCTGTGTGGAGGCTTTTTTCACGAAAAGAAAGATAGGAAGCCCTGGGAAGAAATGAGTATGAGTGGTGGGTAGGATTTGTGGGTCAGAGTGACATTTTCAGTATGTCCATTTGAGCCGTTTTCGATTTTTTTCCTGACACTCTCGGGTGCAGTAACGCGTTCCGCGAAGCGGTTTTTTGAGTCGGTTGAACAGGAAAAAGTCGCAGAGAGCCAGATCAGGAGAATTCGAAGGCTACTGGATAGTATTTGTGTTGTTTTTGGTCAAAAACTCACGGACAAGAATCGCATTGTGCGACGGTGCATTATTATAATACAAAATTGATAGCATTTTCATACTTATAAAAAATCGAAAACACACACAAAGATAAAAGATACTCAGTATAGCGTAACTTTTACAAACATTAAGCAATGATGCTGAAATTTAGAGGGAAGTGTCGATGACAGATGTGGAGATCTAACAAAAACCAAACTGTTTCGGTGACCGGACAACTCAGAATGAAACCAACTCAGAAGCACCTCAGAAAGGTCATTAAGAGTGATGATAAAAAAATTGTTTGAATAGGTTAAGTTAGGTTACCGGCAAGTAATAAATACCGTTAAATTTGCTCTTGTGTATAATATATTACCTACTTACTTTGTTTACAGGGTTACCGGCTATTTAAAATTATTTTTTCATAGCTTTTAATGACCTTTCTGAGGTGTTTCTGAGTTGGTTTCATTCTGAGTTGGCATGGGACCAAGGTTTCAACGTTCGTTCTATCCACCTGGTTTTCCTCTAAGCGAGATAATTATTAAATCTGTGCGAACCTTCGACCAGATATCATACGTCAATGGTGCGAACTTATTGTAAGGCAAAATTTCAATGTAAATATATTTGACTCGCGTTAAATCGAGAGTTATTATTGAAAACCTCCACAACATGCGCATCCATTTACAGACGTGGCAAGGCCTGTAAACTGTCAAACCCTCTGGATAAAATATCTAAACACTACCCATATTGTACTGTGGTGTACCCCAAGGTAGCATACTAGGACCAATTTTATTTCTTACTAGCTGATCCGGCGAACTTCGTACCGCCTCAGAATCAAAAACTGTTGTCAACTTATTAGCTGAATTGATCTAAATTGTTTCTCCCTGCGTATACCATACCTTGATCTAAATTGTTTCTCGCTGCGTATCCTTTCCCCTCTCGCGTTCCCTCTCCCTCTCCCTCTCCCTCTCCCCACTCCACTTCTCCCCTTCCCCCGTCCCGCTAACCCCCCTTCCTGAGTTCCTTTCCCCCCTCTCCCCTCTCCCCTCCCCCCTCCCCCCTCCCCCGGTTCACAGTTCAATATTATACCCCTTACAATATTGCTACAGTTCTTTCAAAATAGGAGAATTTGTTCCATACAAAATGTATGGGGAAAATAATTTTCTTCGGAGTGGAACACCCTTTACTTTTAGGGGTATGAAAAATAGATGTTGGTCGATTCTCAGACCTACCAGATAAGCACACAAAATTTCATCAAAATTGGTCCAGCCGTTTCGGAGGAGTATGGTAACAAACACCGTGACACGAGAATTTTATATATTAGATATACATTAACTCACTATGTGCCATGAATATTGGTGGAAAAATATTATCATTTGCTGATGACACGGTCTTAATATTCGAAGATGAAACTTATTAACAAAACTAATAATGCTCTAATAAAAGTAAAGCATTGACTTGACACAAACCTCCTCACACTTAACATCGACAAAACACAATACATGACATTTTCCACACGCAAATACAATATACCCAACAACTGCCCTAAACCAATCATCCACTCGTGTCAACTCAATTTAGAAAATCCAGAAACCACATCTAATATTAATTGTACGTGTTCGACCCTCAAATCATCAAAAGTAGTTAAATATTTAGGAATAATCATAGACAACCAACTACGTTGGGAAGCTCACATCGGTGACACCGTAAAAAAACTTCGAAAACTCTGCCATATTTTCTGCTCCCTTAGGTCTATCTTAGATTTACAGACTCTAAGAAGCGTATACTTTGCCCTTTTCCAATCCATAGCAACA
Source organism: Limnephilus marmoratus (assembly GCA_917880885.1). NCBI lineage: Eukaryota > Metazoa > Arthropoda > Insecta > Trichoptera > Limnephilidae > Limnephilus > Limnephilus marmoratus. Next base: position 12,187,782 of record OU862930.1, on the reverse strand, counting down.
TACGGTATAGTGGGATGGGGTGGTTATGCTGAATCCATTATTAGACCAATTATTTTAGTTCAAAAACTAATTCTGAGAATTATATTTAAATGTCAACCTACCCATCCGTCAAATGAACTCTTTGCAAAAATCAGGGTCTTAGATATTCGACAGCTATTTACTAAAACAAGCATTTGTTATATACGAAAAAATAATCTACTAATCGCTCCACAACATCAAGCACACACCCGCTTTACATAGTGGTCGGTCCTAAAACTTTTTGATCAGGCTTTAAACAATATTATCTTCCCTAGAACTAGATAAATTCTGAATCACACACACAGCACCCAGCATCCCAATGATTCACCGATCACTTATCGACTTTCCCAATTTCTAAAGAAGTTTCCCTTCCTTTTCGAATATAACAGAATAATTCGATTTGTGTATATATCTAAGCGATTCTCATTTCCATTTGTGCCCGGGTATCTATTGTGGAGTTTTGTGAAGCCATTCGCATTCCAAACCATAAACTCCCAGCGATCGTCTCCACACAAAGGAAGAAGGCATTATAAGCTTTATTCCTTTATTGGAAATCGAGATCATTTAGTTATTTCGGAATATCTTTTTTTATTATTTGTTCAGAAGTATTTAATTGATTAGTATAATCTCATTGGCAATATGTGTATGTGGCAGAATCTGTTTATTGTTTTTATCCAACTTCTCCCAAATGTCTGGATCCAGTGAGACTATGGCATCCGCAATGCATTATATTTTTCATTTTTATTTAAAAAAAATTGTTTTATATTTTTTGTTTTACATAATTTTTGGATTCATATTATATTTTTTTATAAAATTTATTTTCTTATTCTTATAATGCTGTCTCAGTAGAAGTAAGGTCACAAGGAGGAAATCCATAATTGGTTTTATTTTGGATATTTAATACTATGTACAAACTGAACTAAATGTAAACTGTCGATTTGCCGAAAACTAATCCTACTAATATTATAAATGCGAAAGTTTGTATGGATGTATGTTTGTTACTCTTTCACGCGAAAACTACTGAATGGATTTTAATGAAACTTTACAATAATATAGCTAATACACCAGAATAGGCTATGGGCTATAGCTTAGAGCTCTGGCATTATGAAATTTATACACAAAAATTGCACGCGAGCTGTTTGAAAAATGAATGTAACGGGTATGGAGGTGGGGTGAGGGGGATAGAATGTGGGGGCGGGGCGGTGGGGGGAGAGGGCGGAGGGTGGAGGGGGAGGGTGAGGGGGGATTTGTGGGAAGAGGGGGTGGGGGGGAGGAGTAGGGGGTGGATTGGGGTGGGGATAGGGAAGGTGGAGGAGGCGCTGTGGGTATCCCCCTAATACTATGCGAGCGAAGCCGGGGCAAAAGCTAGTAAATAAATAAAAAAATAATAAATAACAAACTTTTATTATTTTATTTTAAACAATAATCTTATATTAAATAAGCACTTGTGTATAGTGTATATATTACCTACTTATTTTTGTTGTGTTCTTGTTTTTGAAGTGAAAACTTCTTTAATAGCACCGTTGTGATTTGAAATTCGATGAAACTAAAAATAGCGACACTAAAAATACATACATCTATAGGATTTAACCTGCGAGAGAATGAGATAGTAAAATCGGTCTCTTCTTTGTGCGGTGCTTCGTAGCCACGCCACTCTTGTATAGGTACTTTAGTTTTCCGAAGGTCCCACTTCTACCGCATGTGAATTATACAAACTCTGATTTTGTACTATGATTTTATAAACTTATCAAACTCATTTGTAGAACTTTCCGTGATTTTCAATTTGGGAGGCGGATATGGGTACCGCCGCCCTGGTTACCAATTATTGGAGAACCAACACTTCTGTCATGGGTCACCCAAGTGGTTCGCTACGTTTGGTAGCTAAGAAGAGGTGTCCAGGTTCATGGGATAAAGTTTGTTTAGGTCATGAAGGCGGATGCGTGTGTCTGCGTGGTGGGCCGGATCGGGAGAGACTGGTTGAGGAACCTTTTGAACTATCCAGCGGGACTCTCTCTTACATCGCCTTGCATCGCAGTGAAGAGTTGGATTCACACATCACTCATGGATACATTGAACCCCTAACTAGATTCCCACCCACCCTTTTTACCTTTTTCCTCCTCTCTCCTTCCTTTCCCTAAAAAGTCCCTTCGCACAGCATCTCCAAAAATGACATAGGCCCTTAGGAAATGTTTATTCCTATTGGCCTCCTGTGTGGAGCTAATTTAAACAAACAAAAAAATTCTTTCCCCTCCCCTTTACCTTCAGCGTCGTAACATACCCCAATTGGGGAAAGCGTAATCTCACCGACTCCAGACGGTTGGGAGCAGTTGGGACTCTTGTGCGGTATTCACATTAAAACAAATTATTTAAGGCGCGGTATACCCGCTCAAAAAGAAGAAGATGGCGAGGTACGTAAATACCAATGTTAGAGAGAGCGCGCTAATATTAAAAGCGATAATATTTAAGGGACAATCTATAATATAAAAATGAATCGCTAAATTTGTTGGTAAGCGCAAATCTCGAGATCAGCTGAACCGATTTCCCTAATTCTTTTTTTAGAATATTCCTTGAAGTTCGAGGATGGTTCTTACGGAGAGAAAAATTAAGAAAATTGCGCAGAAAATTAAATAATAACAGAAAACATCGCACGTTTGACAGTTCGCGTGTTAGAGAATGACATTTTGCAAAACAATGAATGATTGTTCAATCAGGATTCTATTTTTGAAAAGTTGAAAAATTTATTTAAAGTAGGTACTCCCCTAATATTTTGAATCGAATCAAGAATTTCAGATATTTTAAATAGGTACCTATGTTAGGTACCAAATTTAATATACATGAAAAATGGAAATTTGAATAAAAATTGTAAAAGGTGGCACGCGAGCTGTTTAAAAACTGAATGTACTGGGATTGAATATATGGAACGCGGGTTGGGGGGAAGAGGGAGCGGGAAAGGAAAGAGGGAAGGCGGGGAAGGTGGTAGGGAAACGCAGGAGGGGGGAGGGGGACCTGGGAGGGGGGAGGGGAACTCGGGAGGGGGGTTCGCATGCCGGGACCAGCTAGATGTGAATAAAACACGATTTGTTTAAGATAGAGCAAAAATCCTTAGGGGATTGTCTAAAATAGCATTTAAAGAAACATTCTGATTTTTTACATATAACTTGTAAAATAACTGAAAAAACGTGTTTTTGATAATTTTCGGAACTTTCTTTGCGATTTTTTTCGATCGAGGGAATTTCATATAATTGCCGTTTCGGCGTGGGGAATATATAAATGATATCTTTAAGAATAACATATTATATTTTTAAGAACTTTAAAACTTAAAGTATTTGGGGAAAATATGTAATAAATCGGTAGAAATGCGGGAAACCAAGCCTTAATTACTTTTTTTTACATGAGCTCCACACAAGAGGCCCTGAGGAAAATAATTTCCCTCAGGGCCTATGTCATCTTTGGGGATGCTGTGTGGAGGGTTTTATTTTAAGGAAAGGAAGGAGAGGAGAGTTCTGAGAAGGAAAAGGGTTTAAGGGGTGGGTAGGAATCTGGGGTTCAGAATGTCCTGGTCATCCGCCTCCAAGACCTAGACAAAACTCACCCCATGAACCCGGGCATCCCTGCTAAATCACCAAACGTAGCGAACCACATGGGGTGACCTATGGCAGAGGTGTTGGTTATCCAATGAAGGTTCCCGGGGCGGCGGTACCCATTCACGCCTCCCAAAATGAAAATAATAATTAATTAAAATAAATACATTAATCGCGAACGTCGGGAAACAATCTCACTATCTCTAGATCGTAGTTAAAAATTAGACCACTCAACCACAGACGTCGCCAAAGCAAAATCGTCCAGTAGAAGAAAATCAATATAAAAATTGCAGTTATAGCATTTTGATTCTTCTCCGTTGCCAAAACACCCCCCCCCCCCCCTACATCCCCTTCTCCTTCTCATCTCCCTCCACTGTAGGTAGGTATAGCAGCAGATAGACTGGGAAGGTATAACGGCGATTTCCGCCGCGACAAAATTGCCGAATAAAAATGTAAACCCACCATTTTTATATCCATACATTGCAGGATGCGGGCAAAATGGCTGGCGTACAGTCAGCAACTTGTACAGTCTAGGAAAGGGGGAGGACAACGAATTTCTTATTATTTAATTAATTAAGTTTATTTTTAACTTAATGAGTAAAACTTCTAAGTGTAATTATTATCATCATCATCATTACATAGTATAAAATGAAGCCGCTCAAAATGTATGTGCGCGTTATTCTTTTAAACTACGCAACGGATTTTCATACGGTTTTCACCAATAGATAGAGTGATTGAAGAGGAATGTTTATATGTATAATACATGTAAATTATATAATAGAAAAGCCGAGAAATTCAAAGAAAACATATTTTTGTGCGATTTAAAACGGCTGGCGGGCCGTACTATAATAGTCACTTTCGAAATTCGTTCTACGGAAGAAATTGGAAAATAGATGTCCTAGAGTAAGTAGGTATTTGATTTTCCCTTTTCAAATATCCAGTGTTGCATTGCAAGCATTGTATAATTAGTGGCGAGTTAATTAGTTTATATGTATAATACATGCTTATTATAGTAGAGAAAATCCGATAAATTCAAATATTCAATTCAGGCATCGGGCAGCGGGCAGCTGGCAAGCGGGTAGTGTAGATTTTATAAAGATTGGGCAATGGCGTTGTGTTTCGTTAGCCACAGCAACGTGTGGCCGGGTCTGCTAGTATTTAATAAAATGAAGACAATATTAGCGAAACTCAATCGAAAATCTGGAAACAGAAAAATGTGAAAAGGATATCGGCACATCTGGGACTCGAACCCAGGAAGATAACAGCCAATAAAATATGCGTTAAGAAAATGAAGATAATTTTGGTAGTTTTAGTCGAAGTATGATACAATTAAAAATGACCAACTCGGATAGGGACACATTAGCTCAGTTAGTAGAGTTGCGGCCCGGAAGCGCATTTACAAAACCTATACCGATTCAGTCGCGGTAACGACAATTTACATTTTAAATATAAGTACCTCTATATTAGTTATTTTTTATCACATTGCAAAAACAAAAATTGTTCTAAAATATAGATAAAATAATCTTTCTGATGTGTATATTAGAAATTCATAATTTTATTTCTAAATATTTAAATTTTAATATTATTCCCATATATTGTAAATACACCTCTATATTGATAATTTTTTATTACTTTGCAGAAACAAAAATTGTTCTAAAATCTAGATAAAATAATCTTTCCAATGTGTATATTAGAAATTAATAATTTTATTTCTTAATATTTAAATTTTGATATTGAAAATTTAAAGCAACTGAAACGCGGTAGGGATTGTAAATACGCGGCCCGGAAAGCCGAAGGTCATGGGTTCGAGTCTTATGGTGGGTTTCTTCATTTACCGAGAATGCTAAATGCAATGCTAATTGTAAAAGTAAACGGTGAAATGCTTAGAAATTTTTAAATTTCGATCGTTTACTTTTACAATTAGCATTGCATTTAGCATTCTCGGTAAATGAAGAAACCCACCCTTAGATGTGCCAATATCTTTTTTCTGATTTTTCTGTTTCTAGATTTTCGATAGAGTTTTTCTAATAGTGTCTTCATTTAATTAAATGTTGCAATTTGAGGATTTACACTTTAACTTTAAAATAAAAATAAATATTCATCCTAGACTTGCAGAAAAGTTAATAGATGTCGCATATTAAAAATAAAAATTAATACAAATTTATTAATCAGTAATCACATTTGACAATCTAGATAGCATTTAGTTCGTGTTTGAATCTTGCAATCATATATAAAGATAGCAACCAATAAAACATGCGTTAAGAAAATGAAGATAAAGTTGGTACCTAATGTGCCCATATCATTTTCTGATTTTTCTGTTTTTAGATTTTTGATTGAGTTTCGCTAACATTGTCTTCATTTAATAGCGACGCGGTACACCCGCTCAAAAAGACGAAGATGGAGAGATCTGTAAATACGAATGTTAGAGAGAGCGCGCTAATATTAAAAACTTAATATAATATTTAAGCGAAAACTGTGAAAATGTTTAGTAAAAAACGTCTCGTTTAAAATATAGCAAAAATCTCGTGGGGATTGTCTGTAATAGCATTTAAAGAAATACTGTGAATTTTTTTCATACATACAACTGGTAAAATAACTGAAAAAACGTGTTTATAATAATTTTCGGAGCAAAATTAGCGTTTTTTTTCTATTAAGGGAAATTCATATAATTGCCTTAAAATACCCGAAAAAACACGACTCTGCAGAAACGGGAGGTCCGTTTGCGTGCGTCGGGTGGGGATGCTATCCTTATTCTACCAGTATTTCAACGGAAGATGCTCCGAGGAACTTGCTTCAATGGTCCCTTCGGCACAGGTAGGTACATAGTCGGGAAATACGCCAAACGCGCGCCCAACACATATGCACATGAGAACGGGTCGCTTCTTCGACTCGTTCTTGAATTGAACAGCTCGGCTGTGGAAAAGAGTTCTCTTCAAGACTAATGTTCATTCCTTCCTCTCATCAAAACGACCCTCCACACACCATCTCATTATTTTCCTCAGGGCCTCCTGTGTTGAGTTAATGGAAAAAAAATTGCAATTCGACTCGCAAAAGTAGAGTTACGATTATACTAGATTGGCTGGTTCCCGGCATGCGTCGCAATACCATATTCAAAGAAATTCATTGTTTCTCCCTGAATCACCTTTCCCGTGCGTCCCCGTTCCCCTCCCGCGCCCCCTTCCTAGCAAGCCTTATAAATTTTAGTCTATATGTTATTCTGATGTATGCGCTATATTACTCAAAAGTTTCATTAAAATCCATTCAGTAGTTTTTGCGTGAAAGAGTAACAAACATACACAGACTTTCGCGTTTATAATATTATAAAGTAAGAAGATAATTTTTATTACAATCTTTAGCATTTTTGTTGAATTAGGACTTTTGTTGAATTTTCATGATCCCTCCAAAAGTTTTGCTGTAGGAGCATGGAACACGGTGTATAAAGAACTTCCTAACATCCACAAACGGAGGCATCTACTAATATCTACAGGAATTCCAAAAACTGAAAAAATCGAACTAATATCTATGAGAATCTAAGTCTTGACGAATATCTACAGCTCAAACTGTTGATTAATGTCTATGAAAACCAAAGTGTTGACGAATATCTACAGCACTGGCAGAGGTTGGATTTGCAATTATGTATAGCATATTGGAATAACGTAATATTGCTTATGCAGTTTAAAAAACTTAATTTATGTAAGTATGTATGTAAAAATCCCTAATATCAGACTATTGGACACATTTAGCTGATTAGTCTAACCTACGCTCTGTAGATATTAGTTCAACCTACGCTCTGTAGATATTAATCAACACCCTGAAGTTCGTTGATATTAGTTCAACATATGAGCTGTAGATATTTGTCCGACATACAGGCTGTAGATATTAGTATCTGGAGTCCCACAAACACCTCAAATTGATGCAATGAAAAACATCTAAATCAGTCAGCAGAAAAAGCAATCAAAATCCAAGGGTCCCCCCTTGGAAACATGGGAGGCCAGGCGGAAAAACTCATTTTTCCTTTCACAAATTATTCTCCAGGGAATTGTGATGTCATAGGGTTGTAGGTAGGTAACCGCAAAGAGGCGTTAATACTATTTTGGACTTTTCGTGGCGTTTTAAAAAGTTGGCAATAACTTCATTATAAAATGCATATTTTGAAAGACTGTAATATTTAATTAAAAAATTAGCAAGTTCCCGACGTGCATTGCAATGATGCATAATAATAAAGAAATTGTTTCTACTTGCGTGTCTTTTCCCATTCGTCTCGTTCCCCTTACCGTCACGCGTTCCCCCTCCGTCTTCCCAGCCTTCCCTCTCCCCTCTACCGCTCCCCCGTCCCGCCAACCCCATTCTCGCGCTTTATATATTTAGTCCCAGTACATTCAGTTATCAAACAGCTCGCGTGCCACTTATTACAAATTTTTTATTCAAATTTTCATATGCGAAAAAAAATATTCATGTTTGTATATTATAAGAACAATCAATCTAACTTGGTACCTAACAAAAGTTAAACACCTATTTAAATTGCTTATAATTCTTACTTACAGTTTGGCAATTAAGTGTAGAAAATAAATGATGGCGCTGCGATCGTTTTCTAGTTTTAAATGGCAACACCAAGATGGCTCATAAGACAAAGAATGTATGTTTTAAAAAAACACTTCTGGCAAAATGCATATTTCATAGCGTATTTGTATTTTCAAAAAATTTGCACAAAAAACTGTAATTTAATAGAAGCAAAATAAAACAAAACAAGTTTTAAGTGGGCGTTTATTTCGATATAAAAACGTAGGTACTTAAAAATTTAAGTCTGTTAATTCAACACCCGACATGTAATTATTGTCTTTGTCCTCGTGTGATTCTTCTTCTTCCGTATCTTCATCTTCATCTAAACACAGTTCATCGATATCATCATATATATTACTGCCTCATGCATTATATTCTGCCTCAATTTTCATCACGTGTTTGCAACAATTTTTCCAATCTATCATCAACACTTATGCTATTACATATTATTATTATTATGCCCATTTTCCGTTTTCCCGGTGTTTCAAATTTTCCATCTGAGTTTTCCCCTTCCTTGACGATTCGTCTTACCGTTATTTCAGATTTACCTGTGTGTGAAAAACATCATTAAAATTATTATTATAGAAGGTAGTTTTAAAAACACACACTAGATAATATTCACTTAGAAAGAAAAAAGAGAAAACGAGAAAAAAATAACTTTTCTACGAGTTTAAAGAAGTTACATATTATTGTTTTTTATTGAGTTATTCCCTTTTTCCTGTGGCCGCATATTAACTGTCAAATCGAAATGTCAAATTCGATTTTTTTAACATAACCTCAAATCAGATTGTAATGGTTATTATCGCTCGAAAATTGGCATAAATCTTGTAATACTAATGAAATTTATTAAACAAACTATACTACGTACCAGTCATTTCTGCAGTTCGTTTGTAAACATCTTCTAAATCAGACAGAATCTTCTTCGCGTGACACTCGGCTAGGCAGCGTTGAAAAACGCAGAATATAACCCCTCTTGCATCACTATGTAATGGTTTATTCATTTTAATTAAATTCAGGCAAACAATGAATAAAAATATTATCAAATCAGCGATCTTCTACTCAAATTTAAGACAATAAATCAACCGTAACATGCAATAACATGACAGCCATAGGAAACGTCATATAATTCGGTGCTGCCATAGTAATGAAAACGTTTAGTTCCAATTTATTTAATTTCTACACTTTCTTGCCAAACTATACGCAGTACTTCAAGTAAATTAATTAATTTAAAGAGTTTATCCGAAAAATTTTCATTAAACAATCGATGGTTTGCAAAATGTCATTCCCAAATTGTTATATTTTTGACAGTTTCGTAAGAGTTTTTGTAATGATTAAAAAACTTTTCAGATGTATTGTCTTGTGGTTGAAATAATCCAGAAACCTTCGCGAGGGTGGAAAGAAGGTATTTTGAAAGTTTCAAACATTTCCTATGCTTATTATTGCAATACATATACAACATATTTATATACACGTACATATTTATAAGCAACCATATTTTGATTTATATATATATGTATATATAGAAGGCGAAACACTAAGAAGTGATGCAAAATCGTGTGATTTTGGTTCAAAAATTTTATAGGTTAGAAATATGTTAATATGCTTTATAGCAGAAACACATCTTAGCCTTTGAAACATTCGAATGTTTTTTAAGTCTTTTTAAAGCACAGAAAAATAAAGATCAATCCCATAAAAACTGCTTTCAACTTCAAAAACTAAAAAAAAAATCAACTTCGCAAAAAAAGTTAAAACAAACTTTTTAAAGCTTTTTTTGAATAAATCAATACAGGTGGCTGGTGTTGTGATTTTAAACCTTTTCGCCATCTACATAAGGGATGTCATGGGCGTAGCCAGGGAGGGGGGTTTGGGGGTTCAAACCCCCCCCCCGAAAAGTTAAAATATCAAAATCAATAATATTAAAAGAAGGAGATGGAGAGATACGAAATTACGAACGTTAGAGGAGAGCGCTAACATTTACAGCGACAAAATCGATGCGAAAATTTCGAAAATGTTAACTGATGAAATGTTGAAAATGAAACACGACTCGTTTAAAATAGAGCAAAAATCTCGCGGGCATTGTCTTAAACAGCATTTAAAGAAACACTGTGAATTTTTTCATACATATAACTTGTAAAATAAGTGAAACAAACGTGTTTACCATAATTTTTGGAGCATACTTTGCGATTTTTTTCTATCGAGGGAATTTTATATAATTTGCGTTTCGGCGCGGGCAATGTCTAGATATTATCTTCAAGAATAACATATACTTTTTTAAGAGCTTTAAAACTTACCGTGTTTAAGGGAAATGTGTAAGAAATCGTAGAAATTCGGGTTGCGGGCCCTTAAGTAGATACCATGGGTGCACGCACTGGTGTTTTTTATACAGGGTGTTAAGGTACGTACTTGATTTAATTAAACCAGTGATTCCTGACATTATTTGGAGTAAAACATGTAAATATACATGCTTGGAATGTCACCGGAGACCACAACATCACGATGGGGATGAGCTTAATAGTTCTTGGTATCCGGTACTTGACATTTACACCAAATCTAAGCGAGGAAAACCACATTAATTTTACTAATTATTACATTGACATAATAAACATCCTAATTTAATAGACGAGAACATACAGATGAGGGGAAAAATCAACTATGGCGGTACGAAGAGGGGGAAGATGATTGTGATTTGTTAAAAAATCAATACAGTATATAGGCATCTCGCATTATAAATATTATAATATTACCATTTAGTTCTTAAAAGTAAAATCTGCTTTTGAATTAATAGACCTTTTTACGTGGGAGCGCGAATTGCTCGCCACGTTATTAACATATTTGCGAAGTCCAAATACGGAAAAGGGGCCGTTCAAGTATTACGTAACGCACTTGAGGGGGGGGGGTCTTATGAGACGTTACTGTGCGTTACGAAGGAGGGGAGGGGGGGTTCGAACAACGGTTACGTGTTGGCAATCCTTTTCGTTCTCGAAATCTCTTGTTTTGTTTATTACCGAAAACGCGATTAAAACAAGAAAAAAGGGTATTTAAGCGACTTTCCAGTACTTTGCGCAACTTAATTGTGACTTTCAGGTAAAATTGTCACTTGGGCGTTACGTAACGTTTAGGGGGTGGGGGGTAGTACGGAAAAACGTTACGGCGCGTTACATGGGGGGGAGGAGGGATCAAAAATCTTCAAAAATTACGTTACGTAATACTTGAACGCCCCCAAAGTAAAGTTCGCGTCTTTTCACATACGAATATTTCGTTTCTGTATTTAGTTAAGACACTTTTACAAATGATTCATTTTACTTACCCCTTTACTTACCCCTGTAACCAGCGACGAGCACACTGGAGAACCGCCCACATTCGTTATGATCGACATATTTTAGGGTGTAATGTATAGCACAAGCTAGCATTTTTGCCGTGTTATTTCGTAAAATGTACGATGCGAGCTCGACACTGGTCAGGACAAGAATGATGACTTCACATTTTTTAGATTCTGGCGAGGCTCTCGCAAGTCCAGCCGGTTCCAAGGAACCGGCATGGGGAGGTGGAAATAATACGCTTTTATCACTTAGGGCAGGTCTATATATATTCATATGTCTATGACTATACACATATCAATAAAAGAGAGCCTTTGTTCTTAAACATATAATGATGCCCCCTTCTTAATGTCATTTATTTATTTATTAATTTTATTTTAGTAATTTGTTCATTTAAGTTTACAAATTTCTAATTAATTATAATATTTCATATTGCAAACTAAATTTTATGCAGCTCCTACAATACGTCTTTAACTTTCCAATTGGTGTGGACTTAGTCTCTGGTAGCTTGTTATACAACTTCATCCCCTTGTACAGCAAACTGTTCTGCGTATTCGCCTTATCCTTTTTTTGAAGCCTGATTTCTTTGCATGTTCTTGTGTTATGTCTGTGAATGTCCTTGTTGAATACAATTTTATTTGAAAAGTATTTTGGTAAAATGTTGTTAATTATTTTATGTATAAATATCATCGTATTCAAGGTCAGCATCTGTTTCACGGTTAGCCAATTCAGTTCCTTTAACATTTTGTTTACTTTTGAAAAGTATTATTCTCATTGCCCTGTTTTGGAGAATTTGAAACTTATTTTGTTCTCGTTCGTTACATAGGAAAAGGATAGTTGAGCAATAGTTAAAATGTGGAGCAATAATCGAATTGTAGATAGTGATTGCAGTTTTACTAGATAGTTTTGGCCGAATTCTTCCCAAAAAAGATATTTTTTTCCCAATTTTCTTTTGTGTATATTCAGCATGCTTGTTGAATGTTGGTTTGGAGTCTAATATAACTCCTAAATATTTCATTTCAGAAATATTTTCAATAATTTCACCATCAATTTTAATTTTGCTTTCACTGGATGTCTTCTTGTATCCGATCACCATACATTTTGTTTTTTTTTTGTATTTAATTTAAGCTTAATAATTTTTAGCCATTCTCAACACTCGAAAATGGAACAAACCGTGAACGTATGTCTGTATCCCTCCAAAGGAAAAATGCGATAATTATAATAAATCTTCCTCACACATATAAAGCAAATGAAACGCATTTCCCATAAGTAAGTGAAAAGGTAAGAAATTCACCAAAAATATAAATCCATACACAATGCCATCTCTGATACTGACGAAAATAAAACCCGTACAGTTGCGCATCGATAATTGCTTCATTGAGTTAATTTTAACTTAATAAAAAAACTTAATTTAATTCTTCTAATAAGTTAACACAACAGTTATTAATTCTGAGGCGGTACGAAGTTCGCAGGGTCAGCTAATAATAATAATAAGCTGAACTTCTGTTAGGTATGTATACTAGACATGTTCTTGTTTGTTATAGTATATCCCAAAGCTCAGTTTGCCTAACATTTAACATTTTCCTCTGGGACCTGTCACGCGCTACTCTTCTCCAGGTCAGGTCACATGATCCGCGATCCACAAGAAAAATGGTGCAAGAATGTCACTGAATGGTATCCCAGAGATGGCAAGAGAAGTAGAGGACGTCAACAAGTAAGATGGGAAGACGACCTAAAACTCACGGCTGGACATCATTGGAGAAGAGTAGGGTCAGCCAGTAAAGATTAAAAAACAAAGATAAAAAACGTACAGACACTCTAAAATATTCCACTGTCTTCACTTCCAATCTCTCTTTTCTCTCTCATACTCAATTTTAAAACAAATTAATTATTTAATAAAATCGTATTACCCTGGTAAACGCAGTACATTTTTACTCCCGGTATAAATTAATACGGGTTGGTTGGAAGAAATTGCCACCAGGCAATAAAATCAGGCTTTATAAAACCATTACCGTGTTTGTATAAGTGTTCATAAAAATCATCAAGAAATTGACTCCGTAGCGATGCGGTTGAGACATTAAAGGCAAGAGGAACTATACTATCTTTTTGTCAAATTAACAGGAGAAATCAAAACATATTAATTTTGATAACGCCCTTTAAGAGGGAATTACCAGAGAAAGCCGGAAATACGTCATTTTCAAAAAAGTTTTTAGACGTATTGACTCCTTTCCACAAAAAATTATAAATGGATTTCGAAAGATTGTTCTTTTATCTAGCATTCGTATGTAATAAATTTTTATAATTTATTTTAATTTTTAGTATAATAAGGTTATTCCATAGGTCGTTGGCAGATTTGTTCAATTTTCAAAAAAGTTTTTGTATTATACCACACCCAAATCAAATAATGTAATCATGCAGTAAAATAAATCAATACATTATCTAGCAGAGTTATGTATTAGAATTTTAATTATAGTTTCAACAAAATCATTAAAAAATATGTACGTACATGTGTTTCTTGACGAAAATTGGTCCATTTGTGTATTTATTTGCGCACTTACAAACTAATATATTTCAGATTTTTTTAACATTCTTATTAAATTTAGACATTATTGAAAAATGATAAGTACTTATAATAAAAAAATAACTACAAAAAGTACACTATTTTAATAGTTTTATCATCACGCCTTTCAGCATTTTTGGATGAAGGTATAAATTTAAGCTAATTTGGATTGAAATAAATTCGATATTGAGTTATAATTTAAAAAAGCTGGTACGGAGAATAATTAATCTTTCTCATTGTAACCGCCCTGCACGATCGGAAGAACAACTTTCGACGAAATGTGGATTTTCGTCCGCTGGCTGGTTAAACGCTCTTAAACAATATGGCGCATTTTCATCCCGCGACAAAATATCCCGACAAAATATCCTCCGACAAAATATCCTACGGACAAAACATCCACCAACAAAATATCTACAAAACTTAACTTAATCTATTTTATCTATCTTCTATCTATCTATCTATCTATCTATATAAATCTATCTATCTATCTATCTATCTATCTATATAAATAAAAATGAATCGCCGAAATGTATGTACGCGCATAACTTCCGAACGACTGCACCAAATTGTATAATTCTTTTTTTGTTGTGTTCGTTATTATTAGGACAAGGTTTGTATAAAACTACTGGTGAGCTCTGGCATTATAAAATTTGTATAAAAAAATTGCAATAGATGGCACGCGAGCTGTTTGAAAACTGAATCCATCGGGAAAGGGGGGTGGGGAGTGGGGAGAGGGAAGGTGGAGGAGGTGGAGTGGGAACACGCGGGAGAGGAAGTGGAGGTGGAAGGAGAACGGGACGAATGGGAAAGGACACGCATTGAGAAACAATTTCTTTATTTAAGGCGGTATACAATCCTAATAATTTTTGTTTGCTCAAAACTCACATTTTAATTGTTTCCGGCGAATTCGTAACTATAATAACTTTTTTATTTCCATGTAGCATAAGGGATGCGAGTTATTTATATTTTAGATTAATAAAAACAGTACCTTACTATTAATATATTTTACGCACAACGATCTTAAAACTTAAAAACCCGTTTTTCAACTACAAAGTTAGCGGTAAGCACTAGATTTTATTTTTCTTGACGATGAATGAATAATTTAGGAAGGACATCATGTAGACACATTTTTAATATTTGTAACACGTTCTTCAGAATTAATTAAAATGAACGCGGCGGAAAGGTCCAAACTCCAGGCCTGCTAGGGTGAATTCTACCGTACGTTCATCCAATACGCCGTGCCGCGGCGTATATTTGTTTTCACGCTTTCTTCGCTTACGTCGTTAAGATTCCCACATTATTTATCTTCTTCTTCTTTTTATTGATACGGCAAATTAGACAGTAGTTCCGTCCAATACACGGGTCGCGAGTTGCAATTTGTATACACGGCTTCTTTACTTACGTCGTTAAGATTCTGAATATATTTTAGGGTATATTGTCATCTTAAGTGGCATTGCAACGCACGCCGGGAACTCGCTAGCATAAAATTAAAATACATTTTTAACAGTCCTCCCGAAAGGTCTCCACTCTACCAGAATCCGACAACGATTAAAGTCCAATTAAATATTTTAATTATAATCGAAATAATGTTCCTGTAACATTAGATCGAGCCGATCATTAGC
The DNA here is from genome assembly GCA_917880885.1 of Limnephilus marmoratus. NCBI lineage: Eukaryota > Metazoa > Arthropoda > Insecta > Trichoptera > Limnephilidae > Limnephilus > Limnephilus marmoratus. The sequence goes on along the minus strand of OU862930.1, from coordinate 12,172,124 downwards.
CGAGATGATTGTGCCTCTCTCTCCCACAAGAGAGATGCCGCATAGAGCCTTCCCTCTCCGCGGCTGATCTCTGCAGATCGATCAATCATATACATGGCACCGTGTTGTGTCTAAATCTGAAAGATTGTGTTTCTTAGGTACGCAGGAAGACTAAGGTAACTTCATAAAATGTTAATCTTTTATTTATTTCTAAGATTTTGGATTATTTACACATAGTCATTTAGGCTAAAACACCAAAAAATTCCACGCGTTGACAAGTGTCGACATTCTGGATAAAGGAGAATGATATCCATAATTAAGTAGAATGTTGATTGAGAAACAGCAATAATTCATTATTTCAGAGTCTACGGGAAGGGATGTTGAACTGGATGAGTTGTAATAAAGCAGGTGTGTCAGTAATACTGTTGATAATTTTGAAAATGCATATTAGATCAGAGTCCTTTCTACGTTTTTCTAAAGAGGAAATGTTTAAAGTTTGTTCAATTTCATCATACGAGTACTCGCTTCTTTCAAGTCCTTAGGGAACGTACCCATACTACGTGACCTGTTCAGGGGGGGGGTCATCAAAATACCACGCTTAGTCACAACGGGGGGGGGCTTAGGTTTTTATCACGTAGTCAATCTAGAAATCTCGCGTTTTTTTTCGAGCTACGAGGGGAGGTTTTTAAGTTCGCGGAATGGGAAGGTAAGTGATTAATGGGGGTACCGCTGAATTAGGTACTAATTGAATAACTCATTTTTAGGATAAACACCGGGTTTTATCGTAATTAGGTCATTAGTCTTTGAGCTATCGTCGACCAAACACTTCAATCGGGAAGAAATTGTGAAATGTGGAGAAAATTGAGTTCCGCGCTGTTATAAAGTTCCTTTAAGTTAATTTAAAGACCGGAAAAATGTATTAGGGTAGTAGGTGAATATGATGAAATCGAAAAATAATTTTGGTTTTTATTTCCACTCTTTACCCAATCCGCAAACTTAAAAACCCACCCTCGTACATTCAAATAAGTGAAAAAGTTCAGGGAACGTGTTTGTTGAAGATGATTGAGATGAAAAATGTTTATAAAAATAACAAGACTTTCGTTTCCATAAATAACGTTCCGGTTTCAATATATTTTGACATAAGTTTTATCTTGATAATATTTTTTCCACTTGTAATGCATGCACTCTTGCTGTCACGCAGCAAGCGCCGTATTAATAAAGACAAATATAAGCCAAATAATGCATTTTTTATTTTTTGTTAGCAAAAAATGATTCGAAACCATATTTATGAAAAACTACGTGAAAACTGAAGGGGGGGGGATCTTGGAATATACTACACGTGGTCACCGGGGGGGGGGGTAAAAAATTGCAAAAAGTGTGTCACGTAGTATGGGTACGTTCCCTAACCTCCAAGTAATTCCTCGTAGGAAGCGATGTTCTACAGATTCGATGTGACAAATGTGGACAGCGTAGAAAGGAGACCAATTGACACTAGCATATTCAAAGTGAGGGCGAACCAGCGAACAGTAACAGTACTTATATATTTAAAGTCAAAGGTAATTCTATGAATGAAGCCGAGTGGTTGTGATTTATTTACGATGTGATTAAGGCGATCCAATAGTTCAGGAAAAAATCGTAATCGGAATTCACGCCATTTATGGGAGGAGTTTAAAAATACTTGAGAAAAGGCTTTTGAAAAGGTTGGAAAAGGTATTTGAGAATTTTTTTTACAGGTTGATTTCGTAAAGGCCTGTAAAAAATATTAATTCCTGTTTTACGCATTGTTTATTGTAAGAAAACTGAAATTTAAAATTGATTTCACGAAACTAAGCGACGCAGAGTCACCACACGACTGTCCCCCTCGCCGGTTGGGGCGTGACTGATACAAAATAGGTTTGCCCAGTGCATGGTTCTTGTGCCCATGCCATAAGGGTCACTTCAAGAATCCAAATTCGTAGAGTGCGGGCCTAACGTCTGTTCCCCGCTTCGTCTGGGGCATAACTGATAAATAATGGGTGTGACAAGTTTGTAGTCCTTCGGTGGACGGCATAGGGTTCACTTTGAAAACCCAAATTCGTTGACTGTCGACCGTATTGCAAAATAGCAACGAGAAAATTCATATTGTATTTTATTTTGTGAAGTTCGGGCGTAAATATCATTTTTTGGCGATTATTATAAAAGAAACTAAATTTTCCACATTACACAATAAATCCAAATCCGAAAAGGGGTTTTTAAATAGGAGAGTTTGGACTTGAATGTGTTTTTTATAGACCTTATACTTTATTTTTTTATAGGCTTGTAAAAAGACTTGTAAAAAAAATGACCGATATTTTTAAGGGCCAAGGTGTGTTCTACACACAGTATTTAATTGAAGCATCTATAATACTTCTAAGCCATCAAACTTTCAAAACAAAAACATATGATTTTGTATGATTTTGCATTATTTAGTATGGCTTCATCTTAATGTGATCACGGAAAGAAAGATTGCAGTCTAGAGTGACCCCAAGGTCCTTGTTAGATGTGACAGTAGAGAGACAAACATTATTTAGTTTATAATCAAAAAGGTGTTTGGTTCTATAAAAGTATGATGATGATACAAGAAGAGATGTCTATGTATTGCTATATTAAGCATCGGAAATGTTTGAAACTTTCATAATACCTTCTTTCTATTCTCGCGAAGGTTTTGGATTATAACAACCACATCGCACCACACCTGAAATTTTTTTTAATCATTACAAAAACTCTTACAAAACTGTCAAAAATGTCACAATTTGAAAATGACACTTTGCTGATCAATACTAGTTTTTCGAAACTCTCTATGAATTTATTTGAAGTAACTACTCGCCTATGGTACAAACCAAAATCGAATACTTTGAATCTAATCAAAAATTATATTTATTTTAAACAGGTACCTATTATGGCTTAATAGTATCGTAGCCGTTAGCGTACTTTAACGAATACGATGCCATATGTTGATCTGGTTTCAAATAATAATAATAACTCCGAATGGTTTGGAGAAAACTTTAAGAGGGCATTACCAGAGAAAACCGGAAATACGTCATTTTCAAAAAAGTTTTTAGACGTATTGACTCTTTTCCACAAAAAAATATAAATGGATTTCGAAAGATTGTTCTTTTATCTAGCATAGTTATGTAATAAATTTTTAGATTTTTTTTTAATTTTTAGTATAATAAGGTTATTCCATAGGTCGTTGGCAGATTTGTTAAATTTTCAAAAAAGTTTTTGTATTATACCACAGCCATTTCAAATAATGTAATCATGCAGTAAAATAAATCAATACATTATCAAGCAAAGTTATGTATTAGAATTTTAATTTTAGTTTCAATAAAATCATTAAAAATATGTACGTACATGTGTTTCTTGACGAAAATTGGTCCGTTTGTGTATTTATTTGCGCACTTACAAACTAATATATTTCAGATTTTTTTAACATTCTTATTAAATTTAGACATTATTGAAAAATGATAAATACTTATAATCAAAAAATAACTACAAAAAGTACATTATTTTAATAGTTTTATCATCACGCCTTTCAGCATTTTTGGATGAAGGTATAAATTAAAGCTAATTTGAATTAAAATAAATTCGATATTAAGTTATAATTTAAAAAAGCTGGTACGAAGAATAATTAATCTTTCTCATTGTAACCGCCTTGCACGATCGTAAGAACAACTTTCGACGAAATGTGGATTTTCGTCTGCTGGCTGGTTAAACGCTCTTAAGTTTATTTTTGGTAAATTTTTGAGATCGCTGGCAATGGTTAATACGCACTTTTTTTTGAAAATTTTTTTTGATTCACCTTAATTACATTAAAAGACAACTATTTGCATTGGGGGAAGTGGAAAATATTTCATTCTAAATTTCGATTACGTAAAATTAAAATTAGCTTTCATTCTGTGAAACGAGACCGTCCATTTGCAAACATTATTTTCAAATGTCATTTTGTTATGTTGGTATTCTTGTTACTGTACGAAAAGATGCTAGAGCAAAGCGTAGCAGACTTCATGGGAATTCTAGGTTTGTGTAACACGGTTTGTGATACAAAAGAAAGTGCCCCTTTATAACGCCTACTCGCGTCAAGGCAAGAAAAACATCCCAGTTTTCAAGTAGTTTAGCGGCTATGCTAGGTTTGTGTAACATGGTTTGTGATTCAAAAGAAAGTGCCCCGTACTTTCAAAATCTTCTAGCCGTTCGTTATACATTCAAGTGTATCAGGAATACCAACATACCAAAGTGATAGCGAATGAGCTAATAGCTAATGGCGTACAATCTCACAAGACGAAAGCTAATTTTAATTTTACGTAATCGAAATTTAGAATGAAATATTTTCCACTTCCCCCAATGCAAATAGTTGCCTTTTAATGTAAATAATGTGAATCAAAAGGTTTTTTTTTTAAGTGCATATTAACCGTTGCCAGCGATCTCCAAAAAATATTTTTTTTTTAATACAATTAATTACACACACATGATCAACGTTAAATAATCAAGAAGGTTTACAAGAATAAGTTTTATACAAAAAACAACGAGAATCGCAGAAACCGGAATGAGTTGATAGACGGCGTTGTCGTGACAACCAGTGTTGCAATCCGCTTTGGGATGCCAGTGATAAAAATCCGCGTAAATTAATTCTGTCAGTACTTATTCCCACACTATATTAGGTACCAAATTTGATTGATTTTTCTAATAATATACAAAAATGATTGTTTGTTATAGAAAATTTATAAAAAAATTGCAAAAGGAGGCACGCGAGCTGTTCGAAAATCTGAATGTACCGGGACGCGTATTTACAAAACCTATACCGATTCAGTCGCGGTAACGACAATTTACATTTTAAATATACCTCCATATTGGATAAGTTTTAAGATTTTCACGGCCAAAAGCATTTTCGTTATTTGTTTTTGGGGTGTTATGCCGTGTTGCGCTACCTCCTTCTTTAGCCAACGTTTCGGACATCGTTGCAGTTCTTTCTATTCCGTTCCGCGGCGATGACGCCACTGCTTGTCACGAGTATTTTGTACTGGTGAAAGTTAGTGGTGCTGGCGACACGGTATCGCTTCGAAGTAAATAAGCACACACTTCACGACTAAAAATTACACATCTACCGGATCTGCCGGATCTGCCCTGATGATGGACACTGCAACGATGTCCGAAACGTTGGCTAAAGAAGGAGGTAGCGCAACACGGCATAACACCTCAAAAACAAATAACGAAAATACCTCTATATTGGTTATTTTTTATCACATTGCCAAAACAAAAATTGTTCTAAAATCTAGATAAAATAATCTTTCTGATGTGTATATTAGAAATTAATAATTTTATTTCTAAATATTTAAATTTTAATATTATTCCCATATATTGTAAATACACCTCTATATTGATATTTTTTTATCATTTAAATAAATGAAGACAATATAAGCGAAACTCAATCGAAAATCTGGAAACAGAAAAATCAGAAAAACATATTGACACCTCTGGGACTCGAACCCAGGACCTCTTGTTTTCCGGGCAAACGCGCTAACCACTGCGCCACCGCGTTTGCCCGGAAAGCAAGAGGTCCTGGGTTCGAGTCCCAGAGGTGTCAATATGTTTTTCTGATTTTTCTGTTTCCAGATTTTCGATTGAGTTTCGCTTATATTGTCTTCATTTATTTAAATATTACAATTTGAGGTTTTACTCATAAAGTTAAAATAAAAAAATTTTATCACTTTGCAAAAACAAAAATTGTTCTAAAATCTAGATAAAATTATCTTTTCAATGTGTATATTAGGAATTAATAATTTTATTTAGAAATATTTAAATTTTGACATTGAAAATTTAAAGCGACTATTGTAAATACGCTAACGGGACTGATTATATTGAATGCGGGAGAGGGGAGGTTATCGCGGGAGCTCATTGTGTAAGTCCACCATTCAGAATTGTGTTTGGTGACCAGATCTGAATAGCCGGGTAGTAATAGTAGCTTGCCCTTATCGCGCGAATATTAGATATTTCTCGAGCGTTCTTTCTGATAGCAAAGTTGATAATGATGTGTCGCCACAACTCATTTCCACAAAAAATTATAAATTGATTTCGAAAGATTGTTCTTTTATCTAGTAAACGCATGTTTTAAAATTTGAGAAAAAATGTAAATTTTTAGAATAACAAGGTTATACCATAGGTCGTTGGCAGATTTGTTAAATTTTCAAACGAGAAATCTTATTTTACAAGACATATTTTATACCATGTAATCATACATTATTGTTAATCGATACGTTATCTAGTAGGTATGTTTCAAAAATTTTAATTTTATTTCGAATAAAATCATTAAAAAATTATCCGAACACTTATTTATGACGAATTTTTCTCTATTTTGTCTATCTATTTACGGTCTTACAAATTAATTATTTCAGATTTTTTTCACATTTATTTTGCTCCGACATTATTAACAAATTATAAATACTTTCATGAAAAAAAATAACAAAAAGTAAATATTTTATTTGTTTTATCATCACGCCTTTCAGCATTTTTGGATGTACGTATAAATTAAAACAATTTTTGAATGAAATAAAATCGATACTAAGATATAATTTTAAAAAGCTTGTTAGATACACCTACCTGAGGTGCCTACCTTCTGCCGACTAACTAGCTCAGAATGGTCAGCAGAGCGGAGGAGACTATCATCAGGGTGGTAGGATCTCTGAGGCGTTTGTGTGGCATCCCTGAAATAAGCTCAAATCCTACGGGCTGTGGGAGACAGTGAAACAAGTGGCTACGGTAAATAACAGTTGTATTGGGTAGAATTCTTTCGTAAACACAATGATACAATAATGCAAGCAGAGTAGTACAGGGTAGCAACAGTAATTCTATCTAAATCGGGTGAATTTGGCCCTAAAATCTCTCTGGGGGCGGTCATTTATCTTCGCGTTGAATTTACAAGGATCACACGCATTAAAGAGGGGTTAAATAACTCAGGTACTCACAGCAGCAGCCTGGTCTCTTGGAGATGCGGTTATGTGGAGGGAATTTAGCCGTTCTTGGCATTCCCGCAAGTCACTATGCAAAACACAACCGCCATGGCGACTTCGCAGAATGTTCCGGAACAGTACAACATTGTTCACGTACACGTGCGCTCGAAGCGAGCTCAGGGGCAGAATGGCGGGCCGCGGCTGCCAGCTGGTCAGCCGTGGCTCGCGTTCCACCGCCGTCAGCGCGCGGCGCGCTAGCGGAGAGAAAGCGCAACTGTTTGTCTACACAGTGGCGTGCGCTCTAACTTGAGAGGGGGCATTTCGTATATCGTAACACGCTGGTACGGAGAATAATTAATCTTTCTCATTGGAACCGCGCTGTACGATCGTAAGAATATCTTTCGACGAAATGTGGCTGGTTAAATGCCCTTAAGGCGATCCAATAGTTCAGAAAAAAATCGAAATCGGAATTCACGCCCTTTGTGGGAGGAGTTTAAAAATACTTGAGAAAAAGCTTTTGGAAAGGTTGGAAAGGGTATTTGAGATTTTTTTTTTACAGGTTGGTTTCGTAAAGGCATGTAAAAAATATTGATTCCTTTTTACCGCATTGTTTATTGTAAGAAAACGGAAATTTAAAATTGATTTCACGAAACTAAGCGACGCGGAGTCACACGACTGTCTCCCGCTCCTGTCGGGGCGTGACTGATACGAAATAGGTTTGCCCAATGGATGGTTCTTGTGCCCATGCCATAAGGGTCACTTCAAGAACCCAAATTCGTGGAGTGCGGGCCGTATTGATTGATGTCAAAAATAACAACGAGAAAATGCGTATTTTATTTTATTTTGTGAAGTTCGGGCGTAAATATCAAATTTTTTTGCGATTATTATAAAAGAAACTAAATTTGCCACATTATACAATAAAACCAAATTCCAAAAGGGGTTTATAAATAGGAAAGTTTGGACTTGAAAGTGTTTTTTATAGACCTTATACTTTATTTTTTTATAGGCTTATTAAAAGACTTGTAAAAAAATGACCGATATTTTTAAGGGCCAAGGTATATTCTACACGCAGTATTTAATTGAAGCATCTATAATACTTCTAAGCCATCAAATTTTCAAAACAAAAGCATATGATTTTGTATGATTTTGCATTATTTACTATGGCTTCATCTTAAGTTTCACTTCAAAAAAAGCCCGGGCAACGCCGGGGTATAATATAAATGGAGTTATGTAGTGTTGCCATGCGCCGCAGAAAATAATGGATTATTCTTCACAGCTAGTGGTCCGGAATAATCTTTGTCGGGAGTCCGCCGACCAATCAGGTATCATTATGGCTTCTGTTTAGAGGGCATAATAACCCTAAAAAACGCACTCCAATCACATCACACACTCGTACTTATACATTTAGTGGTGGAGCGAAGATGATTGAAGCGATATCTAGAATGTGAATTTGTAGTTATTTTTACATTAATGTTACAGTACTGTTTCCAACGATTTCCTAAATGGGTTCCGCGACATTTCTCCCCCGACAAAATATCCATCGTAATATCACAAGGACAAAATGTATCTCCGCTATCTCTCTTACTTTCCGGGCAAACGCGCTAACCACTGCGCCACGGTATCGATATCAAATTCGGTCATTTTAACTGTATCATACTTCGACTAAGAACCACCCACATTTTTTTCCTCATGTGTAAAACTAATGTGAAAAAAAAAGAAATTACAATTTCGCAAATTCAGTAAATTCGGACTATCCCGTGATTTTTCACGGATCTACGGGTAGCTTGTCTATAAAATACACCACTGTCTCCACTCACACATGTTATTGTGTTCCAGTGTAGGGTGTTCAAACACAAAACACATTACAAGACAACAAAGTCGAACCTGTAAAAAAGCTATTATCTGCTGAGATACCTGTGTATGTAGTATGGGTACTCACTCACCTCGGGGAGAATATAACACTTAATTGATCGGGATCGATGCTTCAGCTGTGACTTGGAAATGTCGAAAAAACCACTGACTAATCATTTTACCTTTATACAGGGACGGATGCAGTCACAAAATAAATTAACCACCCTAAGCTTGTTTACACGACAATATAACAATAGCAGGCAATTCCAATAAGCTTGTTTTCAAGCAAACGCGTGTGTTCCCACAGAAATCGTTGTAACTCCGTTTTGGTTCTAGTTACAACCCTAAAAAGAAAAGGAAAATATCTATAATAAAACACGCTATATATCTCTATTCACCTCTTATTTGCCGGAGATGTGAATCCACGTGCGGTTTGTGTGCGCGCGCGGAAAAAATTTCGAAAAAAATAAGTTTGTCTGTGATTTTGACCCTTCTACGTACAGAATTTGTGTGAAGGACAAGGTCAGAATCTCTTGCGCCAACATTTGCCCAAGATATAGGCAAAAAATTCATTCACCTGGCAACCCCAGAATATTTTTAAATGATTTTATCTGTGGCATCGTAATGTCAATTTTGCCACAATTCCTTCTGTCAAAATCCGATGCGGTTACTTGACAAAAACATCGTAAAAATTTACGTAATTAACGCAAATAATGTTGTTTTGGTACGTAGTTTATTGTTCTAGGAATGTGTTTCGGTCAATAAAATATGCGATAACTCAAAATAATCCACAAAACATTTAATTCAAAATTCAAAGTGGTGCTTTGTTCGCGAAAGGGCCTGGCCTTTAACAGGTTCAACGTTGTCCATAGAAATAGAAAAAAAACACATATTTCGTAGAAATAGTTTTCACCCGCCAAATCGCATGCGCACCGTTACACAGTGTTAATTTTTTATTAAATATTTTTGTATGAATTGGTACAATAGTGAGACCACAAAATTGTTTATTGAACATTTATACGAAAAAATTAATGTGTTTTTTTCTTCAAAATCCGTGATTTTAGTAGCATTTTCACATAAAAACGTCGCGTGAGTCATTTTTACATTTTTTATGTTTGCATTCTAAATTTTAATACTTACAAATACAGGGTTTTCCAAAAAGAGGTGTTATTTTGATAATCAAAGACAAATGCCATTTTTTAATATAAATGATTGGATGTTAATTTTATTATAAAGAGGAAGGTATGCCGTTAATAGTGGAGAATAACATCAGGCAAATGACCACCACGACCACGCTTACAGAACCATATCCTTTTCATGAAATTTTCCATAACCAAATCGCAAAGTGGCTGCCCTATGTCCTCGATAGCCTCACGAATTCCATCTTTGAGGTCTTGAATCGACGCTGGGCTGTTGGCGTAGACCTTCTCTTTCACGTGGCTCCAAAGGAAGAAGTCGCAAGGTGTTAAATAACAAGATTTCGGTGGCCAATTGTGATCACCTCTTCGAGAGATAACACGGTCCGGAAACTTTTCCCGTAAAAGATCAATGGTTTCGTTGCTTGTGTGGCACGTAGCGCCGTCTTGTTGAAAGTAAACGACGGCCAGATCAATACCATTCAATTCCGGCCATAAAAAATCATTAATCATCTCTCGATAACGCAATCCATTCACCGTAACTGTTGCTCTAATAATTTACTTTAATAATTTAAATGCATTGTTGAAGCGTGTATCGTTCCATTTTTATTAATGGCGTAGATTCTACTTGTCAAATGTCAAAAAATGACAGCTTCAAAATTGACATCTACCGAAATAGCGGGCTATTCAAAATAACACCTCTTATTGGAAAACCCTTTATTATTTGTAATAACACAATTTGAAAGCGTCTTTCGTCACCTTTCAAAAACAGTTTTTTGGGTTCGGCTACGTTCATAAATACTTCATTGATTGAACTTTAATTGAATTACAAAATTTTTGTAAATCTGACATTTCATTTAAGACAAAAAAACTTGCACAGAGGCAAAATACCTGAGTGGTTGGTAATGTTTAAAATATCTGCCCTTCAGACCTGAATTAAAACCGGCACTAATAAAACATATTGTATGTGGCTTGATAACATCTCAAGGAATGATTTTGTAGGAACTATTCGTAATTTGTGGAAACATGGGCGCTCAGAGTCAGCGAAAGAAAATGGATTGACGCCCTCAAAATGGAGAAAAATGCTCAGGATTCCGTGGACAGCCAGATGCACAAATGGGTTTATTCTGGAAGAGCTAGGCATCCACGAAAGGCTTTCAACTATCTGCCTACAACGTATCTTAAGATAGTTTGGACACGTTGCTCGTCAAACTGGGGCTTCCGACTTGGAGAAACTCATATAGTCTCTTGAAAAGTCAGAAGAAGCAGAGGAAGGTCACCAACGCGCTGGAGTGACCAAGTTTCACTGGTGTCTGGTATGTCGGTGTCCGCAACTCTCCACGCAGCGCAGGACCGTGAGGAGTGGAGGCGCCTTATCCACCATGGAAATTGGAGTAGGGTTCACTATCCCCAGCAATGAGGAACCTTCTTGAGAAGAAGATTCATAATTCAATTTTTGACCTTTGCAGTGTTTATTCAATCGTCACAATGGGACGCATGCACGTACGACCACGTTACACCAACCACCTGCGCAGCTGGAAGCAATATTCATTCTGTTTCGGGTGACTTTCTCCATTGCACTTTTTTCCTACATTTTACATTCACACGTTTTTTTATTTGAATACCGCACAAGAGTCCCAATTGCTCCCAACCACCTGGAGCTATACCATGGCATATCCAACTTAGGTATGTTGTGAGGTTGAAGAAGAGTACGGAGGGGAAGACACTGGGCAAGAGGAAGGTGGGAAAGTAGCTGAATATTCAGTTTCTGGATATTCAATTTTAAATGCTAATAAATTGTGAAATAAAACAAATCAATCAAATAAAATTTACATACGGACGCCGAGATTTGAACTCGCGACCATTGGATCGCTGGTCGAGAGTCTCACATGAGCGCCACACTCTCAAAATATATGTGAGCTTTTTTCCCCAATAGAAATGTATTGTGAGCAATATTGTGAAATATATATGCCAAGCTTACATATATTTTGAAGAATCTCTCGTGTGAGACAACATGAGAGAAAAAATCTATTGATATTTAGTCTTTTTGCGGACGGCGGAAGGTTTGATTTTATCAAATCCAAATTCGTTGAACGCCCTCCATATGACACTATCTACGTCATATATCTCTTTCTGATACACGTAGAGAGCGAGAGATAGCAAATAAAATTACAGACCTATCCACAATTCAGCTTTGTCTATCAGAATTTGGCTATTCTACGTCATCAGTTTAAAAGTTTTAGCGGAGATATATGCCCCTGCGGGGTTGTAAAATGTAGATAAACTAATGCAAAATGTAGATGAAGTCCTTATGCGGACGACGTAAGGTTTAATTTTCAGATCCAAATTTGTTGAACGCCCCCATTTTAATTCGTGCCGAAACAACATTGCATTGTTTTGTTTTATTTTATGAAATTCAGGCTCAAGTATTAAATATTTTCCGATTGTTTTGTAAAAAACTTAATTTATCACAATTACATAATGAAACTTTATCCCAAAATGGATTCATTAGTTTTTTTTACTGGCCTGATACTTACGAGTATTTCGTATGTAGCTACCTGCGCTGTGAGAAGTACTTACTTAAGAATTCAAATTCAAGCAATTCAAATTCCAATTCTTTTGAACAGCAAGCTGAAACAAATTGTACTGTTTATTATTTTTTGACTGTCACACTCGATATGTTGATAACATTGTGAAAATTTTAATGGCACATAAAAAACTATCAACCGATGATTCTAGAGCTTTCTTTTAACTGTGTTTACGTAGCACGTTCAATTGCTACATTGGTGACACCGACGTTCACATTAGTGACCACGAAGTTTACATTTGTGAATCCGACAGTGAACACGACGCGTGCAAGTACGTCTACCGCGAGCACGTCGCGCACGAAATAAACTCTTCGGTGATAAATTTCGCGCACCAATCATCATCATCATGTCCCTCACGAGCGGTACATCCGAGGAAATGGGTAAACCCATCAATCAGCCACTACTAACACGGATGGAGCGGTTGATGCAGCCTCTCCAACAAGAACTCGCTACTTTGAGGCGCGAAGTTTCGACACTACGCTCTGGCCAGCATAGGAGGAGCGCCACCCCGCATCGTTGGAGCAATCGTTCCCGCAGTCGGTTAAATTTTAATTAAATTTTATGTTAAATTTAAATTTTCATCTTAAAATGTGTTCGTTTAGGAAAAGGCCGATTTAGATTCCCAGTCCTCTCCTGATGAATACACCTTTTCGGGTATTATTAACACCTTCAGCTTCTGTATTTGGCATCTCTTACTCCTTAACGAGCTGTTTGCACTTAGACTAACAAAAAAGCACCGATTACAGAGGATTGAGTGTGATAATCACGATCATCGGTATTCTGTTTGATAAGAAGGCGCCGATTCTGACGATTCCAACCATCAAAATTTAAAATACACCTATATAAGTATAGTGTTGGATTTTTGAATGACTGACAGACTTGAATGCAAGGGCAATTGGGAGAATTTGTAGAAGAAGGTGTATTGTGACAGAATTAGAAATCTTACATATAAACCTTCAGGCATCGTACCCGGAGAGGAACTTGTAACGTAAGGGTATAACCAGAGAAAACCGGAAATATGTCATTTTTTTTTTTTTTTTTTTTTTTTTTTTTTTTTTTTTTTTTTTAAGTGTTTATTCCAGTATGTGGGGAGGAGAGTGCAATCCCACACATTCCATAAGGGTATAATATAAACATACATGTACAAAGTATTTGAAAGGAAAAAAAAAGAAAAAGAAGTTGGATATGAATGTACACGAAACAAAAAAAGATAATAAGGTAATAGTAGTAAATGGAAAACAAAAGAAATAATAATATTAAGCTTTCAGGATTCTGTGTGCACGTAAGGAGCCAGTATTTTTCTCCATTGTGCATCAATACTGGATGATGGACTGATGCGGGCTTCCATGACGAGGATGTTTCCAGAGCTGCTTATCCTTTCCCTCATTCCTGCCACCCTGGATCTAATAAGGGCTGCAAAGCCAGGAACTCGCCCCTCCGTGAACATCCGGGATGCGCTGCAATATCTGGGGAGACCAAACATTATGCGGAAGGCGTTGTTATACTGAACCCGAAGTCTTTCTATACTACTCTTCTTGTAGTTTGCCCAGAGTTCAGACGTATACAGTGTTGCGCAGAAGGAAAGGAAGAGCGTCCTTTTTACAGCAGTACTGCAAAGGCGGAATCTTCTACTGAGCATGTTTGCTTTTACACTGAGAGCTCTTCTTTGCCTATCGATGTCGTCATCGTCCATCAGATTACTGGTGATTATGTGTCCAAGGTATTATTTTAATTTAAAATCAAATTTTAGACATATTGATTCTTTTCCAAAAAAAATTAAAATTATAAAATTTCTCTATATTGTCTATCTATTTACGGTCTTACAAATTAATATCTTTAAGATTTTTTTACAATCCTATTTTGCTGACATTATTGAAAAACGATAAATACTTATTAACTAAGTACATAATTTTAATAGTTTTATCAACACCTTTATTGGATAACCAACACCTCTGCCATAGGTCACCCCAAGTGGTTCGCTAAGTTTGGTGATTTAGCAGTGCCCGGGTTCATGTGGTGAGGTTTGTCTAGGTCTTGGAGGCGGATGACCAGGACATACTGAACCCCAGATTCCTACCCACCCCTTAAACCCTTTTCCTTCCCAGAACTCTCCTCTCCTTCCTTTCCTTAAAAAACCCTCCACACAGCATCCCCAAAGATGACGTAGGCCCTGAGGGAAATTAATTTCCTCAGGGCCTCCTGTGTGGAGCTCATGTAAAAAAAAAATCACGCCTTTCAGTATTTTTGGATGTACCTAGATATAAATTAAAGCAAATTTGGAATAAAATGAAATCGATATTGAGTTATGATTTTAAAATCTGGTAAGTACGAAGAATAATTAATCTTTCTCGTTGGAATCGCCCTATGACGATCGGAAGAACATCTTTCGACGAAATGTGGATTTTCGGCCGGAGGGCATTACCAGAGAAAGCCGGAAATACGTCATTTTCAAAAAAGTTTTTAGACGTATTGACTCTTTTCCACAAAAAATTATAAATGGATTTCGAAATATTGTTCTTTTATCTAGTGAAGTTATGTAATAAATTTTTAGAATTTTTTTAAATTTTTAGTATAATAAGGTTATTCCATAGGTCGTTGGCAGATTTGTTAAAATTTCAAAAAAGTTTTTGTATTATACCACACCCATTTCAAATATTGTAATCATGCTGTAAAATAAATCAATACATTATCTAGCAGAGTTATGTATTAGAATTTTAATTTTAGTTTCAATAAAATCATTAAAAAATATGTACGTACATGTGTTTCTTGACGAAAATTGGTCCATTTGTGTATTTATTTGCGCACTTACAAACTAATATATTTCAGATTTTTTTAACATTCTTATTAAATTTAGACATTATTGAAAAATGATAAATACTTATAATCAAAAAACAACTACAAAAAGTACACTATTTAAATAGTTTTATCATCACGCCTTTCAGCATTTTTGGATGAAGGTATAAATTAAAGCTAATTTGGATTGAAATAAATTCGATATTGAGTTATAATTTAAAAAAGCTGGTACGGAGAATAATTAATCTTTCTCATTGTAACCGCCCTGCATGATCGGAAGAACAACTTTCGACGAAATGTGGATTTTCGTCCGCTGGCTGGTTAAACGCTCTTAAAGGCCCTTAAATGCAAAATCTATGATTAAATCGAAGATTTACCCCCATTTGACCCCATGGACCTAAGTACTGATTCCCCATAGTGTGAAATCGTATCGGAGAGTGGGCAATGTAGTTCCGCTGGTGAATGCTGCAGTAGAATAGTGTATTTTGTCGCGTGGTTACTGTCGGTATTCGTAAGGTTATGAGTTGTAGGAGTTCGCAACAGTCGAATTAAGAGATAAGTATATTAAATAAAAATGTTAAGTCGTTTATTTTAAGTCTGTCTTCTACTGTATGTATTTTTAGATAGACAGATATAGATATAGATACATAGATTACAGAAAGAGGTATAGATAGATAGATTACAGAAAATGTTTGTTTTATATCCGAGATGAATTGACTTTTAATTTCAGGCACCGTGTAACCATTAAGTTTAGTATTGCCAGGACGGAAACGGAATAATTCCCCATTCAATCGGCCCCCAGCGTAGCGGATATTTTAGCAGTGGTAATCAATTTTAAAAAAAATAAACAAAAATTTTAACAAAACAAAAAACGACTTTAAAAAATGTACTAAAAAGTAAAAAAATAATTTCGTATTCTTCTACAACTTCATAATCAACTTACTCATCAATATGTAGGTACGATTGATATTTTTGGAGTCGGTGTCAGTCAAGGTAGGTTTGTAACTACATACATAGTTATAGGTGAGATGTGCTTGTGTCGCACAAGCGACTTGACGAGGCGAGAGCGGGGCCGCGGCGTGAGGGGAGCTGTCAACTGAAGACGCCGCCTGGCCGGGTACCTTTGCTGACACCGACTCCAAAAATAACAATCGTACCTACATATTGATGAGTAGAAAAAGTAAGTTGATTATGAAGTTGTAGAAGAATACCAAATTATTTTTTTTACTTTTTAGTGCATTTTTTGAAGTCGTTTTTTGTTTTGTTAAAATTTTTGTTTATTTTTTTTATTTTTAGTGAATCTGAAGTACACTAACAAATTTGTCTGAATATGGGTAGACCTACTTAATGTGCTGCTCATATGAGACAGACATAATTTGACCATAACGACGTGAGGGTCAAATTAAGAGATTCGGCCGAGTTTCGTTAATTTGCTCCTAAGAAATTGTGACGTATGTGTATGAGGGTGACGGCATGAGAGCGAGATAGCGAGTATGGGAAGTATAAAAGGGATGTACCGCTATTGAGCGCTCTCTCCATATTAATCTGGCAACCAATAAACATTGTAACATTAACAGATGTTATATTTACTACCCGATCCCAAGACATCACAGTTGGCGCAGCTCGGTAGTTCGTAAATTTTTACGTAAATTGTAAGAATCTACGCGGTAGATTTCGGGATCTGACGGATTGTTGTCAGGATTGCAGGAAGCGATCGCAGGAAGCGATCGCATTAAGAAGAAATTGGAGCAGCCACACGCAAGTATTCGCGTGTGTGGGACCGACAAATTACAAAATTATTGTCGTTCGGGTACACCGTGTAACGGGGTACAAAAGGACCGGATCAAGGATCGGGTCAAGGACTGGATCATCGTGTGGATTAGCCGGGAACCAGGACTTGGTTTCCGTCGCTGCAGTCTGGGAAGGAAGACCTCGGAGAAGAGGGATTGGATCCGCAGCTGTCGGGAGACGGAGCCAGACGGGGACGGTGATCTACGGCTCTGGGTGGCGTGCACGTGGAATGTGGAACGTGGACCTCGGAGTGTAGCCTTCTTGGAAGTGCTGAGATAAGTAGTCTAGATTATTTTGTTTCAGCTCTTCCCCCAATGGAGGGTGTTTGTAAAAATTTGGGGACGTTCTGTTACAGAACGGGAAACTGGTCATTGTTCAAGGAACGACTGGATCAGGCCCTCATTTTACATGATGACAAAGTGTTATCACAAGAACGCAAAAGAGCATTTTTGCTGAGTTGCCTCACCGAAGAAACTTTCTCTTTATTATGTGATCTATGTTTCCCTAAAAAGGTTTCTGTTTGTTCTTTTGATGATTTATGTAAATTATTTGATTCACATTGCAAACCTATTCAAAATATTTTCGAGTCGCGTGAGTTGTTTTATAAGTGTAAACAGCTAGCTAACGAATCTATTAAAGATTACGCTGCTAGGTTGCGAGGACTTACTTTGACGTGCAATTTTGAATTAAGGTTGGAACCTTGTTTAAAAGACATATTCATTATTGGAATTTTCAATGAAAAGTTGAAACATAAGTTGTTCGTTGAGGGGGTAAATACTTCTTTTTCGGAATGCGTTCAGTTAGCAGCTTCATGGGAACATGTTGTTAATTTTAAGAAAGTTGATACGAATTTAAATGTTGTGCATAAGGATAGTAATGTTGTCCGTAAATCCAGGTCGGATAGTCCGATCAGATTTAAAAGTGCAGTGCGTAGTAAGACGCCAGTAAATATTGCATTAAAAAAATGTTTTTTGTGCGGAAAAACGAATCATTTGCAGAAAGATTGTTGGAAGAATATTTTTTGTAATCGGTGCAATAAATCGGGTCATCCTAGTAATGTGTGTAAAAACAGTAAAATTAATGTAGGTAATAAGAATAAACGATTAAATTCGGTTTTTATGTTGCATGACGGCACGGGGCCGGAACCGATATTCGTAGATCTCATTATTGGTAACACTGTTCTGCGAGCGATTGTTGACACCGGCGCTGAGATTAATGCAATTCCATATGAAGTGTATTTAAAAGATTTTGTTTCTTGTAAATTGGAAAGATGCGATATTCAATTGTCAGGATATGACGGGAAACGGTTAAATATTGTAGGTAAAGTTAATTTAAGTGTGTTATTTTTAAATAAAAGTGTAGATACGCAGTTTATAATAATTAAAAACGGTAATTCTACGATTGTTGGTAGAAATTTTTTACAAGTTTTCGGTATCGGATTAAGTGGAATAAATGCGGTAAATACCAGTGAGACTAGTTGTGATAATCAATTAAATTTTCGTGATAGTTTAAAGAAAAAATATGCTCATGTGTTTTCAGAAAAATCGGTTATGAAGTTATAGGTTATGAAGCTAACATCGAAGTTATTTCGGAGTTCAGGCCAAAGTTTGTGAATCCAAGATCGTTACCTTTTAGTTTACGTGGAAAGGTAGAGGAGGAATTAAATAAGATGTTACGTGAAGATATAATTGAAAAAGTAGAAATAAGTGATATGGCTAGTCCGATTGTTGTTGTAAAAAAGAAAGACGGTTCAATTAGAATTTGTACTGATTTTAAAACCACATTAAACCCTATGTTAGCGAAGTTGAAATATCCATTGCCTCGTATAGAAGATTTAATTTCATCTTTAAATGGTGCGAAATTTTTTGCTAAAATAGATTTGCGTAATGCTTTTGGTCAGATTTCGTTGAACGAGAAGTCGAGAAAATTATGTGTGATAAGTACGCATGTGGGTTTATTCAGGTATAAAGTGTTGCCTTTCGGTTTGACCACAAGCCCGGCTATATTTATGCAAGTTATTCAGGCGGTAGTAGGTAGACTTCGTAACGTTCGTATATTTCTAGATGATATTTTGTTGTTTGGAAATTCTGAAGAGGAATTATTCTCTATTTGTGAATCTGTACTTAGCAAGTTAAGTGATTGTGGATTAACTATTAATGAAAATAAGTGTTCTTTTCTAGAAACTGAGATAGAATATTTAGGTTTTAAAATTTCGCGGAAAGGAGTTATGCCTTTAGAAAATAAAATCTGTGCGATTACTCAAATGGCAGTACCGAAAAATGTTTCAGAACTTAGGAGTTTACTTGGGGTTATTTCATATTATAGAGCTTTTGTTCATAATATTTCAGGTATTTTGTCTCCATTGTATAACTTGTTAAAAAGGGGAGTAAAATATGTGTGGTCTGAGGAATGTAATATTGCGTTTGAGCGAGTTAAGAAACTGCTGACGTCAGATAATATTTTAGTGCATTTTGATCCTAATTTACCAATTAAACTTATTTCAGACGCATCTGAAAAAGCGTTATCAGCGGTGATTTGCCATGTATATGATAATGGTTTAGAGAGACCTATCGCATTTGCTAGCCGATTATTGTCAGAAACAGAATTAAAGTACTCTATTTTAGATAAGGAAGCGTGTGCTATAATTTTTGGGTTGAAGAAATTCTTTCAGTATTTATACGGCAATAAATTTGTTTTGGCTTGCGACAATAAATCGTTAGTACACATTTTGAACACGGATAAGCAAGTACCCGTTTTGGCCGCTAACCGTCTGCAGAGGTACGCCCTAATACTCCAGACTTTTGACTATAGTATAGAGCATATTAAGTCAGGTGATAACAAAGCGGATTTCTTATCACGAATGCCGATTAATAATAAGGATAATTTAGTTGTGTGTAGCGACGATATTGATGCTAGCGATTATTTTTTAAATTATATTGATTCTTTAAACGTGAATACGGTTGAGTCAGAGTTTGTGAACATAATCGAGTCAGAAACAACATTAAATGCGGAAACGATGAAACAGTTTTCGATTAATGATGTAAATATAGCGAGCATTATCGAGTTCACAGCAAATGGTTGGCCGGATAAAAAGTTCTTAAAGGATGATTTATTGAAATTCTGGTATTTTAGGGATAAATTATCGACTTATAATTCATGTTTATTTTATAATAATAAATTTGTAGTTCCAAGGGAATTAAGGGAAATTATATTGAATTTTTTACATCAATCACATTTAGGCATTGTAAAATCGAAAAATCTTGCTCGAAATTATTTTTTTTGGCTCGGAATGAACAATGATATAGAAGTAACTGTGAAACAGTGTGCTCGATGCATGGAATGTTTACCTACTCCGTGTAAAGTTGAGTTGGCACCTTGGCCAATAAATGGTTTAATCTGGAGTAGATTGCATATTGACTTCATGGGACCGTTGGGAGGTCATAATTTTTTAATTATTGTTGATGCAACTACAAAATGGATAGACTGTCATGTTGTAAATAAGGTAGATTCGTTTTGTACAATAAAAGTTTTGAAAAGATTATTTTCTATGTTCGGAATCCCGGAACAAATTGTAAGTGACAATGGTACAGCTTTCACATCGTCAGTTTTTAAGGAATTTTGTCATAATTATAATATAGAATCATTGACTTCAGCTGTACAGCATCCTGCTTCTAACGGTTTAGCTGAAAATGGGGTTAAAACAGTGAAGAATTTTTTGAAAAAAATTATGGTAAATAATAAATTTCCTACTGATTTTGAAGATAAACTTTTGACGTTTTTAGTTGATATTAGAAATACGCCTTCAATGTCTACGGGCATTGAGCCTAGTACATTAATATTGGGTAGGAAGATTAGATCAATTTTTAATACGATTATTCCAATAGTGGATAATGTTGAGAGTCAAGGTTTTAAAGGAATTGACAACACGGTTAAAAACAAAATGTTATTGAGCCAGCATAAACAGAAAAAGTATTATAGAGGAAGAAAATTTAAAAAGTACTTTGAGGTTGGTTCTAAAGTTTTAACCAGGGATTTAAGAAGTAATGATAATAAATGGATTTTAGGAAAAATTTTTAAAAGATTGGGGAATAGGATTTATTTAGTTAAAATTATGTCTACGGGACAAATTTGGAAACGTCACCATGATCAGATTTCAGAGAGGAAGGTTAGGTGGGGGGAGTGTGACAGGTCTGATGATTTGCTGGACCTGGGTCCACTCTCGGATGTGGACATGACCAAATTTCCTAATTCTCCTAATTTTTGCAGGTCACTTACACCATGGGAGGGGAGGTTACGCCCTCGAGGTCAACGCCCACGCTACACGTGAAGAACAAGAATAATTACATATACTATGGAATGGAAATATTTAGATATTATTGTTTTGTATAAATTTGTGAATAAAGATATGTATGTAATTAGGTTTTAAGTGTGGGGGTGTGACGTATGTGTATGAGGGTGACGGCATGAGAGCGAGATAGCGAGTATGGGAAGTATAAAAGGGATGTACCGCTATTGAGCGCTCTCTCCATATTAATCTGGCAACCAATAAACATTGTAACATTAACAGATGTTACATTTACTACCCGATCCCAAGACATCACAGAAATGAAGAGTTCCGTTACTTTGTCACGGATCCGATAATCAGAACCTAACCAAACTCTCATCAAACTACCCTTGAAGTACATCCTTTCCAATAAAAGAAGAATCATCGAAATCGGTTGGCGTGATATTGAGTTATTCGTCCATTTGTCGGGCACATACTTAATGCAAATGTAAGACTTATATGGTTTTCTCGTGGATGCCATTGTTGGAACTGAACCAAATTAAAATGGAACCACAGGGGAAGCACCAGCTTTCAAATAAAAAAATAATCATCAATATCGGTTCACCCAGTCGAAAGTTCTGAGGTAACAAACATTAAAAAAAGTAATAAAAAAAAATAAAATAAATACAGTCGAATTGAGAACCTCCTCCTTTTTGAAGTCGTTTAAACACAATATTATTGATTTTTGGGAATTGTATATTTAATAAAAATTTCGTAATAGTAAGGCAGTGAGGTGGCGACATGGGGTTATTATGAGTTTAATTCTCTGTCGCACCCTAATAGGCCACTTGCATGGATTTCATAATGATTTGGAAAAAATCGTGTGGATAGATTAAGTTATAATTAATTACTAAGATTACGAAAATATTACTAATTTTTTTTAGAAATTTACAGTTTCTTTTTTTTTTAAATAAATCCTTTTTTGGGCTCGTGACATCACTACTTTTAAATGTTCCGTATCCGAAATATTCAATTAATTTTGTAAAATTCCACACTGATTTGAATTTTTTTTATTTGTAATTCACTAGATTTATTGTTTATACTCTGCGAACTTACCGTTTGGTTTGACATTTTGACGATGTTACGAAGAGAACCCCTTACATATTATGCCTTCTTATATTAGGTCCTTACATATGAAATTGGCGTTTTGTGTGGGAGGAACATAAAGTCGATTTTTTTTTAATATAATATATTTATTTAATCAAAGTATGTACCATTGCCATCTATGCACTTTTGGCATCTCATAGGTATTTCATCGATCCCTTTACTAAAAAAACCATTCGGACGGGAATCAATATAATTTTTGAAGGTGGTTTGGACTGCCCCATCAGAGTTGAATTTTTTCCGTTGCAAGAAGTTATCCAAATTTCGAAAAAAATGGTAATCTGTTGGGGCAAGGTCCGGAGAGTACTGTGGATGTCTTAGACATTCCAATTGAAGCTCCTCTAATTTGGTAGCCGTCTGTTATGCAGTGTGTGATCTAGCGTTCTAACGCGCGTTTGTTGATTTGCTTCACTCAATTCGTGAGGTACCCACCTTTCAAGCATTTTCAATTACCCAATTTGCTTCAAGTGGATTAAAACAGTTTTATCACTAGCACCGCAGCCTGCAGCTAACTCGGACGTGGTTTGCGATGGATCCGCTTCCACAATAGCCTTCAATTCTTCATTATCAACTTTGGTCTCCGGCCGTCCACGGGGCTTGTTCTGCAGGTCGAAATTTCCAGAACGAAAACGTTGGAACCAAAAACGCACTGTGTTTTCTTATGTGGCACCGTCGCCATACACATCATTAATCCTTCGAGCCGGTTTTTTTGTAATTATCGTTTTTTCGCAACAATAAAATTATGTCCTGTCTTTCCGGTTTATAAAAAATGGTCCGATTTTTCAGATTGAAATTTTCAAAAAATCGCCAGGGTTTCAAAAATACGATTAAAAAATATATAATAATCTCTACGGAATATCTTAGAATATTTGTAAGTGGCCTATTGTGAACGATTTTTTGGGTCAGCCATACTCGTACAGTAATAATTTTAAAATAAAAATTATTCTTTCAGTTTGGGAGGCGGGAATGGGTACCGCCGCCCGGTAACCTTTATTGGATAACCAACACCTCTGCCATAGGTCACCCCAAGTGGTTCGCTAGGTTTGGTGATTTAGCAGGGGTGCCCGGGTTCATGGGGTGAGGTTTGTCTAGGTCTTGGAGGCGGATGACCTGGACATACTGAACCCCAGATTCCTACCCACCCCTTAAACCCTTTTCCTTCCTAGAACCCTCCTTTCCTTCCTTTCCTTAAAAAAACCCTCCACACAGCATCCTCAAAGATGACATAGGCCCTGAGGGAAATTATTTTCCTCAAAGCCTCCTGTGTGGAGCTCATGTAAAAAAATATATATTTCTACACTTTTAACATTTCAGGCATTAAGGCCCGGCTTCCCGCATTTCTGCCGATTAGTTACATATTTTCCTAAAACACTTTCAGCCTTACTAAAAAACCCAGTGAAAATTTTATTCAATTGACAAACGGCCGCGGATGTGAAAACATTACTAATTAAAAAATTGTTCATTGAAAGAAATACACATAGTTTACCCGGCCTGAGAGGGTAGTTTATCTCTGTTTTAACGATTGATGTCCGAACGATATTTGTAATTTTTCCAAAGTATTTTGAATGTTCTATATATTTCTTATTTTTGAAGGTGTCGTAAAAACAAATACCATTTATGAAAACTAGATTAAATTACCTTTTAGAATTGTGTATTTGAAATACACTTTAGTTTTCAAAAACTGCCATATTTTAAGATTCAAACTCGGAAAAAAATGGAAAAAAATTTCCTCCCAAAACATTTTTGACCAAAATGTAGAGAAATTTTAAAAAAATCAAAATTTCAAAAACACAGTCCTTTTATGTAATAAATTTTGGAAGGAAACTATCACATCACTTTTTCGTCGTGCATACAATAAAAAAATAATAAAAAATTTCAAAGTTTTTTTTATTGCCAAAAAAATAACTTAGAAAAATACCGACATTTAAAACAGATTTCTTGCATCTCTAAAGACGTTAATTTCTTTGATACGTTTACGAACACATGTATTAGATATTAATATTATAAAAAATTATCACTTTTAAGAAATTGTCTTAAAATAAAGATCTTAAAATGTAAATTTTATCTTTTAAGTAACCTATAAAACAATATTCTGACAGTTCAAATTTGAAAGTACGGCGTTTGTACAATAACTTGATTAAACTGATGTAAACCACACAAATAACACGGTAAATATATCAATTATACGAATAGACCAATAATTTCGTCATTACAATAGAAATTATTAAGTAAAATCACAACATCTAACAAAATTTTCGACATCCCGCCTGATCCCGCCATAAACACACCAGGCCCACCAAGCTGTGTTTTCATCGCAGGCCGTTGATGCACACGCGCGCCAGGCGGAGAATAATTAAAACAACATTTTTTCCTAGTAAATTATAACCATATACGACGTTGTCAGATCTTTATGCATTTTAACAGCGTGACCAAGTAAGAAAGCTTATTGGTAATAAACGTGTTTTAGTGTATGCGGGGTTTATTTATGTTATTGCAATAACACAGTTAATCGGTCGCGCTGTGGTTTTTTTTTAGTAAGGCTGTTTATTTTTTTAAACTTTATGTGTAAAAACTCAAATTGTTATATTCAATTAAACGCAGTGGTTATCTCATTTGCCCGGAAAGCAAAATGTCGTGGTTTCGAGTCCCAGAGGTGCAAATATCTTTTTCTGATTTTTCTGTTTCCAGATCTTCGATTGAGTTTCGCTAATATTTTCTACCTTCAACTAAATTTTAAATACATGTTATTTTTTAAGATAATACCTAAACATTTCGCATGCCGAAACGCAAATTATATAAAAATTCTCTCGATAGAAAAAAATCGCAAAGCATGCTCCGAAAATTATTATAAACACGTTTGTTTCTGATACGTTTTAAGATTTTCTCGGCCAAAAGCATTTTCGTTATTTGTTGTTGCGCTACCTCCTTCTTTAGCCAACGTTTCGGACATCGTTCCAGTGTCCATCTTCAGGGTAGATCCGGCAGATCACACATCTACCGGATCTGCCGGATCTGCCAGATCTGCCGGATCTGCCAGATCTGCCCTCATGATGGACACTCCAACGATGTCTGAAACATTGGCTAAAGAAGGATTTAGCGCAACACGGCATAACACCCCAAAAACAAATAACGAAAAGTTTGTTTCTGTTATTTTACAGGTTATAAGTATGAAAAAATCACAGTGTTTCTTTAAATGCTGTTTAAAACAACCCGCGAGATTTTTGCTCTATTTTAAACGAGTCGTGTTTTATTAAACATTTTCGGAATTTTCGCATCGATTTTATCGCTTTAAATGTTATCGCGCTCCTCTAACATTCGTTATTTCATATTTCTCCATCTTCTTCTTTTTGAGCCCAGTTGCGGCGCCTTAAGGGCGAGAGACAATAGAATATGCCCAAGGCCTGAAGGGTTAAGGCTCCGGATTCGAAAAGAAGAAGATGGAGAGATACGAAATTACGAATGTTAGAGGAGAGCGCTAACATTTACAGCGACAAAATCGATGTGAAAATGTTTAATAAAACACGACTCGTTTTAAGTAGAGCAAAAATCTTGCGAGCATTATCTTAAACAGTATTTAAAGAAACACTGTGAATTTTTTCATACATATGACTTTAAAATAACTGAAACAAACTTGTTTATAATTATTTTTGGAGCATACTTTGCGATTTTTTTCTATCCAGGGAATTTTATGTAATTTGCGTTTCGGCGCGGGCAAAGTCTAGATATTATCTTCAAAAATAATTTTTTTTTTTTAAGAGCTTTAAAACTTACCGTGTTTAATGGAAATATGTAATAAATCGGTCGAAATCCGGGTTGCGGGCACTTAATGGTAAAAGAAATCAGGGACGCCTGATGACGACATGACACGATCGGATGAATGAAATCTTTGATTCGAGTAATGTCAAGATTCAATAGAATAACAGAAGGACATATATATAAGACGGTATTTGCCGAGACAGAGCTGTTGTGTGGAGGTATATCCTCTTTGCCTGATGGTTAGTTCGTTTTTATATCATTTTCTCACGACTGTTTTGAAGACTACAAGAATTTAACTGCCGGTAGACTATCCATCCTGGATGTTTCAATTAGAGGTCATAAAACAATAAGAGGAACGGCAGCAAGACGCGAGGCCATGTCGTGGAACAACCTGACATCATCATCGAGAGCTTTTATTGCAGGCTATTTGGTATAGTTTTGAAGACGTTGTTTTACAGCGAGGATGAACTACATGTGCTTTATTGCTGTCTTAATCTTCAACAGGTGGAGCATTTATATTTTGACGGCCTCCATGGTTGAGAGGTAAAGCTATCTCGACTACGAATCAGTAAGTGGCGGGTTCAAAACCTGGCGTGCCCAAATAAAATTTATTTATACATGGGCACGTAAATTTATTTATTTTTTTATTACACTCCCTGATGGGCTTTTACATTATAATTTATAAGTTGAGTAACAAACAATGAAGAAAATATAATACAATGAGAAAAGAAAATACACAAAACAATGTAACAACAAAACAAATAAAAAAATTAAAATACATATTATGTAAAAATGATAAGAAGTCTCAAATTCAATATAAACAAAAATTGAAGAAATTATGTGAATCTATTTGTGCCTAGAAGAATAAAAGTGATAGAATATACAACTTTTATACTGATTAGTTTTAAGATGAAATATATCACCTAGATTAGAATATTTATTTCCGAGACTGTGAAGTCTCGGAAACGGAGAATTTTGATAAGCTAGTGTCCTGGTGTTATTGAAGTAGAAGGATAATAAATGTCGACATGATTTTTGGGGAACATGGATATTGATAAATTGAAGTAATTCGGAACAGTCAATTTTGTAATGCAGTATTTTATGTAATAGTATTAAATCTGTGCTTATTCTTCTTTCTGAAAGTTTCAATAGAGACGTTTTATCCAGGAGATAATTGTAATCAATGTTTAGTATAGGAATATGCAATTTATAGTTTATAAACCTTAGAAACTTCCGTTGAATCTTTTCAATGTTGTCTGAATGAATGTTGTAAAAGGGAGACCATAACGTAGAGTTATATTCAAGTTGGCATCTGACAAGGATTTTATATAACATAATAAATGTGTCTAAATCATTGAAATCTTTTGCAGCTCTCAAAACAAAACCAATAGCTATAACTTTATTAATACCTAGCAACGGCTCCACGCCTACCACAATCCTTAGTAATAATACATTGTTCCCATCCTTTTTTTGTAACTGTCAATTCAGTATACGTTTGCCCTAAAGAAGGAACGGTCTTTCCGAAATCGGTCGGCATCGGCAAGTAACATCGTTTCATTTATCTAAAATTTATTTGATTAATTTATGTCAAGTGGTTTGCTGCATTTGGGTGCCCGGGTTCATGGGGTGAGGTTTATCCAGGTTTTGACAGCGGATGCGCCTGCCCACGTGCTGCGTAGCGGGCCGGATCGAGAGAGACTGGTTTATTGGGGTCTTTTGACCTTTCCAGCCAAACTCTCCCGATCCATCGCCTTGCACCGCAGTTGGAGGGATAAATTCATACGTCCGTCACTCCTGGACACACTGACCTCTAGATTCCTACCCACCCCTCATACTTTTTCCTTCCCAGAACTTCATATCCTTCCCTTCCTTAAAAAAAACCCTCCACGCAAGAGTTCATTCAAGTACCTATCTTCCTAAAATATGTTTTTTTTTCAAGAAAATTATTTTATTTGAATGAAAAGACAAATAACTTTGTTTACATCACTTTTATTTATTTTTTTATTTTATACCGATAAAAGTGATGTAAACAAAGTTATTTGTCTTTCATTCAAAAAAATAATGCCATCTCAACGTGAAAACCTTTCCGAAGAAGTGTTCTTCGAAAAATAAAAATTATTTTAATTTGAAATTTGTATTTCTTTTTTTTGAAATTCTTATGGATAATCTTGCCAGGTAAGATCAGTTTGGCCATAGACATCCAAATTCAATAGACCAGAAGATAGAGATGAGGGGTAAAACCAAACTACGGGAGGGGAAGAGGGGAAAGATGACTGTGATTCGTTAAAAAATAAATCTGACAGTATATAGGCATCTCGCATTATATTATCACCATTTAGTTCTTAAAAGCAAAATCTGCTTTGAATGAATAGACCTTTTTACATGGGAGCGCGAATTGCTTGCCACGTTAATAACATATTTTCGAAGGCCAAATGCGCGCCCCGAAAAGATTCGCCCCTATTCACATAGCAATATTTTGTTGCCGTGTTTAGTTAAGACACTTTTACAAATGTTTCATAATTTACTTACCCCTGTAACCAGCGACGAGCATACTGGCGAACCGCCCACATTCACTAGATCCACATAATATGTAGGTATAATATATAGCACAAGATACCGTTTTTGGTGTGTTATTTCGTAAAACGTATGGATGTTAGTTCCACGCTGGCAAGGACAAGAATGATGACGTCACATATTTTAAATTCAAGCGAGGTTCTCTCCCCTCCCCATGGAGCGAGCTGGCTCCAAAGAGGAGCTGCAGCTGGCTCCATGGGGAGGAGGAAATAATACGTTTTTATCAGTTAGGGCAGGTCCAGATATATTCATATGTCCGTGAATTTGGCCGATTTTTTTTTCCATTTTCAAGAATGGTTTATTTGCTAACTCGCTTAATAATAAACATGTTTTAATTTTTTCACAGCCGATAAACAACCATTTACCAGTTGTATAAAATTTAAAACAAGTTTTTTAGCAAGACAAGTAACAAAGGTACGTAACCAACTAGATGTACTAAAGGTGTGCATTCGAAAGGTAAATTTCTGATAGTCTCTCTGAATTGTCAATAAACACAAGTAACCGACCGAAGGTTCGGTTTCGGTTTCGACATCAGTTTCGGTTTCGGCAGAAAATCTGCCGCACCTTCGGCCGTACCGAAACTCTGCATTCGTCAATTATCGCGCGTCGTTCGACTGACTTCGGGTGAGAGACGGGAGCAGATGGGACCCTTGTGAGATATTCATATAATAAAAAAAAAATTAAAAACACTGTACGGTCAGAGACATTCTTGTGAGGTGTCACATCTTTACACAGTATAAAATGAAGTCGCTCCCGCTGTCTGTGCGCTTAGATCTTTTTAACAACGCAACGGATTTTCATGCGGTTTTCACCAATAGAGTGATTCATGGGGAAGGTTTTTAGGTATATAACTTGTCAAGGTTTTCTGTAAATTTGTTGAAAAATATTAATAAAGGGAGCGGGCTTCAAGCGGGCGGTGTGGATTTGATGTGTATGCAAACTAACAGATTTTTTGTTCTTTACATGAATACCGCACAAGAGTCCCAACTGCTCCCGTCTGGAGCCAGTGAGACTATGGCATCCCCAGTTGGGGTATGTTGTGAGGCTGAAGGTAGTGGGGAGTGGAAGGAGATGGGGAAGAGGATGGTGGGGAAGTACCTGGCTATTCAGATCTGGTCACCAAACACGGCTAAAGCCATTTCAAGCAACGTTTCAATTCTGAATGGTAGTCTTACACCAGGGCGATACTGATAGTATCTTCCACTCTGGAACGTGCCGCAAATATACTATATATTATTTTAAATGAATAAATTGTTAAATACACAAATTAATCAAATAAAATTTATTTGCCATGCCGGGATTCGATCGAATGTGAGTCAAGAGCCTTACCACTGGACTACGAATCGATGGTTATAAAGATTGGGTAATGGCATTGTCAGTAGATGGCGCTGTGTTTCTTTAGCCACAGCAACGTGTTGCCGGGTCTGCTGGTTAAAAATAAAATGGAAAAAAGTATAAAGTAACCAAAACAACTAACTCAAAAAATAATTATTATTAACATTTCGTGGGGTGACTTGATCTAACAGCCTTGAGTCCCTCCCACTCAGCCACCAAATTCAAAAATCCCATTGTAGTGCTTCAATCAATCATATATATCTATTACCCATTAAACTGTATCAAAAACCTCATCAATCAACCCGTCCAGAAATCAAAAACTTCAAAATAGGCGCGTCTTTAATCTGATTGACGAAAAAAAAACGCTGAAAAAAGCGAACTAGGCCAAAGGTGGCTTCTTTCAGAGGACGCCGCTCATAACGTGGTAGCCAGTAATTAGCTGACAATAATTAAGGTAACGCTAAAGGTGTATTTTGAAATCATAATATAGCCATTCCGTACAGGGTGCTGCGTAGATGATGGGATAAATGAATTATAATCGAAATGTGAAATTCGATAATGTGATATCTATATATATGAAAATCAATATATGTTTCTAATGTTTCTATGTATGTGAGTTATCTATGCATTGCTATATTAATCATAGGAAATGTTTGAAACTTTCAAAATACCATTTTTCCACCCCCGCGAAGATTTCTGGATTATTACAACCACATGACAATACATCTGAAAAGTGTTTTTAATCGTTACACAGACTCTTACAAAACTGTAAAAAATGTCACAATTTGAGAATGACACTTTGCAAACCATCTATTGTTAAATCAAAATTCAGTTTTTGAATAAACTCTTTAAATTAATGTATTTCGACTGGTCGGTGGTTGAGTGGGCATAGCGCTTGGATCCATCCGGGCATCGCGTGTTCAATTCCTCGGCTGGCTAAGTCCTCCATCACAACACAAGCAACATTTTCGGCTTTCTGTGGTGGTAGTAGGAGATTTTCAAACATTGTTGGGTTATTCGTAACCCGGGAATGTTTGTCTTTCTTTAAAAAAAAAAAAAAAATTTTAATCGAAGTACTACGAATCGAATACTTTGAATCTATCCAAGAAATATATGTATTTTAAATAGGTATCTATGTTAGGTAGCACATGTGGTTGATTGTTCTTATAATATACAAAATAATTTTTTGTAATATATGTAAAAAAGTGTAAAAAAAAGCAATATGTGCCACGCAAGCTGTTTGAAAATCTGAATGTACCGGGACTGAATATAAAGAACGCGGGAGAGGGAAGGGGATCGCGAGAGGGAGGTTCGCGGGAGAGAGGAGAAGGAAGGCAGGGAAGGTGGAGGGGAGAGGAAGGAGACATGGGAGGGAAAGGGGAGGCGGAAGGGGAACGGAACTAATGGGAAAAGATACGCAGAGAGAAACAATTTCTTTACTAGTGCATTGCAACGACTCCAGATAGTAATATCTACAGCCTGTATGCAGCCCCGGATCTTCGTTTTTTTTTAGGCGGGGCAAAAACTGAAAAATGCCGCCCCCGCCCACTTAGGTATCTATATTTATTTTAACCTTGCTGGGGGGGGGGGGCATATTTGAATCAAAGAACTGGTTTTACTGTAACTAATTAAGAAATTTAATTATAGCTACACCCAGAACATGCAAATGGTTTTCCTTAAATTCTGGCTGCATATAGTCTGCAACCAGAATTTTAAAACTGCACTTTGAACACGAGAATGGTTTCCATCAAAATGCTTCAGCAGATGAAATCACAACTGAAATTTATCTTGCTGGCTGCTTATTCGTTTTAAACTGCTACATTGCATTGTATTTAAATAAAAGCTGAAATAAAAAGGCTGTTTTACTTCTCAGTCAAATGATGGCTGCCATCGTGTAATAAACAAATCATGACACGCATAACGACGTAAAAATTTTAAGTAAGTTTGAATAATGACGAATTGACGACGTAAGTGATTGCACGTATTAAATTGAGTTTAAAAAATAAATATAGTAACTTAAAAAGCATAAGATAGTTATATAAAATACTTACCCAGAAAAGCGATCGATGAACTGATGCTACACTAATGACATCAGTATTGTACCTTCGGTTGATCAACAAGTACTAAAGAGTAAAAATAAACAACACACTTTTGACACATTTTTAAAACAAAACACTGTCGTGGAGAGAGATCGACGAGGGAGTTTTCGAATATAGCTTCATCTCTTTCGCACGCACGGTAACCAGAGCAGACGCGTGCTGCCGCGATCTGTGGTTCCTGCGGGCGAGCGGGTCGGGTGCGTATTTTGAACTATGCCTACGCGCCTGGCGAATAATAAATGTTCGTGCAGCACGTCTCACTCAGGGCTCTGGGTATCAGTCGAGTTAATATGGCCGTGAAATTTCTCTACTTGTACTATTATTTATTCCGTGGTCAAAGTTGAGTTTGGCCGCCCTCTGAACTTGCCGCCCGGGGCATGGGCCCCGGCTTGCCCCCCATTAGATCCGGGGCTGCCTGTATGTCGGACGAATTTCTACAGCTCATATGTTGAACTAATATCTACGAACTTCAGAGTGTTTACTAATATCTACAGAGCGTAGGTTGAACTAATATCTACAGAGCGTAGGTTGGACTAATCAGCTAAATGTGTCCAATAGTTCGATATTAGGGATTTTTACATACATACTTACATAAATTAAGTTTTTTAAACTGCATACGCAATATAACGTTATTCCAATATGCTATACATAATTGCAAATCCAACCTCTGTCAGTGCTGTAGATATTCGTCAACACTTTGGTTCTCATAGATATTAGTTCGATTTTTTCAGTTTTTGGAATTCCTGTAGATATTAGTAGACGCCTCCCATTGCAACGCATGCCGGGAGCTCGCTAGTTCCAAATAAAGTCAGAAATCACCGATTCAAATGAGTTAAAAACACCCATATACAAATATATATTATACATATTTTTAGATAGCTGCCTTCTGTTGTTTGAAAGAAATTTGAGTTTCGCATTTTTGTTTTTTTTTTTTATTTATTTATAATAAAGACAAGGTTATACAATATGACAGGAAAATAAAAATATTTTACATAAAAGAAAAGTCCCAATAAACTACTTTTTAGTAGTTTGTCAATGGGTGCTTTTACTTTGAAGATTTAAATAAACTTATTTTACCTTATTTCGCAGTTACAATTTTTGTGCTAGTGTCTAATACAATTTTTTTCTTTCGGCGAGCCAATTCTTCAACATAATATTTGTTTTACCATTTGTACATTTTTTGATTTCAGCAGGTAACATATTCAATAAAAATGATTTGACAAATGTTTGACAAATGATGTTGTGGATGGAGAGGAACCCACCTACTTTATGTGTATATGCAGACCAAAACATTGATCTGGTAACTGCATGGCATGCGTCGTATGTTCAATTCCACTCCTAGCTAAGTCCTCCATCATTGTTCAAGCAAAATTTTCCGCTTTTAATGATGGTATTGCGTATGTACGCAGTTCCCAGGTACAGGTTCCAGGTTCCCTGGAATCCCAAGTACACAACGTACATAGAAAGGATTGAGAAAATACAAAATCGTTTTCTACGATACCTTGATTTTCGGGGATATCGTCTTCATCTAAGTTATGTGGAGTCAGCCACGTTTTTCAAAATCTCGTCACTAGAAAATCGTAGAAATTCTGCAGACGTAATATTCTTGCAAAAGATTGCCACCTCTGCGATAGATTGCCCGGAATTACTTGAAAGAATTCAATTAAGAGTGCCCACCAGACAAACTAGACTAAATCACACACTTAACACTCCTCGATGCAACACTAACTCTAAACAAAACACATTCATTAACCGCGCTTCACACGCCTTTAACAATTCATACAATGAATTCGACTTATTCAACTCAACACAGCACCCCAAATTCTAAAAAAAATAAACAATAAATAACTTCTAAACATATACAAACTATTATACTTCTATACAAATAACTTATTCACTCCCAGATTAGATCCGTCGCCTTCCCCTCCCGCCCACCATCCCATCCCAATAAGCTATTATAACTATTATAACTTTTATAACTTTTTAATCTCTCTAATTAATACACACCAGTGTAAACCTATTATTGGTTCAATAACTATACATATGTAAATACACCTAAGTAAATAATGTAACTGTTGGTTTTCCAAACAAAATAAAAAAAATAAAATAAAAGTAATAAAAGTTATTCATGTATTGTCAGATTATTTGTAACTAGGGAATGTTTGTCTCTGTTTTTAAATAGATAACACAAATAACAACTGAATTTTTATATAAATCTGGATAATATCACCACGCAATAATAATTGGATTAAATATTTAAGCTCGATTACCAGACACCCTGTAAAATATGCACAAAGGTCAAGAAGTCAGACATTTAAAGGTGAGGGTTTTTATCAGAGGTATTCAACCAACTGTAGAAGAAGCGTTATAATGAACGCTGTTGAGAAAGGGACACTTACCTTGTTTGGACATGTAGCGCGGATTAAAGGAGAAAAAAGTGCAAACAGAGTTTAATAATATAACACCACAATGAAAAAGAGTCGTGCTAAGAATCACAAAACAATCGAGTGCAGTTCACACGCGGTAGAAGTCAAACCTTCGCCTACACAATCTCAACCAATAGGAGTCTTGAAAAGTTAGCTCATAATCAAAGCGGTCAATGCTGTAAGGTTTCACATCATCTCATCTCTCATTCTCTCGCAAGCTAAATCCTATAGATGTATGTGTTTGTCTCGTTTTAGTGTCGTTTCAGTTTCATCCTAGTTTCAAATCACAACGGTGCTAAAGAAGTTTCACTTCAATAATAATACTATGATAATTTTTATAGCGCTATTTTATGTGAAAAACCACCTCAAGGGCGCTGAAAAACAAAATCCTAGCAGATTGCTTATATTTGTTTTTGCGTTAGCTCCACACAGGAGGCCCTGAGGAAAAAAAATCCTCAGGACCTGTGTCACTTTTGGGGATGCTGTGTAGAGGGTCTTTGTAGGGGAACGGAGGAGAGGAAGTTCTGGGAAGGAAAAAGGATGGGTAGGAATCTGGGGGTGAATATGTCCATCCCTCCCACTGCGATGCAAGGCGATGGGTCGAGAGAGAACCGCTGGAAAGGTGAAAAAATCTCCCTTTCTCCAAATCAGGACCAAACCCTTCAACCTCACAACGTATTCAGATCTGGCCAC
This sequence comes from Limnephilus marmoratus, assembly GCA_917880885.1. Classification (NCBI taxonomy): domain Eukaryota; kingdom Metazoa; phylum Arthropoda; class Insecta; order Trichoptera; family Limnephilidae; genus Limnephilus; species Limnephilus marmoratus. Next base: position 12,136,710 of record OU862930.1, on the reverse strand, counting down.
CAAATAGAGCTGGTAACATATACCAAATGAGCAAATACCAAGTGGTTCGCTACGTTTGGTGACTTAGCAGGGATGACCGGTTTCTTGGGGTAAGGCTTGTCCCGGACTCGACGGCCGATGCGTCTGCTCACCTGCTGCGTGGCGGGCCGGACCGAGAGAGACTGGCTGATGCAGGTATTTTAAACTTTTCAGAAGGAATCCCTCGACCTATCGCCTGGATTCATACGTCCGTCACTTCTGAGTTTTTCATACACACCCCTCATACCTATCTCCTAAGATGACATAGGCCCTGAGGGACATTGTTTTTCTCAGGTCCTCAACGTTTCAAATCTTGATGGTGATCTCTCTTCAAGTTGATACTTTGGTATTATCTTTTTCCTTAGGCATTGATTACAAAGGTAATTCGCGTTTTCATCCCCCAACAAAATATCCCCGACAAAATATCCGTCGACATTATTGTCTTTACAGTACGTCTATATTATTTTTGTCTTATTTTGCTTTTTTTCTTTTTTTAAAATTAATTTTAAAAAGAAAGACAAATATTCCCGGGTTACGGATAACCCCACAATGTTTGAAAATCTCCAATCACCATCACAGTAAGCGGAAAATGTTACTTAGGTCGTGATGGAGGACTTAGCCAGCCGAAGAATCGAACATGCATCGCCCTGGTGAGACCAATCGCGATGCCCACTCCGCCACTGACTGACTATTTTTGAACAATAATTTATTGTCTTTACAGGATGTCTGTATTATTTTTGTCCCATTTAATTTTGAACAATAATTTATTGTCTTTGCAGGTTGTCTGTATTATTTTTGTCCCATTTTACTTTGGAACAATAATTTATTGTCTTTACAGGATGTCTGTATTATTATTGTCCCATTTTACTTTTGAACAATAATTTATTGTCTCTACAGGATGACAGTATTATTTTTGTTCCATTTTACTTTTTAACAATAATTTATTGTCTAAATTATTTTTATATGTCTGAATTCTTTTTGTCCCATTTTACTTTTGAACAATAATTTATTGTCTTTACCATATTGTCTGTATTATTTTATTTTTTTACTTTATTATTTTTTGTCTGTATTATTTTTGTTCCATTTTACTTTTAAACAATAATTTATTGTCTTTACAGGATCTCCGTATTATCTTTGTCCTATTTATTTGTTAGGTTAGGTTAGGTTTTAGTAGATAAGTTTAGTAGATTGTTGGGGGATGTTTTGTCCGTAGGATATTTTGTCGGGGGATGTTTTGTCGCGGGGTGAAAACGCGCTGAACCGATTACAAAATTTTCCACGAACTCTCGCTTTAACTGCCCTGCAGTAATTTGTAGGGTGGTCACCAACGCCAGAACGCACCAATCGCGGCTCTCCAGGGGTAATTAATGGCCCACAGGTGAATAACTCAAAGATATTAGTAAAAGGTGTTAAGCCACGACGAGGCGGGCGGGGGGGGGGGGGGGTACGGGAGCGGCGGGATTACATCTCAATAATCATTTTAATTTCATTAAAACAAATTATTCCCGCCATTAATAACACTTCTTGGTAATTATAAAACGGCCCAACGAATTTGGGCAAATGGTAGAAGCAAATATCTCTTTGGATTTATCTGACTAAAGAACTGGACGATCGAATAACTTTAAAATTTAAATTGTGGTCTGTCAATTAAGAGTAGAAAATATTAAAAATGGTACTACAAAATTTGTAGGATGGCAACACCAATTTAACTGTCGAATATTCCTTTAGAGCGCAATGACAATGAATATATTTATAGAATACTGTAAATCGCATTTTAAAAAACATTTTTTATTCTTAAAGAAAAAAAATAAAATCGTAGAATCACTGTTGTTAAGGTACCTACTTTATGACATAAATTTGATTAAATGGTTTTTTACAAAGTGATTTGCTTTAATTTAATTTAACATAAATTTCAATTTAACAGTGGGTAGAAAGGAAGAATCACTAATGGTGAGTTTAGTTACACTACTTTTAGATCTGTAAGAGTTAAATATATTGAGATCTAATATTAGAGACATGATCTAAAGCCCGGGCAACGCTAGGTACTTAAGGGCCCGAAACCCGGATTTGTACCGATTTATTACATATTTCCCTTAAACACGGTAAGTTTTAAAGCTCTTAAAAAAATATGTGTTATTTTTGAAGATAATATCTAGACTTTGCCCGCGCCGAAACGCAAATTATATAAAATTCCCTCGATATAAAAAAATCGCAAAGTATGCTCCAAAAATTATTATCAACACGTTTGTTTCAGTTATTTTACAAGTTATATGTATGAAAAAATTCACAGTGTTCCTTTAAATGCTGTTTAAGATAATGCCCGCGAGATTTTTGCTCTATTTTAAACGAGTCATACTTGTATTGCACAATAAATTATATGGAATAATGCGCTTTTTTTACATTAATTCATCTTTATAAATTCTAGACTTACAATTTGTGATTCCCTATGCCTGTCTCACTGGTAAAACCTGTGTTGAGAGCAGGCCTTAAAACCTGAGCAGTTTATAATAAAAATACTGGCTATTTACACTGGGTTTTTACAGATTGTCTTCATACACGTGAGAACAAAGCAGTTATAAAAACTCAGTTAATTATACAATGGTTAAATTTTGAAACAGTTTCAATAAAAAATAGATAAAATAAAACAAAAAACAGTTAGAAATAGAAAATTATATACTTAGATTTTAAATAAAAATAAAAATTATATAAAATTTACTTAATGACAATAATTAAAGAGGGGGCAAGACAAGAGACATAATAAAAGAAAATAATAAGACAATATTACATTTACAGTAACAGACAATCATTAACGTATTATTGAAAAAATACATAATTATAAGTTAGTTTTGATAATATCTAATTTTTTCTATTATGCATTTGGTAAATTGGTCTAAGGACAGATGGAATACATCGGCGTCTGAAAAGATGTTATTAGCGGTAGCGTAGCTACCGCCGTATCAGCCGTATCAATGATGCGGGGCCCCCGGGCTATAGAGACCTTTTGTTTCTTTTGTGAGAAAGCTTTTTCCTTCATTAGGGCCCCCCAACTAATTTTGATACAGGGCCCCTCCAAGGCACGCTACTCTACTGGTTATTAGATTTTGTGCACGTCCTTCTGAGATATGATTGTTGTGTGCAATTTGTTTTTGAGTGCGGGATGTGAAATAGTTGGTCCGACTTTGTATTTCGTATTGGACGTGGAAATTAATGTTTTCTAAAAGATAGTTGTTGTCAACAACGTTGTTGATGATTTTGAATAAAAAATTATTGTCGGATATATTTCTTCTATCTTCTAGAGTTGATAAATTACTGAATGTCAATGAGTCCTTGAGATGTTCTGATGTTCGAAATGTTATATTGAGTCAATCAAAAAGCGTTAAATACTTATTGAGAAAGAGTACAGCATAAAATTTTAAGATGTATTAACTTCAAGTTACACATTAACTACACATATTAATTGTTTTTGTGTTTAATTCGTAAAACTCCATTTTAATTTTTAGAAATTTAATTAAAATTAAATTTGATAATGTTATTATCGAGTTCTGCAAGTTTTTTGGTTAGTGTTTTAGTTACAGCTGTTTCGACTTGTAAGGTCATTATCAAACTGTGACACAGTTTGATAATGACCTTACAAGTCGAAACAGCTGTAACTAAAACACTAACCAAAAAACTTGCAGAACTCGATAATAACATTATCAAATTTAATTTTAATTAAATTTCTAAAAATTAACTACACATCTTTACTAAATACACTTAAATTGCATTCCCTAGAAAACAGAATAAAAATAAACCACATAACTTTTTTTGTTATTGGTTTTTGGGGTGTTATGCCGTGTTGCGCTACCTCCTCCTTTAGCCAACGTTTCGAAAAGCGTTACAGTGTCCATCATCAGGGCAGATGTGTGATGACGATGATGGACACTGTAACGCTGTCCGAAACGTTGGCTAAAGGAGGAGGTAGCGCAACACGGCATAACACCCCAAAAACCAATAACAAAAATACTTTTGGCCGTGAAAATCTGAAATCATAAAATTATTCACCCCGAATTAGATTGTTGCGAACTCCTGCATCTAACAAGGCAAAACATATTATTATGCAACAATAATTCTGGAACTAACTACCACATACATACACCTATTTCTCGACTACACACACTAGGGAACAAATTCACCTCAAATATCGATGTATTTAATACAAGTTTACCATTATTCAAGAAATACCTGAACAATATTTTTATGTAGAATATTTTGATATTTAAGGAACATCACATATATTATTGTATTTCTATTGCATATATTTTTGTATTTCTATGTTAATCTACAATATAAAATTTATTACTTGATACCATTTTCTTTTTATGTATCTTGCATTTTGTCATGTATTATTCATCACAATTAATCAGTTACCTGTACCTAATTACTAACACAGGCACCTACTAGTTTATTTCTATGCCATTTACAACTTAGAAATTTTCTCTTTTATTGTAATCATGTATAAATGTATCGACTATCATAATACGGGCATTTGCCTAGCTTGATAGTCGAAAAAGGAGGCGTCTACCAATATCTACAGGAATTCTAAAAACTGAAAAAATCGGACTAATATCTATGAGAACCAAAGTGTGGACGAATATCTACAGCACAAACTGCTGACTAATATCTATGAGAACCAAAGTGCTTACGAATATCTACAGCTCAAACTGCTGACTAATATCTATGAGAACCAAAGTGTGGACGAATATCTACAGCACTGGCAGAGGTTGGATTTGCAATTATGTATAGCATCATTATCATTATCATCATTATTATTACATAGTATAAAATGAAGTCGCTCAAAATGTATGTGCGCGTTAATCTACTACGCAACGGATTTTCATACGGTTTTCACCAATAGATAGAGTGATTGAAGAGGAATGTTTATATATGTATAATACATGTAAATTATATTAGAGAAAAGCCGAGAAATTCAAAGAAAACATATTTTTGTGCGATTTAAAACGGTTGGCGGGCCGTACTAAGTCACTTTTGAAATTCGTTCTACGGAAGAAATTGGAAAATAGATGTCCTAGAGTAAGTAGGTATTTGATTTTCCCTTTTCAAATATCCAGTGTTGCATTGCAAGCATTGTATAATTAGTGGCGAGTTAATTAGTTTATTATAGTAGAGAAAAGCCGATAAATTCAAATATTCAATTAAGGTAGCGGGCAGCTGGCAAGCGGGTGGTGTGGATTTTATAAAGATTGGGTAATGGCGTTGTGCTTCGTTAGCCACAGCAACGTGTGGCCGGGTCTGCTAGTATTGGAATAAAGTAATATTGCGTATGTAGTTTAAAAAACTTAATTTATGTATGTATGTATGTAAAAATACCTAATATAGTAATAGTCAGTTAGGTTAGGTTAGGTTGTGGTGGCGTGTATTTCGAAATAAATAAATATCTTTGTATTATGACCTCCATGTTTGTTCAATAAATTATTGTCCTCGTAAACACCAAAATACGTAATATTATGCAAAAACTTCATGCACGTACTTCATAAACGTTTAAGCCTTTACGTAATTAGTAATAACGTAATTGAAGTAATTTATGCTTTTCCGTACAACCTCTTCCTCAGCTGCCCTTTGTAGATATTAGTCCAACCTACGCTCCATAGATATTAGTCACCACTGTGACCGTCATAGATATTCGTCCGACCTTAGCTCTGTAGATATTAGTCCACACTCTGAAGTTCGTAGATATTAGTCCAACATAATTTTAAATATTTAGGCTTAATTATAGATCAACATGTTAAATGGACAGAACATATTGCACAAACTGTAAACAGAATACGGTTTACTATGCATTAGCCCAATCAGTTCTACAATACGGAATAATAGGCTGGGGAGGAGCGTATAAAACCAATTTAACCCCACTTGAAATAGTACATAGAAGACTCATCAAAATTATTCTAAAGAAACAATTAGACTATCCAACCCAAAAATTATTCGATGAATTCAAAGTATTACCACTAAATAAAATTTATCAAAAAGTCATTTAGCACCAGGCCGAGAACCTTAGTAGTCCAGTAAACGAATGGTCCAAAAGGAGGTGTAGAGTGCGTGAGCAGGAACCTAAGCGATTCTTTCAGGACTTGTTTAAGGTGCTTAGGGTGTGAACATACTAAAAGTCCTGACGTCTAGGTGGTGAGCTAGGGGGGGGAGGGGGGGGGGGAAGGTCCCGATTTTCGGGTTTCCGTTTATATCTCAAAAACGGTGCGTCGCAGAGGAAAACTTTTTTAGAATAAGTAAAAGCTCATAAAATTATCTACAACTTTTATTCTTCTATTTGGAAATCCCAACCGTTTTTGAGTTATACGCTCCACAAATGTCAATATTTTCGAAAAAAATCATTTTACCTCACATTTTTCATCAAACATTCCTTCATATCGTCTAAAATATCCATCCAAGAAAGAAATTCATTTGAAAGAAGTTGTAAATAATTTAATTACCTTTTAGAATATATATACATATGTAAATGAACCTCCAACCAGTAAATATTTACAGCAATTTTAAGTTTTTTCGTAAAATGTCATTTTCAGAAAAAGCTGTTTTTTCTTACCAAATTATTAAGACGGGTTTTTTCTTCATCGGAAATTCCTTATTAATTTTTGCACGCAAGACAGCAGGTAAGTTGTTCTCGAGCAGATGATTAGTGGAATTCATTTTATAATCATTATTATTGTGATGGGTGATTAGGTTAGTCGTCGGAGATGCTACAATAACGTGCTACGATGCTGTTCGAGTTGGTAGAAAAGGCAATGAATGCGATAGTGGGCTTGACATTCTCAGACATCAAGTTGTCCCGCAAACTTCGGCATTCCCAATGTCTTCTGTCAGCTCGTCGATAAAAAATCACGATGAAAAGGTTGCAGTTGACCCAACATTGCTGTTTCAGCGGATGTGTTAAGCAAACGATCAGATGAGGATTTGATGAAATTCTTTGAGTATGAGTTGGCCCCATTTCCCTTGGCACTGTTCTCAATAACATCATGTTACACTCTCAACTTTATATGGATTCACGTTATCATATCCTCTTTGGACGTGAGGGTCCTGGCAAGCGTTGTTCATCCATGGCATCATCATTCTCAGTAGTGGATGGTTCTTGCTGAAAGGGCTCTACGTCGTTTTCATCGTCGTCCTCGGCAACAGGCACGCTATTGAAGCATCTCCCTTGGCAGTGAAGGCATGCTGCAGAACAGGTCAGCATTGCTTTTCGGCATCCATATTTGCCAATTGCACAATCCTTGGTGCAGCGGCAAAATATCATTTTCAGAAGGACCTCCGGTGCTGGAGGATCTTCTGTTGTAATTGGCACCAGGGTGTCTCCTTCGTGTTTCCACCCCCATTCTTCAGGGGGCAGCTCAATTCCGAGCCACTGCTGAACTAGGTGGTATGTCCGCCGGGAATGCTGTTTAGCTGCACTCTCTGTTGGAGGGAGGGAGCTGATATCAGGCTTCATATTTGCCACGGACATTGTGAACGACTGGAAGCGGTACTGGTTAAGGGAGGTCTGTCTTTTTGGCGCCGCATACCATTTCAGGAAGCATTTATTTCCAGCCTCTTCAACCTCGTCGTGAGTGGAGGAGGGGTTGTAAAAGATCATTGCCGCTTGCTTGATCATTTTTGACTCCAAATACAATTTTGAAAAGCCCAACTTGCTTCTCCTGAAAGTTGCAGACGTTGTATCGCATCCGGTAAATGAATGTAAAAATATGATGTATTCAAATCCACGATGCTGCATCTCTTTGGTGGACAGTGCCATTGTTTTGGTTTTTCCTCGTCCGGGTTTCAGCAGCAGAATATCTTAGGTGGGAGGAGTGGAAGCAATCAAAAGGACAGTGAGGTCCACATTCTCACCAAAGACAGCCACAGAGTTGTGAAAGGATAATTCCACAGCAATCTTCACGATAAGGACGTCAGCATCATCGGTGGCCTGAAGAGTCTGTATCCCATTCTCCCGAAACTTTGTCTGTAGTAAGGAAATGAAGTTACTTTTGTTGGTAGGATTGGATAAAAAATCTTCCTGTTTAACGGGCATTGATTTGATCCATGTCAAATTGATGTCGGCTGACCTTCTCAGTATGTATCGTCGCATCTGTTCTTATGATTTCGTACTATTGGATGGGTTTGCTCACCCATCAAATACCACAGTGCGAGTCATTCCAGGATAGTGGTGATAGACATAGGTGATATAACGATCACAAATTGCGGCAACGGAGGCATCTTTTTGTCAAATTACTCTGTGTAGTAGAAATCCTCCGTCCACAACAATGTTCATCTGAGACAGTAGAACAGTTTTTTGGTAGGCTCGAATAAGCTACACAGAACAGATTTAGTTGTCTTTCGCATCCCAGTTTCATTCAACTGCAACCTTTTCATCGTGATTTTTTATCGACGAGCTGACAGAAGACATTGGGAATGCCCGAAGTTTGCGGGACAACTTGATGTCTGAGAATGTCAAGCCCACTATCGCATTCATTCACGTTATTGTAGCATCTACGACGACTAACCTTATCACCCATCACAATAATAATGATTATAAAATGAATTCCACTAATCATCTGTTCGAGAACAACTTACCTGCTATCTTGCGTGCAAAAATTATTAAGGAATTTCCCATGAAGAAAAAACCCGTCTTAATAATTTGGTAAGAAAAAACAGCTTTTTCTGAAAATGACATTTTACGAAAAAACTTAAAATTGCTGTAAATATTTACTGGTTGGAGGTTTATTTACATATGTATATATATTATAAAACTTATTAAATTATTTACAACTTCTTTCCAATAAATTTCTTTCTTGGATAAATATTTTAGACGATATGAAGGAATGTTTGATGAAAAATGTGAGGTAAAATGATTTTTTTCGAAAATATTGACATTTGTGGAGCGTATAACTCAAAAACGGTTGGGATTTCCAAATAGAAGAATAAAAGTTGTAGATAATTTTATGAGCTTTTACTTATTCTAAAAAAGTTTTCCTCTGCGACGCACCGTTTTTGAGATATAAACGGAAACCCGAAAATCGGGACCTTCCCCCCCCCCCCCCCTCCCCCCCCTAGCTCACCACCTAGACGTCAGGACTTTTAGTATGTTCACACCCTAAGCACCCTAAACAAGTCCTGAAAGAATCGCTTAGGTTCCTGCTCACGCACTCTACAACTCCTTCCTTTACTGGACTATAGGACAAATAATAATCCCAAAACTTAATACAACAACAGCCCAACATCATTACACATACTCAGCCATAAAATTCTTTAACGAACTTCCTAAAGATATACAATCCGAAAGGAATTATGAATTTTTTAAACAAAAACTTAAAAAACATTTTACTTTAACTAGATTTAAGTATGTGTTACGATGTGCCAACTTATATTTCCATTATGAATAAAAAAATGCCAACTAATAATTTCTATTTGTATGAAAATTCACATTATGTACAAAAAAAAGGCCAACTAATATTTTCATTATGTATAAAAATTTTCCATTATGTACAAAAATTCCAACTTATTATTCATTATGTATAAAAAAAATTGATCTACATACATTCAATTTGTAACAACTGTTAAGTATGTATAGTACTGTCAATATGATAGTGCTCCCTCTCTAAACACGAGAATTTCTCAATTAGGGAGGTATTGTTACCACTAATATTATATATTATATATATTTTGGTTAATTGTATATTATATGTATTGGTTAATAAAAAAAAATTTAAAATAAATAAATAAATAATAATATGAGCTGACTATAATACGAAGATATTCGTCCGACATACAGGCTGTAGATATTAGTATCTGGAGTCGTCGAAAAACCATGTAAAACAATCCTGTAACAAACAAAAGGAATAAAGAAAATTAAAAAAAAAATGCACTATCTTTCCTTAAATTTATATGTATACCTACCTTTCATATGAAGTTTATTTTTAATAATAATAATAATAATATTTGGCTAATTTATATAGCGCCGTTTTTGTGAGAAATCACCTCAAGGGTTTGTGTTTATAGTTTTTTTTTATTTATTCGTTTATTCTTAGTACATTTACATTACAAAGGTATAATATATTGTCCTCCAGGAGGCGTCTACTAATATCTACAGGAATTCCAAAAACTGAAAAAAATAACTAATATCTATGAGAACCAAAGTGTTGACGAATATCTACAGCTCAAACTGTTGATTAAAATTTATGAGAAGCAAAGTGTTGACGAATATCTACAGCACTGGCAGAGGTTGGATTTGCAATTATGTATAGCATATTGAAATAACGTAATATTGCGTATGCAGTAAGAACTTAATTTATGTAAGTACCTATGTATGTACAAATCCCTAATATCGGACTATTGGACACATTTAGCTGATTAGTCCAACCTACGCTCTGTAGATATTAGTCAACACTGGGACCGTCATAGATATTCGTCCGACCTTAGCTCTGTAGATATTAGTCAACACTCTGAAGTTCGTAGATATTAGTTCAACATACGAGCTGTAGATATTCGTCCGACATACAGGCTGTAGATATTAGTATCTGGAGTCGTCCTCCACACTAGGAGTTCACCTGTGTTGTTAATCTTTTTTATTTAAAAACTGTCTCTGCATTATAAACTTGTCGTGTAAAAGCCCACCAGGGCGTTAAAAATTAATAAATAAATACACGTAAATTATGCAATATGATCTTATCGTGGTAGACTCCGTTCGCCAAGTGATTTTTATGTTTTTTACCTACATTCGTGGTGATAAAAGGCATGCTAAGAATTCATACGTTGTTGGCTTGTGGAAGGTAATTTTTCACAAAAACGGCGCTAAAATATTACCTAATAATTTGTATTTTCATATATACAATATAATACATTATAGCATAGCACGGTGTGACCTAATCGTTGTAAATGAATTTACAACACGTACGCCTAAGGGGTACCTACAACTTCAGGAAAATTGGATTAAAATTACAACGATGAGGATCTAGCATTCTGGTCGATAATGGACTAGTCCAACCATTGTCCCCGCTTTCCTCACCCCGACAGGCTTGGCACACCGCATTAACATACCATTACAACAGTCAATCAAATCAGGCATCCAGGATTGTCATGATGAGCTGATGTAATTATATGCAAGGTGACTGGGAATTGCGGCGACGTATATATATTATTTTATTTATTTTTTCAGGTTCTCCATAAAACAGTCATACACCAAATTATTACGGAAAACATTACAAAATTTAAAAGAAGAAAAAAGTTCATAAGGGCAGTTTCACTATGTTGAGACGTATGTCAAAAGATAGTTACTGAACTCTCTATAGGTAACATTGAAGATGTCAATGCAATGCAGAATCGTTAAGCAGTTGAATTGCTCTGTTTAATGGCACATTCTGAAAGGAAGAAGTTCACGCTTTCGGAGCATAAAAAAGTGCGTGGGATCTCTCACGAGTATACGCGTTGGGGACATATAGGTTAATCTCCTTCAGGTGGATTCAGAACAGTACCGGAGATCAGCTTAAAAAAATGTTTCCTGAAAAATATTTTTCGGCGGGCTTCTGAGGTATTAAGATCAAACATTCCTGTTAAGAACAACGACGGATACAGGAATGGGTAGTATGTATATTCCCTCATATACAAGTAACGCATAAACCTTTTTTGTACCTACTATTTCTATTTCTAGGAAATGGTTTTGTTCAGAGGGGTCCCAAATAATGGAGCTGTATTCTAGTATGCTGCGGACAAGTGCTTCATAATATGTTCTTCGTATTTTAATTTAATATTTCCCATTGGCTTCCAGTCGCCCTGTGTAATAGCACACCGCTGTTATTATTAATCCCGAGGAGGTGGTGTGAAGATGCCCCGAAGCATCGGATTCCTCTCCTCGCAGCATCATTCATCATTCCTCTCCCATCGCGAATCAGCCGCCCCGCTAGCTCTGCAGCCCATTTCATCCGATACATTTATTAAGTTCTTCTATCGCCCATCGCCCATCATTTGTATCTCATCTTTAGTGAGATCGTTAATGTGATGCGAAGTCGATGAAAAAATTTGCAGACTGTTGTGTAATTGTTTTAATGAACCGTTTTCAAGCGGCCTTCCTCTCATTAATTTAGGTGTGATGTCTGGTTTCTCCGACTTTTTATCCCGCGACAAAATATCCCCGACAAAATATCCTTACCTAACCTAACCTAACAAAAACTAACCTAATCTAACCTGACCTAACCTAACCTAACCTCACAAAACCTAACCTAATCTAACCTGACCTTACCTAACCTAACCTAACCTAACAAAAACTAACCAAATCTAACCTGACTTAACCTAACCTAACAAAACATTTCGACGCCAAATTTAAAATTTCAAGTTAACCTAACCCAACAAAACCTTATTTAAGGCGGTACACAACCCTAATATTTTTTTTGCTCAAAACTCACATTTTAATAATTCCCGGCGAATTCGTAACTACAATTACTTATTGATTCCAACAGAAACTGGGGATATAAGTTCTTTGTAATTAAGATTCTTAAAATCAATACCTTACCATTAATATATTTTACGTACAATGATTTTAAAACTCTATACCCCGTTTTTCAACTGTGAAGTTAGTGGTAAGCACCAGATTTTATATTTCTAGACGATGAATTAATAACTTTGGGAGTGAGACACGGAGACACATTTTAAATATTTGTAACTCGTTCTTCAGAATTAATTAAAATGAACGCGGCGGAAAGGTCGAATCTCCAGGCCTGCTAGGGTGAATTCGACCGTACGTCCGTCCAATACGACGTGCCGCGAGCGCACATTTGTTTACACGCTTTCTTCTTCTTTTTTTTAATAGGGCAAATTCGACAGTAGGTCCGTCCAATACATGGGTCGCGAGTCGCAATTTGTATACACGGCTTCTTTACTTACGTCGGTAATATTCTGAATATATTTTAGGATATATAGTCGTCTTAAATCGAAACTGTAAATTCCTTGCTCTGTCCCCTTCCTTCATTGTTGGGGGATATTTGTAATTTGTCCGTAGGATATTTTATCCTTGGGATATTATATCGAGTGATGTTTGATCGGAGGATATTTGGTCTTTTGAGTTTAAATTAATGCATTTATTTGAAATACTCGCCTAATACTTTGAATCGAATCAAAAATATTACAGATATTTTAGAAACATACCTATATTAGGTACCAAATTTGATAGATTGTTCTTATAACACACAAAAAGGAATATTTTTAATACTTGAAAAATTGATATTTTTAATACTTTAAAATGAAAATTTTAATAAAAAAATTATAATAGGTGGCACGCGAGCTGTTTGAAAACTGAATGTACTGGGACTAAATATATGGAATATGTGGAAGGGGAAAGCGGAAGGTGAAACACGCGGGAGGGAACGGGGACGCACGGGAAAGGACCTGCAGGCAGAAACAATTCTTCTTCTTTGTGTGCCGTATCAGGTCCCTCCGACGTTGGCGATCACTCTTGAGAATGTCTCCCTGTCTTGCGCTGCCTGGAATAGCTCCTCCAAACTTCTAATGCCGGTCCACTCTCGTATATTACGCAGCCAAGACGTTTGTCTCCAGGCCCTCGGCGACCCTCTATCTTGCCTTTCAATATCAAATGGAGCAAGTGATACTTCTCCCCTCGAAGTATATGACCCAGATATGAAATTTTCCTGACTTTTATTAATTAGATTGAGTGGCATCTAGAGGTTTGTCCGTCCCTCCTCCAACTTCCCGACGCTTTTCTCTCTAGGGTCTTTCAATTGTAGTCCAATTACTTCTTCTAAGCACAACCGGCTAGCTGGCTAAAGGACGACTCCACTAGGTCCGTGACGTTGGACTAATAACCTTATACATTATCTGGGGGACTGCCGGGCAAACGACGATCATGACGGTTATCCTCTATTTTTTTACCTTTTTCAAATGTTATATGTTTTATTTACTACACTTTTTATTCTTTTTTTTCTCTTCACACGCAGATGCCTGCAGTCTCAGAGTGTGTGGTCTCCCGCTGTTTATTTTTCATATATATTCTGTTTTTTTTTCTCTATATTATATTTTCATGTTTACTAACACCAGTAGTATTAGTTTTTCTTTTTGACTATTACAGCTTAGACTGTAGGCGATCCTACATTTCCGCCACCTAACAAAGTATGTAGGGACATTGAAGGTCTAGATTCGTTTTAATAAATGTAGAGTCGTTCAAAAAAAAAATTAGATTCTTGCGAGAGCTCCGAAGGGGCGACCATAAGTCGCCTATACCGGGGCGGGACAGTGGTGGGTACTTCAATGACTTTTATTAATGTAAGCAGTTCTCTATCTGCTCTAGCCCGCCTGAGAATTTCTGTGTTGGTGATCATGTCGGTCTATGGGACCTTGAGCATTCTCCGGTGAAGCCACATTTCAAAAGCCTCTAACCTGTTCACGGTATTTACTTTCAAGGTCCATGTTTCACATCCATAGAGCAAGACCGACCACACATAACATTTTAGCATTCTCTGCTTTAGTTAACAATTAATTTCTTTGAATATGGCATTGCAACGCCGGGACCAGCTAGTTTTATAATAAAAATGCAATTACAAATGTATCCAAAAATCATAATCGTTCTGGAGACCAAATAAAACCTTCCGCTAGAAAGACGATTAAATTCAACATTTAGAGATATTTCTCACGGATCCCCATTTCCAAAAAAGGTCTAAATAACAGGTGTACTTTAGGTTAAAAAAAATTATAGCGGCTTTATAACAAATAACAAGTAGAAAGGGGCCCTTACCTTACCCAAGTGGTAGCCAGAGACAAGCGGAGGGAGCTTCTCGGTGTAAAAAGTGATTAATGATTAGCCTAATGCATCGGTGCTCCTTGATTGAAGGTGGCCGCTAATTTAACAAGACTTTGATAACCGCCCTCTTATAAAGGAGCAGAAATACAAAAACATTTAGAAAATCGAAATTCTCTGTCTCTTTAATATAAATTATAACGCAGTGGCAGATTAAGTCCGTCAGAGGCCCGGGGCGGCGGTATTGCGCGTTTTCATCCCGCGACATAATATCCCCGACAAAATATCCCACGGACAAAACATCCCCCAACAAATATCTGCTAATTCCTGACGTAACATAACCTAACTTTACGGGATGTCTATATTATTTTTGTCCCATTTTACTATTTTTGAACGATAATTTATTGTCTTTACAGGATGTCTATATTATTTTTGTCCCATTTTACTATTTTTGAACGATAATTTATTGTCTTTACAAGATGTTTATATTATTTTTGTCCCATTTTACTATTTTTTAACGATAATTCATTGTCTTTACAGGATGTTCATATTATTTTTGTCCCATTTTACTATTTTTTAACGATAATTCATTGTCTTTACAGGATGTTTATATTATTTTTGTCCCATTTTACTATTTTTGAACGATAATTTATTGTCTTTACAGGATGTCTATATTATTTTTGTCCCATTTTACTATTTTTGAACGATAATTTATTGTCTTTACAAGATGTTTATATTATTTTTGTCCCATTTTACTATTTTTTAACGATAATTCATTGTCTTTACAGGATGTTCATATTATTTTTGTCCCATTTTACTATTTTTTAACGATAATTCATTGTCTTTACAGGATGTTTATATTATTTTTGTCCCATTTTACTATTTTTGAACGATAATTTATTGTCTTTACAGGATGTCTGTACTATTTTTATCCCATTCTTTTGTTAAGTTAGGTTAGGTTTTAGGATAAAGGAAGGATATTTTTTCGGGGATATTTATATTTATAAAAGTCGTGGAACACAAATCGGATGTACAGTATTTCTAATATGTTGTCAACCAGGTTGAAAAACGTAGTTTCGAGAAAAATGCGTTCAATGTTTTGCAGAAGGATAATTCAACATACAAACTGTTTAAAACGGTTTCATATAAAATGCTCTAGGTATCTCCTCCAATTTTACGAATTTCCTTAAAACATTTGGTAAAAGCATTATTAACAAATTCATCTTTCAGAAAATGAAATAAAAAACGACTTTTTTACAGAGTCCTGGTGCCTTAAGAGCGTTTAACCAGCCAGCGATTTATTATTCTCCGTACCAGCTTTTTAAAATCAAAACTCAATATCGATTTTATTTCATTCCAAATTTGCTTTAATTTAAACCTACATCCAAAAATGCTGAAAGGCGTGATGATAAAACTATTAAAACAATGTACTTTTTGTAATATTTTTTTGATTATAAGTATTTATCATTTTTTAATAATGTCTAAGTTAAATAAGAATGAAAAAAAAAAATCAGAAATATTGTATATTAGTTTGTAAGTGCGCAAATAAACAAACAAACGGACCAATTTTCGTCAAGAAACACATGAACGTATATATTTTTTAATGATTTTATTTAAACTAAAATTAAAATTCTAAAACATGCGATACCCAGATAATGTATTGATTTATTTTACTGCATGATTATATGATTTGAAATGGGTGTGGTATAATACAAAATATTTTTTGAAAATTTAACAAATCTGCCAGCGACCTATGGTATAACCATATTATACTAAAAATAAACATTTTTTCTCAAAATTTAGAACATGCCAATGCTAGATAAAAGAAAAATCTTTCGAAATCCATTTATAATTTTTTGTGGAAAAGAGTCAATACGTCTAAAATCTGATTTAAAAGTGACGTATTTCTGGTTTTCTCTGGTAATACCCTCTTAAAGCCTTGTTAAGGATTTGATCAAGGGAATGTAGAGGCGTTTGGAGGTCCTCTAGGACCTCCAATCCCTCGGGTACGTCCTGTTACACCCTGCATAAATGAAAAGTATATCGTACACAAAACACAAGATTTAGTCAAAATGAACGTACGTCCATTACAAAATCTATAATATAAAAATGAATCGCTGAATGTGTTGCTAAGCGCATAACTTCCGAACGACTGCACCAAATTGGATAATTCTTTTTTTTGTGTTCCTTATTGTCATGACAAGGTTTTTATATAACTGCTGGTGAGCTCTGGCATTATGAAATTTGTATTAAAAAATTGCAATTTATGGTAAGCGAGCTGTTTAAAAACTGAATGTATGGAATGCGGGAGGGGAGAGGGGAAATCGGGTAAGGGGTTCGCTGGAGGGGGGAAGGGAAACTGGAAGGGGGAGGGAGGGGGGAGTGAAGTGAGCAGAGGGAAGGTGGAGGAGGCGGAGTGGGAAAGCAAGAGGGGAAGGGGACGCGGAAGAGGAAGGGGAGGCAGAAGGGGGAACGGCACGAATGGGAATGGACACGCAGGGAGAAACAATTTCTTTATTAAAAATGGCATAGCAACGCATGCCGGAAACCAGCTGGTTACAAATAAATACAACGAACATTCACTTGTATTAAGTATGAACAGAGTGTGAAACTCCACGTATGAAACAATGTAACTTAATCGTGGTCCAAATGAACGCAGCTTCCCAACAGACGATGAGAAAATTAGAGGACATTAGCTGCGTTTTGATACGCCGCGATGAGATTGGTAAGATTTTAATTATCATTAGCTTCTTCCACACCCATCCATCAAGCAGGGTTTTATTAACTTGTTGTGCTTTGTCCACTGAAGTTAAAACTCGATAGAATTGGGCTGAAGGCGTTTCGTGTGTTCATTCTAGGCTCAATTTTCCTTTTGTCAAGGCTGTGATTGGATATCGTTTTGATAAGTATGATACAGTTAAAAATGACCTAATCGGTTAGGAATACCTTAGCTCAGTTGGTAGAGTCGCGGTCCGGAAAACTGAAAGTCCTGGATGCGAATCCCAGAGGTGCCAATTTTCAGATTTTTTTTCTGCAGATTTTCGTTTGAGTTTCCGCTAACGTTGTCTACATTTAATTAAATATTACAATTTGAGGTTTTACTCTTAAGTTAAAAATAAAAATAAACATAAATTTATAAGTTAAAAAAACAAAATAAGTTTTTTTTTTTTTAAAGAAAGACAAACATTCCCGGTCCCGGTTTACGAATAACCCAGCAATGTTTGAAAATCTACTACTATCACCACAGAAAGCCGAAAATTTTGCTTGTGTTGTGATGGAGGACTTATTCGAACATGCGACGCCCAAATGGGACCCAAGCGCGATGCCCACTCAACCAGCGACCGGTCAAATCTGTTAACAAGTTACCAGACTATATGTTAAAAAGTTTTGGTACTAATAGTACAGTTCATGGTTATCGTACAAAACATCGCAACAATTTCAGGCTTTTTAGGTTTAGAATAGATATTCACTAATTCAAATAGATATACTTAATTTGGGAGGCAGATTTTGGGTAACGCCGCCACGTGAACCCTATAATGAATTTAAAAGAATAGGCCACTTGCATGGATTTCATAACGACTTGGAAAAAATCGTGTGGATAGATTTTTATACTAAGATTACGAAAATGTTAGTAAATTTTTTTAGAAATGTACAGTTTTTTTTTATTTTTAAATAAATAAATCCATTATTTGGGCCCGTGACGTCACTACATGAAGATGTCCCAACTCCGAAAATGTTCCTATTAATTTTGTAAAATTCCACACTGATTTTTTTTTTATGTGGCAACACGTTGATTTCAAGCGAATTTTTGAATTTGACATTTAAAGTTCACTAGATTTATTGTTTGTTCTCTGCGAAATTATCATTTGGTATGACTTTTTGACAGATGTTATGAAAAAAACCCCGTTCATTTCACGCTGACTGTACGTGTTTTAGAGGTATAATGGTAGTGGTGCTGATTTTAACAAATTAAAATTTTATAATATTCTTATTATTATTATTATTTACAAGTACAAGTATATTATATTGGATTTAGTAATATAGACGTTGAACATTATAATGATTTATGATCAATAATATGGATCAAGGAAAAAAATATTTATGAGATGTAATATTTTTGGTATGCCTCGTTATTCTCCTGTGCCCTTTCTTGTGGAAAACGTTATTTTTTTTAAATGATTTTCGGCTATGTAATTATCGTTTTCGCACCTATAAAATTATGTCCCGTCTTTCCGGTTTATAAAAAATGGTCTGATTTTTCGGATTGATATTTTCAAAAAATCGCCAGGGTTTCAAAAATACGATAAAAAAAATACGGAATGTCTTAGAATATTAGCCTAAACCAGATTTTTTTTTAAATGTGATGCAAGTCACACAGCAAGTCACAGGCCCTGCGCCTGTGGAGCCCTGCGCCTGTGGAGCCCTGCGCCTGTGGAAATATTGACCTAGTCAAAGAATATGTCTACTTAGGGGTGACGGTGGATTGTAATATGAAATGGGATATCATATTTTTAAGCTATGTAAGCGCCTTCGAGCGATTGTAGGCAAACTGTATAAACTTAAATATTATGTACCCATCAAAACCATGAAACTAATCTATTTGTCCCTGGCTGAATCTAATGTGAGATATGGTATAACTTCTTGGGGGCACTCATGTAAAACAAACATCCAACATGTACAATCAATTCAAAACGCCATGGTCAAATTACTCGTCAGCAAAGCAGTTTATGACCAGCGGCAAAATATCACAATTATGTATAAATCCATAAATGTGTTACCTATTAGAGCTCTTTTTGGCATAAAATCTGTATGCAACATATCTTAGATAGCCCATACAAAACAATGGTGGATCACATGTACAATACTAGGCTTACACAAAATGAAGGGATGATAGTACCTAGATTTTCTAATAAACATGGCCAGCGAACTCTTGAATACATTGTACCACTTATTTTTAATATGCTGCCATATGATTTGAAAAAATGTTGCTCGACACCTAAATTTGCACTATTGTTTATTTATTTATTTATTGAAAAAAATAAGAAGTACATGAGAAACATAAGCTGCATATCTCACTAGGGCATTCCTGTATCGAGATATGCAGTTTTACATTGTAATTTAAACAAAAAACATACATATGAACTAAATAAAAATATAATTATAAATCTACAAAAAAATATAACAATAAGCAAATTAAAGATAACATAACAATAAGCAAATTAGATACTATAACAATAAGCAAATTAAAAGTACATAATAATATATAAGTTAAGTTATTAAATTTGGATTGTATGAAATATAGCTGAATTCCAGAATGATTTATGATACAAGCGACAACATGGGTAATCCAAAACCATCACTCTCAGTTATTATACATATTTTGACCATTTTCTTGAATAAATGTAATGTACCAATAGTTTTTATTTTTTCATTGAGCATATTATAAAGCAACGGAGCTTTATATGAAAAACTTCTTTGTCCAAAGGATGTTTTGGTATGTACCGGCTGATACATTAAAGAAGAGCCCAATCTAGTGATGCGCACTTGTTGAGATCTTTTCGCAGTGATAATGTTGTTGAAAAACTTACAGAGAGCCTGTATTATGAACAACTGCCTTATTGTCATAATTTTGCTTTCGCTATATAGTAACTGTGATGAATACATAAAACTTTTCTTGAACATTATTTTTAAAATTAATTTTTGTGCAATATTTAAAGGCTCTAGAGTAGTCTTATGGCAAGAACCCCAACAAATAACTATATTGGAATCAGATTTTATGTATTGACTTGACTCCTCGTGCATTTTTAATTTTTAATTATTAATATTTAATTTTTAATTATTTTTTTTAGACATATGTTTATTATTATTCTTTTTTATACTTATTTATGTTTTTATTATGTTTTTTATTAAATTGCAATAATTTTTATGATACAAAACATTGTATATTGTATCATGTTGTTGTCCACACTATTTTCCTGCCGACAAGCTACTTGCAGTAGCTTTGCAGGGTGCAATGTAAACAAGAAAAAAAACTATTTTCTCTTAATAGAAAGTGGCCTGTTACGATGTCCAGCTACTCTAGATATCTACCGACTAGTCTTACTTGAATTTACGGCACAATTTTTATTCCCAGTCGGTTTATAATTTTAAATTATTACAATTCTAGGAGATTATCTGCAGATATTATAATACTGTGCTCAGTGGCAATAGGGCATGCGCGGTGGTCCAAGGACTGAACATTATTAATTGCGGTCATTAGAAGAGAAATGAAGTAATTTAGTGTAAATATAATACGTGTCAATCAACATAGAAATGTACTTGTATAAGGAAGAAGGGTCACTTTTAGTTATTGGGGAATATTGAGAACTCAACATCTAAAGGCGGGTACAGATTGCTGTAACGTAACATGCAATGTAACATGAAAGGAACATTTCATAAGTGTGGACGCAGCGCGCGCACGAACCGAACATGTACCTACTCGCAGCTGTTCCCGGCATGCGCGCGGTGAACATAGCTCAGTCTGCCGAGAACAAGTTCTCTATTGTTCGCGCGCGTTCTGACGTACAGACACGAACAAGCCGTCCACACAGACGCTCCGCGCACACTGCGCGCCCCTTTGTATTCGGCGAAAAAACCGAAGCATTGTGGATTGCGGCGCGCACGAGTTGAAATGCTCTGTTCGCGCGCGGAGTATGCGCGGTTCGTGCGCGCAAGGCGTCCACACTATGAGAATTCTGTTACAATGCATGATACATTGCGGCAATGTGGACGGCAAATTCTTTCATTGCGTGTTACATTGCGTGTTACGTTACGGCAATCTGTACCCGCCTTTAACCAGCGGTTCCTAAAATGATAACATCCGTTTGATAGATTCTCCTTTTTTTACATTAGCTCCACACAGGTGGCCCAAAGGAAAATAATTCCCCTCGGGGCCTATGTCATCTTTGGGGATGCTGTGTGGAGGGTATTTTTGGAGATTTTTTTTTTTTTTTACTCACAATCAGTCCAAGCTTTGAGTTCAAGAATTCATTGAACCGTAGTTACAGACACACAACCGAAATTAATATTTACAAATATGAATTACATAAAAAAGTGTTGTTATTTATATTTTACTAACTTTTTCCCGCGGCGTCTTCCCTCTCCCTCCACCACTCCCCCTCTCCCCTCTAATCCCTCCCTCCCCACTCTAACCCCTTCCGTCGAAGTTATTCTGATGTATGTTGTCATTAAAATCCATTCAGTAGTTTTTGCGTGAAAGAGTAACAAACATACTTACATCCATTACACACTTTCACCTAAAGCAGGGTTCCCACTCAGCCACTTCCACCCCCCCACCCCCTCCCCCCTCTAACCCCTACCTCCCCACTCCAACCCCTCCCCCCTCCACCCCCCTCCCTCCTGCATTTATTTAAAGTACTCCACTAATAATTAGAATCGAATAAAGAATTATAGATATCTTACTAATCGTGCCACCTATTGCAATTCTTTTTATACAAATTTCATAATGCCAGAGCTCTGAGCTACAGCCTATATGTTATTCTAATGTATGAGCTATGTTATTGTAAAGTTTCATTAAAATTCATTCGGTAGTTTTTGCGTGAAAGAGTAACAAACATACATCCAGACATCTATACATCCATACAAATTTTCGCCTTTATAATATTATAGTAGGATTATTAAAAAAAAAAACATAAATTAAGTTTCAAAAATGGCCATTGAACATGGTAATCAATAAACAGATAGAATCCCACTGTTATTGGTGTTGTCCAGTCGTTTTCAGTGTCGCTGTCACTCCGGTATAATTGGAGAGGTTAATCGCTCGCAGGGGACTGACAACTGGAAGATGTGAAACGTGAAGATCTGGAAGAGTCGAAAGTATGTGGTTGTCGTCTTGTGTGATGGAGAGCAGGACCGGACTCGAACTTCTGTCTACCGTTTTATTTGGTTCCGCATCTTTTCATCCCTCGACAAAATACCCCCGACAAAATATCCCCGACAAACTATCCTACGGACAAAACATTCTACGACAAAATATCCTACGGATAAAACATCCCCCAACAAAATAATCTATGGACAAAATATCCACCGACAAAATATCCTACGGACAAAACATTCCCCAACGAAATAACCTACGGACAAAAAATCCTGCGACAAAATATCCTACGGACAAAATATCCCTTAACAAAATATCCTACGGACAAAACATCCTTCGACAAAATATCCTACGTACAAAATATCCCCCCCAAAATATCCTACGGACAAAACATCCCCCAACAAAATATCCTACGGTCAAAACATTCTACGACAAAATATCATGCGGACAAAACATCCCCCAACAAACTATCCTACGGACAAAACATCCTCCGACAAAATATCCAACGGACAAAACATCCTCCGACAAAACATCCTACGGACAAAACATCCTCCGACAAAATATCCAACGGACAAAACATCCTCCGACAAAACATCCTACGACAAAATATCATGCGGACAAAACATCCTCCGACAAAATATCCTACGGACAAAACATCCTCCGACAAAACATCCTACGACAAAATATCATGCGGACAAAACATCCTCCGACAAAACATCCTCCGACAAAATATCCTACGGACAAAACATCCTCCGACAAAACATCCTACGACAAAATATCATGCGGACAAAACATCCTCCGACAAAATATCCTACGGACAAAACATCCTCCGACAAAACATCCTACGACAAAATATCATGCGGACAAAACATCCTCCGACAAAATATCCTACGGACAAAACATCCTCCGACATAATATCATGCGGACAAAACATCCTCCGACAAAATATCCTACGGACAAAACATCCTCCGACAAAATATCCTACGGACAAAACATCCTCCGACAAAATATCCTACGGACAAAACATCCTCCGACAAAATATCCAACGGACAAAACATCCTCCGACAAAACATCCTACGGACAAAACATCCTCCGACAAAATATCCTACGGACAAAACATCCTTCGAAAAAATATCCTACGGACAAAACATCCTCCGACAAAATATCCAACGGACAAAACATCCTCCGACAAAACATCCTACGGACAAAACATCCTCCGACAAAATATCCTACGGACAAAACATCCTCCGACAAAATATCCTACGGACAAAACATCCTCCGACAAAATATCCAACGGACAAAACATCCTCCGACAAAACATCCTACGGACAAAACATCCTCCGACAAAATATCCAACGGACAAAACATCCTCCGACAAAACATCCTACGACAAAATATCATGCGGACAAAACATCCTCCGACAAAATATCCTACGGACAAAACATCCTCCGACAAAACATCCTACGACAAAATATCATGCGGACAAAACATCCTCCGACAAAATATCCTACGGACAAAACATCCTCCGACAAAATATCATGCGGACAAAACATCCTCCGACAAAATATCCTACGGACAAAACATCCTCCGACAAAATATCCTACGGACAAAACATCCTCCGACAAAATATCCAACGGACAAAACATCCTCCGACAAAACATCCTACGACAAAATATCATGCGGACAAAACATCCTCCGACAAAATATCCTACGGACAAAACATCCTCCGACAAAACATCCTACGACAAAATATCATGCGGACAAAACATCCTCCGACAAAACATCCTCCGACAAAATATCCTACGGACAAAACATCCTCCGACAAAACATCCTACGACAAAATATCATGCGGACAAAACATCCTCCGACAAAATATCCTACGGACAAAACATCCTCCGACAAAACATCCTACGACAAAATATCATGCGGACAAAACATCCTCCGACAAAATATCCTACGGACAAAACATCCTCCGACAAAATATCATGCGGACAAAACATCCTCCGACAAAATATCCTACGGACAAAACATCCTCCGACAAAATATCCTACGGACAAAACATCCTCCGACAAAATATCCAACGGACAAAACATCCTCCGACAAAATATCCAACGGACAAAACATCCTCCGACAAAACATCCTACGACAAAATATCATGCGGACAAAACATCCTCCGACAAAATATCCTACGGACAAAACATCCTCCGACAAAACATCCTACGACAAAATATCATGCGGACAAAACATCCTCCGACAAAATATCCTACGGACAAAACATCCTCCGACAAAATATCATGCGGACAAAACATCCTCAGACAAAATATCCTACGGACAAAACATCCTCCGACAAAATATCCTACGGACAAAACATCCTCCGACAAAATATCCTACGGACAAAACATCCTCCGACAAAATATCCTACGGACAAAACATCCTCCGACAAAATATCCTACGGACAAAACATCCTCCGACAAAATATCCAACGGACAAAACATCCTCCGACAAAACATCCTACGGACAAAACATCCTCCGACAAAATATCCAACGGACAAAACATCCTCCGACAAAACATCCTACGACAAAATATCATGCGGACAAAACATCCTCCGACAAAATATCCTACGGACAAAACATCCTCCGACAAAACATCCTACGACAAAATATCATGCGGACAAAACATCCTCCGACAAAATATCCTACGGACAAAACATCCTCCGACAAAATATCATGCGGACAAAACATCCTCCGACAAAATATCCTACGGACAAAACATCCTCCGACAAAATATCCTACGGACAAAACATCCTCCGACAAAATATCCAACGGACAAAACATCCTCCGACAAAACATCCTACGACAAAATATCATGCGGACAAAACATCCTCCGACAAAATATCCTACGGACAAAACATCCTCCGACAAAACATCCTACGACAAAATATCATGCGGACAAAACATCCTCCGACAAAATATCCTACGGACAAAACATCCTCCGACAAAACATCCTACGACAAAATATCATGCGGACAAAACATCCTCCGACAAAATATCCTACGGACAAAACATCCTCCGACAAAATATCATGCGGACAAAACATCCTCCGACAAAATATCCTACGGACAAAACATCCTCCGACAAAATATCCTACGGACAAAACATCCTCCGACAAAATATCCTACGGACAAAACATCCTCCGACAAAATATCCTACGGACAAAACATCCTCCGACAAAATATCCTACGGACAAAACATCCTCCGACAAAATATCCTACGGACAAAACATCCTCCGACAAAATATCCTACGGACAAAACATCCTCCGACAAAATATCCAACGGACAAAACATCCTCCGACAAAACATCCTACGGACAAAACATCCTCCGACAAAATATCCAACGGACAAAACATCCTCCGACAAAACATCCTACGACAAAATATCATGCGGACAAAACATCCTCCGACAAAATATCCTACGGACAAAACATCCTCCGACAAAACATCCTACGACAAAATATCATGCGGACAAAACATCCTCCGACAATATCCTACGGACAAAACATCCTCCGACAAAATATCATGCGGACAAAACATCCTCCGACAAAATATCCTACGGACAAAACATCCTCCGACAAAATATCATGCGGACAAAACATCCTCCGACAAAATATCATGCGGACAAAACATCCTCCGACAAAATATCCTACGGACAAAACATCCTCCGACAAAATATCCTACGGACAAAACATCCTCCGACAAAATATCATGCGGACAAAACATCCTCTGACAAAATATCCTACGGACAAAACATCCTCCGACAAAATATCATGCGGACAAAACATCCTCCGACAAAATATCCTACGGACAAAACATCCTACGACAAAATATCATGCGGACAAAACATCCTCCGACAAAATATCCTACGGACAAAACATCCTCCGACAAAACATCCTACGACAAAATATCATGCGGACAAAACATCCTCCGACAATATCCTACGGACAAAACATCCTCCGACAAAATATCATGCGGACAAAACATCCTCCGACAAAATATCCTACGGACAAAACATCCTCCGACAAAATATCATGCGGACAAAACATCCTCCGACAAAATATCATGCGGACAAAACATCCTCCGACAAAATATCCTACGGACAAAACATCCTCCGACAAAATATCCTACGGACAAAACATCCTCCGACAAAATATCATGCGGACAAAACATCCTCTGACAAAATATCCTACGGACAAAACATCCTCCGACAAAATATCATGCGGACAAAACATCCTCCGACAAAATATCCTACGGACAAAACATCCTACGACAAAATATCATGCGGACAAAACATCCTCCGACAAAATATCCTACGGACAAAACATCCTCCGACAAAATATCCTACGGACAAAACATCTTCCGACAAAACATCCTACGACAATATATCATGCAGACAAAACATCCTACGACAAAATATCCTGCGTACAAAACAACCCCCAACATAATATCCTACGGACAAAACATCCTCCGACAAAATATCATGCAGACAAAACATCCTCCGACAAAATATCCCACTGGCAAAATATCCTCCGACAAAATATCCTACGGACAAAACATCCCCCAACAAAATATCTACAAAAACCTAACCTAACATAACCTAAGCTAACCTAGCAAAACCTAATCTAAACTAACCTAACCTAACATAACAAAAAAATGGGACAAAAATAATACAGATAACCTGTAAAAACAATTAATTATTGTCCAAAAATAGTAAAATGTTAAATAAGGTTAGATTTTAGTAGATATTTTGTTGCGGATGTTTGGTCCGTAGGATATTTTGTATTACCTCTGACTTCAAACATATAAATACACTTAAAACTCTTTACTGTTCGCTGGTCCGCCCTCACCTTGAATATGCTAGTGTCATTTGGTCTCATTTTTATGCTGTCCACATTTGTTACATCGAATCTGTACAACATCGCTTCCTACGAGGAATTGCTTGGAGGTTAGGTCTTGAAAGAGGAGAATACTCGTATGATGAAATTGAACAAACTTTAAACATTTCCTCTTTAGAAAAACGTAGAAAGGACTCTGATCTAATATGCATTTTCAAAATTATCAACAGTATTACTGACACACCTGCTTTGTTACAACTCATCCAGTTCAACATTCCTTCCCGTAGACTCCGAAATAATGCATTGCTGTTCCTCAATCAACATTCTACTAATTATGGATATCATTCTCCTTTATCCAGAATGTCGAGACTTGTCAACACAAATCAAGGCATTGAATTTTTTGGTGTAAGCCTAAATGACTTTCGGCAGTCGTTACGCAATGTGGTTTTTTAAATTCTTTTTAAATCCACCTTCAAGCTACTTGTAGTTATCTTCTCTATTTTCTTTTATATTATATGTATTTTGTCAATGCTCTTCATCTATGTGTAATCTCCTTTCATTGTGATCTCTCTTTTTTTCTTTTCTGTTCGTGTTATTGTTATATTGTTGATTGGACTATTTGTCCGTAAATAAATAAATAAATAAAGACACGCGCTGTGTAATCAGCCCAGTCACGGAGCGTTCTGCTACTTGTACATTTGCGAACAAGCACGAGCCGTGCTACGGATTATGGGAAAGAAACGAAGCAACCGCGAGTTCGCGGTTGCTTGTAAAAAGAGCTACTTATTCTAAATCAGATTTTATGACGAAGACTTCTTCTCCTAACAAAACCGCTACTTTTTAAGTGATTATTGTTTGTCGTTCGTTAAAGCATCGCTCCATCCCTGTGGGATCGTGTAAAAGTGACCCGATGCGACAGTGTGAAATGTGATTTAAAAACGGTTTCATGTTACGATTTGTGCACGGTGGTCTCTCACGTCAAACTAACAAACATAATGTGAGGACTTTTATATCTTATAATATTTATTTTAATGCGTTAAGAACTTATCCTAAAGTGGGTTCAACTATAATTCTTTGGTTTTGGATCGAAGAGAATCATAGAAATCTATCTATCTATCTTCTATATATCTATATCTATATATATATATAAATAAAAATTAATCGCCGAAATGTATGTACGCGCATAACTTCCGAACGACTGCACCAAATTGGACAATTCTTTTTTTCTGTGTTCGTTATTGTCAGGACGAGGTTTGTATAAAACTACTGGTGAGCTCTGGCATTATGAAATTTGTATAAAAAATTGCAATAGGTGGCATGCGAGCTGTTTGAAAGGGGTGAAGGGGGGGAGTGGAGTGGGGAGAGGGAAGGTGGAGGAGGCGGAGTGGGAACGCGAGAGGGGAAGGGGACGCGGGAGAAGAAGGCGAGGCGGAAGGGGGACGGGAAGAATGGGAAAGGACACGCAGGGAAAAACAATTTCTTTATTAAATGGCATAGCAACGCATGCCGGGAACCAGCTAGTACTTATGATAAAAACAGAATTTTCCGGGTTGAATCTTAGCATTTAAGCAAATACATTTTATTTCATTACTTAACCCTGAAATAATATCCATTAACTGTTGAATTAAGGTAGACACGCAAAATTCCCGATTCTTTCCATATAAATGTACCTTTAAATTAGTTATTTTCTATCCCTTTGAAAAAAAAATTGTTCCATAGTCTAGATAAAATAATTTAAGAAATTTATAATTTGGTTTCTAAATATTTAAATTTTGATATTGAAAATATACATTGGCTTAAAAATTAAAGACCTGCATACGTAAAATAAAAGAAACATAAAATTTTAAATTCAGATTCCTTTTCTTAAGAAAATCTATAATATAAAAATGAATCGCTAAATGTGTTGGTAAGCGCAAATCTCGAGATCAGCTGAACCGATTTCGCTAATTCTTTTTTAGAATATTCCTTGAAGTAAGAGGATAGTTCTTACGGAGAGAAAAATTTAGAAAATTGTGCAGAAAATTGGATAATTTCAGAAAACATGAGCATGTTTGACAGTTCGCGTGTTTGAGAATGACATTTTGCAAAACATTGATTGTTCAATCAGGATTCTATTTATGAAAATCTTTAATAAATTTATTTAAAGTAGGTACTCCCCTAATAGTTTGAATCGAATCAAGAATTTTAGATATTTTAAATAGGTACCTATGTTAGGTACCAAATTTAATATACATGAAAAATGGAAATTTGAATAAACATTGTAAAAGGTGGCACACGTGCTGTTTAATAACTGAATGTACTGGGATTGAATATATGGAACGCGGGAGGAGGGTTGACGGGACGAAGGAGCGGTAAAGGGAAGAGGGAAGGCGGGGAAGGTGTAAGGGGAACGCGAGAGGGGAAGGGGACGTGTGAGGGGGAGGGGGGTGCGTGGGACGGGGGAAGGGGGGGAGTGGAGTGGAGAGAGGGAAGGTGGAGGTGACGGAGTGGGAATGCGAGAGGGTAAGAGGACGCAGGAGAAGAAGGGGAGGCGGAAGGGGAACGGGAAGAACGGGAAAGGACACTCAGGGAGAAACAATTTCTTTATTAAATGGCATAGCAACGCATGCCGGGGCCGGCTAGTTTGTAATAAAACCATAGCTTCCTTTTTTATCATATTCACTCAATTTTGTTTTGAAATTAAATGCTAAATTTTGTTGTTCACGAAAATTATTATTGTAAGATAATTGGGTTTGAAAAATATCTGAACAACAGTTTTCTTTCTAACATAAAAAAATCACAAATTTTCGCATGACTGGAAGAGAGATATCTAACTTTTAATAATGCACGGTCGCCATGGGACGATTTGGGTCTCCTGTTATTATAACGGCATTTGATGTTTTGGTTCAATTTTGGTCAACAACGGATTAGCCATGTTTGGTGACCAGATCTGTATAGCCAGGTATTTCCTCGCCTTCCTTTTCCCATCTCCTTCCCCTCCCCACTACCTTCGGCCTCACTACATACCCCAATTGGGGATGCCATAGTCTCGCTGGCTCCAGACGGCAGCAGCTGGAACTCTTGTGAGGTATTCACATAAAAAAATCACAAAATATATAAAAATCACTTTAACGCGTAAGGCACACTAAAAAAATATACATTTTTGTCTTGTGGCTTCCTCTTAAGCCTGGTTAACCACACCCGGTTCCATGACAGTTGATCGGGCGACAGACCCTCCCAAAGGTTGATCCGGCGGACAGTTGATCCCTCCGACAGCTAAACCCTCCGACAGTTGATCCCCTAAAAGATTATTTTTTCAAGTATGCAAAGAGAATATACGGCCATACAACCAAAGTCGATATACCTACGAGTACTTACATCTGAAGGCATCTTGTGTGAAAGTCCGCTGTAAAAATATTTTTACCAACAATAATTGTGACTCTCCGAAGGAGCACGTGGTAATAAAAAAATACGACATACTTTTTCGTTATTTATTTTTGGGGTGTTATGCCGTGTTGCGCTACCTCCTTCTTTAGCCAACGTTTCGGACATCGTTGCAGTGTCCATCATCAGGGCAGATCCGGCAGATCCGGTAGATGTGTCACATCTGCCGGTTTTTTTTGTTGTTTTTGTTTTTGTTTTTGGGGTGTTATGCCGTGTTGCGCTACCTCCTTCTTTAGATGGCAGATGTGACACATCTACCGGATCTGCCAGATCTGCCCTGATGATGGACACTGCAACGATGTCCGAAACGTTGGCTAAAGAAGGAGGTAGCGCAACACGGCATAACACCCCAAAAACAAATAACGAAAATGCTTTTGGCCGTGAAAATCTTAAAACTTATCTACGACATAATTATACGTGCAGAGGGCTTAGTAAAAAACCGCTAAAGGTTGCTACTTGCATATAATATAAATTATTTTATCTGAATATAATTTTCATATGTTCGAAGCCATCTAGAGTTTGCGTCAACTGTGTGGTCTCCATTTTATGCAGTACATGTAAACAAAATTGAATCGATTAAAAAAAATCATAAAATGCCTTTATTACAAATCGCACAATCGTCTTAATAATTATCTTGATGCAACAATTTTTTTCAAAATCGATGCATTGAGTGTACGCAGACAATTCTCTGATGCGATGTTGCTATATAAAATCGTAAATAATATAACTTACAGTTTGGCAATTAAGTGTAGAAAATAAATGATGGCGCTGCGATCGTTTTCTAGTTTTAAATGGCAACACCAAGATGGCTCATAAGACAAAGAATGTATGTTTAAAAAAACACTTCTGGCAAAATGCATATTTCATAACGTATTTGTATTTTCAAAAAATTTGCACAAAAAACTGTAATTTAATAGAAGCAAAATAAAACAAAACAAGTTTTAAGTGGGCGTTTATTTCGATATAAAAACGTAGGTACTTAAAAATTTAAGTATGTTAATTCAACACCCGACATGTAATTATTGTCTTTGTCCTCGTGTGATTCTTCTTCTTCCGTATCTCCATCTTCATCTAAACGCAGTTCATCGATATCATCATATATAGTACTGCCTCGTGCATAATATTCTGCCTCAATTTTCATCACGTGTTTGCAACAATTTTTCCAATCGATCATCAACACTTATGCTATTACATATTATTATTATTATGCCCATTTTCCGTTTTCCCGGTGTTTCAAATTTTCCATCTGCCTTTTCCCCTTCCTTGACGATTCGTCTTACCGTTATTTCAGATTTACCTGTGTGTGAAAAACATCATTAAAATTATCATTATAGAAGGTAGTTTTAAAAACACACACTAGATAATATTCACTTAGAAAGAAAAAAAAAGAAAACGAGAAAAAAGTAACTTTTCTACGAGTTTAAAGAAGTTGCATATTATTATTTTTTTATTGAGTTATTCCCTTTTTCCTGTGGCCGCATATTAACTGTCAAATCGAAATGTCAAATTCGAATTTTTTAACATAACCTCAAATCAGATTGTAATGGTTATTATCGCTCGAAAATTGGCATAAATCTTGTAATACTAATGAAATTTATTAAACAAACTATACTACGTACCAGTCATTTCTGCAGTTCGTTTGTAAACATCTTCTAAATCAGATAGAAGCTTCTTCGCGTGACACTCGGCTAAGCAGCGTTGAAAAACGCCGAATATAACCCCTCTTGCATCACTATGTAATGGTTCATTCATTTTAATTAAATTCAGGCAAACAATGAATAAAAATATTATCAAATCAGCGATCTTCTACTCAGATTTTAGACAATAAATCAACCATAACATGCGATAACATGACAGCCATAGGAAACGTCATATAATTCGGTGCTGCCATAGTAATGAAAACGTTTAGTTCCAATTTATTTAATTTCTTCACTTTCTTGCCAAACTATACTGTCCTGAATTATTGAACAGAATAGATTTTAAAGTACCTACACGGCACACACGTTTATGTAATATTTTTAAAGAGAAACACTGTAAAACAAATTCAAACCAAAATGCTTGCCTTATAAGACTGTGTTCAACATATGTATAATAACCTTTTCTCTGATATAGATATTTTTAATTGTGACGAAAGTAAATATAAAAAATTCTATTAAAAGTGTATTAAAATTATCGAAATAAATTTAATGATATATTATGTAATGACTTAGATTGTGTATACCTACCTCGTGTTATATGCAATATCTTTTAGTTGTTGTAAGATTTCAGTTTGAGTTAATTATTAATTTCTAGATACACAATGTAATAGTGTGAGGAAATCTGTAATTGGTTTCTCAGTAAGGTAAAATAAACACGTTTAAATTAATCAAATTGTAAACTGTTGATTTCCCTAAAATAATAAAACAAAATAAAAATAACACAAGAGTCCCAACTACTCCCAACCGTCTGAGGCCAGTGAGACTATGGCATCCCCAATGTTGGGATGTTGTGAGTTTGATGGTAGTGTGTATGGGAAGGAGATGTGGAAAATTTACCTGGCTATTCAGATCTAGTCACCAAACACGACTAAACCAGAGTATTTTTCCCAATTCGACTGCACTTTTTTTACATTAGATCTCAGACGAGGAAATTTGGGACTCTTGTGTTATATTCAGATAAAAAAATATATATATTATATGCAAGTAGCAACCTTTAGGTAGTCAATTGTAGGGGGGTCAATTGTCGACGGATCAATTGTCATCACCACGCCCTAGCAGAGATTAGCAGATTCCTAATCTCTGCTAGCTTTATGGTCGTTTTTTATTATCATCGGTAAGTTGTACAGTAGCATCATAACATGACAGTTTTTCTCTAAAACGATGTTCGTAAAATCTTTTGAATTTTTTTTCTTTATTATAATAATTTTGATAATATTTTTTTTTTTGAATTAGACAATTCACCCTAAAAAGAGTGCTTTGTGGTGATAATAATAATTTTGTTTTATGTAATAGTAATATTATATTTCATTACAATATAATATTATTATGCGAACCTTACGTGTGAATATTTTCGTGATTTACACTTTTCGTTTATGTTTTCTTCTACTTTTATTTCAATAAATAAATATATATATATAATTAAAATAGTATATATATATATATAATTAAAAATATATATATAATTAACACACACTAAACTATATTATAATGACAACGGTTGGTGGTGAATGCGTTACCTCACCTATATTTGCATGTGTGTGTGTGAATTAACGTTGACAACGGCTGCGGTTAAATATTTTGGTAATAAACATAGCAAGTGATACAACCAACGATAGTTAAAATACATTTTTATTAATAATTAAATTTATTACATAGCATAAATACAATTTATCCTAAGGTAAATTTATTTTTATATTTTAGACACTGTAAGATTATCGGTATGATTATTCTGTGAACCGTCATTCATATTTGTTTTATTTTAGGGAAATCAATAGTTACATTATACGAGTACATTTAAAATGAAAAGTATTCACAAAAAGCCACAACTTATTCATATATTTCCTCATCAAACAGTAATAACTGAAGGGTAATTATTAATTATTACGTATGTTTTAATAAATAGCAGATACCTATTTTGTGATGTGACATAATAATTTTAAATTATCATCTACATAGAAAAATTTCAGATAATAAAGGTAAGAGCAGCAACAGAAGTACAAGTTATACGAACAAGTAAGAAGAAGGATACTAACTGAGTGCTAATTAGTTAGAATCATGAAAGGATATTCTTATAAACCCGAGCTAGTTAGAGGATTATCTCAACCGGTTTATAAAGGACAATCCGCAATACAATACATTACGGTTTATTTCCAAAATAATAATAACAGACATGATTTATTAATTTAAGTACCTATATACTTATTAATTTATAAAAAGGTACAAACAATTACAAAAATCTAATCAGACAAATGATAAAATTATGTCATATTTAAAATAGAAACGTTATAGATAGTATTAAAAAGCAATGTTATAGATAGTATATCTATATCATAATATTCAGTAGTAGTATATACATAACAATTCAAAAAATATTAATAAAAATCATCCTAAAAAAGCCCTATTACTATCCAACTATAAATGTTTTTCAAGATTTCCCGGTTCCCCCACTTACAAAAATTTATGACAAAATTGCACTATTACAAAGATTACAAATTATTACAAATACATAAAGATTTCTTTAGTAAAAATAATTTACCACAATTAAATATAAGCAAAAGAATAATATCTGTTGGAGGATTTACCGTGCCACTAGTGCGAACCACAACAGCACAGCATCACTATACATTCAAGGGTATAAAATTATTTAATAAATTACCCCTTGATATACGATCGGAAGAAAGCTACGAAAAATATTAAAAAAAAAATTAAAATATTCTAGTACCACCTCATAAATTTAACTTATTGTATATTATATTTAGAAATATGCACCTATTGCATATTTAGAAATATATTTTTGCCTTATCAATACTTCAAATCATTTATTAACTAAACTATATTTTTATTACTTTTATCTGTATTTTCTCATAAAATCACTAATATTTTTTGTTAAATTACTAATATTTTTTGTTTTAATTTAAACAAATGTTTTTTTTTTATTTGTGATCTCCTAAACCAGGGGTGGGGAACCTACGGCCCGCGGGCCGCATGCGGCCCGCGAGGCCTTTTGGTGCGGCCCGCGGGCACTTTTGGTGCTGCCAGCTGAAAGAACCACAAAAAAATGCACAGAACGGGATGGTTTTTTTCATGGTGTTACAGATGCATTTTTAAGACGTTATTACAAAATCACGGAAAAATATGGAAGCTCACGATCACGTGACAATAGCACCTCTCACCCGCACATTTCGGAGCGACCGAGTCCCGTGCCACTTTAGGCCACTGCGCAGAAAAGTCTCACAGTGAACTGTGATGTAAATCTATCGGTCTTTACTTTTCTGCGCGGCGGCCTGAAGTGGCGCGGGACTCGGTCGCTCCGAAGTGTGCGTGTGGGAGATGCTTATGGTATGATTTGGGCATGGTGTTTTACCATTTGAGAATAATTGGGCATGGTGTTTGACCATTCATAAACGATAATAAATCAGTAGGTAGAGAATTTCTGTCCTTGACACATAACGAAAGAATTCGACGGAAACATAAAATGTTATCATGATCCGTTGTTAGTTTTTTACGGTTTTTTGTAGGTTTTAAAAGACATTTTAAAATAGATGAATTATAGAAAAGAAAGTTAAGTAGACAGATTTTTTTTAAAGTTTCTTGATATGTAATAGCTTTACCTACGATAAAAAGTTATAAATGTACATACCTACTCCTATTTTTATTTTTGTTTGTGATTTTTCAAATAGGTTCATACACCCATTGTCCTAGTACAATCCTTGTTTGTATGTACCTACATTATGTTTAAAACTTTTTTTTTAAATTTGAATCAATCACATATGTTGGTAAATTAGAGTTAAATTTATTTACATTTTCTCCTAATTTTATTTGCTTTGGTGTAATAAAAATAGTGATGAACGGGACGTAGTAGGTAGTTACTCTCATTATCGTCCTGGTGTAAGACCACCAAACACAATTATTGAAACTTTACTTGAAATAGTTTTAGCCGTGTTCGGTTACCAGAACTAAGTCACTAAATCTTAACAGACGGATTGCAATCTTTAGAGCACAGGCGTCGGGTGGGAATGCTATCCTTGTTCTACCGGTATTACAATGGAAGATGCTCCGAGGAACTAGCATCATTGATCCCTTCGGCACCGGTGCATTGTCGGGAAACACGCCTAACGCGTGCCCAACATTTGTACACGGTTGACATTTGTCACATGAGAACGGGTCGTTTCTTCGACTCGTTCTTGTGTTCAACAGCTCGGCTGTGGAATGATTTGCCGGCCTCTGTGTTTCCTCCTTCCTACAACATGGGTCTCTTCAAGACCAATGTTCATTCCTTCCTCTCCTCAAAAAGACCCTCCACACAGCATCCCAGATGACATAGGCCCTGAGGGAAATTATTTTCCTCAGGGCCTCCTGTGTGGAGTTAATGTAAAAAAAAAAAAAGGTACTTCCCCGCCTTCCTTTTTCCCAACTCCTTCCCTTCCCCGCTACCTTCAGCCTCACAACATACCCCAATTACCAAACACCCAACATACCAAAATATACAACTATTATAATGACTTCAGCCATGCTTCAGGTAGTTTTTTTCTGAAAACCTTGCCTAGTGGACACGTGCGTGCATGGCACCCCTAGCCGGCCGTATTCCGAACAGCGACCAGATGCGACATTTTGAAATAAATTCACATAATATATATTTTTCTAGTGGCATCTTTCGGATTTTAACGAAACTTTTTGAAAACAAAATAATCTCAAAGTGAATGATAGAGACCGTTTTGTCCGCCAGATTGCTCTGATGCTATTTTGTACTAATATTATACCTATTCCTCATCGCGTTAACAGATTCCTAACAAATAAGTTCTTAACGATTCCGTCCTTACACGCCCTATAATATTTACACCGCAATTATAAGTAAGGGGGCAACGGATTAAATAAAGTTTTTTACTAAGTCCTTCGTATTTATTTGTCTCTGGTCGAGATGTCGCTATAATGGGTTTCGTGTCTCCACCCGGATTATACGATCTCTCAGATGACAAAATCTTCTAAAGCCTTAACTAGGCTTTCACACGGTAGGAATTTGGTACAAGGTGCAATATACTTCACTCCCCCACGGATTTAATTTAATTTAATAATTATGCGTATTGACAGTATTTTTTTAAGTGAAAACTTCTTAAGCACCGTTGTGATTTGAAACTCGATGAAACGAAAAATAGCGACACCAAAAAGAGACAAACACCTACATCTATAGGATTTAGCTTGCTTCGTAGCCTTCGTAGCCTCGTAGCCTCCATATTCTTGTCTACTTTAGTTTTCTGAAGGTTTCACTTCTATCACGTGCGAACTGCATACTTGTAATTTATTTGAGGTGAAAACTTCTTTAAACTGATTTGTAACTCGATGAAACGAAAAATAGCGACACTTAAAAGAGACTAAAACATATATCTATAGGATTTAGCCTACGAGAGAGTGAGATAGAATATCTAATCTTTGTGCGGTGCTTCGTAACCCACTCTAGTCTACTTTAGTTTTCTGAAGGTTTCATTAGTACCACGCGTAATTTTTTTGAAGTGAAAACTTTTTAACACTGTTGTGATTTGAAACTCGATGAAACGAAAAATCGACACTAAAAAGAGACAAACACATATATCTATAGGATTTAGCCTGATAGTAAAATCGTCTCCTTTTTGTACGGTGCCTCGTAACCTCCTCACTCTTGTCTATTTTAGTTTTCTGAAGGTTTCACTTCTACCGCGTGTGAACTGCACTCGATGTTTTTTACTTACCAAACGGTGTTCAGAAATCATTAGTAGCACGTTCCGAAACGAGATGATTCTACATCATAACCATAGAATTCTATATAATTATTTCTTTATTACTAGTGAGTACCCGGCGTGCGTTGCAATTCCACACAAAAAAATATTTTTTTCTCTATGCGTGTCGTTTCTCATGCATCCCCGTTCCCGCCGCCATCCCAGTGAATAAATATGTCGGAATTCCACGCCGGCGTCACTGGTTTAATCATCTACTAGCCAGATTCTCCATCATTGCACAAGCACATCTTTTACAAGAATTAAAAAAACTATTAGGTTGGATACGATTTTAGATTTTCACAGCCAAAAATATTTTTGTTATTGGTTTTTGGGGTATTATGCCGTGTTGCGCTACCTCCTTCTTTAGCCAACGTTTCGGACAGCGTTGCAGTGTCCATCATCAAGGCAGATGTGTAATAGTTAGGGGTGATGTTTGTACTTATCTACTTAGGAGCGATACCGTGTCGCCAGCTCCACTCCTCTACGAGCTGGCGCTACAATATACTTCAACATGTTTTTTTTGCGTTTAGCCTTGATGTAACCGTCAATTACCGGATACCAAGAACTATTGAGTTTAGTTCCGTCGTCTCTATTAATATTTATAGGGTTTTTGTGAATTTCAATTGCCTCCGTAATCA
This sequence comes from Limnephilus marmoratus, assembly GCA_917880885.1. Taxonomy (NCBI): domain Eukaryota; kingdom Metazoa; phylum Arthropoda; class Insecta; order Trichoptera; family Limnephilidae; genus Limnephilus; species Limnephilus marmoratus. Next base: position 12,097,644 of record OU862930.1, on the reverse strand, counting down.
GGCGTGCTCTATGAGTTTTGGGTCTTCCCAGGACTTCCGGAACAAATCCAAAGTAATGGCCGGTTTCAATTAAATGCTCGGCGATTGCCGATTTATCAGGGTGGCCAAGTTTACATGCTCGAAAGTGTTCCGATATCCTTTTGGAGATAGTCCGCTCTGTCTGGCCCACATAGACCTTATCACATCCGGAACAGCTGAGTTTATATACCTACTCCATCTGTTTCCAGAGGAAACTTGGTCTTTGCAGGCCTCAAAAAGTCTCGTATTTTTGTCGTGGTTCCGAAGACAGTCTTGATGCTTTCTTTTTTCAATAGCCTGGCAATTCTGTCTGTCACATTGTGAACGTAAGGCAGGAAAGCGCAGCCCTTTGACTCTTGTTCAATTCTGTCTTCGTTTGGTGCAGATTTGGCTCTTATGATTTGCCTTGTCTGCCTTGCTGGGTAACCGTTACGCTCCAGTGCATCGGTCGGTTTTGTAAGTTCTGCTCCGATTTTTGTTTCTTCACATATTCTGGTCGCTCGGGTCACCAATGTATGGATAAGTCCTCTCTTCTGCGCTGGGTGGTGATGGAAATCAGCATGTAGATACCGAAACGTTGGGAACCAGCATGTAGAAACGTTGGCTAAAGAAGGAGGTAGCGCAACACGGCATAATACCCCAAAAACCAATAACAAAAAAAACTATTAGGTTATTCGTAAAATGTTGAATTTAAAAAAAAAAATTGTTTACATGAACTCCACACAGGAGGCCCTGAGGAAAATAATTTTACTCAGGGCCTATGTCACTTTTGGGGATGCTGTGTGAAGGGTTTTTTAAGGAAAGGAAGGAGAGTTCTGGGAAGGAAAAGGGTTTAAGGGATGGGTAGGAATCTGGGGTTCAGTGTGTCCTGGTCATCCGCCTCCAAGACCTAGTCAAACCTCACCCTATGAACCCGGTCACCCCTGCTAAATCACCAAACGTAGCGAGCCACATTCCCGCCTCCCAAATAATTCAGTCTGCTAATATTAATTAGATCTCTTCTGCAAATTGGAGTTCTTCATTTTGGAGACAACAGGAGGGATTTTGAAAATATTAAAAAATATTAAAGAATATAATAAATCTTAATTATTTAGTTAATCATTGTTAATATGTATTTCCCCCCGCCACTGTTCTGTCAACAAGGCTACTCTCTTGATTGACCAGACCTCCGTGGAAACTTAATCGCTCCTCGGTAAACCGGGCTTCTAGTACAGCATGGACGGCACGTGATGGTGAAACCTGGACGTTGTTGCAAACGGTTCCTTTAAAAAAGAGAACATTTAAAATAAGTTAATAAAATTAGAGAAAAGTTGAAAGTTATGTAAATAAAAATTTTGATGTATCATTTTCGACGACTTTAAAAAAAATACTTCAAAATCAAACAAAAAAAAATTCTCCCACATGTCGTCATTAGTCACTCAGCCGAGTAACCGCCCAACATCTTACCCCGCCCCCAACTGTCCAAAACCTACTATATTTTTATGCTTTTGCAGAAAAAAAAACATCAAAAATCTCATGTAGAATTTTTACTCAAAATAATCGGGAACCACAGATTAAATTAAATCATAATCGTAGTCAGGAATCACTGGTTATAAATTAAGTCAAGGGCGTCCTTTCAACTTTCAACTGTTGCTGATCTTGCTTTTTTTAAAACGTGATTTTAACCCTTATATATAAAGAAACAGTATAAAGGACAAGGTCAAAATCGCTTGCACCAACATCTTTCAACGTAACACTTCATTTGATTAATCTAGCTTCTTGGAATGATTGTAAATTATTATTGTAGAAAGCAATCACTTTGTGGTTTGACATCCTACTAATATTATAAAGGGGAAAGTTTGTATGGATGTATGTTTGTTACTCTTTCACGCGAAAACTACTGAATGGATTTGAATGAAACTTTACAATAATATAGCTCATACATCAGAATAGTGTATAGGCTATAGCTTAGAGCTCGGGCGTTATGAAAAATAATTTAATTTTTCATACATTTTCTGTCGGTAACAAAATCGATTTATTGCAAAACGTCAGAAAAAAACAAACCAATTGTCACCTTGGAAACGATATTTTTTTTTTTTTTTAATTTGGCAATTCACCCTAAAAAGATTGCTTTGCTGGCGTCGTACTTAATAACTATCTCTAAAATGAATCGCCGAAATGTATGTATGCGCATAAATCCGAACGAGTGCACCAAATTCTTTTTTTTGTTGTTCGTTATTTTGTATAAAACTACCGTTGAGTTCTGGCATTATGAAATTTGTATAAAAAATTATAATAGGTTGCACGCGAGCAGTTTGAAAACTTAATGTATCGGGAATGAATGTGTGGAATGCGAGAGGTGAGAGGGGGGAGTGGGGAGGTGGTTAGGGGAGGGAGAGGCGGGAGGGAAGGAGGAGGGTGTGGGGAGGGGTAGAGGATGGGGGGAAGGGGGTTGATGGGGGGAGTGGTGTGGGGAGAGGGAAGGTGGAGGAGGCGGAGTGGGGGGGGAGAGGTCGGAGGGGGGTAAGGGGAAGGGGTGAGGGGAGGGGTGGGTGGAGGTAAAGGGGGAGTGGGTTGATGGGAGTGGAGAGAGGGAAGGTGGAGGAGGCGGAGTGGGGTGGGAAAGGTGGGAGGGAAGGAAGTGGAAGGGGAGGGGTGGAGGAAGGTGGGGGGAGGTGGAGTGGGAGGGGTATGGGGTGGGGGAGGGGTCGGTGGAGAAGGAGATGGAGGGAAAGGGGGGTTGATGGATGAGTGGAGTGGGGAGAGGAAAGGTGGAGGGTGGAGGAGTTTGGGGAGGGGTGAGGGGAGGGGGGAGGGGGAGGGTGGTTGAAGGGGGGAGTGGAATGGGGGGAGGGGTGGGTGGAGGGGGAGGGGGTTTATGAGGGTGGTGGAGTGGGGAGAGAGAAGGTGGAGGAGGCGGAGTGGGAAACCCCTAATACCATGCGAGCGAAGCCGCGGGATATTTAATAAAATAAAATACTTTTTTTGTTTAAAACCATGAAATTTATTAATTTATGAACCGACCGGTTTCGCTTTACTCAAGCATCTTCAGGGTACAAATTAATACTAGTAGATTGTAAATTAATTTTATATGGCTTAATGAGTCACTTTTAGCAGACGTCAATGGTAAAAATAACAATATTTAACGTTTTCAAAAGAGTATCAATGCCATTATTTATTTTAAAAAATCATTTGAATTGTTTTTTTTTTAGTTAAAGTTTGCTATTCTGGGAAAACTTCTAACGATATTATCATGTAATATATCAGCTAACTCGTTTTCACAGGAGGCCCTGAGTAAAATAATTTCCCTCGGGGCCTATGCATCTTTTGGGATGCTGTGTGGAGGAGTTTTTTAAGGGAAAGGAAGGAGAGGAGAGTTCTGGGAAGGAAATGGGTTTAAGGGGTGGGTAGGAATCTGGGGTTCAGAGTATCCTGGTCATCCGCCTCCAAAACCTAGACAAACCTCACCCCAAGATCATTTTTCCACCCGTGTTCTTAAATTGTAATATTATGTAAACACTTCTTTTTTTTATTTATTTATTTATTTTGAAATACACGGTACAACATGTGCCATTAACATACATGTATATATATAAAGTATAGTAGGTATAAAATATAAAGTAAAGAGTACAAAGTGTAAAGTTTTAAGAAAAGAGTAAAAACAAAAGTTAAAAGTTAAAAATATTATAGTAAAAAGTAAAAATAAAATTAAAATTAAAAGTAATAAATATAAAAAGTTATAAAATACAAAAAGTTATAAAAGTAAGAAATCCTTTTAGGAGCAACAACAAAAAATTATGAAAAGTAATCTACTACTACTACTTCTTACTTCTTCTGGCGGTAATCTTATTGTAAACATTTACATATGTTAGTAAGTCACTAGTTTTAGTACAGCATTTATAGGTCTTAGTCATAAGTCACTAGTTATAATTGTAAATCTTAGTTGTAAGCCAGAAATATTATTATTTTATAACTAACTAACCATCACGCCGTTTCCCCGCAGGGGTAGGCAGAGAGGACGGACCGCCAAACAACTCGGTCTTGGCACACACTCTTTGCCTCACTCACATTCATACATCGTCTCATACATTCTCTTCTATTATTCTGACTTTTGACATGGCCCGACTCAAGTATTTGATTCACTTGATCGTGCCACGTCTTCCTCGGGCGTCCCCGACTTCTTCTACCATTCACATTCGCGTCGTATATTCTTCTTACACTACTTTCTTCGTTCATTCGCTCTACATGCCCAAACCATCTGAGGGTCCCTTTCTTAATCTTACTCATTATGCATACATCAGCCTTACATTCTTTGCGGATATCCACATTTCTCACACGATCATACATTGTTTTACCACACATACGTCTCAGGGATCTCATTTCAACAGCATTCAGCTTACTTTCATCCTTCCTCTGCCAGTTCCATGCCTCACTGCCATACATCAGGGTAGGTACCAGGACTCCATTGTGGACTGCTAGCTTCGCTTCTTTTAACAGTTTTTTATTAGCGCCAACGGCATTCAGTCCACCATTAATGGAGTTACCGGCATTCACCCTTCATTATTTTATATATATATATATTTTTTTTTTTTTTTTTGTACAGCGCCCTTGAGGTGGTTTTTCAAAAAAACGGCGCTATATAAATTATAATTTTATTAATTTTAATTTTATTATTATCTGGTAAAAAGAAAACAACTGCAAAAAAACAATTGCTTTGTTTTTATATGAGATCATTTTTATACTTGGCCAGAAGTCATCAAGGTAATTTTCGCGCGGTTTATCAAAATACCATCCAACGTTCAACAGGACTGTATGTATATGAAGTATATATTCTAAACTGTATTACATTCTGTATATTGTAAGTCGCCCACTATGCAGTGCGCATTTATCAAGGGGGTAGCTGGAAGAAATGGGGTCTACCCATAAGCTACACCTTTTGTAATTTTTATTTTACAATAAATATTTTTTGATTTTGATTTTGATTTTGGATTTTATTATTGCAAACCAATCGAGTTACATTGATAAGACTATCGACAAATTTTGTTGTTAGTTTAAGGTTTACGGTAAATGCAATTCACGTAACTTCTCTTATATTTAATAATCTACTACTTCTCTTTATTGAGACATTTTAAATTACTAAACAGACATTACTAAACAGACATTACTAGACATTACTAGTCATTACTAGACATTTTAAATTACTAAAATTTAGACAACTTCATTCCCTCCACTCTACGTCACTGCGTCATTAAATGATGCCTTATTAATTTCAAGATTCAATATTGACGAGGCACTTACGGCGCACCCATACGAAGGCAGCGTAATTCGGTAATAGGCTACTTGCATCACATTTTTTAAAAAAAAATTCCGGTTTAGCCAAATATTCTAAGACATTCTGTATTTTTTTTTTTTAATCGTATTTTTGAAACCCTGGGGATTTTTTGAAAATTTCAAACCGAAAAATCAGACCATTTTTTATAAACCGGAAAGACGGGACATAATTTTATAGGTGTGAAAAAACGATAATTACATAGCCGAAAATCATTAAAAAAAAGAACGTTTTCCACACGAATGGCACAGGAGAATAACGAGGCATACCAAAAATATTACATCTCATAAATATTTTTTTCCTCGATCCGTCTTATTGATCATAAATCATTATAATGTACAGCGTCTATATTACTAAATTCAATGTAATATACTTGAACTTGTAAATTGTAATAATAATAAGAATATTGTAAAATTTTATTTGTTAAAATCAGCACCATAATCTAAAACATGTACCGACATCATCTTCACGTTCTGAAGAGAACCCCGTACCCATTAATTGTACGGGGTTCTCTTCAGAACATCTGTCAAAAAATCAAACCAAATGATAAGTTCGCAGAGAACAAACAATAAATCTAGTGAACGAATTCAAAAATTCGCCTGAAATCAAAGTGATGCCATATAAAAAAATAAATCAGTGTGGAATTTTATAAAATTAATAGGAACATTTTCGGCGACGGGACATTTTCATGTAGTGACGTCACGAGCCCAAATAATGGATTTATTTATTTAAAAATAAAAAATAAACTGTACATTTCTAAAAATTTTTACTAACATTTTCGTAATCTTAGTAAAAAAACTCTATCCACACGATTTTTTCCAAGTCGTTATGAAGTCCATGCAAGTGGCCTATTCATTATTATCTATATTTAAAATACTTTAAAAATCGTGGTAAAATGTACACGTAATATTGCCCCTTCAGAAATTTGACGTATTTTTGAGATGGTCAAAATATTTCCGCTTTACAATAAAATACAAATAAATGGAATATTTCTGAACATATCCAAAAACAAAAACTGTTTTTAAAAGGCGATAAAATACGCTTTCAGAATAAACATATAATTGATAAAATTAAAAAAATTTATATGCAAACATAAAAAGTTTTAAAAATGGATTATCTTACGTTTTTCTAACTAAAATTACCTACTGATAACAAAAAAAAATAAAAGCATATACGTATTTTATCAGACAAATGTATAATAAACGTTATAGTCTCCTCACTTTTTTGTCGTTCCACGGGAAAATAATTAATAAAAAATTCACCCCACGGTTAAATTTGGCGGCCACCTTTGGTCTGGAGACCAAAAATACCTAAAAAAACCCTTGACTGCGCAGAAACGGGCGGTCCGTTTGGTAGATTCTCCCAACTTAATAAACGGATTGAAATCTTTAAGGCTCTGCAATCGGGCCCGAAAAGAAGAAGATGGAGAGATACGAAATGACGAATGTTAGAGGAGAGCGCTAACATTTACAGCGACAAAATCGATGCGAAAATTGCGAAAATGTTTAATAAAACACGACTCGTTTAAAATAGAGCAAAAATCTCGCGGGCATTATCTTAAACAGCATTGAAAGAAACACTGTGAATTATTTCATACATATAACTTGTAAATTAACTGAAACAAACGTGTTAATAATAATTTTTGGAGCATATTTTGCGATTTTTTTCTATCAAGGGAATTTTATATAATTTGCGTTTCGGCGCGGGCAATGTCTAGATATTATCTTTAAGATTAACATATATTTTTAAGAGCTTTAAAACTTACCGTGTTTAAGGGAAATATGTAATAATTCGGTACAAATCCGGGTTGCGGGCCCTTAAAGCACAGCGTCAGGTGGGAATGCTGTTCTTAATCTACTGGTAACACAATGGAAGACGCTCCGAGGAACTAGCGTCATTGATCCCCTCGGCACCGATGCATAGCCGGAAAATACGCCAAACACGCACCCAACATGTGTACACGGTTGACATTTGTCATTTGAGAACGGGCCATTTCTACGACTCGGTCTTGAGTTCAACACCTGGGCCTCCCTCCTACAACATTGGCCTCTTCAAGACCCATGTTTACTCCTTCCTCTCCTCAAAAAGATCTCCACGCAGCATCTTAAAATATGACATAGGCCCACGATAGAAGTGAAACTGGAAAGTCGCTAGATGTCGCTTTCTTTTGCCTGTTTATTTTAAAGTGATTTAGTAGGATTCGAACCTCCGTCCGCTGGATTTCTCTGGCCGTTGAGATTTGCGGCGCACTATACCGCTGCGCTATGGGACGCGCTCGGCGAGGCGCGAATTTACGCATTATATTCCGACGACCCGTAAAAAAACAAAGCGGCCAATGAGCGCAGACCTATTGTCGTTTTCGTTTTATATCTCAACCAATAGGAGCCTTGAGCGCAGTTTGATGCTTCGCAAGTGCCGTAGTGCATCATTTCCATTTCTACCGAATTTCAAATCACTCTAACGGGGCTAAGGAAGATTCACTTCAAAAAAACTTTATCATCAATATTATTACACGAAATCAATACTTTTTGTCAATCTTAAGTAATAAAACAATTCAACATGAACGACTCTGCGGTAGAAAAAGGACGTCCTAATTGACTAAATATTATAAATATCCTTACAGCGCTACAACCGCAGGCTTTATTATTGAAACACAACACCTGCATCAGTAGGTATACAGTATACAGAGTACAAAGCAAAGAACACGTATATCTATAAGGTCTCCGCAAACGCATACCTCGTGGTCACACGACCATCCGATACGATTAACTCGGCTAAGTGAGCACGACACTATGTAAGGTGGCTGGAGTGACCATTATTTTTGAATAAATTGAGAAAAATGGGAGAAATGTAAATACGAAGTAAGAGGGAGCGCGCTAATATAAAAAAAAAACGATAATAATTAATCAAAATATTTAACAAAACTTGACTCGATTGCGATGAAACTTTGGGGATTTGATGTGTGCATGCCCGCGATGGTGTCTATATATAATAGCGAACTCTGGCATCATGAAAATGCGTTACTAAACCGTTCATCCGATTGCGAGGAAACTTTGGTGAGTTGTTTTGAGAACGCCCGCGAAGGTTTCTTTATAAACTGGTGAGCTCTGGCATTATGAAATTTGTATAAAAAATTGCAATAGGTGGCGCGTGAGATGTTTGAAAACTGAATGTACGGGACTGAATGCATGGAATGAGAGGGGGGAAGGGGGCGAGGAAACCGGGAGGGGGGAGGAGAACTCGGGAGAGGGGATGGGAACTCGAGAGGGGGATTCGCGGGGCGGGGGAAGCGGGAGAGGGGAGTGGGAAGAGGAAAGGTGGAGAAGGCGGAGTGGGAACGCGTGTGGGGAAAGGGATGCGGAGAGGAAGGGGAGGCGGAAGGGGAACGGGACGAATGGGAAAGGACACGCAGGGAGAAATAATTTCTTATTAAGTGGATCAGGAACGCATGCCGATAACTCGCTAGTTTATATTAAAAATGATTTTTCAAGCTTCAAACTATTATCTATATTGGTATTTGAGATTAGTATTAGAATACGCGGGTGTTGGTATCACTGATTCTGTAATGCTCATCCATCCATGCTAAATAAAATAAAATACCATCATCATTCATAGAACTAGACATGAAATCGATATTAAAATGGTCTATAATCTTCAACGTCCATTCACATCGGTAGACACCATCCCACAAAATAAACCTCAAATAATGAATCACCATTTTTTGTTATATTGGTGACATAAAAACAGCCCAAGTGTCAAATTAAAATAATACCTACTTCCAATTTGATTCCATTTTGTCACCACTATAGATGATATTCATAGTATCGCCCTGGTGAAAATCCATCATACAGATTCAAAACTTTGCTTGAAATCGTTTATCGTGTATGTACATTGTATATTGGCCAGATCTGAATAGCCATGAACTCCCCAACCTTCTTTCCCATCTCATTTCTTTACTCGCTCCCTTCAGTCTCACATAATACCCCAGTTGGAGATGCCAGAGCTCCACTGGAATCCGACAGTGGGACTCTTGTGAAGTATACAAATAAAATAATAACGTTAATAATCGTGTTTTCATAGGCTCTCTTCGAATTATTGTAAGAGTCAATATAAGGTTCAATCGAAGGTCAAAAAAATGTACGCTGTGATGACGGTATGTTAGCCACACGATGATCAGCGAATACTTAAGAGCGTTTAACCAGCCAGCGGACGAAAATCCACATTTCGTCGTAAGTTGTTCTTACGATCGTGCAGGGCGGTTACAATGAGAAAGATGAATTATTCTCCGTACCAGCTTTTTTAAATTATAACTCAATATCGAATTTATTTCAATTCAAATTAGCTTTAATTTATACCTTCATCCAAAAATGCTGAAAGGCGTGATGATAAAACTATTAAAATAATGTACTTTTTGTAGTTATTTTTTGATTATAAGTATTTATCATTTTTCAATAATGTCTAAATTTAATAAGAATGTTAAAAAAATCTGAAATATATTAGTTTGTAAGTGCGCAAATAAATACACAAACGGACCAATTTTCGCCAAGAAACACATGTACGTACATATTTTTTAATGATTTTATTGAAACTAAAATTAAAATTCTAAAACATACGTTTGCTAGATAATATATTGATTTATTTTACTGCATGATTATATTATTTGAAATGGGTGTGGTATAATACAATAACTTTTTTGAAAATTGAACAAATCTGCCAACGACCTATGGACTTTATATATGACGACCTTATTATACTAAAAATTAAAAAAATTTCTCATAATTTATTACATGCGAATGCTAGATAAAAGAACAATCTTTCGAAATCCATTTATATTTTTTTGTGGAAAAGAGTCAATACGTCTAAAAACTTTTTTGAAAATGACGTATTTCCGGTTTTCTCTGGTAATGCCCTCTTAACTAGTGACGTTATTGTAAAACTTCTATCGTGACGATATATTAAAAAACTCTATCTCCAAATTGCCTTATCACTAAATTACCTCCCCTCACTAATAATGTTAGTTTATCAATTCCGCATTTTCGATTGTATTTGCAACTTATTAAGAAATATCGATCTAAAAATCCTATCTCCGAATTGCCTTATCACCGAATTATCATCCTTCACCGTATTAATGTTAGGTTAGCAAAGTTGCATTTTCGATTTATTCACGACTTATTAAGAAATACCGATCTAAATATCTTTACTTTCCTTTATTTATTTTCCATTTATCTACAACTTATTGAGAAATATCTATGTCTCTAAATGTTATTTATTATACTTTTGAATGTAGCTAGAACTTTTTGGTTATCAACACTTATCTTACAGCCCAATCATGGAAACGTTCCCCCCCCCCCCCCCACTCTTCATTAATCCCTAGCAACGCCTCCACCCCTACCACAATCCTTAGTAATAATACATTGTTCCCACTCACTATTTTGTAATTGTCAAATCAGTATAAATTTGCCCTGAGGAAGGAACGGTCGTTCCGAAACCGGTCGGTTTTAAACATATATACAAGTGGTTCAAACAAAGTAACATTGTTTCATTTATTTGTTATTTATTAACTCTCTGGTTGGTATTCGATTTTAAAAAGCATTTGACAGGAAGAGATTATGAAGAAAAGACAATCCTGTGGAAGTAAGCATAGACAATATATTTAGTATATTTAATATATTTAGTTATTACAACAATACATAACAATTATGTCATTTGTAACTGCATCACATTTAAATTTTAAAAAAAAACTTTTCATACACTCATTTAATTAAAATTATTGTTTAAAACATATACTATTGTTTCGAAACCAATGGTTCCTTCGTCAGGATAAATTAAAAATTTCAAAAAATAACCATAGGCAAACAAGTAAAGACAAATCAGTGGTTAAAGGCAACATAAAAAAACAATTACAGACAATAAAATTATATAAGAAAATTGCATTTATGAATTAAAAACTTTTATAAGTTAACACTAAATAAAAAAAGATTAACAGGGATGTTTAAATAATAAAAATAAATTAATGTAAATAAAGGTATTAATATGAAAATAAATTTAAGAGATATTGATTTGCGACTATTAAATACATACCAATTTTTAAAAATCCTACCTCCATTTTGCCGTATCACTGAATTACTTACCATTCTTCGCCGTATTAGAGCTCTTTCAATTTAGACGTTTCGTGTCGGATTTACTGTGCCGCTGGTTATAACCCGCTGCCGTGCTGCTGCCGTGCCGCTGCAGTACGGTAGCAGTCCGATACCAAACGCCTAAATTGAAAGCGTTTCTGACTGCCGTGCGCTTGTATGCTAGTGATGTTTAGACGTGGGTCGTTTGATGTTTTAAATTCATTTTGAACATATAAGATGTTTAAATAATAATTATTGTTCTGAATTTGCCAACCATATTTTGGAAACAAGTCATTCTTTTGATATTAATAAAGGTCTTAAAATTTTACATACTTACACTACGGGCATACAATTAGATAATTTAGAAATTTTTGAAATTAGAAAAAGCGTTAATAGTAAATTAAATATTATAAATAACCAAACATTTTTTAAAAATAGCCATCTCTTAAATTTATTTTCTTATAATAATTATAATTATTTATTTTGTTAATTAATCGCGTCTCCTTTTTAATATTTTTGTCTATGTTCTAATTTATTCTTATTTGTCTTTACTTGTATGTCATTTATTTTTTAAATTAACATCTTTCCTGATAAAGGTAACATTGTTATCGAAACATGTAGATTGATTATTAAATATAGTGGTGTAAACAAAGAAATATATTTATCATTATATAATAAAATTTGATTTAAATAAATAGTTCCTGCTGAGTTTTTTTCACCAGTAGTTTTATTTTTAAAATCCTCTATAAATTTTTCACAGATACCTTCCCAAGCATTTTTTGTTTCCGTGCGTTTACTGTGTTTGTCGCTTTTGGAGTTCCATATAGCAGGGCGTATTTCAATTTCATTTATAAATTCATTCATATAATATCATCCATTTTAAGCAAACAGTAAACTTGAAAATTCGATGAAGTTAGCTCTCAGCTCTCAGCTCTCACGTCTTGTCACCGCACTATTCAACAGCGAAATGAACACGTGGAGCATTAGACTTTGCCGTCCTGTTGTCGAGCGTTCTCGGTACCGACGCCGCACTGTTGCCGCACGGTGCATCTATCTATCTATCTATCTATCTATCTATCTATCTATCTATCTTCTATCTATCTATATCTATATATAAATAAAAATGAATCGCCGAAATGTATGTACGCGCATAACTTCCGAACGACTGCACCAAATTGGATAATTCTTTTTTTGTTGTGTTCGTTTTGGTCAGTACAAGGTTTGTATAAAACTACTGGTGAGCTCTGGTATTACGAAATTTGTATAAAAATTGCAATAGGTGGCACGCGAGCTGTTTGAAAACTGAATGTACCGGGACTGAATGAATGGAATGCGGGAGAGTGGAACTCGGGAGGAGGGTTCGCGGGACGGGAGAAACGAGCGAGGGGAGTGGGGAGAGGGAAGGCGGTGTGGGAACGCGAGAGGGGAAAGGGGACGCGGGAGAGGATAGGGAGGCGGAAGGGGAACGGGACGAATGGGAAAGGACACGCAGGGAGAAACAATTTTTTAATTAAATGGCATAGCAACGCACGCCGGGAACCAGCTAGTTTTGTATGAAAACAAATGACCGTCCGTGCGCCGTACAACAAACGCACTGCTTCGGCACTGCAGCCGTCCGACATGAAACGTCTAAATTGAAGGCGCACTTACTGTTAGTTTAATAAAGCTGCAATTTCAATTTATTTGCGACTTTTAGATAAATACCGATCTAAAAACCCTATATCCAATTGCCTTATCACTAAATTACCTTCCCTCCTTATTTATATAAGATTGGCAAAGCTGCGTTTTCGATTTATTTGCTATTCAATCGCTGAGATTTTCTACTTAATCTTTTTAAGTAATTTTTTTGTTCAGTTGGGAGGATTTTAACACCACAACCTAGCACGATATCTAGAGATAAAGTATAACGATCTGCGTACTGAAGTACTATAAGTAGAGTAGTGTTTTTGTAGAACAGCTCCTGAAACGGTTGACTGATCCAAATATGATCACATGTACTCGTATTTGCCGAGATTCAGTCCTCCATTCATGGAACTTGGGAGATTAGTAAAACTAGTTTCACACGGTTATGCAGTTACACGTTACATGCAGTGTTGGTAAGTCATCATATTATTTCTCTAGAGTTTCTGAAGCCGCCGCTACCCGAATTTCTACCGATCTCTTACAGATCTCCCTTAAACACGTTAAGTTTTAAAGCTCTCAAATAAATATATGTTATTCTTGAAGATAATATCTAGACATTCCCCACACCAAAACGGAAATTATATAAAATTACCTCGATAGAAAAAAATCGCAAAGTATGCTCCATAAATTATTATAAACACCTTTGTTTCAGTTATTTTAGAAGTTACATGTATGAAAAAATTCACAGTGTTTCTTTAAATTTAAATTCCCGCGAGATTTTTGCTCTATTTTAAATGAGTCGTGTTTTATTAAACATTTTCTCAATTTTCGCATCGATTTTGTCGCTTTAAATGTTGGCGCGCACCTCCAACATTCGTAATTTCATATCTCTCCATCTTCTTCTTTTTGAGCCCAGTTGCGGCGCCTTAAGGGCGAGAGACAACAGCATATGCCCAAGGCCTGAGAGGTTGATGGTAGAAGAAATCGGGGAGGCCTGATGAAGACATGACACGATCGGATGAATGAAATCTTTGATTCGGGTCGTGTCAATGATTTTGTCGCTTTAAATATCAGCGCTCGCCTTAAGGTGATCCACTAGTCTTGGAGAATTTGAAATCAGAATCCCCGCCTCTTTTTGGAAGGGTTTTAAAAATACTTGATAAGACTTAAGAAGAGGCTTTTGGAAATGTTGGAAAAGGAATTAGAGAGTTGTTTTTAAGATTAACTCCTTTCGTACGCATTGTTTATTATAATAACAAGGGATTTTAAAATTTATTTCACGTAACCAAGCGACGTAGAATCCAGGGACGTCTATTCGCTATCGCAGACAGGACGTACGTAATTGACACAAAATTCACAAAATCGTTATGCGGGCGGCATAAAGATCAATTCTCAATTCAATTCTAAATTCGTTGAGCGAAACCCATTTTTATTCATGCCGAAAAAACCAGAACGAAATTGCACTGTTTTATTTTGTTTTTCGAAGTTCAAGCACAAACATTTAATTTTTTTACGATCAATTTCCAAATAGCTTAATTTGCCACATTATACAATATAACCATAACCAAAAAAATGGTTTGTAAGTAGGACATTTTAAATTTTAAAGCAGTTTGGTAAAATTGAATTTTTTTTAGGTTATAAAAAGACTAATAAAAAATACTCGATTATTTCAAATGTGTGTTCGTTCTACTCGCAGTATTTCATTAAAACGTCTATAAAATAAATCTTATATATAAAAATCTCGTGTCACGGTGTTTGTGGTCGCACTCCTCCGAAACGGCTTGACTGATTTTTATGAAATTTTTTATGTATATTTGGTAGGTATGAGAATAGGTTTTAAATAATACAATACCCGTTTTACGCTAAATGAAGGACTAATTGTACCTAAGCACTTGAACAAATGTGGACAAAGAACGCTAGACTACATGATACCAAATTTATTGAATATGTTACCTGCTGAAATTGAAAAATGTACAAATGGTAAAACAAATATTATGTTGAAGAATTGGCTCGCCGAAAGAAAAAAATTGTATTAGACACTAGCACAAAAATTGTAACTGCAAAATAAAGTAAAATATGATAAGTTTTAAGATTTTCACGGCCAAAAGCATTTTCGTTATTTGTTTTTGGGGTGTTGTGCCGTGTTGCGCTACCTCCTTCTTTAGCCAACGTTTCGGACATCGTTGCAGTGTCCATCATCAGGGCAGATCCGGTAGATCCGAAACGTTGGCTAAAGAAGGAGGTAGCGCAACACGGCACAACACCCCAAAAACAAATAACGAAAAGTAAAATATGTTTATTTAAATCCTCAAAGTAAAAGCACCCATTGACAAACTGCTAAAAAGTAGTTTATCGGACTTTCGTAAAAGTAGTTTTTCTGTAAAATATTTTTATTTTTCCTGTCATATTGTATTCACCTTGTCTTTATTATTACAAATAAAAAAAGAAAAAAAAGTAAATTTAAAAAAAAAACCAGAACTTTTTTTCTATTTTTTGTAATTTTTTTTTATTTTTTTTTTATTTGGCATCAAAAAATACCTATAACCTCAAATTTTAATCCTCGTACCCCCACCCTCCCATTTTTTAAATTTACCGTCGTCGTTCGTATTTCAAACAGAACGAAATTATGTTGTTGAATGACAGATGGCGCTACGTCCGCCTCATCGAACTTTCATCCACACATGCGCAAGACATTCACGAGAAGCGTCGCATCATTTTGATATTTCATTCGGCATCATGTTCTCGCGTGGGCAAACCATCGAGCTTATTTGTGTTGGCTAAAGACGGACTGACAAAAAATATCGTACACTCAATTGCTCTTCGAAATCAATATTGATTTTCTTTATTTAATTTTTCTACTTCAGGATAAAAAATAAATTACTTTTTTTTCACTTTTTATAATTATTTAACTTTTATGAGATCAAACAATGAATATGTCCGTTACTTTAATGAAATACAATTCGAACCCGGCATGCGCAAACAAATTTTATTTGATTAATTTGTGTTATTTCACAATTAATTCATTTAAAATAATATATAGTATATTTGCGGCACTTCCAGAGTGGAAGATACTATCAGTATCGCCCTGGTGTAAGACCACCATTCAGAATTGAAACGTTGCTTGAAAATGGCTTTAGCTGTGTTTGGTGACCAGATCTGAATAGCCAGGTACTTCCCAACCTTCCTCTTCCCCTCCCCACTACCTTCAGCCTCACAACATACCCCATTTGGGGATGCCATAGTCTCACTGGCTCCAGACCGTAGCAGTTGAGATTCTTGTGCGGTATTCACTGTAAAAAAAAAAAAAACAATGAATTGAGAAAATTAATGGTTGGTGTTTTTTGTTTTGTTTTTATCGGCGGTCATCGTCTACAGCGCTACATTTCTCTTTCTGTCATAGATCCCATCCCCACACACTTACAATACTTTAATTTTTTTTATTTAACAACCAAAATATCCACTAGAAATAATTTAAATGGCAGAACAACTTTTGTCGGGTCAGCTAGTATATAAATATTTCTAAGTGATCTAATTTTAAACCAAAAATTACATTATTTTACCTTACTTAATAATGCGCCACCAGCCACGTTTTTTACAATTCACGATATGATTTATTTGTTGAGGAATATTCGTGGTATGTGCTCAACCTTCATCTGATTCTAGATTAATTATCTGTGTTTTTTTTACTTACCTCCACACGGGAGACCCTGAGGAAAAAAAATCCCTAAGGTTGGGTCTTTTTAGGAAAAGAAAGGAGAGGAAGTTCTGGAAAGGAAAAGGGTATAACGGGTGGGTAGGAATCTGGGGTCAACCAGGAGTGACGGATGTATGAATCCATCCCTTCCACTGCGGTGCAAGGCGATGGGTCGAGAGAGTCCGTCTGGAGAGGACACGCAGTAAGGTATCATCAAAGTCATCAAACTTAACGAACCACTTGAGGTGACCTATGTCAGGGGTGCAAGTTATCCAATAAAAGGTTCCCGCGTCGGCGGTACCCACACCCGCCTCCAAAATTTCTCTCTCTCTCATACCTTTTTCATCTTAGAACTTCCTCTCCTTTCTTTCCATAAAAACCCTCCACAAAGAATTCCCAAAGATGATAGGCCCGGATGGGAATTAATTACGTCAGGGCCCAACCGAACGGTCGAACCCGCCCCCCCCGCCCCTCCCATCGTGTGAATGCTGTAGCTACGCCACTGCAACCTTCATTAGTTTAACCTTACCATCATGCGAAGTGACTTGGGTAACCACTTCAAGTTATGTGGCGGTTAGAGGGTGTGCACATATTCAATTCTGCACAGGGTGTTTCATCAGAAGGGATTCATGTGAATATGATTATAAATTGAATCACAGATATATATATGTACATATGTATGTATACACATATACATATCGATTTAATAAAATGACAATAAAAATTCTCAAGTCTCAACGATCGAGGCAACAACCTCGCTTTACAAAACCGAGTTTACAAATGTCGGCAAAGCGTGTCTGTGAGTTCCGCGACTATTCCTCCCGCGGCAAGATATCCTTCGACAAAATATCCTACGGACAAAACATACTCCAACAAAATAACTGCTAAAACCTAACCGAACCTATCCCAACCTAACCTAAAAAAAATGCGACAAAAATAATACAGACAGCCTGTAAAGACAATAAATTATTATCATCTTTGTTGAATCATTTTTGTCCCATTTTACTATTTTTTTACTCTCTGTATTATTTTGTCCCATTTTTTGCTAGGTTAGGTTGGGTTAAGTTTTAGTAGATATTTTGTTTGGGGGATTTTTTGTCCGTAGGAGTTATCTGTATTATTTTTGTCCCATACTATTTTTGAACAATCATTTATTGTCCTTGCAGGATGTCTGTATTATTTTGATCCCATTTTACTATTTTTGAACAATCATTTATTGTCCTTGCAGGATGTCTGTATTATTTTGGTCCCATTTTACTATTTTTGAACAATCATTTATTGTCTTTACAGGATGTCTGTATTATTTTGGTCCCATTTTACTATTTTTGAACAATCATTTATTGTCCTTGCAGGATGTCTGTATTATTTTGGTCCCATTTTACTATTTTTGAACAATCATTTATTGTCCTTACAGGATGTCTGTATTATTTTGGTCCCATTTTACTATTTTTGAACAACCATTTATTGTCTTTACAGGATGTCTGTATTATTTTGGTCCCATTTTACTATTTTTGAACAATCATTTATTGTCTTTACAGGATATCTGTATTATTTTTGACCCATTGTACTATTTTTGAATAATAATTTATTGTCTTTATTGGATGTCTGTATTATTTTTGTCCCATTGTTTTAATGGAAAATTACGTAATGAAAAATTAATAAGGACTCGAAATTGAAAAGTTTCGACCACAATTTGAAAAAAAAAGAAATTTCTGAATTTTTTATTAGTTATTTGGTAAGGAGAAAAAAGTAAGGTGAAAATAAAGTTTACAGTGCATTTGCATAATAAAATGCGTTTAGATTTTTAATTTTTTAATATTTGTGAGAAAAAAACTAGGGAGAGTCATTTTAAAAACTTTTTTATGTTTCCAAAATTGTATGCATATCTTTAATAATAAAATTTGAAAACATATTTCAACACTTTCCAAAAACAGTTTATAGTTTTCGGATACGTTCAGGAATACTACATTTATTTGGATTTCATTGCAAAGCGGAAATAATCTGACCATCTGATAGAATATGCTCGAGGCCTGAGAGGCTAGATAATAAGTGCACCCTGTATGTATAATAACCAAACGTTAGTGTCTAAGTATGGTAGTGTTGTACGTCGCGGGTGAGTGCATGGGACTAGTTGGTGACGAAGAGAGAGATGTGGTGGTGGGAGGCTGCAAGTGTTGGTGGAGGGGAAGGAGGAGAGGGGAAGGGGAAGGTGAGGTGTAGGGTGTCGTTAAACACAGGTAATTGAAACTAAATATTGATTAATTCCGAGCTATATCGCTTAGCAGTCAATCGGTTGCGGAATACGGGACATTTGATATGTGGGAGGGGCGGTTCGGATTTACACTGCAAACTTTCAAATTATGATCAAATAAATTTTGTGTGATTAAATTATGTTTTTTATTAAAAATAATATATAGTATATTTACGGCACGTTCCATAGTGGAGGATACTCTCAGTATCAGTATCACTCTGGTGTAAGACCACCATTCAGAATTGAAACGTTTGAAATGGCTTTAGCCGCGCTTTGTGAACAGATATGAATATCCAGGTACTTCCCCACCTTTCTCTTCTCCACCTCCTTCCCCTCCCCACTACTTTCAGCCTCGCAACATACTCCAATTGGGGGATTTCGTAGTCTTAATGGCTCCAGACAGGAGCAGCTGGGATTCTTGTGAGGTATACACATAAAAAATATAGCATCCCCAAAGATGATATATTTTTGATATATATGAGTGGAGTGGCGTGGAATATAATATATTACATATTGGGAGTGTGAGTGAGGCAAAGAGTGTGTGCCAAGGCCAAGTTGTTTGGCGGTTCGTCCTCTCTGCCTACCTCTGCGGGGAAACGGCGTGATGATTAGTTAGTTAGTTAGTTAGGGAGGCGAGTATGGCAGCGTTTATTCGATAACCAACACCACTCCTGTAGGTCACCCCAAGTGTTTCACCACGTTTCGGTGACCTTGCAGGGGTGCCCGGGTTCATGGGTTCTGATTGCATCTGCCCACCTGCTGCGTGGCGGGCCGGATCGAATGAGACTGGTTGAGGAAGCCCTTTGACTTCTGCAGCCAGACTCTCTCAACCCATCGCCTTGCACACCGTAATTGGAGGGATGGATTCATACGCCTGTCACTCCTGGACATTGACCCCATATTCCTACCCACCCCATTTTCCTACCAAAAACTTTCTCGCTTTCCTTAAAAAGACTCTCCATCTACAGACAAGACACAGTATCCCCTAAGATGACATAGGCTCTAAGGGAAATTATTTTCCTCAGCTAATGTAAAAAATGTAAAAGAAAAATAAAAAAATGTTTTTTTAATTATTTCCAACAAAAACATAGTTTACATAAATATATAATTTAAACAATTTATCGGTAGTCCCGCGAAGCTGCCGCACGGCTGCTTGTCTGGAGGTTCTACATCAATATTATAGAAGAATTAGAAGTAAAAAAATAACATTTCATTTCAATTTCAAAAATGTAAAGGAAATTGAAGACCTCTGTAAAAAGATTTAATATTACAAATATTTAAAGAAAATGTAATAAAAAAATACATCATAACAACCAAATTTCTATATTTTCTAAACAACATATACCCAATAATTATATTTACAATGGGATACAGTTTTTAATAATCTTCCCGAAGAATTTAATAAAATAACAGATTTGGTATCATTTAATAAAAAGGTACAAATATTTAAAAAAAAATTAACTGCCATAACATCACCAATCTTTTTTTTTTCTTAGTTTTTTTGGGTTTTTTTACAGATACACTAATTTTTCATTGATAAGACACATTTTTACAGTTTTCATGCTTAAATTCTCATTTTCCTCTAAAGCAAAATTATTTTTGAGCTTATTAAAAATCACTTAGCATTATTAGCACTTGAACCGCCCTCATTGGGCCTGTTTGACATCAATCCGTGTGGATTGGATTGCAAATGTTAATTTATAACCATATTTATATGTATTTATCCAAGTATGAGTATGAGTGACAAAAAGTAGATGATGTATCGCTTTACGAGACAAGCAAAGACTTCTAAAATATCTGTTACCAAAAATAAAAAAGGAAGTGGTATAAAAAAGTTGCCGTATTGGGATAACTTAATACAACACTGTGAACAATGTAAAGATTGTATGTTACCAATGTAAAGGAAGTCAATAAATATGCTCATATAAACTGTAGAAAGATAATCTACGTCTTCGCGACGTAAGCGATACATGATTGCTATTTTTTTTTTATTTCGCAACATAGCGCGCTGTCTATCTCAGATAGCTCAGTTGCCGAGGAGAGCTCGCTCGGGGCGGCTCCGCTATCACGGTAAGTACAATAATTACTGAGAAATATATACACCATACGTCCAAAAGACGTATGATTATATTTATCGTATAAATGTGATTTAGCGAACAAAAACATAAAAAATAAAATTATTTTTAAGTAAAACGACTGATTAGCATTTAAACATTCATAGCATATAAAAGATATGATTTAGACGTAAAATGAAACATTATTTTTCATTTAAAAATGGTCTTAATATTTTGCAGTTGATTTGTAAAAGGTTTACAGAATTTTGTTATTTTTTTAATTACAATATATTTTTTATTATTATTTTGGTTTTATTTAAAGTACAAAAACTTAAACTAATTATTCAACTTTCTTTAAACTGGGTTAGTATGATTTTATGTGAAATATACACTTTTAAACTTTAGTACGTCTTTAAGACGTATCATAATTTTTAACGTAGGTAAAAATAAAATTATCTTTCAACGGTTAAAATAAGTCGTGACTGTGACAATAGATTTATTAAATAACTATAAACCTTAATTTCATCGTCTATTCGCAAGTTCACTTTGTGACATCATTTTAATTAAATTAAATTAAAATGATGTCACAAAGTATGTTTGGAGTATCACTAAAAGATAAGATTAAAAGTTGACGCATTCGTGGTAGCCTGTCACGGGGTGTCACAGACATAAACAGTAAGCTGGAGGAACGACAGTTGAGATGGTATGGGCATATAAAACGGAGACCATCGGACTACACAGTGAAGCAGGCAATGTCTATGGAGCTTCATCGACAGTCATCCAGAGGAAGACCGAAGAACTCCTGGATGACTCAATGCTCCAAAATACTTCAGAGAAACGGCCTGGATGAAGGCGATGCACAGAACAGAAGAAACTACAACGTGAGAACGAAAAGAGCCGACCCCAACACCCTACCTAGGCAATGAGTTGGGACAGCCCAAGGAAGAAGAAGCATACATCACTTACTTAATGAATTTTTTTTGAAACCGATGGTTTCTTCGTCAGAAATGAAAATTAAAATTTTAAAGTAAAGACAAAGAAAGACATAAAGAAAAGTAAATACACATTTTTTCACGTTATTCTTCAGTTCCTTGTATCCGTACTTAAACATTTGTGCTGAGAGATCTTTTTTTAATAGACTGCATTGATAAATAAAGTTCTTTCAATAAAAAGGGTTTAAAACGCATATCACCACATTAAAATTCCGCATTACAGTCGCAAAGCTACCATTTAAATAAAAACCGTAAGCATTTACAATTTTATCTGCCTATAAACATGACGTTCTACTTTTCTAAAAGTTGCCCACAGACAATAAAAAATATTGTTCCGGCCGAGTGATGAATGATTCTATTTTTTAAATATTAATAGAAGTAAAGAGGCAGCTTCACAAGAAGGTATTGTTGTAAGGGGGCAATTTTGAATATTAAATGCATTTTTTAAAGAATTTTTGCAAGTCATACCGGACTGGGGAGTGATCTGTAAACACAATGGCCTCGAGTGCCCGTTGATAGTCGCAAGTGGATGGCGTTGAGAACCAACGAAATAAATATACTTATTTTTGAAGAAGAAGGTAACACTAATAATCTAAACGAAAGTATGAAAGAGAACAAGATGCAGAAAAATATAAAAAAGATAATGGTCGCAACTGGGACCGATTATATTAGTGTTATCTTCTTCTTCGTTGATATATTGCATTGATGGTAATAATCTTCAAAAGTTATAAAAAAAGAGTTGTTCTTATCTTCTTCTTCGATGGCGCTACAGCCCATATCGAGCTTTGGCCTCCTGCAACAGTCGCCTCCAACTCCTCCTGTCCTCAGCGGCTGACTTCCAATGTGGAACCTGGAGAAGCTGTGCTGCATCCCCTCTTACTTCGTCTTCCCACCTCAGTCTGGGTCTTCCCACTTTTCTCTTTCCACCTGGGTGTCCAGTCAAAATTCTTTTTGGGACGCGTGTATCCGGCATTCTCTCTGTACATGCCCAGCCCATCTCAGCCTGAGGAGTCTCATGTAGGGTTGAGATGCTAGGTGCCTTATATATATCATACAATTCTGTATTGTGCCGGATGCGCCACTGTTCACCCTCTTTCACGGGTCCACATATTCTTCTCAGCACTTTTCTTTCAAAAGTATCCAGCATTTCAGCCATCTTTGCCGTCAGTGTCAGCGCCTCACATCCATATGCCAATACAGTTCTAACAATGGTCTTATAGATATTTAAAAAAAATGAATATTCATTTACACTTTTATAAAAAGGTACGTGTTCCATATAAATAAAATCGGATAAATTAATCCGAGACGCTATCTAGGTTACAAACCAGTTATTAGAACGATTGTTTCCAAGGGAAAAGGTAGTTGCCCATGATGTGGAAAAATAAGTCAAAGATAATATTGTTAATTCAACAATTGGAAAATATGAGATTGACAATTTATGACGGTTTGATGGAAGATGGCACTTCATTGAGAATAATGGGCTTTGTTCTTTTTTTTTACATTAACTCCACACAGGAGGCCCTGAGGAAAATAATTTCCCTCAGGGCCTATGTCATCTGGGATGCTGTGTGGAGGGTCTTTTTGAGGAGAGGAAGGAATGAACATTGGTCTTGAAGAGACCCATGTTGTAGGAAGGAGGAAATACAGAAACCGGCAAATCATTCCACAGCCGAGCTGTTGAACACAAGAACGAGTCGAAGAAACGACCCGTTCTCATGTGACAAATGTCACAAGAGAACGGGTCGTTTCTTCGTATATTAGCTCTATTTGTATAGTTTTTAACCTACCATTTATGTTTAATGTAATAGTGTTACAATTGTATTTTGAAAACACATTAAAATATTTAATTTTGTAATGTTTTTGAAACAATAAATAAATTTAATTGAATTGAATGACACGATTTCGGAAATATTTGTGAGTTTAGTGGCTTGTGGAAATGGGCATGAATGGAGAAGGGTAGGGGTAAGTTAAGTATTTATTTAATTTGATTGCGTTTACAAGAGCCAAAGGTTTACGTTCATGAAAGATCGGTAGCCATCTCGGTTTGGGCAGACAGCCGACAGTTTTCATCCCTAAACGATTAACATAAGCAAACAATTAAGGACCATGAAGTAGTCAAATCATCTATGAATAAGTGATCAGCACTTCATCAATCTATGGTAAAGTTACCTACCTTCCAATATTTTGCATAATATGATATCTAAAGTCAATTTAAAAAAATGGCTTCCTCGTTTTGTATGAAAAATAAGATATCTTTACCTACCGCGAAATTGGGACTACAACATCCCCACTCGGGGTATAACTTGTAAGGGTATAACTTTGTTTATTTTATTTTTATTTATTTGTTTATTAAGACATACACAGTACATTATAATACAGATTAAAAGTATGTTAAATTAAATTATTACATGGTTATGTACCTATTACGTAAGTCCATAGAATGTCATTTGGTAATTATGCCTGAGATATGAACCGGTCTTAAAACTTAATTATTGAATGAATGAGTAATAATAATAAAAAAGGAAGAAAAAAAAGGGGGGGGGGATAAGGAGACATTTTAAAATCAAGAATTATATGCATACTAATTGTAATTGACTGATTAAAGTTTAATGAAAAGTTAAATATAAGTAATTTTAAAACAATTATATCATGCCAAGAAATTTAATAAATTTGTTTTGTACGTTTTGCAAGGAATCATGAAAAATGTCTAAGTGTAGTAATTTTTCATAGTGGGTATAAGTTATGATTGCGCGAGTAATTGGTGAGTTACTCGCTGCATTAGTGTTATTGGATTCTATATGAAAAATAGAAGTGTGCCTGGTACGCCTCATTGGGACATTTAAACCAATAGTGAATAGCAATTCAGGACTATCTATTTTATTATTTAGCAGGTTATACAGAAACAGCAGATCTGATAATGTGCGTCTTTTTTGTAAACTTAACATGTTATTTGTAGTTTTGTTGTATTTCTTGAATAAATATTTAGAGAATTTATTCTGTATACTTTCTACTATATCTACGTACACCTTATATTGAGGATTCCATACCGGGGACGCATACTCCAGTGGACTTCTGACCAATGAACAAAACAACATTTCAAGAGTCTTAGCACTTTTGAAAACTTTACATATTCTTAATAGGAAACCTAGCATCTTGTAGGATTTTGATATTATGTATTCAATATGCTTTTCAAAAATTAATTTGTTGTCTAAATAAACACCTAGATCTTTACATGTAGACGTAGATTGTAAAGGTTTATTATTCAAGTTGTAAGAATAGATGATTTTATTTTTATTTCTAGTAAATGTAATCGAGTGACACTTAGAAATGTTTAAGGACAGTAAATTTGATTCACAATACGCGCACAACTTATAACTTGTATATGCTCTATGATGTCACAGATGCGTGCTCTGCCTTAAAATTATTCCAAACTAGCTGAAATGACTCCAGATATGTACTAATATCTACAGCCTGTATGTCGGACGAATATCTACAGCTCATATGTTGGAATAATATCTATGAACTTCAGAGTGAGGACTAATATCTACAGAGCTAAGGTCGGACGAATATCTATGACGGTCCCAGTGGTGACTAATATCTATGCAGCGTAGATTGGACAAATACCTACAGAGGGCAGCTGAACAAGAGGTTGTACTGAAAAATAACCTAACCTAACCTAAAGCCTCGATGACACAGGGCGAGTTTACAAGCTACTATCTACTAAAAACGGATAAATCGGCGAGTGAGATTGTCATGATGACACACAAAACTGTCCACTCGCTCAGTAGCGTAGGAAACTGAGGTCGCTGCTAGTGCCAGTAACAAGAATAACGACGCCTGCGTGAACTAATTCTGTGATGTTTGACAGTCGAAATCAGCTGTTAATTGGCAGCCATCTTGAAAAACATAAATAAACCAATCACGATCAAGCGGAGCAAGCGTGTGGCGAGTAAAGTTGACGACCTTTCAACTTTTTTCGTAGATTGTCAACAATCTGCTAGTTAGCAAGTAACACGATGACACTGAGCGAGTTTACTAACAGATAGTGAATTTCCCAGATAGTAGCTTGTAAACTCGCCCTGTGTCATCGACGCTTAACCTAACCTACGCAATATTACGTTATTCCAACATGCTATACATAATTCCAAATCCATTCTCTGCCAGTGCTGTAGATATTCGTCCTCACTTTGGTTCTCATAGATATTAGTTCAATTTGTTCAGTTTTTGGAATTCCTGTAGATATTACAATCCAAGGAAATAGGGGAATACCTGTATTGACAAAACTCCGCAACACAGAGGCCGGCAAATCATTCCACATCTGAGCTGTTGAACACAAGAACGACCCGAAGAAACGACCCGTTCTCATGTGACAAATGTCAACCGTGTACAAATGTTGGGCACGCGTTTGGCGTGTTTCCCGACTAAGCACCGGTGCCGAAGGGATCAATGACGCTAGTTCCTCGGAGCATCTTCCATTGTAATACCGGTAGAACAAGGATAGCAAGGTGGGACGCCTGTGCTCTAAAGATTGCAATCCGTCTATTAAGATAAGAGAATCTATCAAACGGACCGCCCGTTTCTGCACAGAGTCGAGGGTATTTTTCAGGTATTTTGGAGCTGAGGTGGCTGCCAAATTCAACGCGTTGTGATTTGTACAGGGTTAGCAGTTGTGTACTATTAAAGTATCTGCGGGCCCTGTACAGTACGCCCAGTTTCTGTGAGGCTAACTTTACTCTGGCTTCGATGGAGCCCCCATACCTGAGCTGGTCACTTAGGATTACACCAAGCATATCGAATAGTATGTATGTGACGATAATAATATATCCATGGCGGATATTTGAAATGATGCGAAGACAATAAATCCAAAAACGTCATTTTCCTTCATTTTTTTCTCTTTCGATCTATGTCGACGAAATGTTCCTAGGAAAATAAGTACTAATGATTTTTTTTCTGAAAAATTAAAAAAAAACTATTATTAGGCAAAGACGTTACATACTTTAGACGCGGGGTAGAAATCTCAAAATGTGAAGCCAACAACAAGACAATTGTAGAGTACTCGATTTCTAGTACTTTAGTACTAAACTGCCACGCGTCGAGTAAGGTGGTGTCCTACTAGTAAGTAAATTGCATTAAAAAGCGCCAAAATTCCCTCCTGTGTGATGAGAAAATGTTTCCATTACACGATAAACAGTCGTAAAAGCGAAGGAATAACATTTCATTTGTAAATACATGCAAATTACTTATTATTATCGATTATAAAAATAATACAATTGCTTTCAGCCCAAAGATTTTATGCGTCATTAGAGAACTCAAGGCCTACTAAAGTACAGGTCTGGATGCGCAACAGCCAAATTACAAAGTCGATGCCATGCCGTCGCTAAGTAAAATTTACTTTTTATAATAATAATCTAATGATTCTTTATTTACTTGCCTGCGGTAAAACAACATACAAATCAGCAGAAACAACAAATACAATAACAATCAACGCCATTTGAAAACTATCGTTGTTCATTATAGCTATTTGACACCTCAAAATTTGACTGGTGCCCAGGCCTTCTACTTTAGTCGGCCTTGAGACAGTATTCGACGGAACTTTTGAATTTTGAATACGAAAATGCCGCCCGCGTTCTATCTTTTGTTTCGTTCATATGCACATATTCTTTTAAGCGTCTATCTTTATCATACACGAATAACTTTTGAATTAAGAAATTATTGAAAATCGCTGAAAACAAAAGAGTTTTGATTAATTGCCACATTATATCTTGAGTTTGTGAGACTATGGCAAGTCTATTTATATAATGTCATTGTTATTAGGTAAATAAATTCACAAAAATGTCAAGTGTTCGGAAAGATCTCTTCAAATTATTTTATATTAAAAATTAATAATTATAAGACTACAAAAACAGGAGATATTTAAAAAAAAAACAATAAACTTTCAAATTTTCGTGATCGGTATTTAATTTAATTTTTATTTTCTTATATTTTATATTATAGAAACAAACAGTACACATGAATGCAAAAGAAGCCAGGCAAGGAGTGTGAACCAAGAGAGAGTTAAGTGGGTATCCTCTCTGCCTACCCCTGCGTAGAAAAGGCCTGATGGTTAGTTAGTTCATTTAAAAGATTTTAAAATAATGGGGCGTGGTGCTTCGGCGCTGCGGTCCGTTTGGGTCCGAAGTTAGCGGACTTTGTAGCTAACTTCACGCATAATCTGCACAATTATTGTATTATATTCTATTGACGTCATCTGTCATTAGTCATTTGTCATTGTCATTACTCTAAAATCTTGTTTTTAGGGTATTCAGGGTTTGTTAATTGTTTAAATTGGGAGAATATTTTTTTTGTTTTTTTTTTTTAATTTTTTAATATTTTATTTGTTACAAATTATTTGTTGTTTTTTTCGACTACCACACTAAGCTAATGCCTGTATTGTGGTAATCATACATAAATATTTTATATAGGAACTAAAAAATGCTATTCTATAAACCATCGAACAGTATTAGTTAGCGTCTGCGTGGTTGAATTTCAGAACCCAGCCACGAGTGCATGTCGGACGCCACGCTTTGTGGCCACACCTCAAATAACATCTGTGTACTTGGAATTTCACATAAAGCTACTGTTATAATTCGGTTTCAAATTCAAGAATTCGACACAAGATGTCACTACTTCCGTCAGCAGCTCGCATGTGGATGTTTCCCCCCTAGGTATAAGTGCTACGGATTTATATAATTTAAGTATCTTTCCGGATTTGGAAAGATTGAAGGCAATACTTGACGAAGTTGTTATAAATTACATATAACGTCATTGCATGTCTCGGTTACTTTGTCACGGTCACGGTTACTTTGTCACTGTTACTTTGTCTCGGTGAGTCACCGACGGTGACTAGCTGTCAGTGGATTACAGTGGAGCCAAGGAACTGGCTATTTTTGGAACCAGTTTTATCGGATTTATAAAATGGTCACAAATACTCAAACATGTGTCATATTGTGGCAAAAAGCGCTCCAGTGCATAAACATACTAAATGCAAATATAAAATTTGCAAATATACTATTTTAAAGAAAAAAGAAATAAAAATGGATATAAAAATGGAAATAAAAATTTTGAAATACAAAAATTTTTTTTTTCGTCAAATTTGCAAATTCACTTTGTGGCACCATTTAATTAATGAAATAATTAAAAACATTGTCTTTGTTCTTCAAAGCACCACCGTTTTCACCTGCCCCCCCCCCCCCCCCCCCCCCCCTCCACAATGTTGATCTTCTAAGCACCTCCCCTTTCCACCTCTCTCCTCCTCCACTACTTCCATTTCTACCCACGCCTGTCTTTCTATATTTGATCATTTAGTTTTAGTACATGTAATGTCCTGATGAAGAGAACATCGTTCTTGAAACATTTTGACTTTTTAAATAAAGATTATCGTGGTAAAAGCAAAGTGTTTTTAATTATTTCATTAACAAAAATTAATATTTAAAATTTAGTGGTAAGAACTGCATTCTTTGAAGTACGCTCCTCCCCTTTCAAATAATAATCAATTTTGCACACTTGCTGTATAAAGCGATTTAGAATTACTTGACTTTATGTCGGTACTCAATGCATTATATATTTTAGGAGCGATGAACCAGAATTGTGTTGAGCGAATGAGGTTTTAGTTTTAGGGACCACGCAACCCAGGTTTATTTTTTTTATTTTTTTATTTCTTTTTATTGAGGAAACAAACAGTCATACAGTAAAATAATTTTATAACAATAAAATACATATGTTGTAGACCAATTAAGTTCCATTATGTTAAATATTGGTTTAGTATTTTTACCTACTCAACTTATCAAATGACAAAAAAAAAATAAACATAACAAAGAAAAACATAAAAAAGAAGAACAAAAACATGATAAAGAATAACGTAAAATTATTAACCAACATGGTTATACTATTTACTATGGTTTATAATAATATAATTTTCACAAAAAAGAGAAAAAAAAAGTATTTTTAGTTATTAATTTATTAAGCTGCATTTTATATGATTTCAAGTCATGGTTGAAAATGTCTACATCTCGTAAGGCATTGTAAGTTTCACAGATACGTACTAATACAGAGTTTTGCGCATATTTAGATTTACTGTGTGGTATTCTAAATAAGTCGTTCGATCTGGTGTTTTGTTTGGGGCAACGAAATGCAATATTTTCTAACAGATATGATGAATCAACAAGGCAGTTCACGATTTTGTGTAAGAATAATGCATCAGAGATTTTTCTGCGTTTATATAAAGCGATAGGGTCAAATCGATGATAACTAAAACGATAAGATAGGTGTTTTATAAATTTGTTCTGGATATTTTCAATGCGATGAATATATGTTTGTTAATATTTTCCCTGAAATCCAGGCGAACGGTAGCTGACATGACATTTCCTCATAAAATTATACATAACGAAATAGACTGCCCAGAACTTCTATCCCAAATAAATTTTAACATCCCATCTAAAAGAACTCGCCACACCAACCTTTTTTTACACAACCAGTAATAATACGAACGCTGCAGCCAACTCCCCCATTTCCCGCATCCTTCAAAGTTTCAACTCTATTCAAAAAACCACAAATACCGATATATTTTTCGATTCCCTCCCTCTATTTAAGAAAAAACATTTTTAGCACACTGAACTCGCACACATAACACACACATCCACACACACACACCCTCATTTTCACACATACACACACTCTCACACACCCCTCTCCTTCAATAAGTTACTAACTTAATTTAGGTATAATGTATTATTTATCACACAAAAATATAAGTATATAACAGCGACATGTCATTGGTACCAATTATTGTATTAATTCTATAACTTTGTAAATATTTCCCATTATGTAATAATGTACTGTTTGTTTCTGCAAAAATAAAAAATAAAATAAAAATAAATAAATATTTAGGGTTCCAAATTACTGAGGCGAACTCGAGTTGTGACCGTACATATGACATATAAAACAGAATTAGGGTGTGTGCTATAATAAAAGGCTTTGTAATGCAAATAATGAAACCCAATTGCTTATAAGCTTTTTCTGGAATATTTTCAATATGATCCCTAAATGACATTTTAGAGTCTAGTATTACTCCAAGATCTTTTATTGTTTCTACTCGTTGTAGAGGTACATGGTTTAATTTGTAAATATAATTTGGATTCTTTTTTCGTGTAAAAGTAATAACATTACATTTATCTATATTTATATATAATTGATTGTTTTCGCAATATTCCTCAATTTTGCTAACGTCTTCCTGTAATTGGTTGCAGTCATCTATGGAGCTAATACATTTATATAATTTCATGTCATCGGCGTAAAATAGGATACAAGAATGGTTTATAACATGGTTCATATCGTTTATATATAAAATAAACAATAGAGGCCCTAGATGGGACCCTTGCGGTACCCCTGAGGGAATAGTTAATAATAGGTTTGATAAAAATCGATTGCGTGCTTGATTTCGTGGAGCCACCGGTAGGTTATTTTTCCGTTTATAACATATTCTTATCTTAGTAAATAGCTGTCGAATATGTATATTATCAAAGAGTTCATTTGAGGGATGAACGTACATATGTTAAAAGCAAGGGATATGTACCATGAACCATTGTTAGTAAGAAACCGCGCGTTCAAAAACATCACCAAAAAGGTTCACCTGTAGATACCTACTACTACTAATCATTTAAGCACAGTGGCCACCCGACTTGGTTTCTGCCTACACACCAAACTCATAACTTTCATTGCATAGCCGCTTTGATGCTTAGCCCCTTCAGCTTGGTCCATGTCAGGAATCATAGGTTAAAAAAGTCAAGTAGGTACGTCCTTTAAGATGCACCATCATAATAGAGCTAGGTTGCATGTACCCTTATTAGAAGATTATAAAAATAAATAAATTAATCTTCTTTGGCTTCAAAACCCCTGCATTTCAAGGGACAAAGCGAACCGAAAGTGTTTATTTAAACGCTCTTGGTTAAAACCAACATGCTAACTTTTGCAAGTAATTTGCCTAGTTTTTCTAGTAATTAGTGTTGTTTTGAAAATAGCTTTGATGATTCAGCATTATTCCTTTTTAGAGTTTTTTTTTAGTTTACGAAATAACCTTATTACCCATGCAAGTTCTACGTTATACACAAGAATGTACAGCAATATGTAACAGACAAAACCAAACAAAAACACGTGAATACCTCGGCACAGGTTCTCCTAGTGAAGTGTTCATGAAATATAATATACTAGCAGACCCGGCCACACGTTGCTGTGGCTAACGAAACACAACGCCATTACCCAACCTTTATAAAATCCACACCACGCGCTTGCCAGCTGGCCGCGGCCCGCTGCTGAATTGAATATTTGAATTTCTCGACTTTTCTCTACTATAATAAGCATGTTTTTATATATATAAACCTTCCTCTTGAATCACTCTATCTATTGGTGAAAACCGCATGAATATCCGTTGCGTAGTTTAAAAGATCTTTGCGCACATACATTTTGAGCGACTTCATCAAATAAAATAATTCAAATCAAATACCTACTTACTCTAGGACATCTATTTTCCAATTTTTTCCGTAGATCGAATTTCAAAAGTGACTATAGTACGGCCCGCCAGCCGTTTTAAATCACACAAAAATATGTTTTCTTTAAATTTCTCGGCTTTTCTCTAATATAATTTACATGTATTATACATATAAACATTCCTCTTTAATCACTCTATCTATTAGTGAAAACCGTATGAAAATCCGTTGCTTAGTTTAAAAGATTAACGCGCACATACATTTTGAGCGATTTCATTTTATACTATGTAATGTAATGAGATGATAATAATGATAAATACATACTACACGTAATAATATTACCTAAACGTTATATAGGAAGTATTATTATGTGTAGGTAACGCACGTTATTTAATATATGCCTCTATCATCATCATCATTACATAGTATAAAATGAAGTCGCTCAAAATGTATGTGCGCATAGATCTTTTAAATTACGCAACGGATTTTCATGCGGTTTTCACCAATAGATAGAGTGATTCAGTGATTCAAGAGGAAGGTTTATATGTATAATACATGCTTATTATAGTAGAAATATGTCAAGAAATTCAAATATTCAATTCAGGCAGCGGGCAGCAGGCAAGCGGGTGGTGTGGATTTTATAAAGGTTGGGTAATGGCGTCGTGTTTCGTTAGCCACAGCAACGTGTGGCCGGGTCTGCTAGTTAAAAATAAATAATTATTATTGAACTTGCCTATTATACACAGAAGGTACCAGCACGTACCCAAAAGATTATATCCAGCAATTCCTGATCATTTTTTTTTTTTTTTTTTTAATTGTACAACAGATTTTTTATCCAATTACTGTACAATTTTCTCATTTTGACAGTCTTAACACCTAGGAAGATGATTATTATACAAAAAAATCTTAAGGCTATCTAAAGAAGAGTTATATATATCTAGTGTTTCCGATATTTCGTTCAACAGCACCATTCCTCTTGTCATGCTATGCTGTGCTAGAACATCTGTTCTGCCGTGTGGTATTTTGAACAAGCCGTGTCGACGACTACGGCTGAAATTTTCAGGCACGTATAAGCCATAACATTCCAAGAGGAATGGGCTGTCAATACGATTATGGATTATGTTAAAACTAAGAATTGCAAGATTTGCATAACGTCTAGTTTACAAATCTAAATCTATCTGTTGCCTCAAGTAATTCCATATGGTGCATGAATCTCGGGTACGTTCCATTCATCCGCATATAGACATACCTAAGGAACTTTTTCTGAATTTGTTCTAGCATATTAATATATTTAGCTTGGTGCGGAGTCCACACACCACTAGCATACTCCAGCTTACTTCTTATGACTCCATCGAACATGGCTATCATGGCATCTGGGTCATCAAATTGCTAATCAGCAATTTGTTTGAAAAAATATCATCGGACAGCTAAATTTCATATATGTTTTTTTACTCCAAATATGCTCAGGAATCGCTTGTTAAAATCCTTTGGATGCGTGCTATTACACCCTATACATTATAATTGCATTATTTTAACCATAAAATAAATAGAAATGTTGCACGAGAACAATGCGAAATTTGCAATTTTCGAACAAATTCAGCAATTTTTTGGTTTTTTTGAAATAAGAAAGTGGTAAGCAATTACCTAATATTATACAAACTAAATCATCATCATCATCATTAAATAGTATAAAATGAAGTCGCTCAAAATGTATGTGCGCGCTTTTAAACTACGCAACGGATTTTCATACGGTTTTCTCCAATAGATAGAGTGATTGAAGAGGAATGTTTATATGTATAATACGTGTAAATTATATTAGAGAAAAGCCGAGAATTTCAAAGAAAACACATTTTTGTGCGATTTAAAACGGCTGGCGTATAGTAGTAAAGTCACTTTTGAAATTCGTTCTACGGAAGAAATTGGGAAATAGATGTCCTAGAGTAAGTAGGTATTTGATTTTCCCTTTTCAAATATCCAGTGTTGCATTGCAAGCATTGTATAATTAGTGGCGAGTTAATTAGTTTATATTTATTTATTTAATTTCAACGGTATACATATACCATAAGAATTGACTACATGTCACCAAATGAAAAATAATAATACAGAAATAATAAAAAAAAAAGTTTAACAGATGAATGTGGCATTTGAATTAGAAATGACACCAGATAGAGAATTACATACAAAAATCTATAGTACAAAATATAGAATTAATATTGACTGAAAAGGTTTGATAGCATAGAGCATAGCCCTCTTGTACCTACTTTCCGTGCAGTTAAATAGATCTGCAACATCTGCATATCTATTAGTAACATCATGTAACCTAGGTAAAAGGGAGTGTTTAGTATACTCAGTCTTATTATTGTTACATTTAAACAGGATTTTAGATCGGGTGGTTCTCGTGGGAATATGAAATTCAATGAGCTTAGTTAAATCAGGACTGTCTATGCTACCATTTACAATTTTGAACATAAATATTAAGTCGGATATAATTCTTCGATCTGAGAGTTTTAATAAATTTAGTTCTTTCATCAAGTAATTGTAGTTTATGTTTTCAATGGGAATACCGAGTTTAAAATTAATATGTCTTAGAAATTTATGTTGAATTTTTTCGATTGAATCTGAATGTATTTTAAAATGGGGGGGACCAGATCGAGGAGTTATATTCGACTTGACTACGTACTAAGGATGTATACAAAATTTTTAGTGTTGAAATATTCCTAAAACCTCTGGAATTTCGAAGAATGAAGCCAAGCATTTTCATTCCTTTATTACCGATTGTGTTTATATGGGTTATAAAGTTTAATTTAGAGTCAAAAATTATGCCCAGGTCGTTAATTTCTTCGACAGAGGTAAGGGTAGTGTTATTAAGTACATATGGATGAATAATTGGTTGACTTATTCTGTAAAATCTTATTGCATGACACTTATTTATGTTCAGGAACAGTTTGTTAACAGAACACCAATTAATTAACTTGTGTAAATTATTCTGTAGACAGATACAATCTTCAACGCTTTTAATTATTTTAAATATTTTCAAATCATCTGCAAAAAGCAACACATTCACATCTTTATCAAATATATTAACAATATCGTTTATAAACAGAAGAAACAAAATTGGGCCTAAATGAGACCCTTGTCGTACACCACTGGTAGCTATAAATTGATTGGAAAGGAACAAATTAATTTTAACAAGTAGTACTCTATCAGATAGATAGCTTGCAAACCAATCTAAAAGTTTTCCATCAATACCTAGCTTACGTAACTTAACCAGTAGAATTTTATGGCAAACTTTGTCGAAGGCCTTGATGAAATCCGTATAAATAGAATCGACTTGATTTCTGTTAGCTAATGCGTTTGATATATAGTTTTCATATAACGATAGATTTGTTAGAGTTGATCTGCCCGACAAAAATCCGTGTTGATTTGGAACAATGAGATGGTTAATATATGGGGAAATTTGATCAAGCAATAGTTTTTCAAAGAGTTTCGGGATTACATATAGCTTACATATTGGTCTATAGTTAGTGATATCACTTTTATTACCCTTTTTTAATATAGGTGTTAGATAGCAACGTTTCCAAATGTCAGGGAAGCAACCTGTGTCGAGGGATTGATTAAACAATAAACAAATTGGCTCGGCCAGTGAAGCAATGCAATTAATAAGGATATTGGGATGCACATTGTCAGGTCCGGCCTTCTTGTTTTTGTCTAGGAATTTAATTTTAGTTTTAACGTCATCTATATTGATGTGAACAGCAGGGATATGTATGCTCTCATTAAGGGAAGGAGGTACTACATAATTGTCTGGGATATTTTCGTCATAGACACTTTTGAAATAATCAGCAAAATAGTTAACCTTCACTTTCATATCAGTGCTATTCTTTTCTTTGAAATGCATTGAGATGGGTAAACCTTGTTTGTTTTTTCTAAGAGAGTTAACATGTGTGAAAAAGTTTTGTGTATTAGAGGGTATAGATTTTTCGATTTCATTTATATAATTAAAATACGATATTTTTGACAGTTTTTTACATTGAGTTCTGTAGTTGTGAAATATTTTATAGTCGTTAAGGGAGCTAGATTCTTTAAAGTTTTTGTGTGCAATTTTTTTACAGATAGGTTAATTAGCTCACCGCTGAACCATTTCGGGAACTTTGTTTCTTTGAAGTGTGAAAGTGGTACATAATTTTCAATGGCCCTGTTAATAATTGTGTAAAAAGTTTCAAGATTATAATTAATATTATTGTTGTGGTGAAGAAATGTATAATACATGCTTATTAAAGTAGAGAAAAGCCGATAAATTCAAATATTCGATTCAGGCAGCGGGCAGCGGGCAGCTGGCAAGCGGGAGGTGTGCATTTTATAAAGATTGGGTAATGGCGTTGTGTTTCGTTAGCCACAGCAACGTGTGTCCGGGTCTGCTAGTATTTATTAAATGAACCAAAAAAGCCATAAAACGTAATGCGTTTTGTAATGTTAAAAAAACGAGTGTGTTTTAGACCACACGACTGAAGTAAAACTTCTTTAGCTCCATCTATATGTACAGACAATAGGCCTGCACTGTGTCCTAGATATACGAAACGTAACTGGCTATGAGAGAAAGAGATAAAGAAAATGTGTGCTCGCACCTCTCTCTCTTGCCCCTACAATCTATATACGAAACGTAACTCTTTCTCTTTCTATCTTCACTAACTAATATCTATCTCCCTCTCAACCGTTCGCTTCGCCCGATCACACTTTTCGTAACGCTCTCGTCACGCATTCGCCAGCTCTCCCCAAGTCAAGCGTGCGTAAAGAAGAAGAAAAAACCCTGTACAAATCACAAGTGCGCCCCACCGTTGAATTTGGAAGCCACCTCTGGTCTGGAGTTCCAAAATACCTGAAAAATACCCTTGACTCTGTGCAGATACAGGCGGTCCGTTTGATAGATTCTCCCATCTTAACAGACGGATTGCAATCTTTAGAGCACAGGCATCGGGTGGGAATGCTATCATTGTTCTACCGGTATTACAATGGAAGATGCTTCGAGGAACTAGCATCATTGATCCCTTCGGCACCGATGCATTGTCGAGAAACACGCAAAAAAGCTTGCACAACATTTGTACACGGTTGACATTTGTCACATGAGAATGGGTCGTTTCTTCGACTCGTTCTTGTGCTCAAGAGCTCGGCTGTGGAATGATTTGCCGGCCTCTGTGTTTCCTTCTTCCTACAACACGGGTCTCTTCAAGACCAATGCTTATTCCTTCCTCTCCTCAAAAAGACCCTCCACACAGCATCCCAGATGACATAGGCCCTGAGGGAAATCATTTTCATCAGGGCCTCTTGTGTGGAGAAAAAATTGGTCCCGTAGCGTATCTGCAAAATACATCAACAATTCAACAGTAATTTGTTTCAAAATACCAACTTTTTTGCTGAAATAAACGCTTTTTTGTTGAAACAAGGCGAATGTCTTATGGCTTCAACTAAAAATTCTTCAAAGCCAAGAAGCTGAAGAAAGCAGGAAAGTAGAATTGGTCCATTAAAAAATATTATTAAACCTGCTTTTTAGCTGCTTAAGGCGATCCACTAGTTCAGGAAAAAATCGAAATTGGAATTCACGCCCTTTATGGGAGGAGTTTAAAAATACTTGAGAAAAAGCTTTTGGAAGAGTTGGAAAAGGTATTTGAGAGTTTTGTTTTACAGGTTGATTTCGTAAAGGCCTGTAAAAAATATTAATTCCTGTTTTACGCATTGTTTATTGTAATAAAACGGAAATTTAAAATTGATTTCATGAAATCAAGCGACGCGGAGTGACACGACTGTCTCCGGCGCCGGTTGGGGCGTCACTGAAACGAAAAAGGCGTTGCCCAGTGCATGGTTCTTGTGCCCAAGCCATAAGGGTCACTTCAAGAATCCAAATTCATAGAGCGCGGGCCGTATTGATTGATGTCAAAAATAACAACGAGAAAATGCGTATTTTATTTTATTTTGTGAAGTTCGGGCGTAAATATCAATTTTTTTTGCGATTATTATAAAAGAAACTAAATTTGCTACATTATACAACAAAACCAAATTCGAAAAGGGGTTTATAAATAGGAAAGTTTGGACATGAAAGTGTTTTTTATAGACCTTATACTTTATTTTTTTATAGGCTTATTAAAAGACTTATAAAAAAAATTACCGATATTTTTAAGGGCCAAGATATATTCTACACACAGTATTTAATTGAAGCATCTATAATACTTCTAAGCCATCAAATTTTCAAAACAAAAACATATGATTTTGTATGATTTTGCATTATTTAGTATGGCTGTATTTGATCTCTGTGAGGTTCGAAAAGTAAAAAAAAAGTTTTGTGGAATAATGTTGTATTTGATCTCTGTAAGGTACGAAAAGTAAAAAAAAAAATTTGTGGAATAATGTTGTATTTGATCTCTGTAAGGTACGAAAAGTAAAAAAAAAGTTTTGTGGAATAAGGTTGTGTGTGAAATTTTTATACTACAAATTTATCTTAAACTTGCTGGTACCCGGCATGCGTTGCTATGCCATTTAATAAAGATATTGTTTCTCCCTGAGTGTCCTTTCCAATTCGTCCCGTTCCCCTTTCACCCCCCCCCCCCCCCATTCCTCTCACGCGTCCACATCCCCTCTCGCGTTTCCACCCCGCCTCCTCCATCTTCCCTCTCCCCACTCCACTTCCCCCCTTCCCCCGTCCGGCAAACCCCCTTCCAAGTTCCCCTCCCCCGTAAAATAATAAATTAATTCACAGTAAATTTAGTTTTCAAACAACTCGCGTGCCACCTATTGCATTTTTTATAAAAATTTCATAATGCCAAAGATCACAAGGCAATAACAAACACAACAAAAAAAGAATTATCCAATTTGGTGCAGTCGTTCGGTAGTTATGGGGGAACATACATTTGGGCGATTCATTTTTATTAATATAGATAGATTCTAGTAATAAACTCTGATTAAATTGCCTTTCTAGACGATTTTTCAATAAAAACTCTTAAGAGGGCATTAGCAGAGAAAACCAGAAATATGTCATTTTCAAATAAGATTTTAGACGTATCGACTCTTTTCTACAAAAAATTGTAAATGGATTTCGAAAGATTGTTCTTTTATCTAGCATTCGCATGTAATAAATTTTGAGAAAAATTTTTAATTTTTAGTATAATAAGGTTATTCCATAGGTCGTTGGCAGATTTGTTAAATTTTCAAAAAAGATTTTGTATTATACCACACCCATTTCAAATAATATAATCATGCAGTAAAATAAATCAATACATTATCTAGCAAACGCATGTTTTAAAATTTTAATTTTAGTTTCAATAAAATCATAAGAAATATATACGTACACGTGTTTCTTGACGAAAATTGGTCCATTTGTGTATTTATTTGCGCACTTACAAACTAATATATTTCAGATTTTTTTAACATTCTTATTAAATTTACACATTATTGAAAAATTATAAATACTTATAATCAAAAAATAACTACAAAAAGTACATTATTTTAATAGTTTTATCATCACGCCCTTCAGCATTTTTGGATGAAGGTATAAATTAAAGCTAATTTGGATTGAAACAAATTCGATATTGAGTTATAATTTTAAAAAGCTGGTAAGGAGAATAATTAATCTTTCTCATTGTAACCGCCCTGCACGATCGTAAGAACAACTTTCGACGAAATGTGGATTTTCGTCCGCTGGCTGGTTAAACGCTCTTAAGAATAATATATTTTATGTAATTTAAATACAAAATGTTATTAAACGTAACTGGATTTGTTTTTACGATTTTTCCCGAAACAAGAAGGAATAATTGTCAGATACAACAGGGCTCAAATTATAAGTACGATCATAAACGAAGCCAGAAACATGAATAAATACAATTATAAACAGCTCTGAAAACTACTGTAAAATCCGTCAATAGATATTTCTTCCCAACACTTCAAACTCCTAATATTTCTAATGAGCCTTGAACCATATTACAATAACCGTTTAGTGGCAGAATAATAGTTATAAATCGTTTTCACTTATATTTTTTTTGTAATCTACCTTTTTTTTCTTAAAGTTATGCCGCTAATGATCCTGTCGGCGTTTTGTTGTAAGGGGCGTTTTTTCAACGAAAGATAAATAAAAGCATAGTCTGTACTAACCGGTTGGGAAATAATTAAAAACAAAATAAGATTATTTTAACTCACTTTAAATCTAAATATATAAACATAAAAATATGCTTGCTTGTGTAGATACTCGTATTTATATGAGTACGTAGATGTCTATGCTTTACTAAACCATTCATCCAATTGCGATGAAACTTTGGAGATTTGATTTGCGCATGCCCGCGATGGTTTCTATATTTAATAGTAAGCTCTGGCGTCATGAAATTATGCGTTGCTAGACCGTTCATCCGATTGCGATGAAACATTGGGGATTTGATTTGCGTTGCTCGCGATGGTTTCTACATATAATAGGAGCTCTGGCGTCATGTAATTATGCGTTGTTAAACCGTTCATTCGATTGCGATGAAACTTTAAGTATTTGATTCGATGGTTCCTATATTTAATAGTGAGCTCTGGCGTCGTGAAATTATGCGTTTCTAAATCTTTCAACCGATTGCGATGAAACTTTGGTGAGTTGTTGTGAGCACGTCAACGAAGGTTTTTACATATATACTGGTGAGCTCTGGCATTATGAAATTTGTATTTAAAAAATTGCATTAGGTGGCACGCGAGCTGTTTGAAAACTGAATATACCAGGACTGAATGAGGGTGGTTCGCGGGAGAGGGGAGAGGGATGGCGAAGTGGGGACGAGTGAGGGGAAGGGGGGGTGGAAAGGGAATAGGACAAATAGGAAAGGACACGCAGGGAAAAATAATTTCTTTATTAATTGGCAAAGCAACGCATGCGGGATACTGGCTAGTAGATATATTTATAAAATAAATGTCGTTAACTCAACATTTTAGAACAGTGGGATATTATTAAAAATTCAATAATCTGAAAGCTAATTTGATAAGTGAACAAAAATATATAATTCGCTCGCCACTTTTAGATATGTTTAAGCCAAGTTCAATTATTAAAGGGCACAAAAATATTTTATCGTGCAGGGAAAAATAGATAATTAGTTCGGTGAGTGCGCTTTCGGAGTGTCAGGACCTAAAGCCTGGAATGCACTGCCACACGACTTAAGAATGATCACAGACTCAGTTAAAGCTAAACTTTTAATCATCAATAATGCATCACCTTCAATGCCCGCGACATTGTAAATAACTAATTTGTGTTAAAAAAATCTTATTTGTAAGCGTTTGTAAAGGTCATTCATGAACGTTCTCCAGCCCTAAAGAGTCTTAAATTCTCCAGTCTTTCAAAATATATATCAAATATACTTTTTAAACGACTTCGAAAAGGAGGAGGTTCTCAATTCGACTGTATTTTTTTTTATGTTTGTTACCTCAGAACTTTTGACTGGGTGAACCGATATTGATGATTTTTTTTTATTTGAAAGCTAGTGCTTCTCGTGTGGTCCCATTTTAATTTGGTCTAGTTCTGACAATGGCATCCATGAGAAAATCATATAAGTCTTAAATATGCATCAAGTATGTGCTCGACAAATGGACGAATAACTCAATATCACGCAAACCGATTTCGATGATTCTTTTATTATTGGAAAGGATGTACTTCAAGGGTAGTTTGATGAGAGTTTGGTTAGGTTCTGATTATGGGATCCATGACAAAGTAACGGAACTCTCCAATTCTGAAGAACAAATTTACGATACTCGGCCGAATCTTAATCGAATTAGTTAGTGTACTTCAGATTCACTAAAAATCAAAAATTAAAACGACTTCAAAAAATGCACTAAAAAGTAAAAAAATAATTTCGCATTCTTCTACAACTTTATAATCTAATCAACTTACCTTTTCTACTCATCAATATGTAGGTACGATTGTTATTTTTGGAGTCGGTGTCAACCAAGGTACCCGCGGCCCGGCGTGTTCACTTGACAGTTCCTCTCCCGCCGACACCGACTCCAAAAATAACAATCGTATCGATGAGTAGAAAAGGTAAGTTGATTATAAAGTTGTAGAAGAATACGAAATTATTTTTTTACTTTTTAGTGCATTTTTTGAAGTCGTTTTTTTGTTTTGTTAAAATTTTTGTTTATGTCATTAATCTTTTAATAAATGTAATACTAACAGTGATGGGGGTAGCAAATGTAAAATCGTGCAATGTCCAGTATTTTAAATATAATGTCCTCCACGTGCAAAGTCGTATCTTCGCCAAGCATAAACTTTCTATTAAAAGTGTGTTTATCGAAATGACCTGCAAGGTAAGTATGTTTTCTGTATCTATTTGTAAATAGTAAAATTAGACAGAGCCTAAGAATTCGTAATAAATTATACAGCATGATTTTTCACTAAAACGGCGCTCTACAAATTAACCATTTATTATTTTTAATTTTTAAAACTAACGTTTATGACAAGATTTTTATGCATAGCACAAAGGGTAACAATTATTATAAGCAATTTATTATCAGCCTGAAACTCTCACCTACATTGAAAAAATCTTCCGTGAAAAGATACATGATACCAACGGGACTTGAACCCGTGTCCTTCTGATTGCCTGTCAGGTGCTCTACCACTGAGCTACGTCGGCTTATCTAATACCCGCCAAATAATTCAATATATACTAGTGTTTCATTCAACAATTACTGCTTATTAAATTTTTCCACCTGAAAACAACCAACTTTATTTTTGTGAGAGAAACATTGTTAGTGCTAAATCTCTCGCTAGGTGGCGTCGAGACACATTATGTCTACATTTTTTTGGTGAAATACTTTAACTTGTCAAATATTAATTATTATTTTTAATTGATAAAGACCTTAAACGTTTAAGACAAGATTTTTATGAGTAGCACAAAGGGTAACAATTATTATAAGCAATAATTATCAGCCTAAAAAAATCTTCCTAGAAAAGATAGGGTAAGGTGGGGGAATGCCGGTCAGCGGGAAATGCCGGTCACTGTGGAATACCAAGTTCCTGAATTATTTAAAAAATGATACCTATACCGCCATCTAGTCTTCACTGGGGACAACTAATTTACATGGCCGCGGCCATCTTGCATCGCACGTCAGTATGGCAGTGCGTCGTTCATGTTTCGGAGTGTTTTGTTGTTAAAAATTGGAATTTTCAATCAAAGGTAAGCTTAAGTATATTATTTACGGCTGGATTTGCTTTTATCACCAATTATAACAAATTTGTTATCACTTTTGATGTGCCGGTTTGATTTTTGATAGCTTATTTAGATTTTTAGTGAATGTCAAAGAAAACATTTCTTTTGTTTTGAAATGGTGACTGCCATTTCCCGCAAAGTGCGGGCAATACCAGTCAATGAAAGGTTTAAAAAATGTATTAAAATAATTAAACTACTTAAGTTGGGTTATTTACAACATAGTAAATGTTTCGATAGCTATTGGAAGCTGTTATTTTCTTCCGCGGAGTTCGAAATCTCTACCTACCACTGTTGGAA
This sequence comes from Limnephilus marmoratus, assembly GCA_917880885.1. Classification (NCBI taxonomy): domain Eukaryota; kingdom Metazoa; phylum Arthropoda; class Insecta; order Trichoptera; family Limnephilidae; genus Limnephilus; species Limnephilus marmoratus. The sequence goes on along the minus strand of OU862930.1, from coordinate 12,053,561 downwards.
TGAAAGGGATGAAGGGGAAAAAATGGGATGTCCACCGAAAACAAGATGACCCTACCTTGCTGGTGACGTCCCGGGGTCCCACACTCATGCACTCAAGAAAACTCCACGGTTGAAAGCACGTATCTTGCGCGGATCCAGGTTTCGACTATAAAGCGATGAGACCAAAGTACTTGGCCGTCAGTACCGCGCGGTGTCAAAATTGCACTGATTTCGCGGTTAGGAATCAATCTTGAACCGGTGACAATAGCAAGATGGATATATCAGGATAGGTAGGTAAGACGGGAGGAATACATGGGTGCGTAGGTGTAGATTTGCCCGAACAGTAAACATAAAGTGTACTATTTTAGCTGTATGAAAGTTTTATTACTTTTACACAAAGTTCTTTAATAAAAGAATTATGTCGATTTTCGCTTAAGTGACCGCCATTCCCCCACCTTACCCTACATGCCGCCAAAGGGACTTGAACCCGTGTCCTTCTGATTGCCGGTCATTTTCATGTGGAAAAACGTAATAAGCAGTAATTGCTGAATGAATATATTTTGAATTATTTGGCGGGTATTAGATAAGCCGACATAGCTCAGTGGTAGAGCACCTGACCGGCAATCAGAAGGACAAGGGTTCAAGTCCCGTTGGGAGATGGGTGTTTCAGGCTGATAATTATTGATTATAATAATTGTTATTATTATTAATATTATTCGTTACTATAAATTGAATAATAATATAATTTAATATATAAAATCAAAAGAAAAAAATTCGGAGTGTGTAATCCACAAGCGGTAGAAGTGAAACCTTTAGAATACTAAAGTATGATTTTAATTAAACTGCAAAATATATTATATGTTTTCAAAGTGCTAATAATTGGGTAAATACTGTAATATATAGAAATAAATAAATAAAAATAATGTGAAGGATGATTTTTCCATATTTTTGTCGTTGAATTCCAGTGCACCTTTTCCTGTAAAATTGGTCAACTTATTATTACTTGTGTTTTCTTCTTCGGAGTCGCTAGATGTCGCTTTCTCTGTGTTTTCTTTTCCCTTTTCATTTTGGACGGGTTTGAAGATTTGATATTAGTAATATATTATATTGGAACCGAGTACCCGTCAAATAAATAAATATTTTATTTAATTACATAAAAACAATATTACCGAAACTATATCGAAAATCTGGAAACAAAAAAATCAGCAAAAGATATTGGCACCTCTGGGTAGGGCTTCCAATCCCGCAGCTTGAATTCAATGTCGGTATTTGCGGAACTATGAATTTTCAATCCCGCGGGATCTCGGTATTTGCGGGATCCCGCATATTGAAAATATTCACATTTATATAAGGCAAATAAAAACAATGAATTAATCAACTCCACATTTATTTACTATTATCCAGATTTAAATGTCCGGGTTAAATTTTCCCCAAAAAAAAAAAAAAAAAAAAAAAAAGAAGGAAAAACTAAACCCTTTCACACACTTCCCCAAATGATCATCTAGTCAACCCACGCTATGCAATTGCACTATATAAGTATTATAAATACAAAACAATACAAGAACAACATGTCAACCTACTAGAGACCGAATGGGAATATAATTCACCGACTCCAGATATTTTCATATCAGAGGGTTCGGGTCTGTGGCATTTCTAATTGAACCTATAAATCCTACTGATCCCTCAATATAAATATTTAAAATATCTTTTGTAATCCTACATGTATTTAAAATTACTGATTTTTGCATTTTTATATACAAATTCTTTGACAAATCTAATATGCTTAAATTTTGAATCAGATTCCTAGGTATTATGCCAGTGGCCGAAATAACAAATGGTAATATTTTTATAGTCCGAGAATGCCAAATTCTTTTAATCTCATTTCCTAAATCTGTGTATTTTCTAATTTTTTCAGAATCAGTTTTTTGAATATTACAAGAATTTGGAACAGCTACATCAATGATATAAGTTATTTTTTTTTAATTTTGTCATATAAAACTATATCAGGTCTATTATGACTAATTGTTCTATCTGTTAGAATAGTTATATCATAATATATTTTATAAAATTCATTTTCTATAAATGAATTTGGTTCATATTCATAATATGGTACTACATTACGGCAATCGATCAAGTTATGTTTAATTACCAAACTTTGGTGGATTATTTTTAAAACCTGATTGTGCCTAAATGTATATTCGGACGGCGCTAATATAGAACATCCCGATATAATATGTTCTATAGTTTCCGGAAAATAGAACATATTATATCGGGATGTTCTATATTAGTATATATTAATTATATATATTAATTATATATTAATTACTATTAATTACTATTATTACTATTAATGAGATCAATCAAATTACACCGTTTATTTGTAACAAAAAAAGAATGAATTAATCAACTAACTACACATGTATTAAATTATTTCTATTAGTACGATATCAATCAAATTACTCCGTTTATTTATCACAAAAGCCCTATGAATTATCAACTAACTCCATATTTATTTAAATATTACTACTAGTATGAGATCAATCAAATTGCACAGTTTATTTATCACACAAAAAGAGTGATTTAATCAACTAACTCCACATTTATTTACGTATTACTATTAGTATGAGATCGATCAAATTACACCGTTTTTTCTTCACGAAAAACAGTACCAAATACTGAATAAATAAAAAATCAAAACAAAACAAATCTTCTTCAAAAAATACACAAAGAGAATTAAAAAATTAACCAAAAAAACACATTTTAAACTTTTTTCAGTCCCGCAAATCCCGCAGATCCCGCGCCATTTTCCAATCCCGCATCACGCGGGATTGGAAAATGGCGCGGGATCCCGCAATACCGAGATCTCGGTATTCCGGGATTGGAAGCCCTACCTCTGGGACTCGAACCGAGGACCTTTTCGAAGATTTTCGATTGATTTTCGCTAATATTGTTTTCATATAATTAAATATTACAATTTGTGGTTTTACTCATAAAGTTAAAAATAAAAAAATAAATAATTTCTTCAAACTTCGCAAATACGGTGTTACGATATACGAAACGCCTCCTCTCAAATTGGAGCGCATGCCACTGTACAGACAAACAGTTTCGCTCCCTCGCCGCAAGTGCGCCGCGCGCTGACGGCGGCGGAACGCCAGCCTCGGTCGGCCGACTAGCGAGCCCGCCATTCTCCTCCCTAGCCCGCTCTGGGCACATGTGTATCGTGAACCACGCCGCACTGTTCCGGAACATTCCACAACGCCGCTATGGCGGTTGTTATTTTGCCTAGTGACTGGCCGGAATGCCAAGAACGGCTAATTTCCCCTCCACATAACCGAATCTCCAAGAGACTAGCCTGCTGCTGTGAGTACCTTGAGCTATTTAACCCCTCTTTATTGCGTGTGTTCCTTGTAAATTCAACGCGAAGATAAATGACCGCCCCCAGAGAGATTTTAGGGCCAAATTCACCCGATTTAGATAGAATTACTGTTGCTACCCTGTACTACTCTGCTTGCATTATTGTATCATTGTGTTTACGAAAGAATTCTACCCAATACAACTGTTATTTACCGTAGCCACTTGTTTCACTGTCTCCCCTAGCCCGTAGGATTTGAGCTTACTTCAGGGATGCCACACAAACGCCTCAGAGATCCTACCACCCTGATGATAGTCTCCCCCGCTATGCTGACCATTCTGAGCTAGTCTGTCGGCAGAAGGTAGGCACCTCAGGTAGGTGTACTTAGCAACACTTTCTGGTGTCAACTTTGATTATGAAAACTAATAACTTTTTTATACACCACTATATTTATAATGGCGTATATTTATATAATGGTATATACAAAGTTATTGGTTTTCATTAAATTAAAAATAAATATTTTATTACTATCTCATTCTCTCGCAGGCTAAATCCTATAGATGTATGTATGTGTGATTAAATAGTGATATTTTACAAAGTTCTTTTAATTTAATAAATATTATCAAAATTATATTGTTGAACCATAATACGAGTATAATTGTTTTCCTGACTATGAAGGGTGTAACTGTAAGAAAATACCCACCATAATACGTATAATAGTCACAATAGGTCTGATAAATAACGATGTAAAAGCCTTTTTTGCTTTATGGGCCAAAAGAAGTAAATTTGTGCTATGGTTAAGTATGAATAAAAGGAACGAAAATGCTTCCAAATTTGCGGAATAGAAGGTTTTTGTGTATTGCGGAGGATATATGAAATAGAGGGGCGTTATTCGGGTGAGATGTAGGCTTTGTGATAGGCTAACAGGGCCGTACTTAACACTTAATACGTTATATTTAATATGTACTTTTTTATTTATCATGATGCAAAATAGTTAATAATAAGGAACTCCAATCCTTCCTTGGCTGACACCGACTCTAAAAAAAACAATCGCACTTACATATTGATGAGTAGAAAAAGTAAGTTGATTATTAAGTTGTAGAGGAATACGATTTTTTTTAAACTTTTTAGTGCATTTTCGGCTGTGGAATGATTTGCCGACCTCTGTGTTTCCTCCTTCCTACAACATGGGTCTCTTCAAGACCAATGTTCATTCCTTCCTATCCTCAAAAAGACCCTCCACACAGCATCCCAGATGACATAGGCCCTGAGGGAAATTATTTTCCTCAGGGCCTCCTGCGTGGAGTAAACGTAAAAAAAAAAAAAGTTTAATGTGTTTAATTATTTCTAGTTAAATGAGTGAAAATGTAATTTTCTTTTTTACTAGAATAAAAATTAATAAAAAATAAAAATAAATTAAATACTGCAAGTAGAACATATCTTAGCCTTGAAAATAATCGGGCAATTTTTTAATAAGTTCTTTTGTAAGTCTGGAAAAAAATAAAATATCAGGCCTATTAAAAATAGTTTCAAGTGCCAAAATCTCCTACTAATGAATCCATCTTAGATAAATGTTTCATTAATTAATGTGGCAAATTAAGAATAATCGGAAAACCATCTACAACGTTGTCAGATCTTCAATGCGTTTTAACAGCGTGACCAAGTAAAAAAGCTTATTGGTAATGAAACGTGTTTTAGTGTATACGGGGTTTATTTATGTTATTGCAATAACACAGTTAATCGGTCGCGCTGTGGTTTTTTTTTAGTAAGGCTGTTAATGTTTAATATTTTTTTTTATTTATCATTATACAAAGTAATTAATAGTTAATACTTGACACTAACCTAATATTTAATGCTTAATATAATACGTTATATACTTAGATAACCTGTATCAATCGATTTAAAAATGAAATTACAACTTGGGAGGCGCTTTGGGTATGTTTTTAAATACCTAGGTACTTAGAAATATTATGATTTCAGAGGAAATTTTGGTTTATTTACTAAATAACCAAAAATTAAAAACTAACTTTTTGGGCTTGAGGTCTACAGCTCACATAACTAGTAGTAACAATTTTTTATAATGCCTCGTAATTTTCTTTTATAATAATAATAATATCTTTATTTGGAAAACAAACAGCTTTACAAAGATACATAAAAAAGAAAAAAATATTTAAGAGAAGCTAAATACTTAAATATGCATGATAAGAATATAGAAAAACTCAATAAAGGGTAAGCTTATGATCTTATAGAAGTATAAGGATGATATGTATGTAATTAGGGAATATGTAAATATATGGAATATACATAGACATCCAAATGGATAGACAAGCAGTTACAGATGAGGGGTAAAACCAAACTATGGAGAGCGAAGAGGGGAAAGATGACTGTCATTCGTTGAACAATCAATCTGACAGTATATAGGCATCTCGCATTACAATATCACCATTTAGTTCTTAAAAGCAAAATCTGCTTTGAATGAATAGACCTTTTTACATGGGAGCGCGAATTGCTTGCCACGTTCAAAACATATTTGCTAAGGCCAAATGCTCGCCCCAAAAAGACTCGCGCCAATACACATATCAATATTTTGTTTCCGTGTTTAGTTAAAACACTTTTACAAATGTTTCATAATTTACTTACCCCTGTAACCAGCGACGAGCACATTGGAGTACCGCCCACATTCGCTATGTGTACATTGATACGTAGATATATTGTATAGCACAAGCTGCCGTTATTTCGTTAAATGTATGGATGTCAGCTTCTCGCTGTTCACGGCAAGAATGATGACGTCACACATTTTAGATTCAAGCGAGGCTATATCCCCTCCCCATGGAGCGAGCCGGTTCCAAGGAGGAGCTACAGCCGGCGCCATGTGGAGGGGGAAATAATACGTTTTTATCACTTAGGGCAGGTCCAGATATATTCATATGTCCGTGGGAACATATAAAAAAAAAATTTAAAAAAATAAAAAATTAAAAAATTGCAAATTAGGAAAAGAAATCTGATAAATAATACAATAAATATAAATATGGATGTTAAGTGGTGTGTTGTGATGCATTACATTTATCTAATAGTGTTGCTTTGAATTTGTTGAAAGTTATATTGAAGATGTCTGTATAATATGTGAGGTATGTGTTATGATAGTGGCAGGCTCGATGCTCGAACTCATTTTGTAAGTAGTTGGTGTTGGAGCGGCTGTTGTAAAAAAGGGATACGTTTCTGCCATTACGACCAGGAACTCTAATATCTATTTTTTGTAAAAGATACTGGGAAGATATCGTATTATTTAGGATTCTGTACAATAACAATTGATCAGAAATAATTCTCCTTCAATTTAATTTAATTTCGGGATTTTAAAGAATTGACGGATATCTTCATTTGATTGGAATGCATAAAACGACCGAAAATTTATGTAGGAGAGAAATTTTTGCTGAACACGTTCAAAAGAGTTCACGTTTAAAAGAAGCCTACCACGCTACCAACGGGTTGTAAAACCCTGCTAAGAGCAAGATACACACATGATAGCATCTTATTGAGATTGTGAGATCTCAGAAGAGATCGACCAGGTCTGTTGTGAGTTTGTCGGTAGTGGTGCCTTCAGGGTGGTAGCCGGTGGAACTGTCAGGGTGGCGGTGGGTGGTGGGTGACGGGTGGTGGGTGGAGGGCCCCAAATCGAGTTAATGCTCCGAGATGGCGTTATAATGGTGGGCAATTTCGGTGGAAACGTTGCCCCCATAACAGCCTCTAATGTTTACAACTGTAACAATGGAAGGACGAATATTAGTATTTGTTCAATTATATCTAAACAATATAATCCCGGTTGTGTATAAGTAATAGTAACATTTTGTATGTGTACGCAACATTATAAAAATCTAAAATACGCACTTCACTCAAGTACCAAAAAAATGCACGCACTAAAAATGTCATTGAAATGTGGTGATAAGATTTAATTAAGATATTGCCAATAATAATCAGATTCTAATATTAAAATATAATTGTTATATACCCCCAGTAATCAGATTCTATTAGGTAAATGTGGTATTCACCAGAAATCATATTCTATTAGTTAAATATGTTTTTTACCAGTAAACAGATCTATTAGTTCAATGTGGTTTTCACCAGTAATCAGATTCTATTAGTTCAATATGGTACTCGGTTTCGCGAGTTTTCATCCCGTGACAAAATATCCCTGACAAAATATCCTCCGACAAAAATGGTAAGGACAAAACATCCCCCAACAAAATATCTACTAAAACCAAACCTAACCTAACTTAACCTAACAAAAATTGCACAAAAAATAATGCAGCCATTCTGTAAAGACATTAAATTATCGTTATTTGTATTATTTTGTCCATTTTTTTTGTTAGGTTCAACAGAAATCATATTCCATTAGTTCAATATGGTTTTCTCCAGTAAACATGTTCTATTAGTTCAATATGATATTCACCAGTAAACACATTCTATTAGTTCAATGTGGTATTCACCAGTAAACAGATCAATTAGTTCAATATGGTTTTCTCCAGTAAACATGTTCTATTAATTCAATATTGTTTTCACCTGTAATCAGATTATGTGAGTATTAGTTCAACATCGTGTTCACCAGTAAACAGATTCTATTGGTTCAATATAATATTCACCAGAAATAATATTCTATTAGTTCAATATGGTGCTCATCAGTAATAAGATTCAATTAGTTCAATATGGTGTTCATCAGTAATAAGATTCTATTAGTTCAATATTGTGTTCATCAGTAATAAGATTCTATTAGTTCAATATGGTGTTCATCAGTAATAAGATTCTATTAGTTCAATATTGTGTTCATCAGTAATAAGATTCTATTAGTTCAATATGGTGTTCATCAGTAATAAGATTCTATTAGTTCAATATGGTGTTCATCAGTAATAAGATTCTATTAGTTCAATATGGTGTTCATCAGTAATAAGATTCTATTAGTTCAATATGGTGTTCATCAGTAATAAGATTCTATTAGTTCAATTAATATTCACCAGAAATCATATTCTATTAGTTCAATTGGTGATCATCAGTAATAAGATTGAATTAGCTCAATACGATGTTCATCGGTAATCAGATTCTAGTAGCGAAATAGATATTGCCACCAGTAATGCCTACAATACACATCTTTTTTCAGCCCGATTCCAATTAGAGACCAAAGTCAACATTTTTCGCTTTACGCGATCGCTATTTTCATCTCCATTTTCATATCTACGATTTCAGTTGGTATCACAGCAAACAGCATGGTTCATGTATTATTTGCAGTGATGACAATTGAATTCGTAGATATGAAAATAGAGATGAAAATAGAGATCGCGTAGAGCAAAAAATGTTGTCTTTTGTGTAATTGGAATTGGGCTGAAAGAAGATGTCGTGAAAAAAGATCTCTTTTTTCAGCCCGATTCCACTAAGAGCCAAAGTCAAAAATTTTCGTTTTACGCAACCGCTATTTTCATCACTATTTTTATATCTACGAATTCAATTTTCATCACTGCAAACAACACATGAACCTTGCCGTTTGCTGTGATGCCAACTGAAATCGTAGATATGAAAATAGAGATGAAAATAGCGATCGCGTAAAGCAAAAAATGTTGTCTTTGGACTCCAAGTGAAATCGGGCTTAGAATATATCAAATCAAATCAGATTCTGGTATCAATATGTACGTGATATTGATTAATAAACAAAATAGTTTATTAGTTCCACTTTTCGGCCAGCCCAGATCAGTCTCAATTCTGTATTTATCTCAAATACCAAAACACAGCTTCGCACCGCTTTCAGTTGCCTCATTTCCCGGACGCGAACGCCATTTCCACTTCTTATAGCGCCAGGACGCCCCCCTCCCTTCCCTTCCGCCCCATGCTCCTTCACCGCCCCCTTCCAACTAGCCGCCCCCTCTCTACTTAACATTAGCATCCCCCTCCCCACTATCCGCCTCCCCTGACGGCTCGCCCCGCCCTCCAAGACAGAGCAGGCTTGAGGGAAGAATGGAGGGCGCTGCATTCGTTTATATTTCTTCATGGCAACGCCAATGTTTCAAAAGGAAAAAGAACGTTCATGACAATTTATTTTTATTTTTTATTACTGACTGGTTACCCAACCTTTATAACCATTATAAATTAACTTACATCGCCATCTGTTAATTTGCATACAAATCAAATCCACACCGCCCGCTTGTCAACCCGCTTGACAATTTCACATTTCAATCAATTTACACAAAACCTTAACAAATTATATACGTAAACCTTTCTCACGAATCACTATTTGATCTATTGGAGAAAACCGCCTGAAAATCCGTTCTGTAGTTTTTGAGTTTATCGCCAACAGATAGACAGACGAGGCAGAGGACTTTAATTTATAATATGTATAGATATATAAACAGTATAAAATCTTTATTTAGGACAAGTCGTTTCACAGAATTTCAATAATTCTTCAAATTTCGAAGCTAATTTTTAATTTCTGTGAAAGTTCTATTCAATTTCTGTATTATTTTCAGTTGTGTGAAGCAACTGTCTTGTAATCATATAACAACAGAGCTTGAATGGGGACTTTCACGGAACTTGAAAATTACGGTTGAAATTTTGTGATTCTATGAAACAACCCGTTCTTAGGATTGGTAAATGTAGACGGCCGGCATAGTCCAGCGGTAAGGCTCTTGACTAGCACCCCGAAGGTCGCGGGATCGAATCCCGGCGTGGCAAATAAATTTTATTTGATTAATTTGTGTTATTTCACAATTTATTCATTTAAAATAATATATACTATATTTGCGGCACGTTCCAGAGTGGAAGATACTCTCAGTATCGCCCTGGTGCAAGACCACCATTCAGAATTGAAACCTTGCTTGAAATGGTTTTAGCCGTGTTTGGTGACCAGATCTGAATAGCCTGGTACTTCCCCCCCACCTTCTTTTTCCCTATCTCCTTCCCCTCCTTCACTACCTTCAGCCTCACAACATACGCCAATTGAGGATGCCATAGTCCCACTGGCTCCAGACGGGAGCAGTCGGGACTCTTGTGCGGTGTTCATGTAAAAAAAAATGGTGCTGGCATCTCTCCTGAAAATTAGTCCAATATTTTTTTATGATTTTGGTAACATTTTATAAATTTTTCGGACATTGTACTCTAAGGTTCTATGAACGTATTTCTGTAAATATCTAGGAACAACTTTTGAGCGTGTATGGGCTGCGCGCCACTGTTACCAAGAAAACTAGAAGTATCATTGCCATCCCTGTCCACCCCACGCCCTTTGTAAATCTATACTCTAGCTTCCAATCCCATTTCCTGACCTGTTTATCATTTGCCTTTCTTTCTTTATCCCGTACCGTGTGTTATATGCTATGTGGAGCTGTTATTCCACTGCCTGCCGCGGCGGGGAGAGGCGATAAAGATACGCGACACGACAAGCTGAAGAAAGAGGAGAAGATAGGTGGCTTCTCACAGCTTTCTACGGAACCTGTAGGAGTTCCAATTCAGTCAGGTGAGTCGCTCAGTTTCTATATTCGCTATATCAACTTTCACTGATTCGGAGAAAACCGCAAAAAACTGTCACATCTCTAGTGTAAATAAATAATTGCGTTTTAATTTTCTATATAATGATTGGAAGTAATATACTCTTGAAAAGTGTTCATTTTTCAATGTATGTTTAGAAATATTTAAGTTATTTGGATAAATAAAATGAATATAGCGGATTTAGATACTCACTTCGTGATTTATATAGAATATAGAGGCTTTTGAAACTCCACTGACCTGAGGGGCGTGTTTCTACACCCGCCATCTTGGCAAAATAACTGCTCGTGATTGGTTGAATTCCGATATAGCGGGTTTTGATAGTAACTTCTTGGATGATATAGCGGGTTTTGTTTCTCACCCGCAGTTTTAACATGGTTTTTGGTCGTGATAAAGGAGGTTTTGAAACCCAATTTTAAATTAGTCTTGTTCCTCGCAAAAATGTGAACAAGACATATCATTTTGTAAAAAAATCGGATTAGCGGGTATTGAAATTAAGAAACTCAAGTCTTATATCTAATTTTGCTACTAAAACAGTAAAGTTGAATTGCATACAACTGATCACCTCACTCTCTACACATTGTGAAAACTTCTTTAGCACCGTTGTGATTTGAAACTCGATGAAACGAAAAAGCGACACTAAAAAGAGACAAACACATATATCTACAGGATTTACCTGCAAGAAAATGAGATAGAATAATCGGTCTCCTCTTTGTGCGGTGTTTCACAGCCTCGCCACTCTTGTCTTCTTTAGTTTTAAATTATTTAAATTTTAATTTTAAATTAAATTCATATGGGAGAACCACCATGAAGAGAACGTTCCATGAAGAGAAAATTGAACATTGTGCCAAAACTAACAACTTTATTGACACATAGATACCCATCGTATGCTTGTAGTGGTGCCGCGTTGGTTTGCGGGAAGCATGGTTACAGCGTTGTCAGTTCGCTGCCGACAGTCGAGGTGTAAAGTGCTGTGCATCGTTTTTTTTTTTCTTCGTGAATTTGTGAAGTCTGTCTACGTTTAACGAGTGCAAGTACACCAAAGGTGATCCTGTCTTATCTCACTTAGCTGTTATAACTTACATATCGTGAGTACAATGATGCATCATATTAATCCCTTATTGCCATTTTTAATTTTTTCAAAACCAAACTGCCGTTTCCATGAAAAGAACATAACAAAAGCCCATGAAGGGAATGAAGAAAATGAATAGAAGAGATCTTGAAGATATAATCGATAACGAAGTCTGCCACGTTTGCAGTGGCAGATATAATGTAAGCTTTGAAGAATGGATCCAATGTAAAGTATGCAGAAAATGGAGCCACGGATCGTGCGGTGAAAAGGGCTCTTTGAACTTTTTCTGCAGGAAATGTTTCTGAGCGATTTTTTAACTACCGTTTTCTGTATTTAAAAAAAATAATAAATAATTAATGTCTTTGATTTCCTTTGCATTATTAAAATTATTTTTGGTATCGACAGATAAACAACACACCTAATAACGGTCGAAGTCCAAGACTGTTCTTTCGTGGGGACCCGTGTTCTCTTCATAGTACACTATACCTTGAAAAGAACATTTCCCATTTTTTAGAAAATTGGTATTTTCTCTTAATCCGAAAGAATTACGTGACTTCCACTCTAGGTTTAATGAGAGGATAGAATAGGGTCTACATAACAACATTTAGTTATTTCAATATTGCATAACTTTGAAAGTTACAGCACCAAGAAAAAAAAAGTTCTCTTCATGGTGGTTCTCCCCTACAAAAGGCAAGTACCTATTATTGGATTCTTAAAAGAGATGGGAAGGCTGATAGAGATATTGAAAGAAGAGTAAATGCAGGTAACTCCAAATAGACAACTGAATGCAGTTGGCGCTAATAAAAAAACTATCCAAAGAAGCGAAGCTAGCAGTCCACAATGGAGTCCTGGTGCCTACCTGATATATGGCAGTGAGGCATAGAACTGGCAGAGGAAGGATGAAAGTAAACTGATTGTTTTTGAAATGAGATCCCTGAGGCGTGTGTATGGTAAAATTATGTATGATCGTGTGGGAAATGTGGAGATCCGCAAAGAATGTAAGACTGGTGTAAGCATAATGAGTATGTGATTAAGAAAGGGACCCTCAGATGTTTCGGGCACGTAGAGAGATTTTTTTTTTTTTTACAGTGAATACCGCACAAGAATCTCAACTGCTCCCGTCTGGAGCCAGTGAGACTATGGCATCCCCAATTGGGGTATGTTGTGAGGCTGAAGGTAGTGGGGAGGGGAAGGAGGTGGGGAAGAGGAAGGTTGGGAAGTACCTGGCTATTCAGATCTGGTCACCAAACACGGCTAAAGCCATTTTCAAGCAAAGTTTCAATTCTGAATGGTGGTCTTACACCAGGGCGATACTGAGAGTATCTTCCACTCTGGAACATGCCGCAAATATAGATACTATATATTATTTTAAATTAATTAATTGTGTAATAACACAAATTAATCAAATAAAATTTATTTACGCATGCCGGGTTCGAACCCGTGACCTCCGGATTGTGAGTCAAGAGTCTTACCCACTGGACTACGAAAGAACGAAGCGACTGCGAATGGACTGCGAATGAACTAAGAAAGTAGTGTAAGAAGAATACATGACGCAAATGTAAATGTTGGAAGAAATCGGGAACGCCCAAGGAATACACGGAAGGCACGATCAAGTGAATCAGGTAGTTGAGTTGGGCCATGTCAAAAGACAGAATAATAGATGGGTATGCATGAGACGATGTACGAACGTAATACGTGCATGTGCCTAGTGTTTCAGTCGAAAAACTTGAAAAACTGTATACCTGAAATAATATATATTTATGAATAAAATATATTATTTTTTTTAAATTAATGTAAGTAAGGCAAAGAGTGTGTGCCAATACCAAGTTGTTTGGCGGTCCGTCCTCTCTGCCTACCCTGCGGGGAAACGGCGTGATGGTTAGTTAGTTAGAGTATGTCAATTAAGAGTAGAAAATAATAAAAATGGAGCTACTGAATTTGTAGGCTGGCAACACCAATTTAATTGTCAAATATTCTTTCAAATTGCAATGACACTGAATGTACAAAACACTGTAAGTAACATTTAAAAAAACACTTTTTTGTTCTTAAAGAAAAAAAATTGATTCGAAGAAGCACTGTTGTTATTAAGGTACTTCATAAATTTGATTAAATGGTGTTTTATAAAGTGATTTGCTTTCATTTAATGTAACATAAATTTGAATTTAACATTAGGTAAAAAGGAAGAATCACTAAAATGGTGAGTTTAGTTACACTACTTTTAGGTTTGAATGAGTTAAATATATACAGATCTAAAATTAGAGACATGGTGTAAAACCCGGGCAACGCTGGGTACTTAAGTTAGTATTAAATAAATGTGAGCAATTTCTAACTGTGCTTTTTACTTTACTGTAATATCGTTATTCCTCATTGTATTAAAAAAATTGCAAAGGTATAATATACCTATATGCAATTCTAATTTTGAGAGTAGGTATCGAAATTGCAATAATTTTTTTTGATTTTTTACAAAAAATACAGGTTACACAGCTTTAGTTTGCCACCATGTGTTGTATTTTTAGTATTGCCATTTGATCAACAGTGGCGCCCTCCTATGTTTTCTACTCTTATTTGACAGACTGTAGTTTTCATTTTCGTAAGTTTCTATTAAAGTTGGTACTTTCTCTTCAAAGTCTATGATCTGAAATTGTGAGAGTAAAAACGTTCCCCTCCTTTGTTCAAACGCCTTTGTGCGTGCGTTTTGGAGGGAAAATAGCAAATGACAGTCGGGGCTGCCAACGTAATCCATTAAGAAACTATTTAACTTGTTGTTGTCAGGTTGGCAACACTGGTGCCTTATTCTATTTCTGAATTTTCCCGCCGGTTCTTTTGTCCGGAGTTTTAGAATTTTCTACGCGTTACTGATTTTCTGGCAGGGTTTTCATTTATGGGAATGAATCGTGCGCTCCATGGCTGTCCATTTGACAAATTTAATGCTGGGATGTTATTAAGTTGACTTTATTAATTGACTTCTTCAAACATTTATACTTTTATTTCTGTTTTCCATTTTTCTTTCTTGTATAGGGTTTTCCAAGAGATGTTATTTTGAACAGCCCGCTATTTCGGTAGATGTCACTTTTGAAGCTGTCATTTTTTGACATTTGATAAGTAGAAACTACGCCATTAATAAAAATGGAATGATACACGCTTCAACAACGGATTGAAATTATTAAAGTAAATTATTAGAGCAACAGTTACGGTGAATGGATTGCGCTATCGAGATATGATTAATGATTTTTTATGGCCGGAATTGGATGGTATTGATCTTGACAACGTTTACTTTCAACAAGACGGCGCTACGTGCCACACAAGCAACGAAACCATTGATCTTTTACGGGAAAAGTTTCCGGACCGTGTTATCTCTCGAAGAGGTGATCACAATTGGCCACCGAGATCTTGTGATTTAACACCTAGCGACTTCTTCCTTTGGGGCCACGTGAAAGAGAAGGTCGACGCCAAGAGCCCAGCGTCGATTCAAGACCTCAAAGGTGGAATTCGCGAGGCTATCGATGACATAGGGCAGCCACTTTGCGATTTGGTTATGGAAAATTTCATGAAAAGGATATGGTCCTGTAAGCGTGGTCATGGTGGTCATTTGCCTGATGTTATTTTCCAATATTAACGGCATACCTTCCTCTTTTTAATGAAATAAACATTCGATCATTTATGTTAAAAAATGGCATTTTTCTTTGAATATCAAAATAACACCTCTTATTGGAAAACAATAAGAGGTGTTATTTTAAATTGGTGAAATTACAACTAATTTGAAATCCATTACACTTATTTGTTAAGAACATTTATTTATTTATTTATTAACGCTCTTTTTCGGAGCTTTTACATTACATATAAATAATCTATCTCTATCTATCTATCTATTCTATCTTCTATATAAATAAAAATGAATCGCCGAAATATATGTACGCGCATAACTTCCGAACGACTGCACCAAATTGGATAATTCTTTTTTTGTTGTGTTCGTTATTGTCAGGACAGGGTTTGTATAAAACTACTGGTGAGCTCTGGAATTAAGAAAATATGTATAATAATGAATCGCCGAAATGTATGTACCTGCATAACTTCCGAACGACCGCACCAAATTGGATAATTATTTTTTTATTGTGTTCGTTATTGTATGGTGAGCTCTCGCATTATCAAATTTGTATAAAATTGCAAAAGGTGGCACGCGAGCTCTTTGAAAACTAAATGAGTGGGGAGGGGGAATCTGGGAGAGGGGAGGGGAACTCGGGAGGAGAGTTTGCGGGATGGGGGAAGGGGGGGAGTGGAGTGGGGAGAGGGAAGATGGAGGAGGCGGAGTGGAAACGCGAGATGGGAAGAGGACGCGGGAGAGGAATGGGGGGGGAAGGGGAACGGGACGAATGGGAAAAGACACGCAGGGAGAAACAATTTCGCTATTAAATGGCATAGCAACGCATGCCGGGACCAGCTAGTAAGAAATACACAGCATTCATTGTACATAACCGAACTCTCTCCGTAACAATATTTTATATTTGTTTAAACATAAATTGAAGAAACTTGGTATAATTGTTTCTCTCCATTAGTCTTCTGGGCAAAGAGGGATATATATGGTAGTTAGTCCCAGAATTACTGCTCTGAAATAAATCCTGACTTCTAGTATTACGTTGTGGATCCGGAAGCTTATCAATTCAAGCAATACCGGACTATCAACTAAATCATTTAGAATTTTATATAGAAATACCAACTAACTAAGTAACCATCACGCCGTTTCCCCGCAGGGGTAGGCAGAGAGGACGGACCGCCAAACATCCCGGTCTTGGCACATATTCCTTGCCTCGTTTACATTCATACAACGTCTCATACATTCTCTTCTATTAATCTGACTCTTGACATGGCCCGACTCAAGTATCTGATTCACTTGGTTGTGCCATGACTTTCTTGGGCATATTCTCCTTACACTCCTTTCCTCGTTCATTCGCTCTACATGCCCAAACCATCGGAGCGTTCCTTTCTTGATCTTACTCATTACGCTTACATCAGCCTTGCATTCTTTGCGGATTTCCACATTTCTCACACGATCATACATGCTTTTACCACACATACGCCTCAGGGATCTCATTTCTACAGCGTTCAGTCTACTTTCATCCTTCCTCTGCCAGTTCCATGCCTCACTGCCATACATCAGGGTAGGTACCAGTACTCCATTATGGACGGCTAGTTTCGCGTCTTTGGACAGTTTTTTGTTGGTGCCAACGGCGTTCAGTCCTCCATTAATAGAGTTACCTGCATTCACCCTTCTTTCAATATCTCTATCAGCCTTCCCATCTCTCGTAAACATACTTCCCAAATAAACGAACTCATCCACCTGCTCCAAGTATTCATCAATCACAACTATATTGCATACTGTTTTCGTACTCTCTCTTTCAAACACCATGACTTTAGACTTACTTACATTAATCATTAACTCATTCTTCATGCATACTTCGTTCATCCTTGACACGAGAGACTGTAGATCTTCCATACTGTTAGATATCAGCACCGCATCATCAGCATACAACAGGCAACATACTTCCAGATTACTAAATTTCGCGCCCAAGAAAATTCTTCTGTCTGACAATTTGAGCATATTCGTATAATTTAACAGAGTGTTGTAGTTCAACATAATTGCTGGAATACCTATTTAAAAATTTTGAAAACGTAAGATTTTGTTTTGTATTCTTTCAACAGCTTTTACAGATATACTATAATGTGGGTTCCAGACGGGAGAATTGTACTCAAGTTGACTTCTAACATAGGCAAAATATAACAGTTTAATACACTTTATATTGTTAAAATTTCTAATACCTAGCCTAGTTAAAAAATCCCAACATTTTTAAGCCCTTATTAGAGATTTCTGTTATATGGTTAACAAATGAAGCATGTGGAGCAGAACGAAGAAATGAAAAGTACCAAACAAGTATTGTCAGATGTGGCACCACGATCTGCTATGCATACCATACGGTAAGCAAGAACCGGGGTACGGTGCTGCTTTTTTATGTGAATACCTCACAAGAGTCCCAGCTGCTCCCGTCTGGAGCCAGTGAGACTATGGCATCCCGAATTGGGGTATGTTGTGAGACTGAAGGTAGTGAAGGGAAGGAGATGAGAAGGGAAGTACCTGAATGTTCAGATCTGGTAATTAAACAGGGCTAAAGTCATTTCAAGCAGCGTTTCAATTCTGAATGGTGGTCTTACACCAGGGCGATACTGAGGGTATCTTCCACTAAAGAACATTCTTCTAATAATATAATTTGGGAGGCAGGTATGGGTACCGCCGCCCCGTGAACCATTTTTGGTAACCCCTGCCATAGTGGTTCGCACGTGTGTTGACTTAGCAGAGGTGTCCGGGTTTATGGGGTGAGGTTTGTCTAGCTCTTCGCGGCGGATGCGTTTTCCCACCTACTGCATGGCGATCCAGATCGGGAAAGACCGGTTGAGGGAGACTATTTGAACTCTTCAGCCGTATACTCTCGATCCATCGCCTTGCACGTTGGGGGGGAGGATTCATACGTCCGTTACTCCTGAACACATTGACCCCCAGATTCCTACCCACCCCTCATACATTTTTCTTTCCTAGATTTCCTATTCTTTATTTCCCAAAAAGAACTCTCCATTCAGCATCTCCAAAGATTACACAAACACTGAGGGATTTTTTTCCTCAGGATATCCCGCGTGAAGCTAATGTAAAATCTGAATTAATACACAACAACAAAAAAAACATTTTTTTCTATTATTTCTGTCTGTCACCCTTCAAGGGTGTTCTAGGCCATCATTTAAAATTATGGAGATATGAAAAGTGAATTTATATGTTATTTTTTGTTTAAATGGGCAAATTTCAAAATTATAATGGAGATTGGAGTCGAATTCACTCTTAGAAGAGATGAGATGTTGAATGGAGGGGAGGCAATTTTACATAACTTTCAACATTTTATTTAACTTTCTTCCACATATAACTACAGTAACCAATAAAGGATTAAAAATTCTAGGTTTCATTCTTCGAAATGGCAGAGACTTTCAAAATATTTCAACATTAAAAATCCTATATTCCTCTCTAGTTCGAAGTCAAGTCGAATATAATTCTTCTATTTGGTCCCCTCACTACAAAATCCACTCCGATTCCATTGAAAAAATTCAGCATAAATTCTTAAGATTCATTAACTATAAACTTAGTCTACCAATAGAATCAATAAATTACAATCACTTGTTGAAAGAATTAAACTTACTCAAACTTTCAGATAGAAGACTTATTTCCGACTTAACTTTTATTTTTAAAATTGTTAATGGTATTATAGACAGTCCTGATTTATTATACCTAATTACCTTCCACATACCTACTAGAACTACTCGATCCAAAATTCCTTTTAATTGCAACAAAAATATCAGGACTGAGTCATTTAGATACTCGCTTATACCTAGATTGCATGCAGTTGGCAATGCTTTCTCAGAAGTAGTAGATGTGTTCAACTGCACCGAATATAGTTATAAGAAGGCTATAATATCATACCTCATTCACAATAATTAATGTTAGGTTGTAATTACCCTCCTGTGTACCACTGTGTATCATGCATCATGTTTCACTGTATTGTAATAGCCATTTTATGGCGATGAAATAAATAAATAAATTGTAAATAAATAAATAAATACATAAATAAATAAATAAATAAATAAATAAATAAATAAATAAATAAATAAATAAATAAATAAATAAATAAATAAATAAATAAATAAATAAATAAATAAATAAATAAATAAATAAATAAATAAATAAATAAATAAATAAATAAATAAATAAATAAATAAATAAATAAATAAATAAATAAATAAATAAATAAATAAATAAATAAATAAATAAATAAATAAATAAATAAATAAATAAATAAATAAATAAATAAATAAATAAATAAATAAATAAATAAATAAATAAATAAATAAATAAATAAATAAATAAATAAATAAATAAATAAATAAATAAATAAATAAATAAATAAATAAATAAATAAATAAATAAATAAATAAATAAATAAATAAATAAATAAATAAATAAATAAATAAATAAATAAATAAATAAATAAATAAATAAATAAATAAATAAATAAATAAATAAATAAATAAATAAATAAATAAATAAATAAATAAATAAATAAATAAATAAATAAATAAATAAATAAATAAATAAATATATATATAAATAAATAAATAAATTAATTAATAAATAAATAACGCTTGATGGAAGAGAGGATATTTGTTTAGAGAGTAACAACCAAAAAATACGTAATCTAAAGTTTCCACTTCTAGACCTCACATGTTCTTACGATCGTACAGGGCGGTTCCAATGAGATAGATTATTTATTCTCGGTACCAGCTTTTTAAAATTATAACTCAATATCGATTTTATTTCATTCCAAATTTGCTTTAATTCATACCTACATCCAAAAATGCTGAAAGGCGTGATGATAAAACTATTAAAATAATGTACTTTTTGTAATTATTTTTTGATCAAAAGTATTGTTCGTTTTTCAATAATGTCTAAGCAAAATAAGAATGTAGAAAAATCTGAAATATATTAGTTTGTGAGTGCGCAAATAAATACACAAACGGACCATTTTTCGTCAAGAAACACATGTACGTACGTACATGTACTCAATTTGGGAGGCGGGAATGGGTACCGCCGCCCCGGGAACCTTTATTGGATAACCTACACCTCTGCGATAGGTCACCCCAAGTGGTTCGCTACGTTTGGTGATTTAGCAGGGGTGCCCGCGTTCATGGGATGAGGTTTGTCTAGGTCTTGGAGGCGGATGACCAGGACACACTGAACCCCAGATCTACTGACCCCTTAAACCCTTTTCCTTCTCAGAACACTCCTCTCCTTCCTTTCCTAAAAAAAAACCCCTCCACACAGCATCCCCAAAGATGACATAGGCCCTGAGGGAAATTATTTTCCTCGAGGCCTCCTGTGTGGAGCTCATATAAAAAAAAACAAAAAAAAAATACCTTTATATTTTTTAATGATTTTATTTAAATTAAAATTAAAATTCTGAAACATAATGATAAGATAATGTATTGATTTATTTTACTGCATGATTATATGATTCGAAATGGGTGTGGTATAATACAAAATCTTTTTTGAAAATTTAACAAATCTGCCAACGACCTATGGTGTAACCTTATTATACTAAAAATAAGCATTTTTTCTCAAAATTTAAAATGTGCGTTTACTAGATAAAAGAACAATCTTTCGAAATCAATTTGTAATTTTTTGTGGAAAAGAGTCAATACGTCTAAAATTTCAATTATAAATGACATATTTCTGGTTTTCTCTGGTTATATCCCAAGCATAAAAAGTGCAGTGCTGAAAGTGTTAAATGAATTTTCGATGAACTAGCTTTATTTTTCAAACAAAAAAGGTATAAAGCAAAATATCTTCACTCAAAACAAAAACGCTTTATAGGAAAATATAATCAGATATAAACCGGTTGACTTTACAAAGCAAATGCTATAAAACCTTCAACCTTTTTCAATAATAAATTTACCAACATTTTGTCTAATAAAACTCCTTTTTGAAAACCGATACTTTACCTTCGGGAACGCTTCCATTATGGGGTGAATTTCAGATTTGCGAAAGCCGAACGCATTACCGGGTCAGCGGAATAGCTGTTACTTCTACTGTAGTAGGTATTAGTGCTTCAGCTATACAAAGGGTCGCTGTTGTAGGGTCACGGCGCATAATGGGCGGCAACGTGTGGTGACCCCACTGCTTATAGGCTGACTTCTCGGCTAGTGTTGGGTCGGATTGTAAAGATTTTAGGGTGACCATCCGGTAAGTGGAAAAAATCATTATTTTATTTAATTTCTAGCGAATTCCCGGTATGCGTTGCAATGCCACTAATGTTTCTTCCTGTGTGTCTTTTCCCATTTGTCCCGTTCCCCTTCCCCTTCCTCTCCCGTGTCCCCTTTCCCTCACACGTTCTCACTCCGCCTTCCCTCTTCCCACTTCCCTCTCCCGCTTCCCCCGTCCCCCCGAACCCCCTCCCGAGTTCCCCTCCCCCCTCTCGCATTCCATTCATTCAGTCCCAGTACATTCAGTTTTTAAACAGCTCGCGTATCGCCATTGCAGTTTTTTATACAAATTTTATAATGCCAGAGCTCACTGTTATATATAGAAAACATCGCGGGCATGCACACATCAAATCCCCAAAGTTTCGACGCAATCGGATGAATGGTTAGCAAAGCGTAATTTCATGATGCCAGAACTCACTATTAGATATATATAGAATCAATCGGATGAACGGTTTAGCAACGCAATATACAAAGCGCCGGAAATTGATTCTACTTGATAGTAAAATAATAATAACAATTTTGGACGGGTTTTCAAGGCGGGTGTGGGTACCGCCGACCAGGATACCATTTATTGGATAACGAACACCCTTTCCATAGGTCACCCCAAGTCCCCAAGCAGTTCGCTACGTATGGTGACCAGTGGCGGCTCGTGACTTTTGGGTGTGCTAGGGTGCTAATATTAAAAAAAATGGCATCATGAATGTTGTCGTATGCGAAAAATAATTTTTTTTTCAGGAAATCGGTGCGGCGCACCGCCAAACTGAAACTTTCTGAAATTTTTCATACAAAAAACTGATTTTCAAAAAAAAAAAAAAAAACATTTTCTGCTACAACAACATCAATAATGCCATTTTTTTTAATATCAGCACTCTAGCACACCAAAAAGTCACGAGCCGCCACTGATGGTGACTTACCAGGGATGCCCGTTTTCGCGGTGTGAGGTTTGTCTTGGTCTTGGCGGCGGATTAATTTGCCCACCAACTGCGTGGCGGGAGAGACTGATTGAGGAAGACCTTTTGATCTGTCCAGCCAGACTGTCTCAACCCATCGCCTTTTATTGCAGTAGGAGAGATGGGTTCGTGCGTCAGTCACTCATCTGGACATATTGACCACAGATTCCTACTTACATTCATTTTCCTTCTCATAATTTCCACTCCTTTCTTTCCATAAAAATACACTACAGCATACCCAAAGATGACGTGGCCCCTGAGGGATTTTTTTTTCCTCGGTGCCTCCTACTAATGTTAAAAAAATTGCATTTTTTAATAATTACAGTGCAAGTGTAAAAAATATATATTTGTGAACACCGCAGCACAGGTTCTCCTCGTGAGGTGTTCGCGAAATAATATTATATTATGAATTATTTACACTATACTTCGTATAATATTTTATAATACTCTTCGTAATAATATACATAATACACAACAAATTCTCCGGCCGAGGTGTTCACAAAACACTATAATACGAGTATATAAATCATCTACGGCCTACACATCATTCTTACTATATACTATATAAAATTATACACTTTAAGCCTTTCAACAAAAAAAACAGCAACACCGATAACCTGTGTTGCAGCCGCAACATGAATAAAACAAAAATATTACTAATAACACGAAATATTACTAATAACATTTGTTCTTAAAATGTATTTTAAATCTGGCAACAATGTAATTTTTTATAGTGTAAGTACTAAATTGTTTGTTTTCCTTCATAACCGCTAGGTAGCGGCGCCTGCGCATTTGTCGTTCGCGCTCATAAAAGAACTTTCGCGCTGAAACGCTGATGTGTGTGAAATATTACTTGAACGTGACGGTAATTTCTATTAATATGACTAATTCACTCCTATATTGATATATTTACCGTGTTTTTGTGGTTTTTCATAAGTTTTAGTCAAGTTATAACAACAATGATAGTACTTTGAAAATTGAAATGTCAAAAACTATTTTATATGATACATGAAAAAATTCAAATTTACATTTAAAGGATTTTATTTTATGAGAATTTCATAAAAGTGGTGTTTTTTTAAATATTAATATCTAATACATGTGTTCCTAAACGTATCAAAGAAATTAACGTCTTCGGAGATGCAGGAAATCTGTTATAAAAGTCGGTATCATTTTTAAGGTTAATTTTTTGGCAATAAAAAATTTTGAAATTTTTTATTATTTTTTTATTGTATGCACGAAGAAAAAGTGAGGTGACAGTTTCGTTCCAAATTCATTATATAAAAGGTCTGTATTTTTTTAATTTTGTTTTTTTATAAATTTATGTACACTTTCATCAAATGTGTTTTGGTAAAAAAAAATCCATTTTTTTTCGCGTTTGAATCTTAATTAATCTATGCAATCGCTCTCAAGCGGTAAAAGTTGGAAACAAACAGTCCAACTTCACGAAACTCTCTTCAGGGGTACCTCAGGGATCCGTTTTGGGTCCACTTCTTTTCATTCTTTTTACAAATGATGTCGCAAAAATTATCGAGTCATTTGGTCTCTTATCTCACTGTTATGCTGACGATCAGCAAGTATACTTTTACTGCACACCAGATGAGATCAACGGTCTTAAAATTCGCACAACTGATTGTCTAGAAGCGATCAGTCTTTGGATGTCCTCGAACAAACTTAAGTTGAATCCCACAAAGACCGAGTTTCTCTGGGCAGCCACGAAAAGACGCCAACATTTAATAGACTACTCACCAATTTCTATTTCCGGCAGCGACGTAATTGCAAAAACAACCGTCAAACTTCTAGGTGTTTATCTGGATTCAGACCTTTCGCTAAAAAGTCAGGTAAATAGGACCGTCAGTACTGGTTTCTTCTATCTAAGACAACTTAAATCAGTTCGTAGGAACCTCTCAACAGAGGCAACTAAGCTTCTTGTGAACTCATACATAGTATCACGTCTTGATTACTGTAATGGCATTTATGCAAGACTTCCTAAATGCCAAACTGATAAACTACAATCAGTGTTCAACGCCGCAGCACGGCTTATTACTGGGGTACCCAAGTTTTCGCACATTTCGGAACACCTTCGAAATCTTCACTGGCTGAAGTGTCCTGAACGGATCCAATACAAGTTATGCTGGATGGTGTTTAAAGCTCTCAACGAAATGGCTCCACCCTATATCTCTGAACTGTGCATTCCGGAAAATATTGGTCTAAGACATTCAACTCTTAGATCAGCGACATCATCTGCAATCGGAAGGTTGAAAGCACCTAAGCGAAATCCGAACACTAACTTTGGTGATCGTGCTTTCGAAGTATCCGGCCCTGAGGCTTGGAATAAACTTCCTATGGAATTAAGATGTATAACCAGTCCAACAGAATTTAGATCCAAACTTAAAACTCACCTATTTAAACACTCATTTCCATAAATTCGCTATTTCATTCAAACATTGCTATCCAATCTGTTGTTGAGCGATGAATTATCTTATTGCAGTTGAGATCGACGATTAAATTCATTCATTCATTTAAGATACCTATGCTTTCCTTTAAAAACTGTTTAACCCATTACAATCATTTTCACAACCGTGTTATAAAATTGTAATATTATGTACGAACTTCCTTCTTCTTCTGGCGCTAACAATATTAATATTAAAATACGGTATAAAATAATTTGTAAAATGTGTAGAATAAAATATCTATGTATGTATACATGTATATATAATATCCTCAAACTGCTTCGACTCTCTTTCTCTGTCTGTACCTATATCTGTAGAGTTTTGTTGATCACTTGGTAATATTAGATACCTGGCAAAACTAAAAATATTTATTGTTGTATGTTAATACCTATTTTAATTGTAAATCTCTAATTTTAAGTCACGGTTGCAAATATTTGTATGTCACCAGTTTTAAGTCAGTAGTAATAAGTCTTAGTTGTAAGTCACTAGCTACATATAAGTCTTAAATGTAGGTTCCTAGTTATAAGTTTGAATCCTAGTTGTAAGCCTATCGTATTCATTTTATTTTATTGTATGCTTATTATATGTACAGCGCCCTTGAGATGATTTTTCATGAAAACGGCGCTTTATAAATCAGCCAAATATTATTATTATTATGGCCGTTTTTTAAAACTAAAGCGTATTTCAATTACAGAAATCTAAAAGGTAATTTTATCTAGTTTTCATAAATGGTATTTGTTTTTACGACACCTTCAAAAATAAGAAATATATAGGGAAAAATTCCAAATTTCGTTCAGACATCATTACTAAAACAGAGATAAACTACCCTCTCAGGCTGTGTAAACCAAGTGTATTTTTTCCATGAACAATTTTTTAATTTTTAATGTTTTCACATCCGCGGCCGTTTGTCAATTGAATAAAATTTTCAATTTACACTGCATAGCCTGGGTTCCACACTTGAGATGCATATTCAAGGATACTACGAACATATGAGAAATACAGTGTTTTGAAAGTAATAAGAAATGTCTATAATATATGAGATGTCTATGCGTTGTTAAACCATTCATCCGACTGCCATGAAACTTTGGTCAGTTGTTGTGAGCCCACCCGCAAATGTTTCTATATATATATAGGTACTGGTGAGCTCCGAAATTATGAAATTTGTATAAAAAACTGCAATAGGTGGCACGCGAACTGTTTAAAAACTGAATGTATGGAAAGAGGGAGGGGACGAATGGGAAATGACACGCAGGGAAAAACAATTTATTTATTAAGTGGAATATCAAAGCATACCGTTAACTCGCTATTAATATTATAATTGTAACCGTAAAATAAATAAAGAAGATCTACAGTCTCTCGTGTCAAGGATGAACAAAGTATGTATAAAGAATGATGAATGTAAGTAAGTCTAAAGTCATGGTGTTTGAAAGAAAGAGTACGAAAACAGTATGCAATATAGTTGTGAATTATGAATATTTGGAGCAGGTGGATGAGTTTGTTATTTAAGAAGTATGTTTACGAGAGATGGGAAGGCTGATGGAGATATTGAAAGGAGGGTGAATGCAGGTAACTCTATTAATGGAGGACTGAACGCCGTTGGCACCAACAAAAAACTGTCCAAAGACGCGAAACTAGCCGTCCATAATGGAGTCCTGGTACCTACTCTGATGTATGGCAGCGAGGCATGGAACTGGCAGAGGAAGGATGAAAGTAGACTGAACTCTGTAGAAATGCGATCCCTGAGGCGTATGTGTGGTAAAAGCATGTATGATCGTGTGAGAAATGTGGAAATCCGCAAAGAATGCAAGGCTGATGTAAGCGTGATGAGTAAGATCAAGAAAGGAACGCTCCGATGGTTTTGGCATGTAGAGCGAATGAACGAGGAAAGGAGTGTAAGGAAAATATATGACGCAGATGTGAATGTTAGAAGTCGAGGACGCCCAAGAAAGACATGGCACGACCAAGTGAATCAGATACTTGAGTCGGGTCATGACAAGAGTCAGAATAATAGAAGAGAATGTATGAGACGTTGTATGAATGTAAACGAGGCAAGGAATGTGTGGATGTTTGGCGGTCCGTCCTCTCTGCCTACACCTGCGGGGAAACGGCGTGATGGTTAGTTAGTTAGTTAAAATAAATAAAAATCACAAAATGTAGTTTCAAAACATTTCTACGGTTGTTTTTTTAAAATTGGTTAATCTGTGCTTATTGGTCATACTAGTTTAGTAGCACCCTGGTCACGTCCTAACAAGAGAAAGCTGTTAGGCTCCGAGTGGGTGGCAGTACGAGGAGCTGGAGTGTGGGGGTGGGGGTGACCTCCCACCCCTCAAACAAACCTCCTGACCCCAGAAGGACCCTAACAATAGCAGATATTACGACAGTTATAAACCTTCTTAACCTTCTGACTCCTGGACTCCCGATGGATGTAAGAGAAACCTACTAATCTCTCCACATTATAAATTAGTCCTCCGCCGCGCCTGTCTGTCTGTTCGCAACAAACTCAAACTCAAACTACTGAACGGATTTTCATGCGGTTTCACCAATAGATAGAGTGATTCATGAGGAAGGTTAAGGTATATAATTTGTCAAGGTTTTGTGAAAATTGGTTGAAATATAAAGGAGAACGTGTGTATGTGGTGGACGAGCGAGGTGTGGATTTGATTTGTACGCAATTTACAGTTTTATGCCGAGATTGTGACCATGTGACGTTCACATGTGACCTTCAAAACAAGAGGAAGGTCACTGTCTACATTTGATTTCGAAAACTCTGTTTAAAGCCGGGTATCGTTAGTTTATATTATTATTGACTGAGCCTAGCAAAGTCGTGTTTGGCATTTCATCTGTCTGTAAAATTGTTTGCATCCATTCTGCACTTACACAGTCAGTATTAAACTAGGTATGATTTTTAGATTTTCACGGCCAAAGAAAGGTATTCTTTTTAAAATTAAAATAATAATAATAATAAAAATAAATTTTATATGGTTGGCACCATTGTATATAAGGGAACGTACTCATACTACATGACCAACTTTTTGCAATTTTTAACCCCCCCCCCCCCACCCCCCGTGGTATTTGGAAGACCCCCCCCTGAACATGTCACGTAGTATGGGTACGTTCCCTAATGTCTAATGCCATATGATTCATTCAAACATGGCGTGAACTGAAATTGGAAAATTAAGCGTAAATTAAATGTTTACGAAATTTAAGTTTAAAAATATAGATTTGTAACCGAGATATGGGCGGCTTTTGGTTCGGCTTCGCCCAGTTAGTGTTGGTGACCATTTTATAGATCCATTACGAACTGATTCCAAAAACAGCCTGTTCCTCGGATCCACTGTAGCTAGTCACCGGGACAAAGTAACCGAGACAGAGCAATGACGTCATATGTAATATATAGCCACTTGATACTACATGTATTACCGTCAATCTTTTCATATCCGAAGAGATACCACATATTCACAAATTCTTAGCAGTTATACCTAGGGGGAGACGTCCCCGTCCGACCTGCTGATGGAAGTAGCGACATCTTGTGTCGAATTCTTGAATTCGAAACCGAATTATAACAGTAGCGTGTGAAATTCCATGTACACAGATGTTATTTGTGGCGCGACACGTATGACGTCGCGTCCGACATGCACTCGTAGCTGGGTTAACCACGCAAACGCTACGGTATTAAAAACGTTCGATTATACAGACGACACATTCGACATTGTCTGTAGTCATAATAACACTTATTGAATCTTGATTTCGTGCTAAGCACTTGCATACTGCTTACTAACAACGTATGCAGGGACACTGGAGGTCTAGATTCATTCAAAATTAAATGTAGATTCGTTCATTCAAAAAAATTAGAGTCCTTGCGAGAGCCTTGAAGGAGTAACCATCTGTCACTTATACCAGGGCGGGTAAGTGGTGGATAACATCCAACGTCTCATTGAAGTATGCAATATTGTTAGTAATAATTCTGGGTGGAAAATATTATGACTCCTTAAATTACGTCTATTATGAAGGAAGATGCCCTGAAGATGCTTGTATGTCTCAATTTGGGAGGCGGGAATGGGTACCGCCGCCCTGGGAACCTTTATTGAATAACCAACACCTCTGTCATAGGTCACCCCAAGTTGTTCGCTACGTTTGGTGGTTTAGCAGGGGTGCCCGGGTTCATGGGGTGAGGTTTGTCTGGGTCCGGATGACCGGGATACATTGAACCTCAGATTCCTACCCACCCCTTAAACTCTTTTCCTTCCCATAACTCTCCTCTCCTTCCTTTTCTAAAAAAAACCCTCCACACAGCATCCCCAAAGATGACATAGGCCCTGAGGGAAATTATTTTCCTCAGGGACTCCTGTGTGGAGCTCATGTAAAAAAGAAAAATAAATTAAGCGAAATCGTTCGGTATTAAAAAATTAAATAAGTAAATCGTGGTTACAAACTAAATTATTGTTTTATTTCAGTTAATATGTCAAACCACAAAGTGACTACTTTCTACCAAAAAATTAAATTTAAAATTTAAAAATTTGAAAAAAAATTTAAATATTATTTTATTGTATTTTTTTAAATGTTTAATTTTCTCGAAAAACTTTTTGCTAAATGATATTCCAAAAATGTAAATCTTCCCTCCATTAAAAACATCCACGAATGTTACGCCGCGCCGGTGGGTGTAAAGTAAGTACCTTCTCCATACAAAGTGTTAGAAATAACACCCTACAAGTTAAACCAACCGCTTCGTTGATTTATTTAAGACACGTTAGGATATAGTAGGTACCTACCAATATATTTGAATAGCACTTTCAAGGGGCCAATAAAATATTCAGCTCCCTAATAAGCCTAATTCTGTCATTGGATTTCAATTAGAGGTCCGACACCTAATTCTCATCACGTCAACAGATGTTATTCCAAATAATGACACTTCAGTGCATTAACATTAACAGGGGGGTCATTTCAAGCTGTGTTTCATGGTACTGCGTGTTTTCATCGAGAGACAAAATATCCCCGACAAAATATCCCCGATAAAATAACCCCGATAAAATATCCCCTACAAAATATCCCCGACGAAATATCCGCGGCAAAATATCCCTCACAAAATAAACCCGACAAAATATCCTTCACAAAATATCCCCGACGAAATATCCGCGGCAAAATATCCCTCACAAAATATCCCCTACAAAATATCCCCGACAAAATATCCTTCACAAGATATCCCCTACAAAATATCCCCGATAAAATATTCCTGACAAAATATCCCTCACAAAATATCCCCGATAAAATATCCCTGACAAAATATTCCTCACAAAATATCCCCTACAAAATATCCACAACAAAATATCCCCTACAAAATATCCCCGATAAAATATCTCTGACAAAATATGCCCTACAAAATATCCCCGATAAAATATCCGCGACAAAATATCCCCGACAAAGTATCCCCGATAAAATATCCCCGACAAAATATCCCCGATAAAATATCCCCGACAAAATATCCCCGACAAAATATCCCCGATAAAATATAACCGAAAAAATATCCTCGACAAAATATCCCCGACAAAATATACCCGACAAAATATACCCGACAAAATATCCCCGACAAAATATACCCGACTAAATATCCCACGGACAAAACATCCTCCAACAAAATATCTACTGAAACCTAACCTAACCTCACTTAACCTTATTTTACATTGTACTATTTTTGAGCAATAACTTATTATTATTATCTTTACAGGATGTCTGAATTATTTTTGTCCCATTTTACTATTTTTAAGCAATAGTTTACTGTCTATACAGGATGTCTGTTTTATTTTTGTCCTATTTTTTTGTTAGGTTAGGTGAGGTTTTAGTAGATATTTTGTTGGGGGATGTTTTTGCGTAGGATATTTTGTCGGGGATATTTAGTCGGGGTTATTTGGCGCGAGTTGAAAAGTCTAACCTAACCTAACCTAAGTTTACAGGATGTCACTACATTGTCTTTATAGGATATCTGTATTATTTTTGTCCCATTTTTTTGTTAGGTTGGGTTTGTTTGGTATTATTTGATATTTTGTTGAAGGATGTTTTGTCTGTAGGATATTTTGTCAGGGATATTTTTCCGCGGGTTGAAAAGTCGAGCAACCGTGTTTCGTGGGGCCTTCGTTTGGGGGGATTGGCGAGGATTTCAGGGAATTGTGGGGTGGTACAGCAGCACTAATGGGGCATATTTGGGATACATTTGGACCCACGGGACGTGTCCCTTCCCTGGGGTGGCTATAGGCTGCCCCACAGGACTAGTAGAGATTGATCGCTGATAAGTCGTCAAAGAGATGATGTAAAAGGGTGGGAGATGAAAAGAGTATTTGTGTTTTTATTGGTAATTAAAGGAGATATCTACTTAAGCGGTTATTTGAAGTTTAGAGGCAAGTGTAGTACCTTTAGACTTTAGACAATTTTGAATTTTTTTTAACTTTAATTTTTTTCTGTAGATTCGACCACGACAAAAGCTTATTTTTTAAATCCGAAATTATGAATTGGTCAATTATGCATCTTTTACATATTTTTACAAACTTATCTTCAATGATTTGTGATTTACTGGAAATTTTATAAAAAGTGCATTTTTGTTCAGAGGTACAGTCAGTGGTTGTACCTTTGGCCTTTGAAAAGGGGTTATTGTACCTTTGACCAAACTAGATTTTTCCAAAGATAACACACAAGCATACCTTAATAAGCATTAATAAAACAACATTTAATATGATGACAAAAAGATTCCTCGGCATCGTTTCAGAATGACTTTTCGGTATGCACTGTTTGTTAAAGTATTTCTTGCAGGAATCGTCCAAACATTCGCAGATAAAGCAAATTACTAGTTTCATTTGAGATATTTTTGGAAGCACTCCGCGCAATTTCATTTTAGAACACAGTTTTAAATGGAACTTTTCTCCTTTTCTCTTAGTTGGTTGTATTTTTCTTGGGCGTATATATTAGGTCCTTACATGTGAAATTGGCGTTTTGTATAGGAGGAACATAAAGTCGATTTTTTTTATATAATATATTTATTTAATCAAAGTATGTACCATTGCTATCTATGCACTTTTGCCATCTCATAGGTAGTTCATCGATCCCTTTACTAAAAAAACCATTCGGATGGGAAGCAATATAATCTTTGAAGGCGGTTTGGACTGCCCCATCGGAGTTGAATTTTTTCCCTTGCAAGAAGTTATCTAAATTTCGAAAAAAATGGTAATCTGTTGGGGCAAGGTCCGGAGAGTACGGTGGATGTCGTAGACATTCCAATTGAAGCTCCTCTAATTTGGTAGCCGTCTGTTGTGCAGCGCGTGGTCTAGCGTTCTAACGCGCGTTTGTTGATTTTCTTCACTCAATTCATGAGGTACCAACCTTTCAAGCTTTCTCACCTTCCCAATTTGCTTCAAGTGGATTAAAACAGTTTTATCACTAACACCGCAGCCTGCAGCTAACTCGGACGTGGTTTGCGATGGATCCGCTTCCACAATAGCCTTCAATTCTTCATCATCAACTTTGGTCTCCGGCCGTCCAAGGGGCTTGTTCTGCAGGTCGAAATTTCCAGAACGAAAACGTTGGAACCAAAAACGCACTCTGTTTTCTTTTGCGGCACCGTCGCCATATACATCATTAATCCTTCGAGCCGTTTCTGCAGCACTGGTGCCTCGGTGGAACTCGTACTCGTAAATAACGCGATATTTCAAGTTTTCCATTTTGAAAACTATGTGACGCAAAGAAAAAAACAATTAAGGAAAAACAAATGAATTATAATTTTCGAAACACAAATACATGAGTAAATAGCTGTATAAATTTAAATTTGGAAATCCTAACCAAAGAGAAGATATTTGAGATCAAAGTTGCCAGTACGTCAAAACGCCAATTTCATATGTAAGGACCTAATATACGTCCAAGAAAAATAAAACTAAAAATTAAATTTCAAAATCCTTTCCCTTCCTCCTTCCATGTAGGTAAAGGGAAGACCAATTTGATATTAAATTTTTGCACAGTTTGCGATGTCGCTGGATTATGGCTGTGTTGGATTTGTATTTTTAAGTGCTGATGTCAATGTGTCAGGAATGTCAATACTTTCTTCTGATGTCTTTCCAGTCTTTTGGAGTATGATTTCCCCTCTTGGCTCAAGAATTTCAGAGTATTCGAATTTGTATGTTCCTTCGGACACGTCCAAAGGTACACGCGCTGCCCTGTCCATAGGCACAACAACGATCCACAAAAAATTAAATTTAAAGTTATGTAACAAGAAAACTGCAATAATGTGGTTTCAGAGTTCAATCAGAACTTAATATTACATTAACACGGTAGAAAACAAAATACCATACTCAGAAAAACAAAAACCAAAAACTAAAAAATTCTTACTTTTCATGTGAAAATTATTCAAATTGTTTTAACAATCACACTAAACGCAATTTTTAGTAATTTGATACAACAGAGCTACCAATTCCTAAATGTACTTTCGCTACTATTTTTATAGATAATTTAGGAAGATGTCTTGCAATAGAAAAACAAAAGTGTCCAAAGGTACAAGCGTCCATAGGTACAAGGTACAACACTTGACTACTAAATGAAAATCACGATTTTTAAACCTTGTAAATGTGTTAGTCGTCCAACATTGCACAAGCAACATTTTTCAGCTTATAATGATGGTCGTAGGCGTTTTTAAATGTTATAAAGTTATTAGTAATCCGAAAATATTTACAAGGTGTGTTTCCTGACGTTATGTAAAGCAAAAAATGTTAACGTTTTTTAGGTCTCTGGTGACTAAAGTTTTTTTTTTCAACATAAAATATTAAAAAAATCAATCTTGGACAGTTAGGATCGGGTGAGGGGTTGAACGCTTACTCGGCTGAGTGACCAGTGACGACATGTAAAAGAAAAAAAATCCTCGGTTTTGAAGAAAAAATTTTTTTTTACATTTTTTAATCTCAAAATCGACGCCACATGTTTTTAATAAAAATGACTTTTTCTGAATTACGCTCTAAAAATTGGGTTAATTTAGCTTATGATCCACAAACCACCAAGAGGGTCATTATTTTTATTAAGAGCGTTTAACCAGCCAGCGGACGAAAAGCCACATTTCGTCGAAAGTTGTTCTTCCGATCGTGCAGGGCGGTTACAATGAGAAAGATTAATTATTCTCCGTACCAGCTTTTTTAAATTATAACTCAATATCGAATTTATTTCAATCCAAATTAGCTTTAATTTATACCTTCATCCAAAAATGCTGAAAGACGTGATGATAAAACTATTAAAATAGTGTACTTTTTGTAGTTATTTTTTGATTATAAGTATTTATCATTTTTCAATAATGTCTAAATTTAATAAGAATGTTAAAAAAATCTGAAATATATTAATTTGTAAGTGCGCAAATAAATACACAAATGGACCAATTTTCGTCAAGAAACACATGTACGTACATATTTTTTAATGATTTTATTGAAACTAAAATTAAAATTCTAATACATAACTCTGCTAGATAATGTATTGATTTATTTTACTGCATGATTACATTATTTGAAATGGGTGTGGTATAATACAAAAACTTTTTTGAAAATTGAACAAATCTGCCAACGACCTATGGAATAACCTTATTATACTAAAAATTTAAAAAAATTCTAAAAATTTATTACATACGAATGCTAGATAAAAGAACAATCTTTCGAAATCCATTTATAATTTTTTGTGGAAAAGAGTCAATACGTCTAAAATCTTTTTTGAAAATGACGTATTTCCGGCTTTCTCTGGTAATGCCCTCTTAATGTCTATCTACATATTCCTGATAATATGCAATCCCCTCGGATTAAGACACCCCCTGGCGTACTTGGAATGCGACAAATGAAGTTTGGATTATTTTGATTTGAGTTACTTCAGTCTTTATGAGGGATCCATAGAAAAGTTGTGTATATCTAATGTAACTGCGAGTATTGCTTCTAGTAGTAATGGGATGCGCCAGGGGTGAACTTGGAGAGGGCCATACATACAATTCTAATAATAACTATAAGGTTTTTATTACTACCTCATCAAAAAATCACGCAGAGAATGTTTACAGCATCGTGTAAAATGAATCAAAATTTCAGTCTGGATCAAAGAAAATGTACCTACACATTTTTTTACAGAAATTTATTATACCAAACCAAACATCATTTACAATGAATAATAGGTACTGTTAACCGCTCGGACCCATAAGCT
Organism: Limnephilus marmoratus; assembly: GCA_917880885.1. Classification (NCBI taxonomy): domain Eukaryota; kingdom Metazoa; phylum Arthropoda; class Insecta; order Trichoptera; family Limnephilidae; genus Limnephilus; species Limnephilus marmoratus. The sequence goes on along the minus strand of OU862930.1, from coordinate 12,018,197 downwards.
TGTTTTCGCGACAATTTATTTATGTGTAAGAGACAAACATCTTATACATAAAATATCGAGATACATATTATGTATATACAAAATTAAATAGTTAAGCCAAAAATATGTTAAAATATAATATCCTATGTTAAAATTACTTGAAGATCAAGTTTTATTATAACTTAAAAATAATTTTAGGTTAGGAGAAGAGGAAGAGGAATATTAGGTAAGGATAGGACATGCTCCCGATAGTAAAAAAACATTTGTGAATATCATATAAATATACATAAAATAATATTGGTCCTAAATGAGAATCTTGAGGTACGCCGGAAGGCACGGAGAAGAAGCTGGATTTAGTTCCCTCAACTGAAACACATTGACGTCTACTCCAAAGGTATGAAGTGAGCCATCGAAGTAAGTCACCATGGATGCCTAATTGATTTAATTTTTTAATTAGAATGAAATGGTTTACCTTATCGAATTTCCCCTGCGTTGCTTGGGCTTTGCGCAGAGTTTTTCGAAATCAGAGTTGTAGACAGTAATTTTTCTCTTATTTCGAAGGTCAAGTGTGCAAAATTTCATCAATATCGGAATAAAACTATAGATTTGTATACAAATCAAATCTACGCTGCCCTCCCGGTGTCCACAATGGACACTATTATTTATTAGACTAGCTGAAGTTCCCAGAGTAACCCGGGCTTTAAACAGAGTTTTTCGAAATAAGATTTAGACAGTAATTTTCCTTTTCTTTTTAACGTCAAATGTGCAAAATTGCTTCACGAAGAAGAATTCAAAATTCTGCTTTAAGGGATGGGAAAATGGAATGGGGTGGTTTTTGCAATTCTCAACTACTCAAGTGATCTTTCTCTTATTTTTAAGATAAAGGGTTCAAAATTTTAATGGAAATAAAATTGTAGATTTGTATAAAAAATCAAAGCCACGGACTCACTTCTTTTATAAATCCTAGGGTTGTCTAAGAATATTTATTATTTTCGACGGCGTGGACATTATTTCTCTAAATATGGCAGCACTAGCGTGTAGTGTGTGACTTTCTCCTAAAAAACGAGCGGTTATCCGGCTTGGTAGCAGCTTCAGTGCGATCTTAAATGCTGAAGAGCAAAATCGTATGGATAGGGCTCGGTTCTCTTTTTTTTAAGGTGAAGTTTTTTTGGGTTGAAACAAGGGTTCAGCACGTAACCCCTGAATCAAATATGCAATCAATGACGCTAATTGCATCTTTTTCTTCACCTGAAGCAACATTTAGCAGGAAAACTGTTGGAGACAGACTAGGACGCGGAGGGAGAAGTGATAGCATATTTGATGGCGGAGTTCTGGAAGTCAAGGACCTAGTGCCACGTCTCACCAAATGCATCGATCATAACGAGGACTGTGTCAAAAATAGTGGGGATATGTACATAAAATATTATATGATTTTATTGAAAATATAAATTTTCCTGATTATTTAAATTAGAACGGTCTTTAATTCTTGGACAAGATACCTCTTATGGATAAAAGATAGCTCTATCCGAAAGTAACAATCCGGTCCTGTAATTAACAGAGGGTCGCGTTGTAGCGCCCATGAAGTGGGGTGCAGGAGAATGCAATAAAGTGCATTAACATTATGACGCCTTTGTGGTGATTGTTTAGTGAGGCTGCGAGCTAACAGCTAACAGCTCCCTACTAACAGCTTACAGCTAATAGAGGGGAGGGCGCATGACCAAGTGCATCGAATAACTTATTTTGTCATTAAGGGTTAATACTTTTAATTTTAACGATTAGAATTTTTCTATAAAGATTCAACATGTAATAAATTTCTTTTTTCCTTGTTAAATACACTTCCGTGCAATTATTTATTTATTTACTGGTTGGTTTCCGGCATGCGTTGCAATTCCATATTCAAATAAATAAATTGTTTCTCAGTGCATGTCCCTTTCCCTTCCCGCGTTCCCCTTCCACTTTCCAGCCTTCCCCTCCCCTCTCCCACTCCCCCGTCCCGCCAACCCCCCTCCCGCGTTCCATATATTCAGTCCCAGTACATTCAGTTTTCAAACAGCTCGCGTGCCACAATTTTTTTATTCAAATTTTGATTTTTCGTATCAAATTTGGTACCTATCATAGATACCTATTTAAAATATCTATAATTCTTAATTCGATTCAAAGTATGAGGCGAGTAATTCAAATAAATCCATTAATTTAAAGATTTTCGAAAATAGATTTTTGATTTAACAATCATTGTTTTGCAAAATGTCGTTCTCAAATTTTGACAATTTTGCAAGTTTTTGAAATGATTAAAAAACTTTTCAAATGTATTGTTATGTGGTTGTAATAATTCAGAAACCTTCGTGGGGGGTTAAAGAAGGTATTTTGAAAGTTTCAAAAAATTTCCTATGCTTAATAGAGCAATACATAGTCGTCTCTATATATATACATATTTTTATATATTAAACATCAGTCTTCTTCTTCCTTGCACTGTCCCAACTAATTGCATAGGTAGGCTGTTGGGGTCAATCTTCTTGTTCTCAGGAAATAACTTCTTCGATTCTGGGTATCGCTTTCATCCAGGCCATTTCTCTGTAATATTTTGGAGCATTGAGTCTTTATCTTTATTTTTTTTTATTATTTATTTATAATACAAAGGAAAGTACAAATAACATATTAGGCAGCTTTGTCTGTCCAACTAGGAAAGTTTCCCGTTCCAGGACAGACAAATTGACAGGTTTAGTTCATATTATTCCAATAAATGTACTTACATAATTACATAACAAACAAAAAAAAATAGAAAAAGTAAAAGTAAGTACATAAAGATTTACAACATAAAGAGTTATTGGTATTATAAACAATATTATAAAGATATGAAGTTATGTTAGGTTATGTGTTTGAAGTGTGAACCTATAGATAATACATAGTACATTTATAAGAGAAACTGTATTAAAATTTACAAAATCAGATAGAATTTATGCGTTAGAACTACAATGCGTAATAAATTATGTGCAAACACGATTACATATTTATAAAGAGTCATCCAGGAGTTCTTTGATCTTCCTCCGGATGACTGTCGATGAAGCTCCATAGACATTGCCTGCTTCACTGTGTGGTCTGATGGTCTCCGTCTTATTGCCCATACCCTCTCAACTGTCGTTCCTCCAGCTTGCTGTTTATGTCCGTGACATCCAGGTTCAAGAGCGGATCCAGGATTTTTTCCTGGGGGGGGCACAATGGGCGGACGGGCAAAAAAATAAACAAACTGTTAGGATTTTTTTCTGGGCGGGCACAAGGGGCGGACGGAAAAAAAATCAACCATTACTGTTAGAAACAAACTCATCCACCTCCAAGATCTAGACAAACCTCACCCCATGAACCCGGGCACCCCTGCTAAATCATCAAACATAGCGAACCGCTTGGGGTGACCTATGGCAGAGGTGTTGGTTATCCAACAAAGGTTCCCGGGGCGGCGGTACCCATTCCCGCCTCTCACATTAAATATCTTACGGACAAAACATCCACCAACAAAATATCTACTAAAACCTAACCTAACCTAATCTAACTTTACAAGATTTTTGTATTATTTTTTTTCATTTTACTATTTTTGAACAATAATTTATTGTTTACAGGATGTCTGTATTATTTTTGTCCCATTTTACGGAACAATAATTTATTATCTTTACAGGATCTCTGTATTATGTTTGTCCCATTTTTTTGTTAGGTTAGGTTAGGTTAGGTTTTAGTAGATATTTTGTTGGGGGATGTTTTGTCCGTAGGTTGTTTTGTCGGGGAAATTTTGTCGCGAGTCGCAAGTCGCAGAACCACTGTAAGTGATTTAAAACAACCGATGAAATAACAATTATTATTAATTCGTGTGGGCACCATTATAGATTATTTTCACAATGGGGGAACACAAACCTATAATGGCGCACTTTATAACCGTTTCAAATCTTTCACAAAGACTCCATTATGTGATTATACGAGTAAAGCCGCGCAATCGGGTCCTCTTAGGTCGCCATTGTTGCCAAAATCCACTTTTATTACTTTCGTCATCATGTCGCCATGGCGATGCACATCCGGTCGGAAGCGGAAGCAGACATTTCACATTTAGTATTTTACTGTTGGGGGGATCCGGAAAACGTACGCCATTATGATCTCGTGGTTTGTGGTCAGTTTCGGTGGTCAGAAAGACAGTGGGGATGAGTTGTGTTACAGCTTGGCATACCTAACTTGGCAGGCGGCAATCACGAATTTTATCCAATCTATTACAAACTGTATCGATCGGCAATCGGCAATCACGAATTTTATCCAATCTATTGCAAACTGTATCGATCGGCAATCGGCAATCGCGAATTTTATCCAATCTATTGCAAACTGTATCGTTCGGCAATCGGCAATCACGAATTTTATCCAATCTATTGCAAACTGTATCGATCGGCAATATGTAATCACGAATTTTATCCAATCTATTGCAAACTGTATCGTTCGGCAATCGGCAATCACGAATTTTATCCAATCTATTGCAAACTGTATCGATCGGCAATATGTAATCACGAATTTTATCCAATCTATTGCAAACTGTATCGATCGGCAATATATAATCACGAATTTTATCCAATCTATTGCAAACTGTATCGTTCGGCAATCGGCAATCACGAATTTTATCCAATCTATTGCAAACTGTATCGTTCGGCAATCGGCAATCACGAATTTTATCCAATCTATTGCAAACTGTATCGATCGGCAATATGTAATCACGAATTTTATCCAATCTATTGCAAACTGTATCGATCGGCAATATATAATCACGAATTTTATCCAATCTATTGCAAACTGTATCGTTCGGCAATCGGCAATCACGAATTTTATCCAATCTATTGCAAACTGTATCGATCGGCAATATGTAATCACGAATTTTATCCAATCTATTGCAAACTGTATCGATCGGCAATCGGCAATCACGAATTTTATACAATCTATTGCAAACTGTATCGATCGGCAATCGGCAATCACGAATTTTATACAATCTATTGCAAACTGTATCGATCGGCATAAGTATAAGTGCAATATTTATTGGATATTCATATAAAAATCCGCTCCGCAGGTTTTTGGTGCTAGGCCCTGCGGGCGGCTTTCGATTCGGCTTCGGCCAGTTTGAGTGTTGGTGACCATTTTGTAAATCCAATAGGAACTGGTTAGGTAGGTTTCCTCCAAAGAGCTACTTTTTTTCCTTTGGAGGAAACAGACATACGTACATTGTGTGTCTCATCTTTATTTAAAGTGTGAGAAAGAGCTGCAGCATTATTGTGATAAGGAACGTATGTTTATTGCCTTTGTACATTATATTTTAATATCTTATCCAACATTTTATTTTGATTAACTGTAATGGGTAGGTACCTACCAAGTAGGTTGGGACCTGGGACATGTAATTTGTCATATAATAATGAACTCTTGTGCCCCAACGATTTTCAGTGGATTATTTCCAGTAGCATGGGTTAACCATTATTAGGAATTGGACCCGTCGATTTGTAAAATCTGACCCGGGGCTATCTTAATTGGTTGTAAAGGTTCAGTGAGGCGGAAGGAACAGGTGCCATGACAGTTGGAATGCCAACGGGATTGAATAATGGTGTTAAAATATTTTATTTAATTTACTCATTAATTGGTACCTACTTAGTCCTGCTAACTGCAGGCATATCGATCGTTCAGCTGATTAGTCAGACATCTCCGAAAATTCTAAATTGTATGTAGTTATAATAATTAAAAGTGTCCCCTCTAACTACTTGGATTTTTTGAAGTAAAACTTCTTTGCGCACGCTTGACTTGGGGAGTAAGCTGGTGAATGCGTGACGAGAGCGTTACTAAAAGCGAGGCGAACGGTAGTTGAGAGGGAGATATAAGTTAGGGAAGATAGAAATAGAGAGAGTTACGTTTCGTATATTACTGTAGCAGCAAGAGAGAGGTGCGATCACACATTTTCTTTCTCTCTTTCTTTCATAGCCAGTTACTTTTCGTATATCTAAGACACAGTGCAGGCCTATTGTCTGTACATATAGATTATAAAGAGTTTTACTTCAGTTGTGTGGTCTAAAGCACATTAGTTTTTTTTTATGTGAATACCTCACAATAATCTCAGCTGCTCCCGTCTGCAGCCAGTGAGACTATGGTATACCCAATTGGGGTATGTTGTGAGGCTGAAGGTAGTGGGGAGGGGAAGGAGATGAGGAAGAGGAGGGTGGGGAAGTACTTGGCTATTCAGATCTGGTCACCAAACACGGCTAAAGCTATTTCAAGCAACGTTTCAATTCTAGGGCGGTACTGAGAGCATCTTCCACTCTGGAACGTGCCGCAAATGTACTCTATTATTATAAATGAATTAATTGTGAAATAACACAAATTATTCAAATAAAATTTACTTTCCCACGCCCGGATTCGATCCCGCGACCTTCGGATTGCGAGTCAAGAGCCTTTCCATTAGACCACACCGATGGTCAAGATTACTAATAAACACCATCAAATTGATTACTAATTAAAGATTACTAATAAACATCATCTTAATGCACAAAAACTTAGTAGAAGTGAATTAAACAAATTTGCATTATAATATGTGAGCCTGAGGTGTATAAATAACCCCAGACCCTCTGAGCCTAATACTCACAGATATGAATGTGAAAACTCTACTTGCGCGAACAAATATATCACAAATGGCACAAAGAGAAACTCCAGGGAAAATAGCAGATCCACCAACCTTGTTTTGTAGATCTTGATGCTTGGAGGCCTCCGTAATGTCATCCAATCAATAATTAAATTCAATCAATGCAATCCTTAGGTGACTTGAAAATTTGCACAAGAGATGAAATTTGTCAATCAATACACAAACTCATAAGTTTTCGCAAAGAAGAAAATTTTCCAACAAACAGAAGATGTCAGTTATTTTTTGTTTTAGATTCTGTATTTAAAAACAATCCATTTAGGTGTCTCAGTTAAACCCAAGGAGTGAGTAAGTACCATCTTTGTGATATATATATTTATTTAAATTTTCGAACAAACAAAACATATTGCAATGCGTAACCAAAATTTGTTTATGTTTTCTGGGTCACCAGTATGCCTCCCGGTGTTATTTTATAGCCTATTTAATATTTAAAACACAGTTAGGTGTAAATAACATTTGATTTATGGGTGTTTACTTAATAAGCTCCTCATATTCTATTTATGAGGAGCTTATTAAGAAAACACCTTTAAAATGTCACACGTTATAATTTACCATTATTATCTGTGGAAAGTTCATAATTGGCATAATTAACCATTTTATAATTGTATCATTGTTAATTAATTTATAATGTGTTAACTAATTTATAATTTGCTGTCAACTTTCCCAAATATGAATAAAACAAAATATAACAAAAAGGCATGTTTTTTGTGATTTTTTCTGACAATTCCATACATATTCTCACATTCTCTGTGGAAAAAATGATGCAAGTGATTTTTTCTGTCAGTGTCATTGGAACATGGGGCGAATTAGTTAGTGTGCTCCCCTAAAATATGATGTAAAATAGCCCTATTTGGGAAGCAATAACCACGAGCCTATAATAAAAATAAAAAGATGATAATCTGACATTGAGATGTAATGATGTATCGGATATTAAATCTTGCGGTCACCTGAACAAATAAAAATGCTAACAGCAAAATTATGTTGCTCGTGTTTACGAGGGTGATCGGACAACTCAGCATCAAATCAAGTCAGAACCTCTTTTGAAAAGTCATTAAAAGTGGTGAAAAAATATATAACAGAGAACTCCAGTCCAATTTTTTAATGAATAATGAATGACCTTCTATCTTAAATAACTGCATTTTTTTATTTATTTTTAGAGTTAGTTTTCATAGTTACAATAATTGTCATAGTTTTAATTTTTCAAGATCCCCGAAAACCACCGTATGTATGGATCAGCTGATCAACTGCCGCCATTTTAAATTTCGTTGTTCGATCTCCCTAGAAGTAGCATTACTATTTTTTTGTGCAGTAGTTTTTGAATATTTTCAATAATAGAGATAAACTAATAAGAGATACCTTTATTTTTTAAACATTATTTAGGCCTAAATAATGTTTCAATAAACACAACAACTAAATCTCTATAAACAGTATGTAAATAAACGAATAAATTAATACGATGGCTTGTGTCATATCATACATTCTCATACAATGACTTTACGGTGACGTCACGACACGACGAACAGTGACGTCACCACTAAACATTTCAGTAATACCAACTTGACGGCGTAAAACGACCCGTTATTGGTCTATATGAACATATTTTTTAAAACCATAATATTTTTCACTGGAGTTCCTTATATTTTAAAAAAAATCATAGCGTTTAATGACTTTTCAAAGAGGTGTTAAGTTGACTTGATTCTGAGTTGGCGTGGAACCGTTTAAGAGAGATGGGAGATTGACTATGAGGGGAACTAGACACGTTAATTTGGGAGGCGGGTATGGGTACCGCTGCTCCGGAAACCATTTACTGGATTACCAACACAACCTCTACCATATGTCACCCCAAGTGGTTCGCTACGTTTGGTGACTTAGCAGGGGTGCCCGGGTTGGAATGGGTCTGTCCACCAACTGCGTGGCTGGCCGGACCGGGAGATACTGGTTGAGGAAGACCTCTCCAGCAGGACTCTCAGAACATCGCCTTACCCGCAGTGGAAGGGATTGATTCATATGTCCGTCACTCCTGGACACACTGACCCCTATATTCAGGGCTGGGCAGTATTTGAAATACTTGTAATTGAAATACGTATTTGAAATACAAATACGTATTTTGTATTTGTATTTTAATTACTTCCTAAAAATGTATTTTGTAATTGGTATTTCAATTACCTGCTGCTAAGGTATTTTGTAATTTGTATTTCAAATACTTATGGCTTCAAAATACATTTTCAAATACATTTAGCGATCTTCATAATGATAATGAAAAATAAACGCACATAGATAATACATAGAATATAAACGCTAGAATCCTGTATTATTGTCCTTTGCACTCTTAATAATCATTATTTGTAGGTCTCTTAGGGGGCATACATTAATTACGTGAGCTCAAAAAAGGGGGAGGGTCCAGAAAAATCTCACGTTACTTGAAAAGAATAAACGAAGTGACCCAAATTTATCTCACCAAGGGGCGGGGGGAGTCTAGTTTGGAAGAAAAACTGCTCACGTAATTAATGTATGCCCCCTTATCATTGCTTTGTAATTTGTAATGTACATTTTTTTACGTCATGCTAGTTATTATTATTGTCCTGTGCTATAATGTACATTTTTACATTTTGTACCATATTATATTATACTTTTCATTGCTTTGTATTGTACATATTTGTATCATAGTATTAGATCAAGCACTATAGGAATAATTTGACTGATTACTAGATTATTTTTAAGTTAATTACTGTAGAGAAGAGCAGAGAAGTGAAATAATACAAAATTGCGCTATACAAATGTCATCCATTTATATATAAAAATTAATCCTTTTTTCCCTTTGTCACGCCATAACTTCAGAATGACTTTACCTATTTCATTCATTTTTTTTAAAGTTTTCTAATTCTTTATAGAAAGTTCTTACGTAAAGAAAAAATAAGAAAATAACGCAGAAAATTGGATAATTTCACACGTCTGTCGCGCGTTTGATGAAATTTAATTTAGCAGGCAGCTGCTTTTTTTGTAACAAAAGAATTGTCTATGGATTTTTTAAATCATAGATATTTTAAATAGGTACCTACCTATGTTAGAGCCCGTTCACACTTCCGTTTTGAAGACGGAGGCGGGTCCCGTTTTTTAAAACGGATCCTACTCTACGAAAACAACGACCAAAACATTTTATTTGCTCATTCTTCAGTAGACGGTCGTGCGCAATGGACGACGATGAAGCTCTTGTTGTCATGTGGTACTTATTAAAAAGAAGGAAAAATATGAAAAAATATATAAATATTAAAACAGCCATATTACTTATTTACTAGGTTCGGACCTTATTTGTTCAAACCGTGGGATAATATTTTGTTTGCATATTTTAGGCGATGTTTCGTTTACTAATATATCTTACGAACTAATTATTATTTTACTTATAATTAAATAGAAGAAATCGCATTCTGGAACGAACAATAAAAATATTATAAACGCCAAACGCGCGCCCTATAAAAACACAACCGCGTAATTTGCCTGCTGCTTGCGTCTGGGAGCGGTGGGGAAGAGTCGGGCGGGAGGTGGAGAAACGGATCCGTTCTCCGTTGTAGTGTGAACAGCTCCATCGAAATGTATATGCCAGCGCGTCCCGTCCGGCGACAAAAACGGACGCTCTGCGGAGGCGATTTTCCGGCAAAAAATAACGGATCCGTTTTTAACGCCGGAACCTACAAGTGTGAACAGCTCCATAGAGTCACTACAGCGGCTAGGGCTTCCGTTTTAAAAAAGGGAGGGGGTTGGCGCGATGGGAGGAGCGGGAGAGGGGAGAGGGGAGAGGGTAGGCAGGGAAGGTGGAAGGGGAATGCAAGAGGGGAAAGGGATGCGTTAGGGTAACGGGGACGCATGGGACGCACGGGGACATGCAGAGAAACAATTTATTTCTTTGAATATGGTAATGCAACGCATGCTGGGAACCAGCTAGTCTTATTATAATAATGAATATTATAATCTAACACCTAAGTCCTATACCACAAAACTTTACAAATGGAGCGGAGACGAGATGTGTCTCCTGAGCAATATGATTAGTCAATTTTAGCACGTCTCTGTTTCACTCTGCTTAACTCTGCTTCTATGGAAACGCACCCTTAGATATGGGCACTTACGACAATTTATTGCAACCAAAGGTTCTACCAAAACCAAATGTATTTTGTATTTTGTAATTTGTATTTTGTATTTGAAATAAAAAAATTATTAAAATACTGTATTTTGTATTTTGTATTTCAAATACACGACATGAAAGTATTTTGTATTTCGTATTTTAAATACATGCAAAAAAGTATTTTGTAATTTGTATTTCAATTACAGCAAAGCATGTATTTTGCCCAGCCCTGCCTATATTCCTACCCACCCCTCATGCCTTTTTCCTTCCCACTAGGTATATGGAATTATTAGTTTAAAAAATACTGATACGGACAATACCTACTCAATCCTTCTCATAGGAACCGCCTTGTACAGTTGCAAGAGTACGATCGCAAAACCATCTTTCGACAAAATTTTAATTCTCGGCCGCTCGTAAATTGCTACTAGAATATGAATTGCTGGCAACATCACTTACCTACATACAGGGCTGGGCAAAATACATGCTTTGCTGTAATTGAAATACAAATTACAAAATACTTTTACTCATGTATTTAAAATACGAAATACAAAATACTTTCAAGTCGTGTATTTGAAATACAAAATACAAAATACAGTATTTTAACCATTTTTTAATTTCAAATACAAAATACAAATTACAAAATACAAAATACATTTGGTTTTGGTAGAACCTTTGGTTGCAATAAACTGTCGTAAGTGCCCTTATCTAAGGGTGCGTTTCCATAGAAGCAAAGCTGAGCAGAGTGAAACAGAGACATGCAAAAATTGACCAATCATATTGCTCAGAAGGCACATCTCGTCTTCGCTCCACTTGTAAAGTTTTGTGGTACAGGACTTACAGGTGTTAGATAATAATAATTATTATTATAATAACACTAGCTGGTTCCCGGCATGTGTTGCAATGCCACATACAAAGAAATAAATTGTTTATCCCTGCATGTCCTTTCCCGTGCGTCCCCGTTCCCCTCCCACATCCCATTCCCCTCCCGCGTTCTCCTGCCACCTTCCCCGCCTACCCTTTCCCCTCTCCCACTCCCCGCCAAACCCCTCCCGCATTCCACATATTCAGTCCTAGTACATTCAGTTTTCAAACAACTCGCGTGCCAGCTATTACAATATTTTATTAAAATTTTCATTTTTCACATGTTACAAATATTCATTTTTGTATATTATAAGAACAAGCAATCAAATCTGGTACCTAACATAGGTACCTATTTAAAATATCTATAATAAAAAAACCATAGACAATTCTTTTGTTACAAAAAAAAACAGCGGCCTGCCAAATTCAATTTCATAAAACGCGCGAACTGTCAAACGTGCGAAGTTAAAATAGTCATCAAGTTTTCTGAAATTATCCAATTTTCTTAATTTTTCTTTCCGTAAGAACCTTCTACAAAGTATAAGAAAACTTAAAACAAAATGAATAAAATACCAAGATATATAATAATGACCAAGGGAAACAAGAATTCATTTTTATATACATACATAGATGACATTTGTATAGCGCAGTTTTGTGTTATTTCACTTCAAGTGCGCTCTACAGTACTTAACTTAAAAATAATCTAGTGTTCAGTCAAATTATTCCTAAAGTGCTTGATCTAATACTATGATACAAAAATGTACAATACAAAGCAATGATTAGTTTAATATAATTTGATACAAAATGTACAATAACAGTGCTATTATAGCACATGACAATAATAATAACTATCATCACGTAAAAAAATGTACAGTACATTATAAAGCAATGATAAGAAAACTACAAATAATCATTAGTAAGAGTGCTACAGCAAAGGACAATAGTACAGGATTCTAGCGTTTTTACTCTACGTGTTATCTATGTTAGATTATTTTTCATTGTCATTTTTAAGATCGCTTAATGTATTTGAAAATGTATTTTGAAGCCATAAGTATTTGAAATACAAATTACAAAATACCTCAGCATCAGGTAATTGAAATACCAATTACAAAATACATTGTTAGGAAGTAATTGAAATACAAATACAAAATACGTATTTGTATTTCAAATACGTATTTCAAATACAAGTAATTCAAATACTGCCCAGCCCTGCCTTCATATTATAATATTATACCAACTACCACACACATGCACCAATTTCACGACTACACACACTAGGGAACAAATTCACCTCAAATATCGATCTATTTAATACAAGTTTACCTTTTTTCAAGAAATATCTGAACAATATTTTTATCTAGAATATTTTGATATCTAAGGAGCATCACCTAGGGTCTATTGCATATATTTGTGTATTTCTATATTAATCTACAATGTAAAAACCTATTGCCGTTTTCTTTTATGTATCTTGCATTTTGTCATGTAGTATTCGTCACATTTAATTAGTCACCTGTAAATTTTGTAATTACTAACATACCTACTAGTTTATTTCTATGCCATTTACAACTTAGAAACTTTCTCTTTTATTGTAATGCACTATCTATCCTGAAATTTATCTGTATACCTACCTTTCACACGATGTTTACTAGTTATATTTTTATAGTTTATCTTTTTTATTTAAAAACTGTCTCTGTATTATAAACTTGTCATGTAAAAGCCCATCAGGATGTTGAAAATTAATAAATTTTATTTTACCATTAAAATCCGATAACTGACCAAATCGTATATATAGTAATACTAGTATGCAATTAATGGTGGCAATATAATAAAACAATCTTTTCAATTGCAATCTTTAGAGCACAGGCTTCGGGTGGGAATGCTATCCTTGTTCTAACGGTATTTTAATGGAAGATGCTCCGAGGAACTAGCGTTTGATCCCTTCGGCACCGGTGCATAGTCGAGAAACACGTCAAACGCGGGCCCAACATTTGTACACAGTTGACATTTGTCACATGAGAACGGGTCGCTTCTTCGACTCATTCTTGTGTTCAACAGCTCGGCTGTGGAACGATTTGACGGTCTCTGTGTTACCTCCTTCCTACAACATGGGTCTCTTCAAGACCAATGTTCATTCCTTCCTCTTCTCAAAAAGACCCTCCACACAGCATCTCAGATGACATAGGCCCTAAAGCCACGATGACACAGGGCGAGTTTACAAGCTACTATCTACTAAGTTTAAAAACGGATAAATCGGCGAGTGAGATTGTCATGATGACACGCAAAACTGTCCACTCGCTTAGTAGCGTAGGAAACTGAGGTCGCTGCTAGCGCCAGTAACAAGAATAACGACGCCTGCGTGAACTAATTCTGTGATGTTTGACAGTCGAAATCAGCTGTTAATTGGCAGCCATATTGAAAAACATAAATAAATCAATCACGAGCAAGCGTGTAGCGAGTAAAGTTGACGACCTTTCATCTTTTTTCGTAGATTGTCAACAATCTGCTAGTTGTTAACAAGTAACACGATGACACTGAACGAGTTTACTAACAGGTAATGAATTTCCCAGATAGTAGCTTGTAAACTCGCCCTGTGTCATCGACGCTTAAGGGAAATTACACCCTGGCTGGCCGATGCATGACCTCTGGGTTTTTCGACCGAGTCGCGTTTTCAAATTTACATCACTTCATAGGACGGTTTTCTTTCTTCCGTTTCATTCTAATTGAATCAATTTCTATAAAATTCCTGTCTTAACATCCAAATTATGAAAGAAATTCAATATTTACCTGTGAGAATGGTTTTGGTGGTACCATTGGCGTAGCGAGGGGGGGGGGGGCGGACCGCCCAGGGTGCCACTGACAGGGGGGTGACACTTGACCGTGGAAAAAAAAATATAAAGGATATTGTCACCAAAGTATTGTATACATGAACACGGTCTGTTATTTTCTTTCATATGTTCCCCGTGGAGTCCCCCGAATTTTGTGTCTAGGTTTTGTGATAGGCGAACATAGCGTATATTTGTGGAGAAATCTGAAATTCTCTAGCCACCCTCCCCCTCCCTCCCCCCCCTCCCCCCCCACCCCTTCACCCTGCCCTCCCCCCTCCCCCCCCCCCCAGGATGGATTAATTTTATGAAGTCGAAATTATCGTTTTGATTTTTTTGTTAAGTCATGTTTAATAGGGGGGGGGGTGACACCATGCCCCGGCAGGTGACATCCGCCCCGGGTGCCACCCATGTTAGCTACGTCACTGGGTGGTACTCCTGCTTTTTAAATATGCAGACGGCAGAACAGGGTAAACGCCAAGGAACAAAACGTCATTTGGAAAAATACTAGTTTTTGACATTTCGAAACAATAAAATAAAAAAAAATAGTGTGTAATTTACAGTAGAAGTAAAACCTTCAGAAAACCAAAGTGGACAAGAGTGGGGAGGCTACGAAGCACCGCACAAAGAGGACACCGATAGGTTATGAAGCATCGCACAAAGAGGACACCGATTATACTGTCTCATTCTCTCGCAGGCTAAATCCTATAAATGTATGTGTTTGTCTCTTTTTAGTGTCGCTATTTTTCGTTTCATCGAGTTTCAAATCACAACGGTGCTAAATAAGTTTTCACTTCAAAAATAATATGTTGATGAAAAATTTGCGCAATGCAGCATGCAGCAGACTTAGAGGCAGATATAAACGCTGTCACACAGCATTTTGTCAAAAAAAATAAAAACAGCGTAAAAAGAACACGATAATTAAAAAGATAACTCAAGACATATAATAACAGGGGGGCATATTATTGGTTCCATGTTAACTCAGAACTAAGTCAACTCAACACCTCTTTGAAAAATCATTAAAAGCTATGAAAAAAATAATTTTAAAATTGCCCATACTCTATCGTAACCTATTTAACCATTTTTACCTATATAAGTACAGTGCCGTAAATAGGGCGGTGCCACCGGTGCCCAGGCACAGGGCGTAGACTCTGGGGGGCGCAAGAATGGCCAAACTAGACAGGACTATTATTTTTTCGTTTTGCTCCTGATTGCTCCTGATAAGTTCCCGGCCCCGCTGCGCCCCTGGTGCTCGATTCCAACACATACGTACCTATATGCCAGTAACATCAAAAACGTCAGTTCAATTAGACAAAACATCGCGCTCATTTTTTTGGCAGCGCACGAGCGTATTTGTGTTTAGTGTTTAAAGAGTCAAGTTGAAACGACTACATTATTTGATAAATGTGACCGTAGTTCAAGTCTGGGTCTTCTTAAAGCTATAGTCGCAGTAGATTTGAAAGAGATGTTTCCCAATGTAGTAGTCGCTATAAAGATTTTTTTAACAGTGCCATTGACTGTAGCTTCCTGCGAAAGATTCAGTAAGCTGAATTTAATAAAAACTTACTTGCGCTCGTCGATTGGCCAAGAAAGGTTGACCGGCCTAGCGATTTTATCGGTTGAACGCGACGTAGGACGGTACCTGTCGTATGAAAAGGTCATCAACGATTTCGCAATGAAGAAAGCGCGAAAAGTAAATCTTTGAAAACGTTTATGGCTTGCTTTAAATCTTTACTATCTGAACTTATTCATTTGTGGTCACATTCATTTGTGTATTGTGTAGTTGTGTAGTTGTGAATTGTGAATAATCTTTGCAAATATTTTCGATTAAACGTTTTTTCACCAATTCATACTTAAACGCAATTTATATTATGCTGTGCTACCTTCCTTATTCAAAACTCTACCATACCAAGAACTTTAAATTAAATTAATTTACAGTATACTGAAACTTTGCTTATTATAGAGGTATGAAGCCCAAAGTGGCCCAAAAATTAAATCAATTAAGAGTGGGCAACGCATTTGCACTTGTGAAATTGCGTTTGAGTTTTAGTGAGTGAGACACAGTGGGTGGTGTAATAGGCGAAGGGTCCATTTAAATAGGGCGCAGTTATAGAAGCTCGCACAGGGCGCAGAAAAAGCTATTTACGGCACTGTATAAGTATATATTTTTTCATCACTTTGACTTTTCAAAGGAGGTTCGGATTTGATTTCATTTTCAAGACCATAATTAAAGTCCATTTTCCGTCATATATATTTTTTTTAATATGGCCGCACTTTTTTAGTGAGAGAACACTGAACATTTTGATTGTGACGGATAACATAACCTCAATTTTAGCATGTGTCAGTGACGTTTGTTATTATAAAGTGCGAAAGTAACGCTCAAAATGGAATTGCAAATGAATATATCAACTAATACGAGCAACAAGAAGAAAAGGGTTAGTTTTAATTCATAATGTATCCATTTAATATATTTTTCTATGAATTGTGATATTTAAATGTTGTTTGTTTACAGCCGCAGAATGCGAATAAAAGTTCTAACTTCTCTAACCCAAAGAGTGATTCTCAAATCAGTTTTGTGAGTAAACCTGCAGTATTTGAGGGCAAGACAATTGCTAGAAAGCGAAAACACGAATCAAACGAGTCAAAAACTGTGAATTTCTCTCTACTTAATCAGAAGCAAAGTGATTTTAAACCTTCTCCTGCATTTGTTAAAACGCAACAAGTATCTCCAATCAAAGAAAAAAGGAAGGAAATACATAAAAAAGAAGAAAAAACTGTGGATTTCCCTGATAAACCAGAAAAAGACTTTACGATTAACACCGACAAAAAAGCAAAGAAATTTGACAAAAAAAAGAATAAGAGTAACGATGATAACTATGAAAAGAAAGAACGAAAGCCAAGAAATAACGAAGCAGAACCACCGCAGAAAAAAAGCATACATGCGCAAATATCCGCTCTTTTCCGAAACAATCCAGAAATTCCAAAAATCGGTCAACGTTTAGTCAAGCCGATAAACGAGCGAGTTTTTTCTGGACTCCATTTTGAAAATTTAAACATTCACAGTTTCAGTATTGCCAACCTGGAAAAAAATATGGGACTGAAACAGCTGACAGTTGTTCAACAGAAAGCATCGCCGGTTATCCTAGAAGGAAGAGACGTTTTAGTCAGGTAGGTACCACACTATTTGATTATCACAATACGTACCCCACTTGCCTTTAGAGGCAGCTCTAGGGATCTAGAAGTGGAAGGTCATTAAAAAAAAATTGATATTATGATACAATATCAATTTGAATATGAAAATATTCATTTCAAATGGGTACCTCACCGAGTTTGTGAGTCAAATTACATTATTTAATATAGTAAATTATTTCATACGGCAAGCATGCAATATACAAAATCAACCTACGTTTATCAAACCATCTCTTTCAGACGCATAATTTCATCATGCTCTCTCCCTTGGCAATGACCCAAACTGTCTTCAGAATCTGAAAACATCTTTATTAGGCGACATAGTGCCATCTCGTTTACTGTATGGCGCTTAAAGAGACAGAAACTAACGACCCTCAAGGGGCCGGCGATACTTTGTCGTACTAACTGGATGATGCACAAAACAGTCAGATAATTTAAGCTTGTTTTTACATGAGACAGGCCGAACTCCTTCGCGAGGGTTACATTTGATTCACCGGCTTCATTGAAAGACATTTTCGCTTCACGGAAAACATTGTGTCGAGCTTTTAACCTAGTCACAAGAGATGATAAACACTGAGTGTGATTTACACTTGCTAATAAGAATAGGTATTAGCGCGCTGGGAGAGTAAGCGAGGCGCGGGGCGGCAAATTACAAATTACAAATTTAATTATAAGCGAGCAAACATAGAAATGTGCAATAATATTCTATCGCACTTTGATTGGACATTTTTGTACACCATAAAATCGGTGGACGAAGCAGTGAAATATTTATATAATGTATTGTTCAGTGTTTTTGAATTATGTATACCCATTAAGAAACCCAATATCACAAACGATGTATATCCGATATGGTTCAATAAGAGTATTATAGATAAATTGAAAAGAAAGGAAACGCTCCGGAAAAGATATCTATTGCACAAAAAGCAATCCGATTATCTACTATTTTCAGCGAGTAGATCCGAGCTAAAATATGAAATAAATTTTGCTAAAAAACAATATATGAAAAATGTTCAGAATGGGATCAAAGACGATATAAAGTTTTTCTGGGATTATATTAGGTCACAAAAAGTTAACCCAACCTCAACAACATGCTTGACTGAGGAAGGCGTAACTTTTACTAACCCTGACACAATTGCTAATAAGTTTGCTGACTATTTTCATTCCGTTTATAGTCAAGTAACCCCGAAACTTGAAACCAATTTCCCAACAGCATCACCCTGGAACGTTGGAGATATCTCACTCGGATTGACCAACATCCAGGAAATAGAAGCCTGTATCCGGAATATGCGACCTGACAAGGCTACTGGACTGGACAGTATTCCTCCTTCGATAATTATAAAAATCGCTCCAAATATCAGTGTATCCCTTGCTTACATATTTAATCTCTGCATCATGTCATCCACGTTTCCACAGTGTTGGAAATTAACGAGGGTCAGCCCTATTCACAAAACCGATGAAAAGACTGATGTCAGAAATTATAGACCAGTTGCAGTACTGTCAACAATTCCAAAAATTTTTGAAATGATTATCTGTGATAAAATCAGTCCGCAAATCGCGCCTTTCTTAAGAGAAAATCAACATGGCTTCTTACCGAGGAAATCAACGGTAACCAACTTACTCTCGTTTTCTCGACGGGTAGCAAAAGGCCTAGACTGTAGGCATCAGACGGACGTAATCTACACGGATTTCGCAAAGGCATTTGACCGAGTAGATCACGACGTTCTATTAAGAAAGATGCACAAAATAGGTTTTAATCAACCCTTACTGATATTTTTTGCATCATATTTAAAAGATAGAAGCCAGTATGTAAATGTAAATGGATACGACTCACATAAGTTCGTAGCTCTGTCAGGAATTCCTCAAGGATCGAATCTAGGTCCCATGTTATTCCTTATTCTAATAGATGACATTCAGGACTGCATACGTCATAGCTCATGTCTCCTATTCGCGGATGACATGAAACTGATGATGGAAATCGAATCAGAGGACGATTATTCCAAACTGCAGGCAGACCTCGAATCAATCATGAAATGGTCGTTAGAAAATAAACTTAATTTCAATATTAAAAAATGCGTCGTTATGACTTATAGTCGTTCACAAAATCCGTTATTATACCCGTATATAATGAATGGAGAAGTACTAACACGCGTAAATATCATCAAGGATCTTGGGGTGACCTTTGATCCCAGGCTGACATTTTCAAATCATATAGTGCAGCTTACTTCGGCTTGCTCCAAAATGCTTGGTTTTGTAATTAGAACTTGCAAACAATTCAGTAACACAGAAGCAATGACCGCCATGTTCAACGGAGTGGTCAGAAGCAAGCTGGAGTACGCTAGTACTGTATGGATACCTTATCAAATTAAATATATAAATATGATTGAACAAATTCAAAAAAAATTCCTAAGGTATGTTTACATGCGATCATTCGGAATATATCCGAAATTCATGCATCACGTGGAACTGCTAAAGGAGACAAATTATCAAAGCCTGGAGACCAGGCGTAATGCCGGACTCATGGTATTCCAATTAAAGTTAATAAAAAACCTTATTGATTGTCCGTATCTCCTGTCATGCTGTGGCTTATTTGTTCCTGACAAATACTGTCGAAATCGTAGCCACGACCTATTCTACATACCGCAGGGTCGGACAGATGTCATGGCTCAACACAGCATGACAAGAGGTATGACATTACTTAATGCCCTACCAGCGGATATAGATGTGTTTGATATCACCATACCATCTTTTAAAAAGAATATATACATGTATTGTTAGTTGTTAAAATTAAAATTGTACTATAATTGGACTAACCTGTCTGTTGTACAATAAAAAAAAAAAAAAAAAAAAAAAAAAAAAAAGGTATCGGTGCGTAGGTTTTGTAAACAAAACACTGCTCGTCGTTCTAACCGGACGGATTATCATTAAAATAGGTCGCTTTCAGTTGGTCACTTAAAACGTAGTAGTACTAAACGGACACGTTTTCCTGATACCTAACTGTGAAACCTAACTTGAGTTTACATTGTCGTCGCTAAAAATGGTAAGCCGTTATAAGCGAAGTCGTTATATCCGAATTCTACTGTATATATTTTGAAATAATGCCGTTTTATTCTTTATATTTTGTTGTTACAGGTCCCAAACTGGCTCCGGTAAGACTCTGGCGTACGCCCTACCCATCGTGGAGGCCCTGCAAGCCATTAGGCCCCAGTTAAAGAGGCATGATGGAGTCAAGGCTTTGGTAATCGTACCAACCAGAGAACTGGCCTTACAGACCTATGAACTTTTCCTTAAATTAGTTCGGGTAAGTTTGCAATTGAATTAATTAAAAAATGTGTTATTTTTATCCAAAAGCTGCCCTGAAAGCGATAGGGATGATGGTATCCACAATTATTGTGGCATTTTATAAGGCTGAAGGGAGTGGAGACGGGAAAGAGATGGGAAGAAGAAGGTTGAGAAGTTCCTGGGTATACCATTTTCAGAACAGTGTTTGGCAAGAAAATAAATAATTTTATGTAAAAAATTACATCATTTTATTTCTAAAGCATAGTCAATACTAGGCAATACTGACATTTTCTTCCACTTTGGATAAGGTTCAAATATACATTACTAGCTGACCCGGCCACGCGTTTCTGTGGCTATCGAAACACAACGCCGTCTACTCGATGGTTACCCAACCTTTTAACTCACCGCCATCTGTTAATTTGCATACAAATTAAATCCACACTGCCCGCTTGCCAGCCTGCTGTTTTTTTTTTTTTTTACATGAGCTCCACACAGAAGGCCCTGAGGAAAACAATTTCCCTCAGGGCCTATGTCATCTTTGGAGATGCTATGTGGAGGGTTTTTTTTAGGAAAAAAGAAGGAGAGGAGAGTTTTGGGAAGGAAAAGGGTTTAAGGGATGGGTAGGAATCTAGGGTTTAGTGTGTCCTGGACATCCGCCTCCAAGACCTAGACAAACCTCACCCCATGAACCCGGACACCCCTGCTAAATCACCAAACGTAGCGAACCACTTGGGGTGACCTATGGCAGAGGTGTTGGTTATCCAATAAAGGTTCCCGGGGCGGCGGTACCCATTCCCGCCTCCCGAATTACTCGTTCACCACGTACAGACATTCTCCTTTAATTAAATATTTCAACCAATTTACACAAAAACCTTACAAATTATATATATACTTAAACCTTCCTCATGAATCGCTCTATCCATTGGTGAAAACTGCATGAAAATCTGTTCAGTAGTTTTTGAGTTTATCGCGAACAGACGCGGCGGAGGACTTTAATTTATAATATGTAGAGATTTCATTTAAATTCTCTTTGTAAAATAACCTATTATATACATTTAATCAAATTTTGTTTGCATGATTTGAGATTTTTCATGACCGAAAGTATTAATGTGATTAATTTTTGGGTTATTATGCCGTGTTGCTTCCTCGTTCTTTAGCCAATGTTTCGGACAGCATTGCAGTGTCCATAATCAGGGCAGATGTTGCAGGACATTCGACACTAACCCTCTAAGTTTGAAAGGTTGACTAAAGAATATTAAGGGTGGGTTTCTTCATTTACCGAGAATGCTAATTGTAAAAGTAAACGGTAAAATGCATAGAAATGGGTTTTTTCATTTGACATTTACCGTTTACTTTCACCTTACATTTTACAGGCCCACAGGCTGCAAATGCGAAAGGAAAGGTAACAAAAATGGCGGCCGTTGTCTAAATGTCACTTTGGTGACAGTTCAGAGATTTTCTTGCTATCTATTTTACGGTATTTGCTAGTATTTTATCATTATGTTCGCAACAAGTGATGGTTCATCAGGTTCTGACGATGAACTAATAATTAATTATATGACACGACGTGTAAAGCGACATAATAAACGCAGGAATTTCTATCTAAGGGAAGACGTAGATTTCGCGTTAATAAAGAAATTGCTCTACTTTTGACTACATTAATTGCAGATATGATATATGTTATTCGAAAGAATTACTCATTGCTAATAATTTTATTACAATTTAAAACGTGATCCCTGAGACGTATGTGTGGTAAAACAATGTACGATCGTGTGAGAAATGTGGATATCCGCAAAGAATGTAAGGGAACGTACCCAAACTACGTGACCTGTTTAGGGAGGGGGGGGGGGGTCATCAAAATACCACGCTTGGTCACAACGGGGGGGGGGGGGCTTAGGTTTTTATCACGTAGTCAATCTAGAAATCTCACGTTTTTTTTCGAGCTACGAGGGGAGGTTTTTAAGTTCGCGGAATGGGAAGGTAAGTGATTAATGGGGGTACCGCTGAATTAGGTACTAATTGAACAACTCATTTTTAGGATAAACACCGGGTTTTATCGTAATTAGGTCATTAGTCTTTGAGCTATCGTCGACCAAACACTTCAATCGGGAAGAAATTGTGAAATGTGGAGAAAATTGAGTTCCGCGCTGTTATAAAGTTCCTTTAAGTTAATTTAAAGATCGGAAAAATGTATTAGGGTAGTAGGTGAATATGTTGAAAAGGAAAAATAATTTTGGTTTTTATTTCCACTCCTTACCCAATCCGCAAACTTAAAAACCCACCCTCGTACATTCAAATAAGTGAAAAAGTTCAGGGAACGTGTTTGTTGAAGATGATTGAGATGAAAAATGTTTATAAAAATAACAAGACTTTCGTTTCCATAAATTACGTTCCGGTTTCAATATATTTTGACATAAGTTTTATCTTGATAATATTTTTTCCACTTGTAATGCATGCACTCTTGCTGTCTCGCAGCAAGCGCCGTATTAATAAAGACAAATATAAGCCAAATAATGCATTTTTTATTTTTTGTTAGCAAAAAATGATTCGAAACCATATTTATGAAATACTACGTGAAAACTGTAGAGGGGGGGGGGTCTTGGAATATACTACACGTGGTCACCGGGGGGGGGGGGTAAAAAATTGCAAAAAGTGTGTCACGTAGTATGGGTACGTTCCCTAAGGCTGATGTAAGCATAATGCGTAAGATTAAGAAAGGGACCCTCAGATGGTGTTTGTTCCAGAATGCGATTTATTTATTTTTAGTAATTTTAGTTAAACGTATTTCACCTTTGCAAATAAAATTCTTCCTTGGGTTTTTCAAGTAAGCTCCCAACCTTTAGAAATAATGTATTCGGCCTGATATTGTATGGGGATATTCCTTTACCGACAAGGAACAAAGGGTTAATTTCTTAAATTGTTTATTCCTTAAATTGTTTATTTTTAAGTAGTTATGTATACCTGTACATTATTTTATGACCCAAACTAAATGAACTTAATCTCTTAGTTTTAAGTATGTACCTTAACATTAAGTAAGTTTGTACCTAATGGTGTGCCCGATTTGGCAAACCTTTAAAAGTAATTTTACGGTTTTATTGTGGGTTAAATTTAAGAATATGAGAACTGGGAATTTTTAATGTTAGTTTTCCCCATTTCTCCATTTCAGTATTGTATGATGTACTTAATTTTATTGGTGGCCCTTTTGCCGACTCTCGGGTAATTGTTTTATTGCGGGATTTTAAAATTCAGTTTAGGAGCCGCTCAAATAGTGTTCCCACATTGTTATACCTTTTTGTATTAGTGTATTTTTGCTTTAAATATGGTGAATTTTAGAACAGAGAGTTAGTCTTGCTGTGAGAGTGAAGGAGTCTTGTTATGGCGGTTGAACTGGAAGATATACGAGGTGTATCTTCAGTTGCGCAGAGGGAAGATAGGCCCTTTGCGTTAGTCTCGCTAGTAGAGTGAACCGAGAAGGTACACGCTGTGTGCCTTCAATTGTGTAATTGTACTGAAGCTGGTAGGTACGAGTAATACCTACGGTTCAGTACTGGAAAACTGACCAGAGAGAGATCGAAGTAGAGACTTCGATATTTGTCAGTGTGGTGTGGTCGTGGACCCTCTTGTAATAAATATATTTGTTGCATTGAATAAATTGTGAAGAAGAAAAAAAAAATAAGTGTTTTCCTGTCAACTCCATACTGTTGTGCTCTCGTACCACGATAGCAGAAATATATGGTCCTTCGAGCCGGATCGAGAATACAGACATCATGGAAACAGGACAACAATCGAGGATGACATCCATCTGCAGCAGCGAGGCGGGGTCCAGCATGAGCTGGAAGGAGGCACGACTGAAAGCAGCAGCTACCAAGGTGGACATCGCGAGAAGAAAGGCCCAGTTAATAGCAGAGATGGCTGAAACAAAGATGGCTGCTGCAATGGCAGCCCTGGAAGCAGAGGAGCAGCACGCAGCAATGGTTCTGGAAGTTGCGTCAAGGACTTCCCGACGGACTCGGGATGGTCGAGTCAATGACTGGGTGGACCAGTCGAGCCACGGATCATCGTCAGAACTTGGAGACTACGATGAGCAGTGTTTCCAAGTTCAAACGGAGCTGCAAAAGGAACGGCGGTTCTCACCACAGCCGCCTGCAAGTACTGCATATCAGCAGCCCTTGGCAGGGCAGTCTCTCCCATCACAGTTAGAGGATCGGGCAGAGCAGTATATTCCGCTGCACTTGGAACAGCGGACGGAGCAACAACAGGAACTGCTCCATGATGGGCGGTTCTCACCACAGCCGCCCACAAGAACTTCACATCAACAACCCTTGTCAGAGCAGACTCTCCCATCGTCATCGGAACCTCGGGAAGAACAGGCTCTTCCGCTTGAATTGGAACGACGGGTGGAGCAGCAGCATGAGGGGCGGTACGAGGTACCCCCGCACAAAGGATCAACGCATCAGAAGCTCTCGATAGGGCAACCTCCCCCGCTGCAGTCGATGCAGCATCAGCCGCCAAGAAGTAGCTGCTGGGAGCGGTCATTCAGCAAAGCAGAGAAAAGCAACGGGAAGCTGCGGCCTGAGCCGCAAGGCCGATTACAGAGGCCGACGTCTAAAATAATTGAAGACCATTTCGCGCAATCAATCGGTAAGGCAATGTTTTCATATGATACCAGGCCCATTGTTAGAAGTTTTTCCGCATTTAACGGCAAACCGATTGACGAATTTATGAGAATTATTTTTTTGTTTGTGTTCCTATGTGAACAATTCTATTGGTTACAAGACACGGGACAAATAATCGCCATGAAAGCGATTAAAAGTTTGTTTGTTTATACGAAGCATAAGCTAAAACCTGATAGGGTTTTTCTCGAGATGCGGGCCACAGACCCGTTAATTTTATCAGTGTGTCAGAAATGACGCCCCTTAGATAAAAAGGGGTACGCCGTCATTTGATCACACATTGTATATATTTTTGTTTATTTTTTATTTTAAATCAGTAGTACCTTTTAAAAATACAAAAATCGCATTCTTTACCTTTTTAGTGAAGTAAATTCACGGGAAGGGGTATGTTTGTTCCAGAATGCGATTTATTTATTTTTAGTAATTTTAGTTAAACGTATTTCACCTTTGCAAATAAAATTCTTCCTTGGGTTTTTCAAGTAAGCTCCCAACCTTTAGAAATAATGTATTCGGCCTGATATTGTATGGGGATATTCCTTTACCGACAAGGAACAAAGGGTTAATTTCTTAAATTGTTTATTCCTTAAATTGTTTATTTTTAAGTAGTTATGTATACCTGTACATTATTTTATGACCCAAACTAAATGAACTTAATCTCTTAGTTTTAAGTATGTACCTTAACATTAAGTAAGTTTGTACCTAATGGTGTGCCCGATTTGGCAAACCTTTAAAAGTAATTTTACGGTTTTATTGTGGGTTAAATTTAAGAATATGAGAACTGGGAATTTTTAATGTTAGTTTTCCCCATTTCTCCATTTCAGTATTGTATGATGTACTTAATTTTATTGGTGGCCCTTTTGCCGACTCTCGGGTAATTGTTTTATTGCGGGATTTTAAAATTCAGTTTAGGAGCCGCTCAAATAGTGTTCCCACATTGTTATACCTTTTTGTATTAGTGTATTTTTGCTTTAAATATGGTGAATTTTAGAACAGAGAGTTAGTCTTGCTGTGAGAGTGAAGGAGTCTTGTTATGGCGGTTGAACTGGAAGATATACGAGGTGTATCTTCAGTTGCGCAGAGGGAAGATAGGCCCTTTGCGTTAGTTTTGCTAGTAGGGTAAAACTAGAAGGTACATGCTGTGTGCCTTCAATTGTGTAATTATACTGAAGCTGGTAGGTACGAGTTATACCTACGGTTCAGTATTGGAAAACTGACAATAGAGAGATCGAAGTAGAGACTTCGATATTTGTCAGTGTGGTGTGGTCGTGGACCACTTGAGTGAGGGTAGATAGACCCTCTTGTAATACTGTATTTATTACGTTAAATAAAGTGTGCCGAAGAAGAAGAAAAAGAAGTGTTTTCCTGTCAACTCCATTCTGTTGTGTTCTCGTACCACGATAGTAGAAACAGATGGTTTGGGCATGTAGAGCGAATGAACGAAGAAAGTAGTGTAAGAAGAATATACGACGCGAATGTGAATGGTAAAAGAAGTCATGGCACGATCAAGTGAATCAGATACTTGAGTCGGGCCATGTCAAAAGTCAGAATAATAGAAGAGAATGTATGAGACGATGTATGAATGTGAGTGAGGCAAAGAGTGTGTGCCAAGACCGAGTTGTTTGGCGGTCCGTCTTCTCTGCTTACCCCTGCGGAGAAACAGCGTGATGGTTAGTTAGTTCGTTAAAACGTGAAACAAACAACAACGCAACCATAGATGAAGCAATTCGCACACAATGTTTGACATTTATTGTGTGGGTTGCCACATGAAAAAAATATATACACAGTTCCCAATACGAAAATGTGGGAATTAGGTTAGTTTTTATGCTGTCATCCCTATTTACTTTTACCTAAGCAGTTGGCATTGTGAGAAAACCCATTTTGCCGTAAATTTCAAATGCACTGCGAAATGAACTGTCAACTGCTAAGCTAAAGTAGAGTGCAAATGAAGAAATCCACCCTAAACATGAATAATTTTATTTGTCCATGCCGATTTTGGATCTCTTCTAATTGTAGAGCCTAAGACCTTACCGTTCCGGTCATTAACAATAATGAAGATAGATAATAGAAACAATGGGAGATATTGCATGTATACGTGCCGACCGCCTTCGAGGTATGACCCAACTCCATGTAAAACAGTTATGAATTGTTATGTGAGGTGCCACTGTGCGTTGATAATATTATAGGTGAACGATGTTTGCGAAACCCGTTGTGCGCATGGTTTCCTACTAATAATAGTTCTTGACCATCTCTATGTTTTTTTATTATGTTTGAAGGTGAACAATCAATCATTTGCCATGTGTATTTATTTCATTCATTGTTTTTCTTGCTCCATAGCCGTTCACTTGGATCGTTCCCGGTTATCTGATCGGGGGAGAGAATAGGAAGGCAGAGAAAGCGAGGATCCGGAAAGGGTTCAACATCCTCATAGGAACTCCTGGAAGAATCTGCGACCATATCAAACATACGCTATCTTTAAAACTGGACGGAACGAGGTACGCATACGTACTACCAATAGAAATTTTAAAATACTTTAGCCACAACGCTAGATGCACTTTTCTTGCTCTGCACAGAAAGGGTGTGATTTTAGTAATTCGTTAGTGGCTTGTCACACCACACTCGTTTTCGACACTGCACTTTTTTCCGGACGATCCTTGAGGATTGACTTTTGATTTTCGTCCAAAACCCGAGTTTACCTAAATTTCAATAATCTTTTTATTCTTACTTAACATTTGAACTCCATTCATGGAGGACTGAATGCCGTTGGCGCTAATAAAAAACTGTCAAAAGAAGCGAATCTAGCAGTCCACAATGGAGAGCTGTTGCCTACCCTGGTGTATGGCAGTGAAGTGGCGGAGGAAGGATGAAAGTAGACTGAATGCTGTTGAAATGAGATACCTGAGGCATGTGTGTGGTAAAACCATGTACGATCGTCTGAGAAATGTGGAGATCCGGAAAGAAAGCAAGGCTGATGTAAGCGTAATGAGTAAGATTAAAAAAGGACCCTCAGATGGTTTGGGCATGTGGAGCGAATGAACGAAGAAAGTAGTATAAGAAGAATATATGACGCAAATGCGAATGGTAAAAGAAGTCGGCACGATCAAGTTAATCAGGTGCTTGAGTTGGGCCATCTCGAGAGTCAGTGGAGTTAATCCACCTCTTACCCGCCCTGGTATAAGTAACTGATGGTTACTCCTTCAAGGCTCTCGCAAGATTCTAATTTTTTTTTTTGTTAAACGAAGCTACATGTATTTATTTTGAACTAATCTAGACCTCCAGTGTCCTTGCATGCGTTGTTAGTAAGCAGTATGCAAGTGCTTAACAGGAAAAACAAAATGCAAAAAAATAGGTTAGTGAAAGATAAATTAATAATTCTCGAGAGTCAGAATAACAGAAGAGTATGTATGAGACGATGTACGAATGTGAATGAGGCAAAAAGTGTGTCAAGACCGTGTTGATTGGCGGTCCGCCCTCTCTGCCCACCCCTGCGGAAAACCGCGCGATGGTTGGTTGGTTAGTCAACATTTTAAAAAATATCGAAAAAACCATTTTACGTCTTGTCTTTATAAAAGATTTTTTAGTTTAACCGCTCAGGTGCCGCTCGTGCGCCGGCGTGTCGTGAGACTTTACACGCGATTTTGACCCTTATGTATAAAGAAAGTGTATGAAGAACACGGTCAGAATCGCGTGCTCTATTATCGCTCTTTACCATAGAGAAAACCGCAATTCGCTTGGTCACTCCATATAATTTATATTAATGATTTACCGGAGCGCGGGAACGTGCGCAGTTCTTGCGCATGCGCGGGAAAAATTCTTTGGTCTTCAACTTTGACCTTTCTATGTACGAAATTTCTCAAGGACGCTGTCAGAATCACCGGACATTAGGTGTCATGGCTGCCGCTTTTTGCGAACACTAATTGGTTACAACCAACCCCATTTACTCCCGGCATTCAACGAGTTAAACATGTTGTTAATTACATTTCTTTCCAGGTGCTTAATTTTGGACGAGGCTGACAGACTATTAGATATGGGGTATGAAAAAGACGTGGCTAGGTAAGTTAAAAATCAACCCATATTAAAAAAAATCACTCAAAATGTTGTCTTCCCTATCTTCGTACAAAAGTCTCCGACCCTATAAACCAGTTTTGACATACAGAAAACCTTTTCTGTGCCACACAAGACATGCCACAATGAATGTACAAATGTAAAATAAATGTATATTTACAACTGTAAGTTTCCTAAATAAACTTAAATAAATAAATAAAAAATGAGAGCGAAAACAAATTAATTAATGATATACAAGGTGTCCGGAAACTCGTAGTACAAGCGGGAAACTGGAGACTCCACATCACATTTGGAGTCGATTTTGTGGTATAACTTTTTTTGATTTGAGCTTTCGTTTTCGAGTAAATCGGATCCGAAGTTGGAATTTTTTTGGTTAAATTTGAAAAAATTGTTCACAAGGGGGTTGATTTCAGCTTTGTAATGTCTTATAAAATGCATCGAAGGGTAAACCGGGCTCAAAAGTTTTTTTAACCCTTTAGTTGCCGAAAAAATAGAAAAATAGAAAAAAAATAATATTAAAATCGAAATGCTGAGATCGAAAAAAATAAGTTTTTTGGGTTCATGTAGATTCACCAGTTTCCCGCTTGTACTACGAGTTTCCGGACACGTTGTACAAGTGGTCCTGTTGAAATGAGATACTAGCGACATCTTGCGGAGATGGAGTGACCTAACTTAAATACGGTTTTCGTGGGCATAGATAATCACAATCACTTAACTTTTTAGAAATAAAATAGAAAAATTTTGACTTGCGACACTTTTCTATGGGATGGGATGAAAAAAATTTAACATTTTATTACATTACAAAAAAATTGTTTTCACTTTCACTATTCAAATAAGACCAGCATAAAAGGTAGTACTGCCCTTCCCACAGGAAGTGTGTTAATAAAAATCGCTACCCGTCCTACAAAAGACCTCGTCTAGTGAAGCGGGTATCATAAATGCATAATATGTATAATATTTAATGTCGCTAAATGCCCAGGTTGCCGGCAATGAAACGCAAATATTGCAAAACACATTCCAATCTAATCTAATTTACGGCTACATCATGCAATGAATTTTTCTCAATCAAATTCAATTTCATTTGAATTGAATAATAATAATCATAGTTTTTTCCTAAATGTATGCAGGGGAAGTGCAATGCAATACATTCCATATTTTGAAATAACAAAAGAAAGACAAATACTAAGATGAGGTAAAAAATAATTAACATCAACATATAAATTAAATTAAAAAAAAAAACAAATAAGCATGAGAAATGAAGTATTGACACTAAAATTAATGCAAATATTATTGCGGAATTTCACCATCTTCCGTCTCCAGAGGGCCATCAGAGGAGACTCCATCCAGGCAGTCATGGCGGTGATGTTCGCATTCTTCGAATGGCGCAGTCTGCGCCATAAACTTCCCATGCGGTGGCAGAGAAGTGCTCGGAAAGTGTGCACTCGAATTAACATGTTTTTTTTTTCAGTATTATCCAAACACTGGAGAGCCACAAGACCCAAGGTGGCTATGACCCAATGGCTCTTGTCAGAAATGCCGTCAAGAAGTCCCACATTCATTTCGGTGAAGTCAATCAAGGTGATGATCATGATGAAGAAGCCAGGAGTCAGGATACCGCCGGAGAAGACGCAGATAGTAAACCTGCAAGAGACTTGCTGAGCAATGAACCGTATAAACATGAACTGTCCAACGTGATGCTTTCGGATAAAAGACAAACAGTTCTGTTATCTGCCACTTTGACCAAGGTAAAGTAGTGTTTGCGTATTTCAATATATTTTTTAACATTTACCACGGAGGGTGACTTACATGTCATGATTTGTCACTTTCCAGGTGTGTCGCATTGGTGGCATACCCCTTGTCATCTTGTGGTTAGCCACCTCATGGTGTTTCACTTCTGAGCATGTCCATTGTGCGAAATTTGGACAGTGTTTATGACGAATTTTGTTTAATTTATTTGATTTTATTTTTCTTTGGCCTGCTCATAGGCGAAGATAAAGATTAGTTAATTAATAACAAGCCAACATCTTATTGTTTGCTCTCTTCTAGGCTGTTGAAACTTTGGCTGGTCTGACAATGCAAAATCCAGTCTTCATTGATGCCTCAGATGGTCGTGCAACACTCATTGCAGACTCCTTGGCAAAACCATCAGAAATCAAGGAAGAAATAAAAACAGAAAATGGAGAAAAGGAGCAACCAGAAGCAAATGAACCAACAGAAGACGACTTTGAAGTTGTACCACTTGTACATTCAGATAATGAAGAGAAGGGAAGTGATGATGAAGCAGCTGAAGTTGATGAGGAAGTTGCTGAATCTGATGATGAAGCAGCTGAGTCTGATGATGAAGCAGCTGGATCTGATGATGAAGCAGCTGAATCTGACGATGAAGCAGTTGGATCTGATGAAGTGGCAGAATCTGATGATGAAGCTGCTGTTGCTGATTCAAGTGATGATGAAAATGCTGCATCAAGTGATGAAGATGATGATAGTGTCAAAGCGGACAGTGATATTGTTGATGAAGATGGAAAAAATTCTGATGATGCAGAATCAGAAAATTCTGGTTCAGATAGCGATGATTCTGAGGAAAGCAGTGATGACACCAGTGGTGAAGAAGACGAAGTTGATAAAAGTAAACTAACAAATTACAAAGGTACATCGAATTATTTGATTATTTTTTGATATTATTAAAATATTTTGATTTTTATTTTGTCCTAATATTGATTAATTTTCCAGGTCTGCCTGCTTTCACAGGATTCAATGCGGAGAAAATTGACTCAAAAATAACCAAAAAGAAGAAAAAGAAAACACCCAAAAAGGCTAAAGAAAGCTCCGATAACGAAGCTGACAGCAACGCACAACCCAAAAAGATATCTACTAAAACCAGTAAGAATGTTGAAGAAGTTCATGAAGAAATTATACCCAAAAAAGTTTCTAAAAATACTGGATCTGACTCAGACTCAGATTACGATTTCTTTGCCGTTGCTAAGTGTCCCAAAAATAAAGTCACAGAAAAAAGAGTAGTAGACAGTTCTGACGAGGAATTGGATGACGAAGAAGAAGAACAAGAAGAGGAAGAAGAAGTCGAGGATGTTCCAGATATTGCAATGGAAACCAACTTCGTTACAGAGAGTGGAGAACACAGTAATCCTTTCCAAAACGCTGTACAAAGCGCCATAGCCCAAGATGAAATGATCATACCGGCCTCTGTCACACAAATCTACATTGTTGCTCCTATGAAACTGAGACTAGTCACATTAAGTGCCCTCATCATTGAAAGATGTGTGAAACCAGGTAAAGGTAAAATGCTGGTCTTCATGGCCACGCAAGACTTAATAGACTACCATTGCGAAATCCTTTCCAGAGTCCTCGCTGGAAGGATTCCCAAAAAACCAATTGTCGTAGAAAATAAAAGCAAAATCAGAAATGCAGAAAAGAAAGCCAAACGATACAATAGACGCAAAGAAGGTGATGATTTTGAAAATGCTGGAGAAGAAGAAACAGTTGAAAAAGAAGCTGATGAAGAAATTGTAGTTAAAGAAGAAGACAAAACGAACAAAAAAGTGAAGAAAATGAGCAGTGTTACGCTAGAAGGAGATAAGATGGGAGGCGATGGTGATGAAGAATACTTCCAGTATGAATATGATGGAATGGATCTTGATGAATACGAAGCCAAGATACGGAAGGACAAGGCATTTGTGGATGTGGAGTTCTTCCAGCTTCACGGCTCCATGGACCAAAGAACAAGAACAGAGGTCTTCAAGACCTTCAGAAAGGCGACTTC
Organism: Limnephilus marmoratus; assembly: GCA_917880885.1. Lineage (NCBI taxonomy): Eukaryota > Metazoa > Arthropoda > Insecta > Trichoptera > Limnephilidae > Limnephilus > Limnephilus marmoratus. The sequence continues at coordinate 11,984,746 of OU862930.1, read as the reverse complement.
TGGAGTGCTGCTTTGTACTGTAAGTACCAATTCTTTTATTTTCTTAAACATTGTGATTTTTTTGCGATTCTGTCGTCAACCGGTGGCTTATGTATGCGTCTTTAGTCATGAAATTATCCAAAATTCAACAATTTCTTATGCGGTTTTTTGCGTTTTCGCAATATTCATGTATTGAAAGGCCAGGGTACCTAGCACCATCGATCGATAAAACCCTACATTAATACGATATTGACTAAATGCGTCATAGATGATTAGTTGGCGATATTTGCAAGCATGGTCAACATGATTCCCACAGTCGGTAGACAAATACTTTAGCTTCTAGGCAGTCTCCAAGGTGTTGGATAAGCTGTCAATATACACAACTTTTGGAATAATGTCTTTCTTTACGCAGATTAACTGGCTTATTAATTAGCACAAGTGAACTAACGAAGCTCTTAGAATTGAAAGAAGTTGTATACACGGTCAATTGAATCCGTTCGTGATTTTATGGCCAAAGACCCTTTAACTATTTATTTCCCTTTTAGTGCCAAATAATACCTACAGGCGGACTGCCATATATATTAAAGCTAGTATTTGAATTTGACATTATTCGTCAATGTATTTTTATTTTTATGTAGCCGTTTGACGTTTAGTAATGTCAATAATCTGCAGACAAATCCGCCAGTGTTGCTATCATAAAATTATTTTTTTCACGATAATATCGATATAAAATCGTTAGAAGTTAAGTCTATCGATCCAATATTGTTAAGTTTTCAATTTGACCGTGCTACACTTCTTATTCAAATAGAACACTGTATGGGCCGGTACCTATAGTCTTGTCAATTATGAGTTGAAAATATTAAAAATGGAACTACAAAATTTGTGGGCTGGTATAACTGTAAAATATTATTTCAAAGCGCAGTGACACTGAAAATATAGAACACTGTAAATCATATTTTAAAAAACATTATTTATTCTTAAAAAAAAAAAAAAATCGAAGAAGCACTGTTGTCAAGGTACCTACTTAATGACATAAATTTGATTACATGGTATTTTAACAAATTGATTAGTTTTTATTTAATTTAACATAAATTTGAATTTAACAGTAGGCAGTAGTAGAAAGTTGTAGAAGTAGTAGTAGAAAGGAAGAATCACTAATGGTGAGTTTAGTTTTTTTTTTTTTTTTACCTGAGCTCCACACAGGAGGCCCTGAGGGAAATTATTCTCCTCAGAGCCTATGTCATCTTTGGGGATGCTGTGTGGAGGGTTTTTTTTAAGGAAAGGAAGGAGAGGAGAGTTCTGGGAAGGAAAAGGGTTTAAGGGGTGGGTAGGAATTTGGGGTTCTTCAGTATGTCCTGGTCATCCGCCTCCAAGACCTAGACAAACCTCACCCCATGAACCCAGGCACCCCTGCTAAATCACCAAACGTAGCGAACCACTTGGGGTCATCTATGGCATAGGTGTAGGTTATCCAATAAAGGTTCACGGGGCGGCGGTACCCATTCCCGCCTCCCAAATTTAAAACACTACTTAGTGACAATTACACTACTTTTAGATCTAAATGAGTTAAATATATTTAGATCTAAAATTAGAGACATGATCTAAAAACCCGGGCAACGCTGGGTACTTTATCTAGTATTAAATAAACTGTGCTTTATATTTTATTACAATATCGTTATTCTTTATTATGTTAACACAAAATAGTAATATACCTATATGCAATTCTAATTTTGAGATCAATGGATATCTACATTGCAATGAAATTATATTTTTTTTCATTTTTATTCCTTTTTATTTTTTTTTATAAAAGTGTAGGTTACACAGCTTTACATTTGTTATATTTTTAGTATTGCCATTTAAACAACAGTGGCGCCCTCCCATGTTTTCTACTCTTATTTGACAAACTGTACTAATATAAAAATACTGATGTACCGGACCTCCGACTTCACAAGGGACTATATTTCCTTTATTATATACTAGCTTTTTCCCGCGGCTTCGCTCGCATGGTATTAGGGGATTTCCACTCAGCCTCCTCCACCTTCCCCCTCCCCACTCCACTCCCCCCATCAATCCCCCTCCCCCTCCACCCACCCCTCCCCACTCCACTCCCCCTTCAATCCCCCTCCCCCTCTACCCACTCCACTCCCCCCATCAATCCCCCTCCCCCTCCACCCACCCCTTACCCCACTTCTCCCCCCTCCAGCTTCCCTCTCCCCTCTCCCCACACCACTCATCCATCAACCCCCCACCCCACACCCTCCCCACTCCACACCCCCCCACCTTCCTCCATCCCTCCCGCTTCCCTTCCTTCCCTCCCCCCTCTTCCACCCCACTCCGCCTCCTCCACCTTCCCTCTCTCCACTCCATTCACCCCATCATCTCCTTCCCCCTCTCCCTCCACCCACCACTCTCGTCACCCCCTACCCCTCCACATTCCCTTTCCCCATACCACTCCCCCCCATCAACCTCCTTCCCCCCACCCCCTACCCCTCCTTACACCCTCCTCCATCCTTCCCCTTCCTTCCCTCCCCCTCTCCCTCCCCTAACCCCCTCCCCCCACCCTCCTCCCCCACCCTCCCAACACCCCCTCCCCCCACCCCACTCCACCCACTCACCTCTCGCATTCCACACATTCACTGCTCGCATGCCACCTATTATAATTTCTTATACAAATTTCATAATGCCAGAACTCAACGGTAGTTTTATACGAAAAAAACTTTTATTAATCAACTATAGCACAAGGAACACGAAAAAAAAATATAGAAGGGTTCCGTAACAAAATAAGTGGTTTTTTTTTATAAGGCTAACGACAAGATACAAGAAATCTCGAAAAGTGTCCATACTTAAGTCCACTAGTGTATATGTTTATATTATTGTAAAATTTGATTAAAATCCATTCAGTAAAGTAGGAATTAGTATTTTATAACTTGTATGTCCAACTGTATGTAACCTCCGTAACGACGACCTCCGTAGTCCAGTGGGTAAGACTCTTGACTCACAATCCGGAGGTCGCGGGTTCGAACCCGGCATGCGCAAATAAATTTTATTTGATTAATTTGTGTGATTTCACAATTAATTCATTAAAAATAATATATAGTATATTTGCGGCATGTTCCAGAGTGGAAGATACTATCAGTATCGCCCTGGTGTAAGACCACCATTCAGAATTTAAACGTTGCTTGAAAATGGCTTTAGCCGTGTTTGGTAACCAGATCTGAATAGCCAGGTACTTCCCAACCATCCTCTTCCCCACCTCCTTCCCCTCCCCACTACCTTCAGCCTCACAACATACCCCAATTGGGAATGCCATAGTCTCACTGGCTCCACACGGGAGCAGTTGAGATTCTTGTGCGGTATTCACAGTAAAAAAAAAAAAAAACCTAATTTTAAAAAAACTTCGTTTCCAAGGCGACAATTGGCTTTTGCAATAAATCGATTTTGTTAGCGACAGAAAACGTATGATAAATAATTTCATACCACCAGAGATTATTCATAACGCCAGAGCTTACCAATATATATATATATATATATAAGTGTCCGGAAACTCGTAGTACAAGCGGGAAACTGGTGAATCTACATCATGCAGAGAACCCAAAAAAAATATTTTTTTCGATCTGAGCATTTCGATTTTAATATTATTTTTTTTCTATTTTTCCATTTTTTCGGCAACTAAAGGGTTAAAAAAACTTTTGTGCCCGGTTTACCCTTCGATGCATTTTATAAGACATTACATAGCTGAAATGAACCCCCTAGTGAACAATTTTTTCAAATTTAACCAAAAAAAATCCAACTTCGGACCCGATTTACTCGAAAACGAAAGCTCAAATCAAAAAAAGTTATACCACAAAATCGACTCCAAATGTGATGTGGAGTCTCCAGTTTCCCGCTTGTACTACGAGTTTCCGGACACCTTGTATAGCCTATAGATCTTGCAAATAATGTAGCTTTCTATCAGTGAAAGAATTTTTAAAATCTATTCAGTAGTTTTTACATGAAAGAGTAACAAACATACATCCATACAAACTTTCACCTTTATAATATTAGTAGGATTATAGATTGTGATTTCTTTTATATAGGTAAAACTTCGAGAAACTTTGAAATAAGGATTAAAGAGCATATGAAAGCTTTAAATAATAATAGTTTCTCGGAGTTTGCCAACCATTTAATAGAAACTAGTCATACCTTTAATTTTAACAGTGGAATAGAATTAATTCATTGGAATGTCAATGGCTTTCAGTTGGATAAATTAGAAATTTTAGAGATTAGAAAGAGTGTTAATGCAAATTTAAATATTATTAATAATCAAACATTGTTTTTAAATGACCCATTATTAAATCTATTCCCCTTTTAAAAATTTTAATTGTTCTATATTCCCCCTCGTCCCTTAAACATTATTTTCTTTCTAATTTTATTATTGTTTATGTCGATTATTTTTCTCTATTACCTATATATTAGCGTGTGTCAATTATTTTAACTTTTGAATTCAGAAACGCCCGGGGTTTCAAAAGTTGCGTCTTGCAAAGAAAATGAGAACTGCATTTATTTTTTTTTTTTTTTAAATGGTTATTAGCCCGCTAAAATGCATTGAAAATCAGAAAACAAACCTAAAACGATTTTTTTTTTAATTTTTAATAATTTTTCTTTTTTTTAGTAATCAAAATTTTTAACGTTTGTTTATTATTAAAAAATACGTATAACTGACAAAAATGAAAAAAAATTTCAACTTTATGAATACAAGTAAGTCAACAAGAATTCTGATTTTATCCAGAAAAAGTGTTATTTTCCCCTTTTATTTTTTTAACCAACACATCACATATGGTTAAAAAAAATTGTTTTTTGGTTCTTTGTACTGCAGTTATGTAATTGAAAAATAAGTTTGGTACAAAATATTAAATATGAACCCTTTGTTTTATTTTTTTTTCCAAATCACGATATCCGTTTTTTCGAAACTTCCGGCCATTTTAGCGGGCTAATAGTGAACAATAATTTCATTTATTTACACGTTTTCGAATAGCTACAGATCATACGAAACTTTTGAGACCCCGGGCGTTTAAATATAAGGCCATTTGTTTTCTCTCTATGGAGAGCGACACACGCTACTATATATGTCTATTTTTTAAATTAGTTCTGTCAAAACCCTGAAGAAGTCAGCTTTGCTGACGAAACATGTCGGTTTTGTAAATAATAAAAGTGGTAAAACCGAAGTAATTTATTAATTTAAATCAATAGGTGCCACAAAATAAGTTTGCTGTGTTAGAAGTTATGTATTTCATTTATTATCAGACTCTTTGTAGTCATTAAATAACCCAGACTTTTGTCTTTGAATCTTAGCTTTGAATGCTACTATTTTTATCCGTGCTCTCCATTAAAGAATTTTGTAGGCTGCGCCAATAACATCGGTATTAATTGTATTTATATAGGTAGTATGATCCCTTCCCGAATAATAATAACAGTGATATGGCGTGCGGATTTTATTAATACACACGCTAGGAACATGCAAAAAGATGGCCACAGATCGCGTGCCGCCGATAAACGAGCTTAAACAAAATAATCATTATAAATTAAAACTATAAATTAGTCAATAGTGAATCGACGCGACGGGGGACCGCCGGAGGCATTTTTCTTACGATCTTTGCTGCTGCGATTTTACCGGGAACTGCGGCGTCTGTACTGTCTGTCTGTAGCGTGCAGCCAAAATTATAGGCAAATTCTTCTTACGTTAAGTTTTAAACCTCTTAAAAAAATATATGTTATTCTGGAAGATGACATTCCCCGCGCCGAAACGCAAATTATATAAAAGTCCCTCGATAGAAAGAAATCGCAAAGTATGCTCCAAAAATTATTATAAACACGTTTGTTTCAGTTATTTTACAAGTTATATGTATGAAAAAATTCACAGTGTTTCTTTAAATGATGTTAAAGACAATGCCCGCGAGATTTTTGCTCTATTTTAAACGAGTCGTGTTTTATTAAACATTTTCGCAATTTTCGCATCGATTTTATCGCTGTAAATGTTAGCGCTCTCCTCTAACATTCGTAATTTCGTATTTCTCCATCTTCTTCTTTTCGGGGCCGGTTGCGGAGCCTTAACAAGCTAAATACTGCGTTTGTTTAAGACACCAACTCTTAAAAGTGTTTAACTCGTAAACTTGTTTTTTTTAAAGAGAGACAAACATTCCCGGATTACGAATAACCCGACAATATTTGAAAATCTCCTACTACCACCACAGTAAGTGCCTCCGTTCACGGAGATACTTACAAGCTACTTGATCCTCGTGCGCGTATCATACGCGCCGATAGTAAGTACCCCCCGTACGATTTAGCTGGTGCCCGTTCACAGCGCTACGCGGTGGCCGTCGGTTTCCAATCAGTATCACGATACCGACAGTGCTGATCGCACGCGACGGTCGCATCATTTTTGTCTGATACTTATTCGTTTGACGTTTGACAGAAATGGCGTCGGAACATGAAAGTACTGTTAGATTTGTTCTGGAAGTAGAAAAAATGCATGTTTACATAACTATACTTTACCAGAATACGTAAAAAACGATTTAGTGGAGAAGGCATGGATTGATGTTGGAAAAAAAGTCATATGACATCGCATGACAGCGTGTTAACTCCACGGCTGCACGTGAAAAATGATCAAGTTCAGTATATTTCGGATGGTGACCAGACAACTCATAATGAAACCAACTCAGAAGCACCTCAGAAAGGTCATAAAAAAATTAAAAAAATTGGTCAAATAGGTTAAGTTAGGTTAGGGTTACCGGCTATTTTAAAATTATTTTTTCATAGCTTTTAATGACCTTTTTGAGGTGTTTCTGAGTTGGTTTCATTATGAGTTGACATGGAACCATTTCGGATAGCGCCGTTTACGGAGACTAGCATTAAAAAGTGGTATATCAGCAGGGTACTTGTGGTTTCGTCACAATTACGTAGATTGTAAGTTTCTCCATGAACGGAGGGCCTAAGTGTCTCCGTTCACGGAGATACTTACAAGCTATTCGTTCCTCGTGCGCGTATCGTACGCGCCGATCGTAAGTACCCCCCGTACGATTTAGCAGTGGCGATCGCGCGTGACGGTCGCATCATTTTTGTCTGATACTTATTCGTTTGACGTTTGACAGAAATGGCGTCGGAACATGAAAGTAATGTTAGATTTGCTCTGGAAGTAGAAAAATGCATGTTTACATAACTATACTTTACCAGAATACGTAAGAAACGATTTAGTGGAGAAGGCATGGATTGATGTTGGAAAAAAAGTCATATGACATCACTTGACAGCGTGTTAACTCCACGGCTGCACGTGAAAAATGATCAAGTTCAGTATATTTCGGATAGCGCCGTGTACGGAGACTAGCATTAAAAAGTGGTATATCAGCAGGGTACTTGTAGTTTCGATGTTGCTTGAGTCATGATGGAGGACTTAGCCAACCGAGGAATGGAACGCGGAACGCCTGGGCGGGACCCAAACGCGATGCCTACTCAACCACTACCTACCGGTCAAAGTTACCCTCCAGAGATGACGGCGCGTTTTGCCGGGTAATCCTGGTTAAGAGATGTCAGTCGCGGGAAAATTTTCGAATTGAATGCCATCGCATACAAAGATCAAAATAATTAGACAAATGGATAGTCAGTCATTTATGAATGCATATATGCAAGTAGTTTTTATTACTAACTAGCTGGTCCCGGCATGCGTTGCTATGCCATTTAATAAAGAAATTATTTCTCCCTGCGTGTCCTTTCCCATTCGTCCCATTCCCCTTCCGCCTCCCCTTCCTCTTCCGCCTCCTCCATCTTCCCTCTCCCCACTCCACTCCCCTCCTTCCACCGTCTCGCGAACCCCCCTCCCGAGTTCCCTTCCCTCCCCCTCCCACGAACCCCCTACCCGAATTTCCCTCCCCTCCCGCATTCCATACATTCAGTTTTCAAACAGCTCGCTTGCCAACTATTGCAATTTTTTTTATACAAATTTACCCGTCCCGTTTCCCTTCCGCCTCCCCTTTTTCTCCTGCGTCCTCTTCCCCTCTCGCGTTCCCACTCCGTCACCTCCACCTTCCCTTTCCCCACTTCACACCCCCCCCCCCTTCCCCCGTCCCGCGAACCCCCCTCCCGAGTTCCCCTCCCCCCTCTTGGGTTCCCCTCCCCCATCTCTCCCTCCCTCCCGCTTTCCATAGCAATAGCCGCTTCCTCGCGTGCCACCAATAGCAATTTTTTTATACAAATTTCATAATGCCAGAGCTCACCGGAAGCTTTATAAAAACCTTGTCCTGACAATAACGAACACACAAAAAAAAGAATTATCCAATTTAGTGCAGTCGTTCGAAAGTTATGCGCTTAGCAACACATTCAGCGATCCATTTTTATATTGTACATAATTTACTAGTAATTTTCAAAATCTGTGTTCATTAAAAGTGCGGCGGCTTATGAAATATTTACCATTATTTCTTCCCTAATGGCAACTATCTGCATGCAAATCGTAAGTATATATATATGTCGCGCAAAGCAAATATTTCTCAAGCAGGTCCCAATTCCCGATACAGTTTCCATATGTGGTTGGATTTGAAAAATAGCATCAGAATATCAGCCCTCGAGATAACTTTTCGGACTGCCTTGTTATCTCCATCATCACGTAATGAATATAATAATAATATAATATATCTTTATTCAATGAAATTGGCAACATTACAACTAAAAAAGTACATGTTTAATGTAGATTACAAATAGATTACATCAGTACAAAAAAATTAACAAGTAGAAAGTAATGTAAGATCGGTTACACAGAAGTAGCATAATTATGCAATATTTTTAGTTGTGCATAGTCTGCCTCACTAGGTGAACCTGTATTGAGGCAGAATTTTTTGTAAATTGTTTCTCATAATTTTATCTATGGTTTTTTATAAATGTATAATGTAGGTTTCTATACAGCAAAAACTTTATTTTAGATTACATTATTGTTTGTATGTACACAAAACAAAAACTACAAGGTTATTACCACAATAACAACTGTCAATGACAGTGCGTTTGGGTGAGAGCATCAATATAGGCTCGATCATTAGAATATATCCAAATTTTAACATATTTTTTAAATTCTTTCTGTGTTTGACTCAGTTTGATGTTTTCTGGGAGAATGTTGAATATTTTCGTGGCAAAGTATCTAATTTATTATTGCTAAACAAATACCTAAACTTACTCTCATGACTATGGACACCGGAAGTCTCTCTGAAACGTTGCACTACTAAATATCTCGCACCGTAGTCTCTTTCAACGGAAGCAATCTTCCGAACAGGCCCTCCATTAAAATGCTTGGTGTAACCCTAAGTGACCAGCTCAGGTATGGGGGCTCCATCGAAGCCAGAGTAAAGTTAGCCTCCCAAAAACTGGGCGTACTGTACAGGGCCCGCAGATACTTTAATAGTACACAACTGTTAACCCTGTACAAATCACAAGTGCGCCCCACGGTTAAATTTGGCAGCCACTTCTGGTCTGGAGCTCCAAAATACCTGAAAAATACCCTCGACTCTGTGCAGAAACGGGCGGTCCGTTTGATAGATTCTCCCATCTTAACAGACGGATTGCAATCTTTAGAGCACAGGCGTCGGGTGGGAATGCTATCCTTGTTCTACCGGTATTACAATGGAAGATGCTCCGAGGAACTAGCATCATTGATCCCTTCGGCACCGGTGCATAGTCGGGAAACACGCCAAACGCGTGCCCAACATTTGTACACGGTTGACATTTGTCACATGAGAACTGGTCGTTTCTTCGACTCGTTCGTGTGTTCAACAGCTCGGCTGTGGAATGATTTGCCGGCCTCTGTGTTTCCTCCTTCCTACAACATGGGTCTCTTCAAGACCAATGTTCATTCCTTCCTCTCCTCAGAAAGACCCTCCACACAGCATCCCAGATGACACAGGCCCTAAGGGAAATTATTTTCCTCAGGGCCTCCTGTGTGGAGTTAATGTAAAAAATAAAAAATAAAAAAAAACCCAAAGATCGTATCATCGAATCACCTGATGTATATCGATTCCCAAACACCCTGTACCCTCCAAAGGTAAAATAAAATACAGACGTCAAGACAAACGAAGGCATTCAATATTAATAATAAATAAAATAATGGACTGCCCCCCGACAAAACGCTCGAGTTATGGCGGTATCCGATTTGCAACAATACTGATTTACGGCCGTTTACCGCCGGCATATATACCGACACGCCATGCGCCATTAGGCTTGTTGAAAAAGTATCGATATATCGATATTTTTAATTCAATATATGATATTTTTAGCCGATATATTTTGCTCCGATATATCGATATATCGATACAAAATATCCAATATCGAAAATTGTATCAAAAACGGTATTTTTTTAAATTTATGTTTTTAAAGTCACTAGAATCCAAAACCGTATAGGAATGAACGGAAAAAGTAACTGTATTGGGTCATGACATCTGGCGGCTGAAATTTTAACTATTAATAGCTTACAAATCTATTGTCTTTGCATTAGTATTTGTGATCACTAATACTATCTCATGTATGTAGGTACATACATAGAAATATATGCTATTTTTCGCAATTTTTTTCTAAGCCACTCCTATGTGTTGGTTCCCAATTGTCTATGATTATTGACTATACCTTGTTCCAAACACGAAGTCCTTTTTGACAGATTAATACGCCAATAGAATGTTACTGTAAGTTAGAAGTTGTCTTACATATAAGTTAGAAGACAGCTTTTTAGTTTTTGATATTTTTGTAATTATTACCTAAAAAAAATGAATACTGATAAAAATACCTTCATTTTTATTGAGATTTTTGTACATTAAAAAAAGCACATTGTGTGTAGATAATATTGAGCTAAATACACTATTATTTTAAAAACGCAAAATCCCTTGAAAATTTGACTGATATATCGATATTTTTTCCTCGATATATCGACGTCGATATGGATATTTTAATAAATATCGATACATCGATATATCGATATTTTTTTCACTTTCGACATCCCTATGCGCCATGCGCCATGTCTCCTGTTTCTGAGTTCTTATGGAGAAAAATATTTACTACTAACCTAACCCGACCGTTCAAATGTGTACTTTCAAACACACAATTAACGTAGGTTAACTGTCAAGAAATTGACGAAATTGGAGGGCCCCGCGATCGCGTTTTGTCTATACAAACGAATTCCCTAATTTCCTTTCTGGATTTTGACTCTATATCTTCTTATATATAAAAATGAATCGCTGAATGTGTTGCTAAGCGCATAACTTTCGAACGACTGCACCAAATTGGATAATTCTTTTTTTTGTGTGTTCGTTATTGTCAGGACAAGGTTTTTATAAAACTTCCGGTAAGCTCTGCCATTATAAAATTTGTATAAAAAAATTGCTATTGGTGGCACGCGAGGTTTGAAAACTGAATGTATGGAAAGCGGGGGGGAGGGCGGTGAGAGGGGGAGGTGGAGGAGGCTGAGTGGGAACCCCCCTTACACCATGCGAGCGAAGCCGCGGGAAAAAGCTAGTAGTCAAATATTTATAATCTATCTTATATAAACAAAAATCTCTTGTCACTGTGTTTGTGGTCGCACTCCTCCGAAACGGCTCGACCGATTTTTATGATTTTTTTAAATGTATATTTGGTCGTATAATAAATAGGTCGTAAAGTATATTTCATAGCGCTAGGTGATTGGGGTGTCCCTATCCAGAATTTTATTTTTATTTTTTGATCATTTTTTTTTATTTGACATCAAAAAATAACTCCAAATTTTCATACACCTACCCCCACCCTCCCATTTTTTAGTCGCGATTTTAGCATTTTTGTTTGTACAAATTTAACCGACGCACAGTGGTTCCAAACACCCCAAAAGTTGGAAACAATTCACATGGAGGATTAACAGGGGAAAAAAAGTGATATTATTTTCGGTATGGTTAAAAAAAATTATAATATTCGGTTTTAGTAAGTTTTACTGGATTCTATTAACAATTTCTAGATTTTATTACATTTTTATCAACGAAAAAATAATTTTTAATTTTTTTTTCTTAAAATTGATATTATTTATGTCCATATCCATGTGAAAATAAAGGCCGAGTAATGTTTAATTTTGCTTTTTAACATTCTGAGGCAGACGATGAACAATCATCATCATCGTCGGTGCTAAAGATATTTGACGAATGAATATCCGGAGGAATTATTAAATCGAAAACTTCCTTAGGAAAACGATTTAATTGTTTCTTTGGGGGTTGCCTGTAACTAGTTATGATAGGATCAGATGTAACTAACGTTAAATTAAAAATACCTTCATAAAATTTCTCACGAGAACATTTTCTTGAATAGTTCTCGCGATATTTTTAAAAAATCTTTGTTCCGAGCTTCCTGAGCCTCTTCTGATAATCTTAATCGGGTGGCAATATCTGATGGACGATGGGCAAGGATTCTGCCACACTACGTTTATATTGTCAGACTTCCCGCGAACTAATCGCAAAGATAGGTACAATTGAAGATTTAAAAATACTAGAATAATCCGCACCTCTCGTGTTCCAATGAACACCTGTTATTAAGAAGAGCGATTATCATCAAATATCTTGTTAACTTGTCTGTTAATAGATGAGGGCCTAGAATAATGTCTTCTAATAATTTTGATGTTACCGATTGACCGAAAAATATACCTCTTTCTCAAACACCAAATGAGAAAGAGGTGCACTTTTCCGAAGATCTTTGGTTTTCAAGCGTTTGGATTGGTCTGAACTACATTCAAATTGTGTTTACGGTCATCACGTGCCGGTTTTCAGGATAAACCGCATACAATATAAAACCAATCGGAGTCTCAAGTCATTTTTTTTTTATTTTCCATCACAAATCTAGCATCATCTCGACGAGCAATAGTCCATCTTGTATTAATGCGAAATTTGAAGAAGCCAGTGATTTTTTTACTGAATTTATCCAACCTCTCTTTAAGGCAATTGGTGAGGTTTATATACATTTTTTTTTAAATATTAAAATCTTTTTCCATCTTTTGACACTTCGAGGTCATCATTATGCCAAATAACTCCTTTTGTCGTAAGAACAAATCCTTTGAAACCGAACCTGTGACAAAAATAATGTTTAAGAAGCACTCAAATTTTACAGTAAGTAAATTACGTAAAAATTCCTGGGCCATAGAACCGCAAAAATGCGCAAGATTTTTTTTTTAAATATGATACGTAAATAGTTCAGCTACAAAAGTACATCAGCACATTTACTGAATATTACTGAATATCTAACTTTAACCTTAAGTATTCCAGAAATCTTCGTAATTTTTTTTTAATTCACGAGATGTTTTTTAAAAAAAATATCCCAAATTTGTCGCATTAGGAAATAAAAAAAATAAACTTAACACTTTTAGTAAACACCTGAAGGTATTGAATCCAAGTTAAAAAATAATTGCGAGTAAGCGTTGTAAAAAGTTATCAGTCCCTAAATATTATATAATAAACGTTGCATTTACACACAAATGTCCTGACTGCACGGGAAGTCAATCTTTGCTGACGTGTTTCGCAGTGACGAAACGTTTTGTTGAATTTTGTGGTATGGGAAAAGATGCGCTGGTATGTGGTGTCAAGATATAGAAATAAATTTAGTGATCCTTGCAATTTGAAATTTCGAATTGTTTCCGACGCTCCCATACTAGTAAAACCACTGTGCGACGTTCGTATTTCAGTCAGATTATTTATGTTGTTGAATGACAGATGGCGCTACGTCCGCCTCATCGAACTTTCATCCACACATGCGCAAGTCATTTTTTTCTCTTTACATTTAACTTTTAAGAGATCAAACAATGAATGTGTCCGTTATAATGATATATATTTTGAGTAAATGAATGGTTGGTGTTTTTACATTTTTATCGGCGGTCATCGTCTACAGCGCTCCTGTCATAGATCTTTCTGTCTTAGATCTTGTTGATCTGTCCTCTTTCTGTCATAGATCCCATCCTCACACACTTACAATACATTCTTTATTTTTTATTTAATAACCAAAATATTCACTAGAAATAATTTATATGGCAGAACAATGTTTTCCGGGTCAGCTAGTCTTTATATATAAAAATTTAGGATCCTTATGTTTATCTCCGCAAATTTCGGAAAATAACCAATGGATTGACTCATAGACATATGAATATTACTAGACCAGAACATAAAGATGAGGGGTAGACAACAACTACAGCGGGGCGCAGAGCGGGAAGATGACTTTGGAGATATGTGATTCGTCAAGAACTTAATATGACAGTATATAGGCATCTCGCATTATAATATCACCATTTAGTTCTTAAAAGTAAACTCTGCTTTTGAATGAATAGACCTTTTTGCATGGGAGCGCGAATTGCTCCCCGCGTAATGAACAAATTTGCGAAGTCCAAATACGGCAAAGTAAAGTTCGCCTAGTTGCAGAATCCAATATTTTGTTGCCGTATTTAGTTAGAACACTTTTACAAATGTTTCATAATTTACTTCCCAGTAAACATCGACGAGCACACGTCATGTATCTCGAGTGATAGTATATGTTTACACATTTTCAAAACACAAACCATGTTTTTTGCGGTGTTATTTCGTAAAATGCACCGATGAGCGCTCGACACTGGCTCGCAGAAGAATGATGACGTCACATTTTTTAGATTCACGCGAAGCCGTACTCAACCCCAGCCGGTTCCATGGAACCGGTATGGGGAGGGTGAAATTATACGCTTTTTTTCACTTAAGATGAAGTCATAGTAAATAATGCAAAATCATATGTTTTTGTTTTGAAAATTTGATCGCTTAGAAGTATTGTAGATGCTTCAATTAAATACTGCGTGTAGAACATACCGTGGCCCTTAAAAATATCGGTCATTTTTTTTATAAGTTTTTTAATAAGCCTATAAAAAAATAAAGTATAAGGTCTAAAAAACACACTTTCAAGTCCAACCTCTCCTATTTATAAACCCCTTTTCGGATATGGTTTTATTGTGTAATGTGGCAAATTCAGTTTATTTTATAATAATCGCAAAAAAAGTTGACATTTACACCCAATCTTCCCAAAATAAAATAAAATATGCATTTTCGCGTTGATATTTTACAATACGGCCGCTAGTCGACGAATTCGGTTATTCAAAGTGACCCCTATGGCGTCCACCGAAGAACTACTGTCCACGGCACAGTAGTGAACTAGTGGATCGCCTTAAGGCATTTTATCACTATGGATTGACTCAATTTTTTTACAGAACATTGCATTTTAGCAGAAGAGTGTTTCTTTATATAAGTGTAAGCTCTGGCGTTTTGAAATTTGTTTTAAAAATACTAAAAACTGTCCAAAGAAATTAAGCTAGCAGTCCACAATGGAGTACTGGTACTTACCGTAGGGCAGTGAGGCATGGAACTGGCAGAGGACGGATGAAAGTAAACTGAATGCTTTAGAAATGAGATCCCTAGGGCATATGTGCTAAAATCCATGTATGATCCTGTGGGAAATGAACAAAGGAGAATATATGACGCAAGTTTGAATGGTAGAAGAAGTCGGGGACGCCCAAGGAAGACATGGCATGATCAAGTGAATCAGATACTTGAATCGGGCCATGTCAAGAGTCGGAATAATAGAAGAGTATGTGTGAGACGATGTGAGTCGTGCCAAAACGGAGTTGTGTGGCTGTCCGTCCTCTCTGCCTACCCCTGTGGTGAAACGGCGTGATGGTTAGTTGGTTACATTAAAAAAATAGTTCGTTAATTTTTCTTTTCTCCGCCGGCACAGATAAGTTTGTCGGGCTGTTGAACATGGTTAAGTTGAGGTTAACACGGTGCATTCGATTTTCAAATCCATTTCACGCTTTGACGCGCTATGTCCAAGTTCCAAATTCAAATTAAAGAACCATCGCCTTCCTTATTATCTATTTAAATTGACCATAGACGACCCAATGACAACCTTGTCTATGGGAATGTTAAATTTTGAAGTCGATTGTGATAGGATTTGTTTCGCTTATAAACGAATTATTATACTAATATTTGTGTATTTTAAATATTTTGTCATGGTGAAGAATTTTAAATTTTAAAATGCGTTTGTTATTCAGGTTTAGTGTTTTATTTTATTTTTTGCGTGTGTACAGGAATATTTTAAATTATAGAACCATGTACTTGAGTTGGGTCGTGTCAAGAGTCAGAAAAACAAGAGTATGTATCTTCGTTATTTGTTTTTGGGGTGTTATGCCGTGTTGCGCTACCTCCTTCCTTAGCCTTCCTTCCTCCTTCTTTGGCTACAGAAGGAGGTAGCGCAACACGGCATAACACCCCAAAAACAAATAACGAAAATACTTTCGGCCGTGAAAATCTTAAAACGTATAAGAGAATGTATGTTTTTTTACAATAACTCCACACAGCAGTAAAATAATTTTTCTCAGGACCTTTTTTTTGAAGTGAAAGCTTCTTTAACACGGTTGTGATTTGGAACTCGATGAAACGAAAAAGCGACACTAAAAAGAGATAAACACATAGGTGCATCTATAGGATTTAGCTTTAGTTTGCGAAAAAATAAGACGTATGAATAAAAAATTAGAATAATCAGTCTCCTCTTTGTGCGGTGCTTCGTATCCTCCCCACTCGTGTCTATTCTGACGGATTCACTTCTACACTGATCTGCACACTTGTATTTTTTTAATGAAAACTTCTTTAACACCGTTGTGATTTGAAACTCGATGAAACGAAAAATAGCGACACTAAAAAGAGACAAACACATCTGCAGTATTTAGCCTGCAAGAGAATGAGACAGTATAATCGGCCTCCTCTTTGTGCGGTGCTTTGTAATCTCCCCACTCTTGTCTACTTTAGTTTTCTGAAGTTTTCACTTCTACCGCGTGTGAATTACACACTCAATTTTTCTACATTAGCTCCACACAGGAGGCCCTGGAAAAATAATTCCCCTCAGGGCGTATGTTATCTTTGGGGGTGCTGTGAAGAGGGTCTTTTTAGGAAAGGAAGGAGAGGCAGTTCTGGGAAGGAAAAGGGTATGAGGGGTGGGTAGGAATCTGGGGTCAGTGTGTCTGCACTCCATCCCTCCCTCTGCGGTGCAAGGCGATTTTCCGAGAGAATATGGCTGGAAATCAATCAATCCTCAACCATTCTCTCCCGATCCGATCTGCATGCAGCTGGTGGACATACGCATCCGCCGCCAAGACCCGGACAAACCTCACCTCACGAACCCAGGCACCGCTGGTAAGTCACCAAACGTAGCGAACCACTTGGGGTGACCTATGGCAGAGGTGTTGGTTATCCAATAAATGGGTGGTACCAATACCCGCCTCCCAAATAGAAATCTTTGTAGGTACTCACTGATTTAATACATTTTAGAACCAAAATGTACTAAATCAGTGAGTACTTACAATTGCCCATTTCGCTCTCGCGCTGTCTCACTTACACTGCCTGACAACGTGTATTGAAATGAAAATTTCATAACAATGATGAAACCAATTTCTGTAATTGCAATTTGAACAATCACCAAACTTTTTGAAAACGAAAAACGCTAACATCGTCTTTCTAGTGTTGTTCTTTATTCTATGCCCCGAGCGGTGGGACTCCTAGTGACGTCATCGTCGAAGCAAAATGGCGGCTAAACTGTACGATTAGTTAGTTGTTAGAAATGTTTCTTAGTTATATTATCAATAACGGTAACAATGGCGTGGCGGTAGCATTGATATGTTATAAATTAAAGCTGAAGTATTTTAGAGGGTACGAGGCAACACCGCACGGTGGTCACATGATCAGTTATTTCTACGTGTGTTAGAGATATATGATTTGTTCGTCGTTGGAAAGAGAAATCATCATTCCTCTTGTTTGTCTCGAATATTTATTTGCGTTTAACTGACGGGAAGATGGAGTATTCGACCTAACCCATCGTTCTTGCCATTCTCTCAGCGTTCTTTCTGGAGGCGTCTACTAATATCTACAGGAATTCCAAAAACTGAAAAAATCGAACTAATATCTATGGGAATCAAAGTGTTGACGAATATCTACAGCTCAAACTGTTGATTAATATCTATGAGAACCAAAGTGTTGACGAATATCTACAGTACTGTCAGAGGTTGGATTTGCAATTATGTATAGCATATTGGAATAACGTAATATTGCGTATGCAGTTTAAAAAACTTAATTTATGTAAGTATGTATGTAAAAATCCCTAATATCGGACTATTGGACAAATTTAGCTGATTAGTCCAACCTACACTCTGTAGATATTAGTTCAACCTACGCTCTGTAGATATTAATCAACACTCTGAAGTTCGTAGATATTAGTTCAACATATGAGCTGTAGATATTCGTCAAACATACGGGCTGTAGATATTAGTATCTGGAGTCTTCTTTCTCGCATCTCTCTGAGAAGACCTGGGAGAGTCACCGCTCCACCTGGTATTATTATTTTTTTTACTCTTTGCGGAGACGGTTTACGACTAGTTCCCGTGAGCACTTAGGCCATAGGCCCATTGTTCTATCTCCCATTTTGCCTCAATCCTTTAACAATAGCTTAGTCCCTTTAATAAAGTTCATCAGAGTTGTCATTACATATGTGGCTTCTACTGGTTCTACACTGTCTCCCCAGGTGTTTGAGCCTTGTCCTCATCAGGGCAGGACACTGGCACCATAAGTGAATTGGTGTCTCTTCATTCTCTTCTTATTTTCTACATCCATTGGTGCTTTCCACTACCAATAGCTGCATGTAGTCCTACCAGTTCCCTCGGCAAGTTTCTCTCCATACCGAGTAGTTTCCTTGTCTGTCTGGGGTCCGGTCCGTTTATAAGTACTTTGGATTGCCTCATTCCGGGTGCCCTCTCCCATTATTTCTAGTGCTGGGATTTGACCCACCTCTCAATATATAATTTGGTGTGGCAAGCTGCTACTCCTACGGCCGGCTCGGATCCCACAAGTGGTGCTTTCGCCTCTTTCGCTCGTTGCCCTCAATACCTTTATGTCTTGGTACCCATATCGAGATTATTTTATTGATGGTAGTGAGTTCTGTAAGAATAGTCCTGGTATTAGTTCAATACCAAGATGGACAGCGGGTCTTCCTCTGTTTAGGCTTTTCTTTGTGAGCATCTCCCTAATTTCAAGGTCTATTGGCAAGATGCCGGCCAAAAGTGTCCGAAGCAATTGTTCTATAAGCGCCCGCAAGCGCTGACAAGGGGACCCTCTGGCCTCTCTGGAGTGCCGAGAAGATGAGTTACTTATTGGATAACCAACACCTCTGCCATAGGTCACCCGAAATAGATCGCTAATAGTTCGCTTGGTTACTTAGCAGGGGTGCCCGGGTTCCTGGGGTGAGATTTAACCGGGTCTTGGTGGCAGATGCATCTGCCCACCTTCTGCCTGGCGGGCCGGATCGAGAGAGACTGGTTGAGGGAAGACTCTCTCAACCCTTCGCCTTGTACCGCAATTGGAGGGATGGATTCATACGTCTGTCATTCCTACATTTTTTCCTTCCCAGAACTTTCTCTCCTTCCTTTCCTTAAAAAAGACCCTCCACCCAGCATCTCCTGAGATGACACAGGCCCAATGGGAAATTATTTTCCTCATGGCCTCTTGTGTAAAGCTAACATAATAAATATCGAGTGCAGTTCACACGCGATAGAAGTGAAACCTTCACTCACACAATCTTAACCAATAGGAGCCTTGAAAAGTGAGCTCATAATCAAAGTGGCAAATGCGCGCAGCTTGGCAGAGCTGTAGGTACTGTACGTAGGTAAGGTTTCATTCTATCTCATTTTCTCGCAAGCTAAATCCTATAGATGTATGTGTTTGTCTTTTTTTAGTGTCACTCGTTTCCGTTTCATCGAGTTTCAAATCACAGCGGTGCTAAAGAAGTTTCACCTCAAAATGTATGTTTATATTTGCAAGTTTATTGTTGTAACAGTTACATGTCCTTTACATAAATTAATTTTGATTGGAATTGGTGTTGCATCTATCAATGTAGAAAAGGGTGTTCTGTCTGTTGCTGTATATACTAGAAGCAATCAAAAAGTAATGCCTCCTATTTTTTTCTCCTTTAATAAGGAACTCCAGTGAAAAATATTATGGCTTTAAAAAATATGTTCATACAGACCAATAAACGCTGATTCTGAATATATACGTTTTGTTTAATAATATATTAAACGCAGAGTTTTTAAAAAAAATTTAAAAAGGACATTTTTAATCGGGTCGAAAAAATACGGCGTCAAGTTGGCATTATTGAAATTTTAGTGGTGACGTCACTGTTCGACGTGTCGCGACGTCACCGTGAAGTCATTGTATGTGAAGTATGATATGACACAAGCCATCGTATTAATTTATTCGTTTATTTACAAAGATTTAGTTGTTGTGTTTATTGAAACATTATTTAGGCCTAAATAATGTTTCAAAAATAAAGGTATCTCTTATTAGTTTATCTCTATTATTGAAAATATTCAAAAACGACTGCACAAAAAAAATTGTAATGCTATTTTTAGGGAGAATACTTCGAACAACGGAATTCAAAATGGCGGCAGTTGATCAGCTGATTGCCGGTCCTGTAGTAATTTTTCAGGAGTGATGACGTCACACGTTTCACCATACATACGGTGGTTTTCGGGGGGTCTTAAAAAATTAAAACTTTATTTATTTTAACTATTAACTAACTCTAAAAATAAAAATACAGTTATTTAAGTTAGAAGGTCATTATTCATTAAAAAAAATTGGACTGAAATTCTCTATTGTTGAGATATAAAAAATGCAATTACAAGGGTTGAAAACTACACTATTGACGATTAATTTGTTACTTTTCAATATAATTTCCGTCCATTTCCACAGCTTTGGCCCGTCTTTTAACAAGGGCATGTATCACAGTATTGTAAAAAGCAAGGTCACATCCAGAACACCATCGCCATAACTTTCCTGGCCGATCTTGATTTTTATTTTGCCCTTGGTGAGTTCGTGTGATGCAATTCCATTGACTGCCTCTTTAATTCAGGATCAAAAAAATGAATTTATATTTCGTCTTCGGTCATATTTTTTTCCAGAAACTAAGCGCTGCAAGTGTTGTGAGGCTATTGTTTTTCTTATTTCTTTACTCTGGCCCGTTTACTTTCTTGGTACCACCTTGCACAAACTTTTGTTGAATAATCAGTTGTCGGATAATCGTCATCACATTGTCTATACTGAGGGAAAGAATGCGACATTTTTAGTTATCTGGGGTCACCACGAATGATGTCATCAACTCGCTCAATGTTGCGTGCAGTCACTTTTTCGTCAACCAGCGGTGTTTGTCATTCAGCTTCGTTACAGTGAGGAACTCATCATCTAGCAGTGCTGACGTCCACTGTTGCATCATGGTACACATTTTTCAGTCTTTCATGAATGCGAATGGGCGTTTCACCTTCTACAGTGAAGAATCAATCACAGAACGCTGTCTAATACGAGCATCGGTGTCGGCAATTTTGCAAGCAACCGCAGTGCTGCCACCTGTTGAAGCAAAAAAGTTACTTTTGCAGCAGATTGTAGAAGATTTGAGGAATAGCACCAAATTCAAAATTTTCACTTAAGAGCGTTTAACCAGCCAGCGGACGAAAATCCACATTTCGTCGAAAGTTGTTCTTCCGATCGTGCAGGGCGGTTACAATGAGAAAGATTATTTATTCTCCGTACCAGCTTTTTTTAAATTATAACTCAATATCGAATTTATTTCAATCCAAATTAGCTTTAATTTATACCTTCATCCAAAAATGCTGAAAGGCGTGATGATAAAACTATTAAAATAGTGTACTTTTTGTAGTTATTTTTTGATTATAAGTATTTATCATTTTTCAATAATGTCTAAATTTAATAAGAATGTTAAAAAAATCTGAAATATATTAGTTTGTAAGTGCGCAAATAAATACACAAATGGACCAATTTTCGTCAAGAAACACATGTACGTACATATTTTTTAATGATTTTATTGAAACTAAAATTAAAATTCTAATACATAACTCTGCTAGATAATGTATTGATTTATTTTACTGCATGATTACATTATTTGAAATGGGTGTGGTATAATACAAAAACTTTTTTGAAAATTTAACAAATCTGCCAACGACCTATGGAATAACCTTATTATACTAAAAATTTTAAAAAATTCTAAAAATTTATTACATAACTTCACTAGATAAAAGAACAATCTTTCGAAATCCATTTATAATTTTTTGTGGAAAAGAGTCAATACGTCTAAAAACTTTTTTGAAAATGACGTATTTCCGGCTTTCTCTGGTAATGCCCTCTTAACTAACTTTATTTAAGTAGAAAAAAAATAGGAGGCATTAATTTTTTAGTGCCCCTAGTATATCTAGTTATGGTGTGCCGACACTTCTGTAGTATGTTGTGAACCTACCTCGTGCCACTAAATAACAATAATAAATACAGCCTTCAGTTCTTCAATATACAAAGCGACAAGCCGACCGGGGCTACCTTATAGAGGTAGTCGGCAATGGAAGGATTTAATTTATTTATTTATTTACGGACTTATGTCCAATTTACAACAAAGTATCTGTTAGGTTTTGCTTCGATTAAAATCAAATGTAAAATTTTAGGTCTTAAAAACTTCAACAAGAATTCCAAGGTAGATCAAAGATAAATTTATTGGCAAAGAATATACAACAATCCAATATTAATATCTCCCCAACGGACCGATAATATAACGTTTCTTAAAGGCAAACTAATGCAGAAAGAGGTAGAAAATAATGAATTCATCCTATTTATAAATTTACAACAGGGTCCATTTGGGAGGGAAGACTATAGCCACCCCTGACATCTATGTGTAAATCCTCGAACCACAACTATGCCTGACCTCTTTGTTAGAAGCGGAGAAACATTTCAACCCTTGCTCAACTAAATATCAACTTTAATTTCTTAACAGTATCATCCATACTGTTGTAGTGAAAAGTTCTTTAGCACCGTTGTGATTTGAAACTCGATGAAACGAAAAAGCGACACTAAAAAGAGACAAACACGTACATTTACAGGATTTAGTGTGATAACCATGGCCGGTTATCCCAATTACTTCTGGACTCCTTTATGATGGATCCAGATTCCTTAGATATGATGATCTCAGTATGGGGTGTTTGCCAATAATAGACGTGGGTAGACTATGTGTATTTAATCCGAGATTATTGTACAAGGTTATTCTTAGGAAGCTGATAACAAGAGAGGACGAATGGACAACATTCACGCCTTTTATACGTTTCGCATGCTGTCTCACTCATACACGCATGTCTCTTTCATACTGCAAGACATACGTTCACTACATTTAGCCTGCTAGAGAATTAGATAGTGTAATCGTTCTCCTCGTTAAGCAGTGCTTCGTAGCTTATCGGTCTCCTCTTTCTGTGGTGTTTCGCAGTTTCCCCACTCTTGTCTACTTTAATTTTCTTAAGGTTTCACTTCAACCGCGTGTGAACTCTGATTTTTTGAAGTTAAACTTCTTCAGCACCGCTGTGATTTGAAACTCGATGAAACGAAAAGGCGATACTAAAAAGAGAAATACTTACATAATATGTAGGATATAGCCTGCGAGAGAATGAGATAGAATGAAACCTTACCGCATTGGCCGCTTTGATTATGAGCTCACTTTTCAAGGCTCCTATTGGTTGAGATTGTGTGGGTGGGTTAAGTTTTACTTCTACCGCGTGTGAACTGCACTGGATTTTTTTTTGTATTTTTTTTACATTTTACCTTCTTCGAATTTTATGTGAAAACTAGCAGACCCGGTCCACACGTTGCTGTGGCTAAAGAAACACAACGCCATTACCCAACCTTTATAAAATCCATACCCCCCGCTTGCCAGCTGCCCGCTGCCTGAATTGAATATTTGAATTTCTCGACTTTTCTCTACTATAATAAGCATGTATTACAGATATAAACCTTCCTCTTGAATCAATCTATTGGTGAAAACCGCATGAAAATCCGTTGCATACTTTAAAAGATCTATGCGCACATACATTTTGATCGACTTCATTTTATACTATACTAGCTGGTTCCCGGCATGCGTTGCTATGCCATTTAATAAAAGAATTGTTTCTCCCTGCATGTCCTCTCCCATTTGTCCCGTTCCCCTTCCGCCTCCCCTTCCTCTCCCGCGTTCCCACTCCACCTCCTCAACCTTCCCTGTCCTTACTCCACTCCCCCTTTCCCGTGAACCCCCCTCCCGAGTTCCCCCTCCCCCCTCCCCGCTCCCGCCTTCCATACATTCAGTTTTCAAACAGCTCGCGTGCCACCTATTGCAATTTTTTTATACAAATTAATAATGCCAGAGCTCACCAGTAGTTTTATACAAACCTTGTCCTGACAATAACGAACACAAAATAAAAGAATTACACAATTTGGTGCAGTCGTTCGGAAGTTATGCGCGTACATACATTTCGGGGATTCATTTTTATTTATAGAGATAATGATAATGATGGTATTTTACCTTCATCTTTTACTTTTGAACCAATCTATCTTACTTGGACAGTCAAAGTTCTGAATAAATATTTTTTTACCCAGGAATTTTGATTTTTAACTTGATTCGTTCGCGTTCTAAGAAACTCCTGATGTGTCCCATCCTCTCATATCACAATAAATAATAACATTACAATCTGGGGCACTCTGTCCTCTGCGTAGGTTCTATTATATAATAAAGTGTGTCTGTCTATACGTTATGATGGCTGTTGTGGTGTTTAGCTGGCGGACTTATTCGGGAGTCGAACTCGCGCCTTCGGCTCGCGCGGCGGGGGAGCTTTGTCGGTACCGCCGGAATACCAAGGCACAGTGCCGTATCGAGAACAAAATAGTCAATTAATTATTTCCACTTTCGCACAAAACATCTAAATTGATAAAAAAATATTAGATATATTACGGTCACTGATTTGTATTTCCAATTTTATCTTAAATAGGCCACTTGCATCACATTTTTTTTATTTTTTTCCGGTTTAGGAAAATATTCTAAGACATTCTGCATTATTATTATTTTTTTAATCGTATTTTTTAAACCCTGGGGATTTTTCGAAAATTTCAATCCGAAAAATCAGACCATTTTTTATAAACCGGAAAGACGGGAAATAATTTTATAGGTGAAAAAAACAATAATTACATAGCCGAAAATCATTTAAAAAAAAAATAACGTTTTCCACACGAATGGCACAGGAGAATAACGAGGCATACCAAAAATATTACATCTCATAAATATCTTTTTCCTTGATCCATCTTATTGATCATAAATCATTATAATGTACAACGTCTATATTAATAAATCCAATGTAATATACTTGTACTTGTAAATTATAACAATAATAAGAATATTATAAAATTTGATTTTGATAAAATCAGCACCATAACCATTATACCTCTAAAACACACACCGACATCTAAATTGTACGGGGTTCTCTTCACAACATCTGTCAAAAATTCAAACCAAATGATAAGTTCGCAGAGAACAAACAATAAATCTAGTGAACGAATTAAAAAATTCGCCATCAAAGTGATGCCATATAAAAAAAATAAATCAGTGTGGAATTTTACAAAATTAATAGGAACATTTTCGGAGACGGGACATTTTCATGTAGTGACGTCACGAACCCAAATAATGGATTTATTTATTTAAAAATAAAAAAAACTACATTTCTACAAAATTCGTAATCTTGTAAAAAGATCTATCCACACGATTTTTTCCAAGTCGTTATGAAATCCATGCAAGTGGCCTATTGTGCATAAGAAGCCTTAAATTCAAAACAACAATTTGTGTCAACTTAATTTATGAATATGGCAAGGGATTTGGAGTTTGGAGCAAACCATTTCTATTTTTATACTAGCTGGTTCCCGGCATGCGTTGCTATGCCATTCAAAAAAATGTTTCTCCCTGAATCTCCATTCTCATGCGTCTCCGTTCCCCTCCCGCGTCCCCTTCCCATCCTGCGTTCCCCTTCCACCTTCCCCGCCTTTCCCCTTCCTCGTCACCCTTCCTGCGAACCTCACCTACTTCTTAACTCTCCCCCTCCTGCCTTCCCTCCCTGCCGCTAAAATATATGAAATACACACATTTTCAAACCACTTGCACCACCTGTAGTAATTTTTTATACAAATTTCATAACGCCAGAGCTTACCATTATATACAGAAACACTCTTCTCCTAAAATATAATGTTCTGTAAAAAAACTGAGTCAATTCATCGATTACTTTCCGAGATTTGCGGACCCAAACATACGGAACCTAATTTTTTATTTTTTTATACAAATTTCATAACGCCAGAGCTTACCATTATATATAGAAACACTCTTCTCCTAAAATATAATGTTCTGTAAAAAAACTGAGTCAATTCATCGATTACTTTCCGAGATTTGCGGACCCAAACATACGGAACCTAATTTTTTATTTTTTTATACAAATTTCATAACGCCAGAGCTTACCATTATACGTACAAACACTCTTCTGCTAAAATGCAATGTTCTGTAAAAATTTTGAGTCAATCCATCGATTACTTTCCGAGATTTGCGTACGCAAACATGAGGAACCTATATTTTTATATGTATAGATCTATGCAGACAGTTGATCTGAGACATAGTTTTAGATTTTAAAAATTTCTGTTTGTGTCTTCTTCCGTGTTCTAAAATTTCAAGTTGTTCGTGTTCCTTTTGTTAATGATTCTTGTTATAGAATTTCCTGTTTCGTGTCCTCAACATGTTTCGTGTCCTTGTTGTAGAATTTTAACTTGTTTCGTGTTCCTTGTTCTACAATTTTAACTTCTTTCGTGTTCACTTATTTACAATTTCAAAATGCTCCATATTCTTTATTGTAGAATTTGTTGGAATTCGTGATGAATGTCATGCCTCGATGTCAAGTTTCTGATTGTAGAACATCAGCTTAAATTACGATCTTTGTTAAGAATTTAAACTTGAGTCATGTTACTTGTTGTAGTATTTCAACTTATTTCGTGTTCCTTTTGTTGGTGTTCCTTGTTATAGAATTTCGTATTCCATCAACATGTTTCGTGTCCTTGTTGTAGAATTTTAACTTGTTTCGTGTCCATTATTGTAGAATTTCACCTTGTTTCGTGTTTCTTATTGTCTCGATGTCAAGTTTCTTATTGTAGAACTTCATCCTAAATACTGTCTTTGTTCAGAATTTAAACTTGAGTCATGTTCCTTGTTCTAGAATTTCAACTTATTTCGTGTTCCTTTTTTTAGTCTTCCTTGTTGTAGAATTTAGTGTTCTATCAACATTAAATGTTGGCTGAAGGAACTATCGGAAAATGCACTTCGTCCATTAATCACGTGAGGCTCGAAAGGGGGGGGGGGGGTTCGGAAAAAATCACGAAATATCACGACGGGGGGGTATAATGAGAAATCACGTATATTTATTTTTCGTAATAATATTCTGAAAATTTCAAAATACTTTGTACTAAAAAAAATACACGTGATATCGGGGGGGGGGAGTTAGTCTAAAACCTCACCACATATCACCAAGGGGAGGGGGGGTTAAAAAGTTGCTAAAAAAACATCACGTGATTAATGGACGACCCCTTACTAGTATAACACAAATTCTAAGCAGAACTCTTTCATCTATCGTGCACTTTCACAATTTGACATTTTTAACGCTGCACCACACTCCTTAAAATCACACAGACGCTCTCTCGATACTCTACAATAACAATAACTATAGATACCCTCTAATACAACCACCACTCTATGAACTTCCTTTTTTTCTTTTTTTTCTCTTTTTTTCTCTTTTAATTTTTGTCACGCATATTTTTACTAATATACCTCAACTTAACCGATCTTTCCCCTCCATCCCCCCATCCTTCCCCCTCCCTATTCCTACCTAAATAACTCGGCTCTTAAAATGTAATTTTTCGTTTGTATATCACATCTCTGGAATCACTACACTTGTATACAATACCTATGTGGAAACCTGTAAATGGTTCAATTATTGTGACTCAATTACTAAGTATATGCTGTTATTAATATAAACTGTTGGTATCCCAAATAAATAAAATAAAATAAAAATAAAATACTTCAAACATCTTCATAGCAGTTTCTGGAAAACCTTATACAAACATGAAGTTAAACCATAGAAGTCGCTGAAAAACTTATCCAAAGCATAGTCCCCCTCAGCGCAGGATCTCCTAGTGAGGAGGACTACGAATATATTTTATATATACATCTAACTAACATGTTTCATATAAAAATGTAAAAATTATTATATAGTTACTAAAAAAATTAAAAAATAATAAAAAAAATCGTTTTCCTTTTGTGTTCATTTCAACATCTTTCGTGTTCTTTATATAATTTCCACTTTTTTGTGTTCACTTATTCTAAAATTTCAAAATGTTCGTGTTCCTTATTGTAGAACTTCAGCTTAAATTACCTACTATTACTTACTATCTTTGTGTAGAATTGAATTTTTGTTGTTTTCTTGTTTGTTTTTCGTCACTTTTCAATGCTCATCCAATCCTTGGATTGTAGAATTCGAATTAGTATATAATTGCAAAATTTCAATATTCATATAAGTATTTAATTTCTTGAAATCATTTCTAAATGCTGATCTGAATTTCATCAGCTCCGAGTCTGCGGCGCTGTCCGACCAGAGGCAAGTGGCTACGAAGCCAACTTTGATGATCTATTTGTAATAGATATAATGTCTCATTGTGTCCAGAACTAAATGGGTCCATTTCATACAGCATCCAGATGATCGTATTATTTAGCCTTGGACCATTCAACCATCCAGTAACAATGATACTACATTACTATTAATGTGTTATTATTTGTACGATTCATCTTCTAAACGAAAATGCTCCAAATTCTTTAAGTAGTCTACCAGGTGTTGGTTGATCTGTTGATATCAAATAAGTTTCCTTTGAACGTTCTAGGGTGTTTAAGGTTCAACACTCAAAAATGTGCATAGACATCACTTTGTACTCAACTATACTATAAATTATTTATTTAACGTAAACGAAATAATAAATAGAACTATAAAAATGCTTGGTTTTATATGCAGAACAGCAAGTGATTTTAAGTCATTAGAATGTTTGAAAATATTGTACACTTCTTTAGTAAGAAGCCAGGTAGAGTATAATTCGCCCATTTGGTCCCCATTGTATAAAATACCTTCCGACAATATAGAAAGGGCACAGCACAAATGTCTAAGATTTATTAACTTTAAACTGAATATTTCAAAATATTAACTATGTCCTTTTGATGAAACAACTCAACTTAATTACGCTGTCAGATAGGAGGATCGTCTCTGACCTTGTACTATTAAATAAAATCATTAATTATTGCATTGATAACCCTGAAATTCTCGCCAAAATAAAATTTTACGTACCAACTAGAAATACGAGGCAAATTGCTACCTTTTTCTGTGACAATTTTAAAACAAACTATGAGGCTCATACACCTATAAATAAATCACATCATTTTGGCAATAAATTTGGGAATATTGTAGACACGTTTGCAGATTCTATATTTAAGTTATAAAACGAAGTCTTTATAATTACTTATATGAAATGTATGATTTTAATTTTAATTTTTACTATTAATTTAAATTTCACCATATATAATGATTAAATTAATGGTAAATTAATAGTTAGGCAGGTACGTAGTACACAATATATAATGATTAATTTTTTTTTTTTTTTTTTAATAGTAAAAAATAAAATTAATTTAATCATTATATATTGTGTACTACGTACCTGCCTAACTATTATTATCTGTCTTTGTAAAAGCCCACTAGGGCATAAATAAATAAATAAATTTGAAAATTCTTTACTACAGTTATAGAAAAATGTCTTATACAAAAATCATTAGCTTCTTGGATGTTCTGAGATTTGGTCGTCTAGTTACTATTTGTGAATTAATTAGAAATATTCCCGGTTGACATTAATTTTCTATTTTTAAACGAATCCCAAAATGAATTACTGCTTTTGGAAGGAGATGAAAGACTCTTTCATATTTATTAAAATTTCGTCTTTAAACTTCGTAAACAGTCTTTGTGGCGTCATAATTGATTTAATGAAAACAGACAAATAAATATGGTGGTGTTTACAAAGTTATTTGTTTTCATTAAATTAAAATTTCGATTTAAAAAATAGAGGTACTGTATTTTTGTTTTGTGGCTTTCCGATTGTTTTTTTTCTTGTAAATTGTAAAAGCACTACTAAATACGAAACTAAAAACATCTAAAGTAAGAAGAGGAAGTTCTGGGAAGGCAAAATGTATATATGAGGGATGGTTTGGAATCTGGGGGTCATTCTGTCCAGGAGTGACGGACCAAAGAAGATCCGGACAAACCTTACCACATGAATCCCGCCTGCTATGTCACCGAACGTGCTCCACATTCCACATGAGATGACTTACGGCAGATGTGTTGTTAGAGACCGTACCCATACCCGCCTCCGAAATTAATTCACAATCATATAACCAATGCTAAAATGTTATATGTGGTCGGTCTTGCTCTATGGATGTGAAACATGGACCTTGAAAGTAAATACCATGAACAAGTTAGAGGCTTTTGAAATGTGACTTCACCGGAGAATGCTCAAGGTCCCATGGACCGACATGATCACCAACACAGAAATTCTCAGGCGGGCTAGAGCAGATAGAGAACTGCTTACATTAATAAAAATCAGGAAAATTTCGTATCTGGGTCATATACTTCGAGGGGAGAAGTATCACTTGCTCCATTTAATATTGAAAGGCAAGATAGAGGGTCGCCGAGGGCCTGGTAGGAAACAAATGTCTTGGCTGCGTAATATACAAGAGTGGACCGGTATTAGAAGTGTGGAGGACCTATTCCGGGCATTCTCAAGAGTGATTGCCAACGTCGGGGGGACCTGATACGGCACACAAAGAAGATAACCAATGGCGATCGATGACGTAAAATATATTAAAATTGTTGGAAAATCCGTATGTGTAATATGAATAAAATCCTTGTGTACCGCTCCTGTTAACCCTTTCCCATATATCATCATCATCATTACATAGTATAAAATGAACTCGCTCAAAATGTATGTGCGCATAGATCTTTTAAACTACGCAACGGATTTTCATGCAGTTTTCACTAATATAGATAGAGTGATTCAAGAGGAAGGTTTATATGTATAATACATGCTTATTATACTAGAGAAAAGCCGAGAAATTGAAATTAATTAATAATTCAGGCAGCTGGCAAGCGGGTGGTGTGGATTTTATAAAGGTTGGGTAATGGCGTTGTTAGTCGTCAGCCACAGCAACGTGTGGCCGGGTCTGCTAGTTATGTATATAAACCATAGTAGAATAATTTTACTGCTCTGAAGATGGTTTTATTAGGCTGAAACCGGTTACGGTCAGAAATAAATTAAGTGGAAAAAAGTTTTAAATGGTACTAATTTATTTTTATTTATTTTGTTCTCAGGATGTAGCGGCACGTGGACTCGACCTGCCACACGTGGATTGCATAGTGCAGTACACAGGACCAATCAGCGCTACAGATTACGTGCACAGGTACATTTTAAATATTCTGAATTCTCTTCATAATATGTGGTGTCTTCGGTGTCTTATCTAATAATCCAATTTTGTTAATGTATGCCTTTCTTGAAAGAATTGGGTTTGTTTATGGACAAAACTATTTATCATATTCTTAATATCTATGTACCTAGGACCCCAGGGCTGGTATACTATGTGACGTATTAATTTTATCAATTGATAGGTTTAATGATTGAATGTGTTTTGTTTGTTCCTTATCCAGGGCTGGTAATGTTGTGAACTTCATTAATTGATTAGTTTAATGATTGAATGTGTTTTGTTTGTTCCTTATCCAGGGCTGGTAATGTTGTGAATTTCATTAATTGATTGGTTTAATGATTGAATGTGTTTTGTTTGTTCCTTATCCAGGGCTGGTAATGTTGTGAATTTCATTAATTGATAGGTTTAATGATTGAATGTGTTTTGTTTGTTCCTTATCCAGGGCTGGTAATGTTGTGAATTTCATTAATTGATAGGTTTAATGATTGAATGTGTGTTGTTTGTTCCTTATCCAGGGCTGGTAATGTTGTGAACTTCATTAATTGATTAGTTTAATGATTGAATGTGTTTTGTTTGTTCCTTATCCAGGGCTGGTAATGTTGTGAATTTCATTAATTGATTGGTTTAATGATTGAATGTGTTGTGTTTGTTCCTTATCCAGGGTTGGAAGAACGGCCAGGGCTAGTAATGTTGGGTATTTTATTAATTGACTAACTGGTTCCCGGCATGCGTTGCTACGCCATTTAATAAAGAAATTGTTTCTCCCTGCGTGTCCTTTCCCATGTGTCTCGTTCCCCTTCCGCCTCTCCTTCCTCTCCCGCGTCCCCTTCCCCTCTTGCGTTCCCACTCCGCCTCCTCAACCTTCCCTCTCCCCACTCCACTCCCCCTTTCACCTGAGAACCTCCCTTTCGAGCTCCCCCTCTCCCCTCCCCCCACCCCGCTCCAGCATTCCATACATTCAGTCCCGATACATTCAGTTTTAAAACAGCTCGCGTGCCACCTATTGCAATTTTTTTACACAAATTTCATAATGCCAGAGCTTACCAATAGTTTTATACAAACCTTGTCCTTACAATAACGAACACAACAATAAAAGAATTATCTAATTTGGTGCAGTCGTTCGGAAGTTATGCGCGTACATACATTCCGGGGATTCATTTTTATTTATAGAGAAGATTATAGAGATTGGTTTAATGATTGAATGTGTTTTGTTTGTTCCTTATCCAGGACTGGTAATGTTGTGAATTTCATTAATTGATTAGTTTAATGATTAAATGTGTTTTGTTTGTTACTTATCCAGGGTTGGAAGAACGGCCAGGGCTGGTAATGTTGTGAATGTCATTAATTGATTAGTTTAATGATTGAATGTGTTTTTTCTGTTCCTTATCCAGGGTTAAAAGAACGGCCAGGGTTGTTAACTAACTAACTAACTAACCATCACGCCGTTTCCCCGCAAGGGTAGGCAGAGAGGACGGACCGCCAAACAACTCGGTCTTGGCACACACTCTTTGCCTCACTCACATTCATACATCGTCTCATACATACTCTTCTATTATTCTGACTTTTGACATGGCCCGTCTCAAGTATCTGATTCACTTGATCGTGCCATGTCTTCCAGGCCAGGGTTGTTAATGTTGTGTATTTTATTAATTGATAGGTTTAATGATTGAATGTGTTTTGTTTGTTCCTTATCCATGGTTGGAAGAACGGCCAGGGCTGGTAATGTTGTGAATGTCATTAATTGATTAGTTTAATGATTGAATGTGTTTTTTCTGTTCCTTATCCAGGGTTAAAAGAACGGCCAGGGCTGTTAATGTTGTGAATTTCATTCATTGATTAGTTTAATGATTGAATGTGTTTTGTTTGTTCCTTATCCAGGGTTGGAAGAAAGGCCAGGGCTGGTAATGTTGTGAATGTCATTAATTGATTAGTTTAATGATTAAATGTGTTTTGTTTGTTACTTATCCAGGGTTGGACGAACGGCCAGGGCTGGTAATGTTGTGAATGTCATTAATTGATTAGTTTAATGATTAAATGTGTTTTGTTTGTTACTTTTCCAGGGTTGGAAGAACGGCCAGGGCTGGTAATGTTGTGAATGTCATTAATTGATTAGTTTAATGATTGAATGTGTGTTTTCTGTTCCTTATCCAGGGTTGGAAGAACGGCCAGGGCTGGTATTATTTTAATGATTTAATGTGTTTTGTTTGTTCCTTATCCAGGGTTGGAAGAACGGCCAGGGCTGGTAATGTTGGGACGGCTATCATGATGCTTCTCCCTAGTGAAGTTCTCTTTGTCAGACAGCTTGAAGAAAGAAGAATCAGGTACGATGATTGTTTATTTAACACCTCTGTTATTTTTGTTCCTTATTAACTCTGGCCGGTGACCGAACAGTTATAGACAATAATAGTAAGCTCTGGCATATTAAAATTATGCGTTGCTAACCATTCATCCAATTGCCATGAAACTTTGGTAATTTGATGTTCGCATGCCCGCGATGGATTCTATAAACAATAGTGAGTTCTGATATCATGAAATTATGCGTTGCTAACAATTCATCCAATTGGGATGAAACTTTGGTAATTTGATGTGCGCATGCCCGCGATGGTTTCTATAAACAATAGTGGGTTCTGACATCATGAAATTATTGTTGCTAACCATTCATCTGATGGCGATGAAACTTTTTTTAAATAAACGGGATTTGATGTGTGCATGCCCGCCATGGTTTCTATATGTAATAGCGAGCTTTGGCTCAATCAATGAAATTTGTATAAAAAAAATTGCAATAGATGGTATGCGAGCTGTCTGAAAATTGATTTACTGTGACTGAATGTGTGGAATGCGGGAGGGGGAGGGGAACTCGGAGGGGGGATTCGCGGGACGGGAGAAGCGGGAGTGGGGAGAGGGAAGGCGGCGAAGACGGAGTGGAAACGCGTGAGGGTAAGGGGTTTACTATCGTATAACGCTACTCTCAGGGCTATCACAATGGCTTTATTTAAAATATTAGTAATGTCTTGAGCTTGTCTTCCTCAGACTGCACCAGGAAGAGATGGAAGTGTGTCTTGCCGCGCTAGCCGCCCCGGAGCAAGGGGGACGCGGTGCCCCGCGTGGGGGCCCCCCGGCGGCGCAGGCTGGGGCTGCGGACCTGCAACTCACCTTCGAGGAACTGGTGGAGAAGGATAAAGAACTACGATTGAAGGGGAGCAAAGGTAATTATTACTTACTAACAACTTTAATTCATAAAAAATACCTTATAACCTTATTGGGAACCATTTTACGTAAGGCT
Organism: Limnephilus marmoratus; assembly: GCA_917880885.1. Lineage (NCBI taxonomy): Eukaryota > Metazoa > Arthropoda > Insecta > Trichoptera > Limnephilidae > Limnephilus > Limnephilus marmoratus. The sequence goes on along the minus strand of OU862930.1, from coordinate 11,949,987 downwards.
GCCATAAAGGTCCCACCAGAGAAACGCTTTTGCTGTCGCCGAATATTTAGTATACATCTGACCAGGGTTCCTAAAGTATCTCTGAAATAGGGATGTAACGATACCGATACCGATATATCGGCTGATATATAACAGCATCGCCGATATATAACAGCCGATATCAAGCGCGTGAAACGAACAACGCGCGCGATGTTGTCGCTCCCAAATTCCCAAAATTAAAAATGCTTGCGCAAAAATACTTGTCCTGTCCAAAGAGCTCAGTGGTTTCATTCTTCAAAACAACTGAAAATATTATCGTACGTAAAATTTAACAAATTTTTTTGCAGCGTTTACCTCGTGGCTGAGATTCTACTCGACCTATCCGCGTGAGGCACGCGCTGCCTTCGACCGGCGCGTGCTGCACGTCGGGCACATGGCGCGCGCACTCGCGCTGCGCGACGCGCCCAAACAGATCGCCAAGAGCGCGCCCAGACCCACCAATCGCAAGGAGTCGGACCTGAAGAGGAAGTCAGAGGATAAATACAAGGGGCCGCGGACAAAAGCGCCCTCTGCTAAATCAGCCAGCAGGGACCACAGGATGCTGATTGGAGAGTTCCAGAGCGGGATGGAGCCCCCAAAAAAGAAAGCCAAGATCACGAAGAAGAAGTAATGACTGTTTAGTAGCCTGGTGGACAAATGCGTGGGCTCCCATCCACGCGGGTTCAATCGACTGCTAGCGAAATCCTTAGCATAAACAACATTTTATGGACGGTGTTAGGAAGCTCACGGTACGAACGGGAAACTGGTGAATCTTCATCACAGAGAACCCAAAAATAACATTTTTTTCGGCTATCTAACTCATAGGTTCTCAAGGTGGGCGATAACGCCCCCTGGGGGGCGTTTCAGACCTTCAGTAGGCGGTAGAGGACCAATAGAAAATTGGGGGCGTTTCGGACTTAGACGGGGGCGGTAGGAGACCTAGAGAAACCTATCCCATCCCAAGCGACTGCCACAAAAATATTTTCCCTATCCCATTGCGCCCCCTCCGTTATGGCAAATGTAAACCTGTCATGGTATCCCCCTCCGTCGTGGTATCCCGTTACGCCCCTTCCGTTGTGGCAAATATAAATGTAACGACAATTGCTGTTTCAGATTCACGAGTTAGGGTTGCTAAAAATAAAAATATTCTCAAAGTGGGCGGTGGGCAAAAACCTATGATCTAGCTCATAGGTTCTCAACCTTATTTTGCCAACTTTGAGAAAAAAAATTTTCTAACGGCTTTTACTTACCATCTGTAGTTGCGAATCTGAAATAGCTATTTTCACGATTATATTTACTACAACGGGGTGGGGGGCGTAATGGGATGGGATGGGGCGGGATGGGATGAGTTTCTCTGGGTCTTCTACTGCCCCCCTGAAAGTCTGAAACGCTCCCTAATTTTTTATTGGTCTTCTACCGCCCCCTTGAAAGTCATAAACGCCCACAAGGGGGCGTTATCGCCCACGTTGAGAACCTACGATCCAAATAAACATCACGTCGTTTCTTCGCAGGGGTAGGCAGAGAGGACTAACCGCCAAACAACTCGGTTTTGGCAAATACTCCTTGCCTCGTTCACATTCGTACATTGTCTCATGCCAACTACCGCATGCATGCACCTTTTCCTCTCATTCATGCACTTTGAAACAAATTCATCTCAAATGTCGACATATGCTGCGAAACTTGGCGGGTGGTTGGTTATTCGTAATAATCTTAGAAAAAATATCATAACAAAGCATTACAACAAAAAATTGTAATAAAATTGGTCTAGTGTAAACGTAGCTTTATGTAAATAAACGTACGTGTTCAAATAACAAAATGGCCGCCCTCACATTTCAAATATTAAATAGAACAGCTGACCGAATGGAAGAACTAATAATTATAGAGTTACTAGCTGATCCGGCGAACTTCGTACCGCCTCAGAATCAAAAACTGTTGTCAACTTATTAGCTGAATTGATCTAAATTGTTTCTCCCTGCGTATACCATACCTTGATCTAAATTGTTTCTCCCTGCGTATCCTTTCCCCTCTCACGTTCCCTCTCGCCATCCAGTTCTCCCCTTCCCCCGTCCCGCTAACCCCCCTTCCTGAGTTCTTTTCCCCCCTCCCCCCTCCCCCGGTTCACAGTTCAATATTATACCCCTTACAATATTGCTGCAGTTCTTTCAAAATAGGAGAATTCGTTCCATACAAAATGTATGGGGAAAATAATTTTCTTCGGAGTGGAACACCCTTTACTTTTAGGGGTATGAAAAATAGATGTTGGTCGATTCTCAGACCTACCAGATAAGCACACAAAATTTCATCAAAATTGGTCCAGCCGTTTCGGAGGAGAATGGTAACAAACACCGTGACACGAGAATTTTATATATTACTAGCTGATCCGGCGAACTTCGTACCGCCTCAGAATCAAAAACTGTTGTCAACTTATTAGCTGAATTGATCTAAATTGTTTCTCCCTGCGTATCCTTTCCCCTCTCGCGTTCCCTCTCCCTCTCCCCACTCCACTTCTCCCCTTCCCCCGTCCCGCTAACCCCCCTTCCTGAGTTCCTTTCCCCCTCCCCCCTCCCCCGGTTCACAGTTCAATATTATACCCCTTACAATATTGCTGCAGTTCTTTCAAAATAGGAGAATTCGTTCCTACAAAATGTATGGGGAAAATAATTTTCTTCGGAGTGGAACACCCTTTACTTTCAGGGGTATGAAAAATAGATGTTGGTCGATTCTCAGACCTACCAGATAAGCACACAAAATTTCATCAAAATTGGTCCAGCCGTTTCGGAGGAGTATGGTAACAAACACCGTGACACGAGAATTTTATATATTAGATGTTTAAACGAACTAAGAAATGTATCATAACCTTTTTTTATTTAGGCAGGAATGAAAAAATTACTACGTTTTTTGCCAAGTTTTTCATGAATAAAGTGTGTTTGTCGGTATATTATTTTACAAACAATTGCATATTGTTTAATTTGAGATTGATATGAATATTATCGCTGCTATTTTAAGGTTGCCATCATTGTAAATAATTTTGACTGCATTAAATATATTATTTTTAATAAAAAAATATTAGTTTGTGTAATTATTTCTGTAAAAACTTATTCTAACTAACTAAACTCTCTCACAAATGTTCTTTTCCAGCATATTACCAAAAAAAAAACACCTTTTCACTACCAGTTGAATAGGGCTGCCATCCCGTCGCCTCAGTTCTTATTTGCCCAATAGACCATTTTAGTTTTGTTCAATCTCCACTTTAAAATTAAAAATTTAATATAAAAAATATAGTTAATCACTCAACTAAGAATTATTTAAACTAATGAGATCTTTACCTTTACGGACATAGCTTTATTTCAAACACCTATCATAACATTTCTTTGAAATAATCAAAGAAAACCTTTTCCTCTGTAAAATTTTCTAATGGTCTATTGGACAAATAAGGGAACCCATACTACGTGACACACTTTTTGCAATTTTTTACCCCCCCCCCCGGTGACCACCTGTAGACCCCCCCCCTACAGTTTTCACGTAGTATTTCATAAATATGGTTTCGAATAATTTTTTGCTAACAACAAATAAAAAATGCATTATTTGGCTTATATTTGTCTTTATTAATACGGCGCTTGCTGCGTGACAGCAAGAGTGCATGCATTACAAGTGGGAAAAATATTATCAAGATAAAACTTATGTCAAAATATATTGAAACCGGAACGTAATTTATGGAAACGAAAGTCTTGTTATTTTTATAAACATTTTTCATCTCAATCATCTTCAACAAACACGTTCCTTGAACTTTTTCACTTATTTGAATGTACGAGGGTGGGTTTTTAAGTTTGCGGATTGGGTAAGGAGTGGAAATAAAAACCAAAATTATTTTTCCTTTTCAACATATTCACCTACTACCCTAATACATTTTTCCGATCTGTAAATTAACTTAAAGGAACTTTATAACAGCGCGGAACTCAATTTTCTCCACATTTCACAATTTCTTCCCGATTGAAGTGTTTGGTCGACGATAGCTCAAAGACTAATGACCTAATTACGATAAAACCCGGTGTTTATCCTAAAAATGATTTGTTCAATTAGTACCTAATTCAGCGGTACCCCCATTAATCACTTACCTTCCCATTCCGCGAACTTAAAAACCTAAGCCCCCTCCCCGTTGTGACCAAGCATGGTATTTTGATGACACCCCCCCCCCCCCCCCCTGAACAGGTCACGTAGTATGGGTACGTTCCCTAAGAACTAAGGCCGTACGCGTACATATCGGGACGGATTCCGAAACTGCAATGTTCCACAGTGGCGTACCCAGGATTTTGCCTTGGGTAGTTTTCTAGAGTTTCCCACATGTTCAGGGAAACTCTAGTATACTTGATTTTATGAACACAATCACAAACAAACTAACAGCTTTTTTACATTAGCTCCACACAGGGGGCCCTGAGGAAAATATTTTCCTATTTACAAAGAAGGTACCTAAAGATAATTATTTAATTCAATTAATAATTCATTTATTAATTAATTAATTACCTAATTTTAGTTTTTAATGTCTCTCTATTCGATGTTTACATAAATATACCGATATTTTCTAATCATGCTTTATTGTGTAAAATCTGCACAGTCCTACTTGAGAATGCTCTTGTAACATAATATGTTACAAGAGCAATAATTATGCATTATAATATGCGAGCCTGAGGTGTGTAAATAACCCCAGACCCTCTGGGCTTAATACCCAAGAAATTATGATTATGAAAAAAAACTCTACTTGCGAACAAATATAACACAAATGGCACAAAGAGAAACTCCAGAGAATATAACAAATCCACCAACCTTGTTTTTGCTGATCTTGAAGTGTGGAGGCCTCCTTAATGTCATCCAATGAACAATTAGGTGCAGTCAATGCAATCCTTGGGTGAGTCATAAGTTTTTACAAGAGATGAAATTTGTCAATGAATACACAAACTCAAAGTTTCTTTATATAGCTATATTATAGCGTAAAGAGGTATCTGTACTCTACAATTCTACTCCTTCCTCTACGTACTATAATGTTACTGCTCCTATCTCCTAGTCTCCCGGGGTTGGTTGGATGTTTTGGAGGGTGGGGTTTGGGGGGGAGGTGTAGTCAGGGAGGAGGAGGGGCCTCCCATTAGTATTAATGCATTCACAAAAAGCGCGAAGTGAGCGCCTCGGCGGCGTTTTAAACATTTTAAATGTGTACAGTTTACCAAATTGAACAAACAGGCAGCGAATTATAATGCATTTTCCTGAATCTTCGTCCGTTTTAACAATCTGCTGAAGGGAACAATTGACGAGCACTGGAAATCGGCCATTGATTCGTTTCTGAAGTCTTGGGATAGCCCAAAATGCATCAATCATGCCTAATTAAGGGGGCAGCAGTGAATTTTTCGTTATTATTTTCAAGCAAACGATGAATGGATTTTTTTTATTAATTCTCAAAGTCAATATATGCATATAGAAGGCGGTATACAAATTTTTATACACGAATCTAAAGTATGGTTTGCGGTGTATGCAGCTTTCAACAGGACAATCCGAAGGCTGTATACAAATTTTTATACACGAATATGAAGTAAAGTTTGCGGTGTACGCAGCTTTCAACAGGCCACTCTGACGAAATTGCTGCTCGGTGATTGACAGCGATTAAGCCATACGGTTCATCAGAAAAATAAAATAAAAATATATTTAGAAACTAGACATATGGGTTTATGGCACCACGTAAGCGAATTTTGATATTTAAAAAAAAATCCGATTGCGATAAAACTTTGGGGATTTGGGGACCCGCGATGGCTTCTATATACAATGGTGAGCTCTGGCGTCATGAAATTATGCATTGCTAACCGTTCATCCGATTGCGATAAAACTTTGGGGATTTGATGTGCGCATGCCCGCGATGGTTTCTATATATACTGGTGAGCTCTGGAATTATGAAATTTGTATTAAAAAAACCAATAGGTGACACACGAGCTGTTTGAAAACTGAATGTACCGGGACAGAATGTATGAATGCGGGAGGGGGTTCGCAGGACGGTGGAAGCGGGAGAGGGAAGGCGGAGTGGGGAAGGGGTCGCGGGAGAGGAAGGGGAACGGGACGAATGGGAAAGAACACAATCTATCTATTAAGTGGCTTGCAACTCATGCCGGGAACTCGTTAGTATTTTGATTAAAAAAGTCGTATTTTTGTAATATTGTCATAATATTGTTGTGCATTAAAATCAGGTTTTCAGGTTTAGTACTAAATCTGTCACTACCTTTTCCGACCCGCCTACCCGAAAGCGTACGGCGCAGCTACGATAGGTACCGGCATACCCCTTAGTCCCCATTACCTACAGTTATACCGGATAATGCGGATTTCGAAAAATCCGGATTTATGATTGTTCACAGCAGAACCATAATCCGGATTTTCAAATACATAATAAATAAACACTAAGATGAAGTTTTATGAGATGAATAAATAAATGTATGTGTATTGCAATTATTCTCCTCTTTTCTGATAAGGTATACATGACCAATACCTGAAGATGACCTTAAATATAATATTTTGTAAAATATATTTTTATATTACAATTTTTCTTAAATTGAGTTGCTACCACGCTCACTCAATAACCAAATGTACACAATTAACTTATTACTACTATGCCATGAACGCCGTGTGCCACGAAAGTACAAAAAACAACTGGGAGGTCGAAAATATAGTGAATATGATCCCTGCGTTATTATTTTTTTGTTAATTTGTCTACTTTGTTTTGTTATTTAAAAAAATATAATTTACATTTGAAAAAAAAATACAAAATCCATACCCTTTCTATTTTTTATAATGACGTGCATTAGTTTTTTTTTAAATTAATAAACATGAAAATTAAGCTTAATAAACACAGTGGCCCTCTTCACCACTATCAATTTTAACTATATTTTTTTACATTAGCTGCACACAGGAGGCCCTGAGGAAAATAATTTCGGAATTAAGGGATGCTGTGTGGAAGGTTTTTTAAGTTAAGGAAGAAGAGGAGTTCTGGGATGGAAATAGATATGATGGGTGGGTAGGAATCTGGGGGTTAGTGTATCCAGGAGACTGGCGTATGAATCCACCCCTTCAATTGCGGTGTAAGGCGAAGAGTCGACGTATTCTGGCTGGAGAGGTCAAAAGAACTCCTCAACCAGTCTCTCGATTCGGCCCGCTACGCAGCAGGTGGGCAGACAAATCGGCTGCCAAGACCTTGACAAACATCACCCCATGAACCCGTCGGGCACCCCTAAGTAAGTTCTCAAACGTAGCGAACCACTTGGGGTGACCTTTAGCAGAGGTGTTGGTAATCCAATTAATGGTTCCCGGGGCGGCGTTATCCATACCTGCCTCCGAAAATGATTTTTTTTTTTTAAATCAAATTAAATAAGAGTAAATCATCCACATTATGTTTTTTATGATATTTTTTATAAAAAAAGCTTTTTTATGTGAATCAGTCCTGGATTTGTCAATAGGCCTTATAGGCCGCGGCCTAGGGGCGGCAGAGTTCAGGGGGCGGCGCTCGCTCACTTTGGTAAGCCGTTAATTTTGTGTACGATTATAAATAATATAAAAGTCACTGTGGATAGATAGAGTTTTCTATCTATTAACCTTTAGAAGCCCAGTGGTCACCGCAGATTTGTGTCGTTCAATGCCCAACGGTCCAATACGGGACCGGGACCAGTGATTGTGGTGCGAATATTTCACAAGAAAGGCTTTGACAGTGGGCTACCTTTATTGCACGAGCGTTTAAGGGAGAAATAGGTGTAGGATCTCGTATTTTTAGTGATTTTCATGATTTTTTTAAATACATAAGGAATACCGGTCAGTGGTTGAGTGGGCATAGTGCTTGGGTCCCACCTGGGCGTCACGTATTCGATTCCTCGGCTGACTAAGTCTAAGTCTAAGTCCTCCATCACAACACAAGCAACATTTTCGGCTTTCTGTGGTGGTAGTAGGAGATTTTCAAACATTGTTGGGTTATTCGTAAACCGGGAATGTTTGTCTTTCTTTAAAAAAAAATATATATATATATACATGTATTTTATTTATACCTTGCGGTCATTTTACATATATATATATACTCAAGAATATATTCTAAAATTTTCAAATATTTTCATCAAAAAATAACGCAGATAACAACTGCCGCGCATTGTAAGTCGCCATCCGGCAGGACAATTTGTGTAACTCCTGGAGGTCACAAATTTCATCCGAAATCAATTTTTCAAAAAAAAATGTTTTTTATATGTTTTTCTTCTATTTGAACCTCACCTTTTACAAAAAACTCGAGGATGTGAAAATTTATTATTCATGATTTTTAACATTATTTTGAAAGTTTTTTTGCCATAAAAATAGTTAAAATAAAGATATGGTTTAGGATTGGGGTTCAAATAGAGCGCATTTATATAAAGAAACTATGTGCTGAGTTTGATAAAGATTGATATTAAAAAAAAAACTGTAGGAGCTAGAGGTTACACAAATTCGAAAAAGTACTTTCCAGAAAAATGCTTTTGAAAATAAGAGTGGCAGTAAAATAGTGGTAGTTCGACCGAGGGACACTCACTCAAACGCATATAACTTTTAAATGGCGTGGAATTTTGGTTTGAAATTTTCAGGAAATATTTTTAAACTAGATGTCCCAGCATGCGTTGCTATGCCATTTATTAAAAAAAAGTATATCTCCCTGCGTGTCCTTTCCCATTCGTCCCATTCCCCATCCGCCTCCCCTTTCTCTCCTGCGTCCCCTAGCCCTCTCGCGTTCCCACTCCTACACCTTTCCTCTTCCCACTCCACTCCCCCCTTCCCCCGTCCCGCGAACCCCCTCTTGAGTTTCCCTCGCCCCTCCCAGGTTCCCCTCCCCCCTCCCGCATTTCATACATTCATTCTCGGTACATTCAGTTTTTAAACAGCTCGCGTGCCACCTATTGCAATTCTTTTACACATTTCATAATGCCAGAGCTCCTATATGTTATTCTTATATATGAGCTATATTATTGTAAAGTTTCATTAAAATCCATTCAGTAGTTTTTTGAGTGAAATAGTAACAAACATACATCCATTCAAACTTTTTCCTTTATAATATTGGTAAGATAGTTCTACCATCGATTTATGAAAAAAAAAAGATTTTTTTTAAGCCTCTACTCCTATTTCCCCCTTAAAGGAACCTTTAGACGCCCACTGATCCCGTACGGCACTGCGGATTGCGTCGTTCGATTGTGGTGCGAATATTTCACAAAAAATGCTTGGGCAGTGGGCTACCTTTATTTGGTTAGGTACTAATCGTATTTTGAAATGCTATTTTGGAAAGACTAAATAAAGTGAGTGCTCAGATTCACAGCTCATATGTTGATTTACTGACGGTATCTGATTTTTATGGATCTCTTCTCCAGTTTATACCAAGAAAACTTTGATTATTTCGAAGAAAGTGCAATTGAAATGAGCGCACATTAGCAATATCAAGGCGACATTCAGAGGAAGATACCCTAAGAGAAAAAACTTTATAGACGAAACATAAAATGAGGATATTGAAACAACTTCCTGGCTGAGATATGAATTAGAGAGAAGGCATAAAACTTCAAAGCAATTTTTTTTTAAATGGGTGAACTTTCAACAGAAAGAGTATCAGGAAAAGCTCAGTCACTTGTGCAATAATTTAGAAGACGATTTAGTTCAGGAATGGGTACACTTTCAAGGTCACCTTTTCTCTAATAAGACGGCAGATAAAACTGAATCTACATCATTACTGAATCTTTCTAAGGAAAGTTTTTATGAAAACCATATGTGAGCAACGTTTACCCAAACTTGGATATAGCTCTCCGCGTCGCACTTTTTTTTGTTTAAAGCGAGTGAAGAAATACCAAAGGTCTTCATTATCGCAAGAAAAAGTTTACTCTTCGGATCTTCTAGGCATAGAAGCAACCATGAAGCTATTATAAATGATTTTATAATAGCTTCATGGTTGATACAAATAAAAAATCCCGTAAAAATTGTAATTCTTGTTTCATGTTACACTTTTATTTTACGAATAATTCGTTCTATATTTCATTTTTAAATACCTACTTAACGTATATTTGAATATTTATTTTTAAAATTGTGCGTCACCTAATAAAAGCCTACAAGTGAGTGATCATGGTAAGTGGCGACTTCTAAGAAGGAGGAAGGGGCGGCGCAAATGAAGTGGCCTATACTGATGAAAAGTGTAAATACGGCCCTGATGTGAATACCGCACAAAGTCCCAACTGCTACCGTCTGAAGCCAGTGAGACTATGGCATTCCCAATTATGGTATGCTGTGAGGCTGAAGGTAGTGGGGAGAGAATGGAGATAAGATAGAGGAAGGTGGGGAAGTACCTGGCTATTCAGATCTGGTTGCCAAACACGGCTAATGCCATTTCAAGCAACGTTTCAATTCTGAATTTTGGTCTTACCACAGGGCGATATCTTCAGTATCAGCAGTATCTTCCACTCTGGGACGTGCCGCAAATATACTATATATTATTTTGAATGAATAAATTGTGAAATAACACAAATTAATCAAATAAACTTTATTTGCCACGCCGGGATTCAATCCAACAACCTTCGGTGTGCGAGTCAAGAGCCTTACCGCTGGACTACGCCAGCCGTCAAAAGCTTGTGGTATTTAAAAAAAATCTAAAAGTGGTTCAATTTCACGCCTGCCGACGGTTAAGTCTTTTACAACATGCTGCAAGTATTTATGAAAAAAAATTCAAAAGAATAAACAAATTTCAAACATCCGGATTTAAACTAACTAACTAACCATCACGCCGTTTCTCCGCAGGGGTAGGCAGAGAGGACGGACCGCCAAACATCCCGGTCTTGGCACACATCCCTTGCCTCGTTTACATTCATACAACGTCTCATACATTCTCTTCTATTATTCTGACTCTTAACATGGCCCGACTCAAGTATCTGACTCACTTGGTCGTGCCATGTCTTTCTTCGGCGTCCTCGACTTCTTCTACCATTCACATTTGCGTCATATATTCCCCTTACACTCCTTTCCTCGTTCATTCGCTCTACATGCCCAAACCATCGGAGCGTTCCTTTCTAAATCCGGATTTAAAGTTTCTAAAAATCCGGATTTTCCAAAAAGCTCCGGATTTTCAATCCCCGGTCCCTACTCCCCGTTAGATTGGGCAGGTTCTGGTAGTGCAGGCAGGAGGGACATCATAACGACATAACGGCGACAGTGAGAGAGTTAACGGGGAAAGGTGTCGCTGTTAATAATTCCTCGACACCCATTTGCATTTATAAGTGAGACCCATTCTTCTGCTTTACGCGGGAAGATTGAACTTACGACAATACACTCAAATATTATTTTCAAAAATATAAAAAATAATTTGTTAAAATAAAAATAATTATTTTTTAACAATTTTTCCCTTAGAGTAAAATAAATTATTATAATGTGGTTGATTTTTTGTCTCGCAAAAACGGGATCGATTTGTTAAGAGGAACGTTTGCGCGGCCCGTTTGATTCAGATCTTAATTTTGGATTTGAGATCAAAATGCCCAATCAAACTGAAAAAATATTTTTAAAATCAAAAGTGTTTTAAATATCTAATACGGATGTGAGTTATTTATTTATTTTTACTTTAAATTATAAGATAGATATAGGTCATTAAAGATTTTAATGTTTCATGATTTTAGATGCAATTTGTGCAATAATTTGTGAGTAAATGAAAAACAAAAAAAAATAATTTTACTATATTTATCATAAAAATATAATGAAAAAAATGTGCGGTACTATAGGTATATTGTTTTAAATTGGACTATGTCACAACGAAGAAACCCGAATATGGGATGATGAATCCCAAATTAATTAATTTGGGACGTCATAGTCCTAAAGGCTCTGGCTCTGGACAGTTGGACTATGACCAGGGCCGGATTAACCATGTCGGGGCCCCTAGGCAATGCACGTCTCGGGGCCCCTTTACCAATGGCGGACTAACGGGGAGGGGGGGGGTTGAAGGGGCTTCCAAACGCCTCCTTGTTCCCTTGATCAAATCCTTAACAAGGCTTTAATGGGGGGGGGGGGGTAAGGTTTTAAAACTTTTCATTTTTTTTTTCTGAGTGTAAAAAATGTCAGTATATTGAGTACTGTGTCAAAGTAAATCAGAGCAAAACTAACGATGGTACAGCGTTTTAAGCGACCGGCCCTCACTTTTATTTTCCTAAGCAGATAGGTAGTGCATACTGAAGTTTGTACAACATTTTTATTTATATATGTTTGTATAATTAAAAATAAAATGAAACAAATGCCAATTTAAACCACACACGGCACCTTCAATCACTTCAGATACTAAGTAATGTTGTAAGTAATGTTTACATATTTGTTTTAATTATAGACTTTTTATTTATTATTCGTGCATGATGTGAATATTAGTTATTTATTGGGTTATAACCTTATTATAATTTGTTGTTTTCTTTAATGCGTGTACCTAATGTTAATAACCAGTAGATAAATGTTCCTAATAAATTTTTTAAAAAAGCATCTCGAAAGCTGACTTTTTCCGAAACTTCGTTGCTCACTAATTGAAGCAAGTCATTTTTTCTTGGGACGCGGGGCCCCTAGCCGATGCGGGGCCCCTAGGCAGTTGCCTACTCTGCCTTAGGGATAATCCGGTACTGACTATGACATCCCTAATAGGGTTATGTTCATTGTGATCAAGTTGAACTATTGGTTCACAACTACATTCCAAATTGGTCACAACGAATAAACCCCAATTTGGGATGTCATAGTCCAACTGACGCCCTTGAGGTGATTTTCTCACGAAAATGGCGCTATAGAAGTCATCCGATTATTATTATTATTAATATTAACTGTCCGGAGCCTGCGGGACAACGACGAGATTTGGTGAGGGGAAGGTTGGGGAGTAGGTATGTATTCTTGTACACACCTAGTCAAGGATCTTAACAAATAAGAATTGTATAATAAATAATTAATAAAGTTTTCTATTTATTTTGTAATATCTAATATATAAAATTCTCGTGTCACGGTGTTTGTTGCCATACTCCTCCGAAACGGCTGGACCAATTTTGATGAAATTTTGTGTGCTTATCTGGTAGGTCTGAGAATCGACCAACATCTATTTTTCATGCCCCTAAAAGTAAAGGGTGTTCCACTCCGAAGATTTTTTTCCCCATACATTTTGTATGGAACGAATTCTCCTATTTTGAAAGAACTGCAGCAATATTGTAATGGGTATAATATTGAACTGTGAACCGGGGGAGGGGGGTGAGAGGGGAGGGGGAAGGGGGGAAAGGAACTCAGGAAGGGGGGTGAGCGGGACGGGGGAAGGGGAGAAGTGGAGTGGGGAGAGGGGAGAGGGAACGCGAGAGGGGAAAGGATACGCAGGGAGAAACAATTTAGTTCTAGGTATGGTATACGCAGGGAGAAACAATTTAGATTAATTCAGCTAATAAGTTGACAACAGTTTTTGATTCTGAGGCGGTACGAAGTACGAAGTTCGCCGGATCAGCTAGTTTTTTTATAAATTTTCAGTTTCGATGAGTCAATTCATTTATGTACTCGTACATGTAAAGAAAAGTGTCTGTTTCGGATGGCGTGGATTTGATTTTTATACTAATCTACAGTTTTTTCCGAGATTGATGAAATTTTGCACAATTAACCTCTAAAAAAGTCACCGTCACCGTCTATGACATTTTGACAAACCATCCCATCCCTTCTTTCCACCTTCCTGATTAAATTTTGACCGCTTGACGTTCAATAAGAGGAAAATTACTGTCTACATCTGATTTAGAAAAACTCTGGGTAAAGACCGGGAAAGGCCGGGACCTGCAACTAATAACATTTTCCAAAATCGAAGTTTTCTTGAAGAAAATCATGTTTAAAAAGTTGTTTGTGAATTAGACAATCACAACACACAACATCCAACACTCAGAACGGAAGTAATTACAACCTGAGAACGAGAAGAGCCGACCCCAACTGCCTACCTAGGCAAAGAGTTGGGACAGCGCAAGGAAGAAGAAGAAGAATTAGTTTGGGAAAGCCTGGTTTGGGAAAACATTGTAAATTCAATGTATTCCAAAGTACACCGAACAAATATAAAAATAGCTAATGTCTTATTTTCTTTCCGAATTAATTCACTACATTTGTCCGATACAATGAACATAAAAACCTTCCAATAATTCGCGCTATTTAAAAATAAAAAGTCCATTCCGGTGAAAATAAAGCCCGAAAAGTGGAAATAAAAAACGCTCCTAGAGACATCAAAGCCGTGCATTAAAAACCCGGCTTTTGGGCGAAATGTATTCAAATTATATAATTAAAAGGAAAAAACAGTCTACAAAAGCTTTTCACTTTTTCGTCGAAAAAAAGCGCTTTTTGAAAACAGCCAATTAACACCCGAAAGTGTTGCCGTGTGTATAAACCAGACGTAAAATAACAATAGAGATTGTGTCAACTCATTATATTTAGGGTTTTAGCATAATTATATAAAAAAAAATTTAAAACAAAAATTACAGTATCCTGGCCAAAAGCCTTGTTTAGGATTTGATGAAGGTAACATGGAGACATTTGGAGGCCCCCCAGGACCATAGGCCGTGTGAACTGAATAAAAAGCTTGTAAAATTACATCAACTTCTTAAGAGCCTTTAATCAGCCAGCGGCTGAAAATCCACATTTTATAGAAAGATGTGTGGCGAGCCAACGCTCAACAACAACGCTGAACACGGAGAAGTACCTACTTACCTACCTGCGCTGAAATATTTGGCATATCGTCGCACCTTATTGGAAAGTACCGGAGCATTCAAATTCCCTGTACATTAGTCTTTAGAACAGCAAACCAAAACAAATGGTCCCGTAATTTATTACTGTCACGCTCCGTATTCCGATAATATTGTGAATTTTAATTCTTAGTAAAAAAACTATCAACAGTTAATGCTAGTGTTTTCTTTTACACGTTTACGTAGCACGTCCGATTGCTACAGATGTTCTTACGATCGTACAGGACGGTTCCAATGAGAAAGATTAATTATTCTCCGTATGAGCTTTTTAAAATTATAACTCGATATCGATTTTATTTCATTCCAATTTTGCTTTAATTTATACTACATCCAAAAATGCTGGAAGGCATGGTGATAAAGCTATTAAAATTATGTACTTTTTGTAATTGTTTTTTGATCATAAGTATTTATCATTTTCAGTAATGTTTAAGTAAAATAAGAATGCTAAAAAATCTTAAATATATTAGTTTGTAAGACCGTAAATAAATAGACAAACTGAAGTATTTTCGTCACAAAAAACGTGCGTGGATCTTTTTTTGTGATTTTATTTAAATAAAAATAAAAATTCTGAAACATAGCTTTCCCAGATAATGTATTGATTTATTTTAGTGCATTTATGATTTGAAATGGGTGTTGTATAATACAATTTTTTTTTGAAAATTTAACAAATCTGCCAACGACCCATAGGTCTACATATATATATATATGGTCTATACACCATAGTGTAACCCAGCGTTTCCCAATTTTTTGGAAATTTAACAAATCTGCCAACGACCTATGGTGTAAAACCTTATTAAACTCCCTTTACACCGCATATATCCGCCCACACTTAGAACACTGCACACCGATCTGGACTCCTTTTCACCAAGCCCATATTGTTAGGATCGAAAGAAATCAAAAAAAAATTTAATCACTTAAATTATAAACTTACTTACACTTTCTAAATTACACAAATTCTTTTAAATTTCACCACTTCAACTCCGTTCATACAAGACGATTAATTTTTGATCAAATTTTATTATTTAAAATTCTAAACAATGGCCTGGGGTCCTAGCAATTTACATTACTGGATGACAACTAAAATTTACAATTATAACTAGTGACTTACATCTAAGACTTATAGGTAGTGGCTTATGACTAAAGCATATAGATTTTGACCTTAAACTTGAGACATAATAACAAACATATTATTTACAATTAAGATTAGCGCCAGAAGAAGTGGGAAGTTTTTACATAATATTACAATTCGAGAACACGGATGCAAAAATCTTGTAAGTAAATCACATAAAAATAAATCGTAAATGGTTGCCAAAATCGTTCACCCATATACTACTGCAAATCACTAATTACCACAAACACGCTGTTGTTTCTATGTAGGTATGCATCAAACGCATAACTTTAATGTCCAGTGCAGTTTTTTAGTTTTATATTTTTATCGTAATCTGTGTTCATCGTGCTTCATCCTCCGCGTCTCTACAATCAGTCGAATAAAATAATAAAAGAGCGCAGGAAAAAAGAAAAGAGAATTTTTGGCGCGCAGACCAATTACGCTAAAATCATTAAGCCCGTTTCACAAGGGGCTTTGAGTGCATCCCTCCCTCTCCCCTCTTCCCTCGCCGAGAAACACATTTTCACAGCTATGCTAATATCCATTTTAAATAGACATTATTTCCATAATGGCTGAATTGCCACTCAAGTACTGGCGCCATGCCTACCTAACTGCTTTGGGAGGTGTCCGCCATCTTTAAAATCTCTTGATCGCCCTGACGTTCCGAAGGTTCATAGAAAAGGCGTTTAGGGGTCGTCCATTAATCACGTGAGGCTTGAAAGGGGGGGGGGTTCGGGAAAAATCACGAAATATCACGACGGGGGGGGGGGGGGTATAATGAGATATCACGTGTATTTATTTTTCATGATAATATTCTGAAAATTTCAAAATACTTTGTACTAAAAAAAATACACGTGATTTTCGGGGGGGATGGGGGGTAGTCTAAAACCTCACCACATATCACCAGGGGGGGGGTTAAAAAGTTGCTAAAAAAACATCACGTGATTAATGGACGACCCCTTATCGAGGTTAGCTCATCGAGGGAGTAGAGCAATGATTGGCTAAAAAATCGTGACGTAGCTTGAAGTCCATGTTCCACTGGGAGATGTGAATTTGAATTGAATGGGGGCTAGTGTTGGGTAGGACACGATATCAGGATGAGTTTGTATGAGGTACTCAAATATTGAAATGAGGTGTTGAGGTGTCCCACTTCATTTGAGGTGAGGTGTTACAAAATATTTTCGCTTGCGGGGGGGGGGGGGGGTGGCTGGTTTTTTTCCTTCAGCTTGATTTTCTTGGTTCAGAGGTGTTGGCTTTCTAATAAATACCGGGGTGGCGGTACCCATACCCGCCTCCCGTGTCTGTTATTTTTGTAATACGAAAAATGTATATATAAAAGGCCTACCCCCTCCCCACCTTCACCACCTCTGATCCCCTCCCTGCAACCCCCCTCTGATCCCCCCCTGCACCCCCCCCCCTCTTATCCCTCCCCCTCCTCAGCAACCCCCTCCACCTCATCTCAACACTGCCTTATCCTCCCTCCCTTGGGAGCTGTTGGGACTCTTGTGCGGTATTTACATAACATATAACAATAATTTAAAATAAAAATATATTTTAAAAAAAAATGGCACAGTTGGTACTGTTGTGCGGTATTCACTTATCAATACATAATTTACAATAAAAAATATTTAGAATAAAATAAAAAAAAATTATGCAGTTGGGACTCTTGTGCTCATAAATTATTGTTTTGTGTATTCACATAACAATAATTTACAATAAAAAAAATTTTCAAAAAAAAATTTCAAAAAAAAAATTTTTTTGGAGCAGTTGGGAATCTTGTGCTCATAAATTATTGTTATGTGAATACACAAAACAATGTTTTGTGTATTCACATAACAATAATTTACAATAAAAAAAAATTCAAAAAAAAAATTTTTTTGGAGCAGTTAGGACTTTTGTGCTCATAAATTATTGTTTTGTGTATTCACGCTTACCCCATCACCACCTCACGGTTCTAATACAAAAATGTCATAGAATATACAAACACTTCACGCCTCACCACCTCATACATTTGTCCCAAACTATGCGTGACATGACATGTAGTTTAATACATCAACCACCTCACACCTCACCTCATATTTGTCCCATACGTGACAACGTGACTGTGACATGACATGTAGTCCAATACACCAACCACCTCACACCTCACCTCATATTTATCCCGTACATGACATGAATGTAGTCCAACAAAACAAATCACCTCACACCTCATGTTTGTCCCTCCTTCATATTTGTAGTAATACAAAGAAAAAGAGTTGGTACAAATACATATTGTGAGGTGGGGGGACATTTTACGTGTTTGTATGGACTCCAGATACTAATATCTATAGCCCGTATGTTTGACGAATATCTACAGCTCATACGTTGAACTAATATCTACGAACTTCAGAGTGTTGATTAATATCTACAGAGCGTAGGTTGAACTAATATCTACAGAGCGTAGGTTGGACTAATCAGCTAAATGTGTCCAATAGTCCGATATTAGGGATGTTTACATACATACTTACATAAATTAATTTTTTTAAACTGCATACGCAATATTACGTTATTCCAATATGCTATACATAATTGCAAATCCAACCTCTGACAGTACTGTAGATATTCGTCAACACTTTGGTTCTCATAGATATTAATCAACAGTTTGAGCTGTAGATATTCGTCAACACTTTGATTCCCATAGATATTAATTCGATTTTTTCAGTTTTTGGAATTCCTGTAGATATTAGTAGACGCCTCCTTTGTATGGGACATTTGAGGTGCCTCTTGTATGAGGTACTCAACACTAATGGGGGCGGGCGTATCGGTAGGTACCGATGGCGCCCCCCCCCCCCCCCCGTACATTTTTATTTTGATTAAAAATTCGTTCACCCCATTTTTTTATTTTTTTTATTTTTTTTATTTAATTTTATTTTTTTTACACTAATTTATCAAATAAAAACAAGGCATATAAAGGGTGTAACTTTTCCAAATGACCTGGCAGTAGCTCTCACACTCGTTTTTTTTTAAAGAGAGAATCGCCAGGAGCCCTATACTCTCTGAATCTATTGGGTAAACATAAAATTATGGTGCTATTTTAATTATTTTTAAAAAAAACTCTTTTTGCAAGTTATGCTTTAAAATATACAACGAATGGTTTGTTTGTGCCCGTACCATGATTTAAAATATAGGTTATGAGACAATGCGGGTGGTTTAGCTGAACTAGATCCATTAGACATTCTTGAGATTTACTGCGTTTATGTATATACCCAACGCGAATATTAATAGAAAAAGCAAATACAAATACGTTCTCATGGCAACGTACAACACAAGAATAGCGTCTACAGCTTCTGACTAATAAGAATATAACCTCAAATTTGTACCTTGCATTTTCCGTGTTGAGCGAACAAACACCATACAAACACTAAACACTGACGTATGGTATCAACGGCTTACGAAAGACGCTTATACTGACACCGCAAAATAACAGATCCAACAAATCTAATAGATATTAATTATACATTTAACGAACTTTAAATAATATGTCAAATCAATGATCTGCAATGATCAAACTGTCAACACGTAACACATTGCAACCTGCAAATACTGCAAACCGTGCGATGTTTTTGTTAATGGAATTTACTGAAGATTTCATAAGAAAATGGTATTTAACTACCTTCTCCTAGAGACTTAAATCGTACAAAATAAAACAATAGCGAGCGTACGCTAACTAAAATTGTCAGCATTTTGAAAGGCGGGCGGGGATTTCCCCGAAATATTCCTTGAGTAATTCTAATTTCGTTCGTATATTGTGATTGACGTAAACTTGTGAAGTGAATTGTTATCTATTGGCTGACGTGAATTAGTGAAAAAGTTGTTATTCTGTTAGCGTTTTTATTAGTGCTGAAAGATCATTTAAAAAAAAACAAGGTAAGTGAATTTGATAGTTCACTTTTATAATAGAAGCAAAACTTGAATACAATTGATTGATAACTGATCTGCATGTTTTTTCTGTATTATATTGTTTTGTGTACATGAAAAAATATTTAAGGAATAATAAGTAATTTGGAGGATTTCAGAAAACGTTTTTTAAGAATTCGAAATATGCATTTTGAATTTGTTGACGAAGCGCTATTTACACCGATTACCAAGTCAACTGCCGACAGTATTTACACCAAACGATTAGCTGCTTACACTGGGGTAGTTTCATAAGCTGAGGTAATTCGCCTACCAAATGTAAAATCGCCCTCAAATATCGATCAGTTGTCGATTATTTGAATGAGAGGTCACCTTCGCATTAGTAGCGCTGTAAATCATAATACCTAAATTATTTTATCCAATATTAGATTGGGTATTATCCAAAATCTAGTTTGATGGTTACTAAAAATAAAGATTCTGTATATTTTGAATAATTTAACTACATGTAAAAGTATAATTGATAAACTAGTAATCCTTAATTCAGATTTTTGTCTAAGTCCTAATTTTGAAAAATAAAAAGTTTTTTTGGTTGGCGACGTTACGTGAGTATGGCGTCTTGACGGTGTATTTATTCGTTGACCCGGCCTATACTAATTTCACATTTTTCCAAATTTATGTTAAGAGTGAGTCTGTGTAAGAATCCAAAAGCTTGAATAAAAGTTACACACGGAACAAACAAATGGTTTTCCTCCGAATTTTGGAGCGTATGGGTTGCAACTCAAATTTAGAGCTCATCTCAAAACTGGTATCAATTTAAGATTAAATCTGTATTCGGTAACTCGTTTTAATTAAAACTACACCCATAACATGAAAATGGCTTTCCTTCAATTTTTGCAGCAAATAGTCTGAAACGTTCGTATCCTGCAACTCGGGGAATATCTTGCAATAGTGGAAACCAGGAATGGTTTCCTTCGAAATGGGTCCGCAGATGAAGATGAGAGTGCTTGGAGAGTTCACGATATTATTTTTGGTTTACTGTTATCAAGTTTATTTTTTAGAACTTGATTTTATTTTTTTTTCTTTTATTTATCTATTTAATAATATTATTATAAATAAATAAAAAAATCAACCCGTAATTAAAACAAACTATTTATACAATAATACATCTGTTTTCAATTTTCGGGACATCTATTGAGCCTGCTAGTAACCAATTTTAAAGAAATGCGTTAATGTTATTGTTTGTTAAAATTGTCATCGATAACGAGTCTACCTGCCGAATTTTAGCTCTATCGGATGTCGGGAAGTGGATTAATTTCCACTTCTAAGAATCGAAATTCAAAAAGATGTATTTAAAAACAGTTTGCTTATAAACAAGTTCTACTGAAAAATTATTATTACGAGCTAACACTAGCTGACCCGGAGAACTACGTACCACCTCAGAATCAATAACTGTTGGGTTAACTTAGCTGAATTAAATTCAGTTTTTTTATTAAGTTAAAAATTACGCAATGAAGCAATTATCGATGCGCAACTGTCCGTGTTTTGTTTTTGTCAGTATCAGAAATGGCGTTGTGTACGGATTTATATTTTTGGTGATTTTCTTACTCTTAAACTTACTTAGGGAATTGCGTTTAATTTTCTTTATACGTGTGAGGGAGATTTATTATAATTATTGTATTTTTCCTTTGGAGGGGTGCAGACATACTTTCACCTTTTGTCTCATTTTCAATTGTTGACATTTATTTAGTGTGTAAGAAAGAGGGGCAGCATTATATGTTTAAGAACCAAAGCAAAACAATCAGCGCACTCATTGACATTTTTGCCGTTTTTGAATTTTTGGAATTCACTCACTATTCAATAGGTATTATACTTATCACAATATTGCTGCAGCTCTTTCAAATGATGAGAATTCGTTCCATACAAAATATATGAGGAAAAGAATTTTCTTCAAAAATTTTTTCCTCATATATTTTCTGATGTTTTAATACCTATTCTACTATTTGAGACGGAGACAAATCCAACAAATCAAAGATCATAAAAATCGGTCCAGCCGTTCTTGAGTTATAAACGGTGTAAGTAACCCGACTTTGTTTTATATGTATATTAAAGATTGTAATGGAGAGATACATTCATAGTCTACGCCCAAAAAACTGTACAAGTAAAAACGACTCACCCTCTTATAAATTCATATCATGCAGCAATAACCTGTCATATCTCTGTTGAATTCCTCTCGGGGTCTGCAGACAACTTCTTCATCATTTTTTTTTTCAAACCAAAATTTAAAGCTTATATTATCTAAAATTCAACTTAACTCATACGCGTCTGTTCTTTGAAGAAATCCTTTAATCTCTTTTAACTCCCCTCAACATGTCGACACATCCCAAAAATCCCGGAGGCTATTACAAGATTACAAGAACTCCTCTGAGGTCAGCCCCGGATCTACGACTTTTTCAAACCAGGACAGAAACTTGATAGCGGCACCCCCTCTTGATGAGTGGCGTCCCCTCTCGTGAGGTGAGTGATCGTTCGACCGCTCGAATTTATTTGGATCAGCTCGTGTTGCTCCTAGTTCTAGATGCGACAGGGATTCCCCTGGCAGAGACATCACGTACACTGGCACTCGTTCAAAATCGACTTTCACAGGATAAGTTCATAAATCAACTTATAGTCTGTCAAATAAGAGTTGAAAATATAAAAACTGGAACTACTAAATTTGTAGACTGGCAACACCAATTTAAATGTCAAATATTTTTTTGAAGTGCAATGACACTGAATGTATAGAGCACAGAAAACCACATTTTAAAAAACATTTTTTCTTCATGACATAAATTTGATTAAAAGGTGATTTATAAAGCGATTTGCTTTAATTTAATTTAACATAAATTTGAATTTAACAATAGATAGAAAGGAAGAATCACTAATGGTGAGTTTAGTTACACTACTTTTAGATGTGAATGAGTTAAATATATTCAGATCTAAAATTAGAGACATGATCTAAAGCCCAGGCAACGCTACGTACTTTATCTAGTATTAAATAAATGTGAGCAATTTCTAAACTGTGCTTTATATTTTATTACATTATAGTTATCCTTCATTATGTTAATACAAAATTGCAAAGGTATAATAATAATATACCTATACGCAATTCTAATTTTGAGATCGGCGGGTATCTATACTGCAATGAAAAAATATTTTTTCCACTAATATGCCTTTTTAATTTTTTATAAAAATGTAGGTTACACAGCTCTTTAACATCATGAGTTATGTGTTTAGTATTGCCATTTGATCAACAGTGGCGCCCTCATATATTTTCTACTCTTATTTGACAAACTGTAGGAAGATGTATTCAAAAACCAACTGGGCATTTTAAAATCAAATGAATAATTGATAGAACAATGTGCTTTATGCCGCCTGTAGGTGATCCGGGGCTGTCTGAGGTCACCATTTCTCTGGAAACTCTTCCCAATTTGTCGTGATCATTTTAGAAGGACAATCTTTTCTTCTCATACTTACTTATTCTTCAACTCATTACCAGTATAAATATATGCTTACCCCACTCAATGATTAAACTGCTCAGAGCTGCACGCAGATCCCCTCCCAGATGTTTCAAATGTAGAGAAAACTACCTCGCTAGCCAATGACATCAGTGGTCGAGTGGGCATCACGTTTAGGTCCTACCCGGGCGGCGAGGGTTGATTTCCTTGGCTGGCTAAGTCCTCCATCAACATTTTCCGCTTACTGTGGTGGTAGTAGGACATTTTCAAACATTGTTGGGTTATTTGGAACCTGGAAATGTTTGTCTTTCTTTTAAAAAATAAAATAAATGTCCTTTCTCTTAAAGAATGATGGTTCGGGGGTTTTGCACGGTCCAATCGATAACTTAACAATATTTGATTTCTCAAGCATTGTGAACTCGTTAAACGTATCGATAACCAAGCCGATGTTGACAGCAAAATAAATTTGGGAGGCGGGTACGGGTACCGCCGCCCCGGGAACCATTTATTGGATAGCCAATACCTCTGGTGTCCCTGGTCATCGCAAGTGGTTCGCTACATTTGGTGAGCAGGGATGCCCAGGTTAATGGGGTGAGGTTTGTCCGGGTCTTGACGGCAGGTGTGTCTGCCCACCAGCTGTGTGGCAGGCCGGATCGGGAGACCTTGTAAACCCTCAAGCAGACATCTTTTGGAACATTGCCTTGCACCGCACTGCGAGGGATGGATTCATACGTCCGTCACTCCTGGACCTAATGACCCCCAGATTCCTATCCACCCCTTGTACCTGTCCTTCACAGAACTTCCTCTCCTTCATTTCCTAATAGACTCTCCACACATGTCTCCACTATGTCATCGGACAGCTAAATGCCATGTACATTTTTTACTCCAAATATGCTCAGGAATCGCTGGTTAAAATCCCTCGGGTACGTCCTATTACACCTGTATATGTATGTGCGTGTGTGTATTTACATATATGTGTGTCGCTCATTGTAAAAGTGGTGTAACTCCATATTTTTAAAACGCCTTTTTTTGCTAAATGGTATTACATTTATTCATATCAAGTTACTAGAAATTATTTTATCCTTCATTTGCAAACAATAAACATAGAAAACATTGAATGAATGCTTGTAATTAAACGACTTCAAAAAGGAGGAGGTTCTCAATTCGACTGTATTTTTTTCTTTTTTATGTTTGTTACCTCAGAACTTTTGACTGGGTGAACCGATATTGATGATTCTTTTTTATTTGAAAGCAATGCTTCCCGTGTGGTCCCATTTTAATTTGGTCCAGTTCCGACAATAGTCCAGTAAACGAATGGTCCAAAGGGAGGTGTAGAGTGCGTGAGCAGGAACCTAAGCGATTCTTTCAGGACTTGTTTAGGGTGTGAACATAATAAAAGTCCTGATGTCTAGGTGGTGAGCTAGGGGGGAGGGGGGGGGGGAAGGTCCCGATTTTCGGGTTTCCTTTTATATCTCAAAAACGGTGCGTCGCAGAGGAAAACTTTTTTAGAATAAGTAAAAGCTCATAAAATTATCTACAACTTTTATTCTATACGTAATTTTGGAAATCCAAGCCGTTTTTGAGTTATACGCTCCACAAATGTCAATATTTTCGAAAAAAATCATTTTACCTCACATTTTTCATCAAACATTCCTTCATATCGTCTAAAATATTCATCCAAGAAAGAAATTTATTTGAAAAAAGTTGTAGATAATTTAATTACCTTTTAGAATATATATACATATCTAAATAAATCTCCAACCAGTAAATATTTACATCAATTTTAAGTTTTTTTTTTAAATGTCGTCATTTTCAGAAAAAGCTGTTTTTTCTTACAAAAATGTTAAGATGGGTTTTTTCTTCATGGGAAATTCCTTATTAATTTTTGCACGCAAGAAAGCAGGTTAGTTGTTCTCGAACAGATGATTAGTGGAATTCATTTTATAATCATTATTATTGTGATGGGTGATTAGGTTAGTCGTCGGAGATGCTACAATAACATGCTACGATGCTGTTCGAGTTGGTGAAAAGGCAATGAACGCGATCAGCGCCGGATCTGCCATACGTTCAAAAACGTGCAAAAAACCTGGCGCCAACTCCGAAGGGGCGCCGTGAGAAAATAAATATTGTATTAAAAATTAGTTATAATATTCCCTGAATCGTTTAAAAATTACCCATAGTACGAAATAATTATTACGCTCTAGCAACACTTTCCAAAGATACAGACTGCGCACGCATCTGGTTTGAATTCAACGAAATTCAACGATTTACGAATTTATAGTCAGTTACAGAATTTTTTTAAAAATTCCATATATTTAGTTTAAACATAAGATCTATTTTTCCATATATCTTTTACCGTCTGTTACGACGAATGAGTGCGATCCAAATTCATTAACCAATCACAGCGCCGTACTTTTATTCAAGAGAACAAACAAACCGACGGCGCCTTTCAAAATGCTTTTGTACGATTCAAGTCTCTAGGAGAAGGGACTTAAAGACCATTTTCTTATGAAATCTTCAGTAAATTCAAAATTCCATTAGCATAAACATCGCACGGTTTGCAAGGTTGCAACTTGTTAACAGTTTTATCATTGATTTGACAGTTGAAGTTCGTTAAATGTACCTATAATTAATTTCTATTAGATTTGTTATTTTACAGTCAGTAATAATCAGTGTAAGCGTCTTCCGTAAGCCGTTGATACCATAGATACGTTCGTGTTTGTTCGCTCAACACAGAACACAGGGGAAATGGAAATGCAAGGTACAAATTTGAGGTTATATTATTAGATTTTTAATTTATAACTAAATTTCTATTGGTTGTTAGAGGTTGTGGATTGTGGATTACAATGAATAGAACAATAATTAAAAAAAAACTTTCAGGCTCGCAGAATCTAAAACTTAGAATTAAAGAGCATAATGACATAAAAAAAACTCGTTTCCATTGGGAATTTTTTTATTCCAATTTCTCCAGCACCGATAAAAAATGATGTCCCGCGCAATGACGTTACAATGGTCCCGAGCAAATCTAAACAGATATCTATCGCACAAATTCCTCCGGTCGAATTATTAGAAGATAAAAATAACGTTACTGATAGCAGTTTAAATTTAATTCTGTTTTCAGAGCTTGAATTGAAAGATCCCGGATGCTGGCCAAAGTTATCTCAAAATTCCATTAGTTTATTAGTTCAGGAAGGTCCTGTACAGTTGAAAGGTTTTGATTTTCCT
Organism: Limnephilus marmoratus; assembly: GCA_917880885.1. NCBI lineage: Eukaryota > Metazoa > Arthropoda > Insecta > Trichoptera > Limnephilidae > Limnephilus > Limnephilus marmoratus. The sequence continues at coordinate 11,923,474 of OU862930.1, read as the reverse complement.
ATTACGAACAAGCGTAAATTTAATACTAAGTATTATTACAAGAAACTGCCCAATGGAGAAGAATTACATAGATCGTGGCTTATTTATTCGAAAACTTTAGATAGGGTTACACCCTTTATATGTCTTGATTTTATTTGATAAATTAGTGTAAAAAAAAAATTAAATAAAAAAAAAAAATTGGGGTAAACGAATTTTTAATCAAAATAAAAATGTAGGGGGGGGGCGCCATCGGTACCTACTGCACAGGGCGCTAGATTTCGTAGATCCGGCCCTGAATGCGATAGTGGGCTTGACATTCTCAGACATCAAGTTGTCCCGCAAAGATCGGGCATTCCCAATGTCTTCTGTCAGCTCGTCGATAAAAATGCATGATGAAAAGGTTGCAGTTGACCCAACATTGCTGTTTCAGCGGATGTGTATAAGCAAACGATCAGATGAGGATTTGATGAAATTCTTTGAGTATGAGTTGGCCCCATTTCCCTTGGCGCAGTTCAATGAAAGTGGGATGCGAAAGACAACTAAATCTGTTCTGTATAGCTTATTTGAGCTTACCAAAAAACTGTTCTACTGTCTCAGATGAACATAGTTGTGGACGGAGGATTTCTACTATACAGAGTAATTTGACAAAAAGATGCCTCCGTTGCCGCAATTTGTGATCGTTATATCACTTATGTCAACTACCACTATCCTGGAATGATTCGCACTGTGGTATTTGATGGGTACGCAAATCCAGTCAATAGTACGAAATCACAAGAACAGATGCGACGATACAGACTGAGAAGTCAGCCAATATCAATTTGACATGGAACAAATCAATACCCGTTAAACAGGAAGATTTTTTATCCAATCCTACCAACAAAAGTAACTTCATCTCCTTACTACAGACAAAGTTTCGGGAGAATGGGATACAGATTCTTCAGGCCACCGATGATGCTGACGTCCTTATCGTGAAGACTGCTGTGGAACTATCCTTTCACAACTCAGTGGCTATCTATGGTGAGGATGTTCACCTCAGTGTCCTTTTGATTGCTTCCACTCCTCCCACCTAAGATATTCTGCTGCTGAAACCCTGACGAGGGAAAACCAAAACAATGGCACTGTCCACCCAAGAGATGCAGCATTGTGGATTTGAATATATCATATTTTTACATTCATTTACCAGATGCGATACAACGTCTGCAACTTTCAGGAGAAGCAAGGTGGGCTTTTCAAAATTGTACTTGGAATCAGAAATGATCAAGCAAGCGGCAATGATCTTTTACAACCCCTCCTCTACTCACGACGAGGTTGAAGAGGCTGGAAATAAATGCTTCCTGAAATGATAAGCGGCGCCAAAAAGACAGACCTCCCTTAACCAGTACCGCTTCCAGCCGTTCACAAGGTCCGTGGCAAATATCAAGTCTGACATCAGCTCCCTCCCTCCGACAGAGAGTGCAGCTAAACAGCATTCCCGGCGGACATACCACCAAGTTCAGCAGTGGCTCGGTATTGAGCTGCCCCCTGAAGAATGGGGGTAGAAACGTGAAGGAGAAACCCTGGTGCCAATTACAACAGAAGATCTTTCAGCACCGGAGGTCCTTTTGATAATGATATTTTGCCGCTGCACCAAGGATTGTGCAATTGGCAAATGTGGATGCCTAAAAGCAATGCTGACCTGTTCTGCAGCGTGCCTTCACTGCCAAGGGAGATGCCTCAATAGCGTGCCTGCTGCCAAGGGCGACGATGAAGACGACGTAGAGCCCTTTCAGCATGAACCATCCACCACTGAGAATGACGATGCCATGGATGAACAACGCTTGTCAGGACCCTCACGTCCAAAGAGGATATGAAAACGTGAATCCATATAAAGTTGAGAGTGTAACATGATGTTATTGAGAACAGTGCCAAGGGAAATGGGGCCAACTCATACTCAAAAAATTTCATCAAATCCTCATCTGATCGTTTGCTTATACACATCCGCTGAAACAGCAATGTTGGGTCAACTCAGTGGCGGCGTAAGGGGGGGGCGGAGGGGGCGGAGGGGGCGGTCCGCCCCGGGTGCCAAGCTCCAAGGGGTGGCAACGACAACTCACTCGTACAGCCAAAGAATGCCCACAAAATCTCCCTCTGTAAAGACTTATCAATAAATAATTGCCTACTTTTGTATCTAGCTACTTATAAACCAATATAATAATATGATAAATATTATTTTGAAAAGCATCGCAACTATATCCTTTTTTTATTTCGAATATAATTTCTAATTCCCTAAAATAATATTCATGTTGCACTTGGTCTGATCTTATACTGGAAATATTAATGAAAAATGTCGGCGTGTCCGAAACAACCATCAGAGACAAGATAGATTGCTCATCACGACGCTGTTAAACCACTGAAGAATATTTTTGAGAAACTTGTATCAACAGTCGAAGAGATGTGTGATCCCAGCACCAGCAAATAAAGCATCGAAAGAAGAGATGCAGCATCAACACTCACACGAGCTTTGTGTGACTTCAGTGTTTTTATGCTATCTTTCCTTTTGGTGTGAAGTCCTAGAATAAGTTAATCGGACAAAAAAGTATACACAAAAATCTGGGCTATCATTGGAAAAGTGTGTTATAAAAATTGAAGCTCTTAAAAATTTTCTTCAAAATCAACGCAACCAAATAGTGGAAAAAGCTATTTACTACGCAACAAAAACATGTGAGGACTTAGACATTCCGATTGAAGGAAAAGGAGGAAGGAGGATATTTCGAAAACGTATGCCTGGAGAAATGGCCCGAGATGCCGAACTTAATTATTACCAGAGGAGCTGCAGAGAGCAATGTTAGAATGTCACGATAGATTTTACGAAGAACTATACCATCGTTGCAGGTTACAGGGCAATGGATTTTATTCTAGTTGCTCTGCGTGTTATTCAGCCTAAAACGTTGGTAACATCACCAGAAGAAGATCTTCGTGGAATGGTTCCAAATCTGTTAAAAATTACGATGAATTTTCAGCAGAGGAAATCGTGTTGGAGATTTTACGATTGAGGCGCCGTTTGGAAGCCGCCAACATTTCTGCCCAAGAAGCGGTTCAATGGACCACATTGAAGCTTCTCAGATTCATTGTAAAATGGGGCTATTCTGAGTTTATTCCAAGTTTAGCGCTGTCGATTTTTTTCAATTTGTGTTTCGGTGGCTCCATGTGAAAGAAGCTTTTTAAAGTTAAAATAAATAATATCTTACTTAAGTTCCACAATCAGCCAAGCGCGACTAACCAATCTTTCGGCAAAAAAAAAATATTGTAAGAAATAAACTTGAAGTATCATACTTCAAGTTTATTTCTACAAGTTCAAGTATATATTGGAAGGTTTATGAATGTGTCAAAACAATAGAAAAATTAAATGTTTAATAAATACAGTTTTCGGTCCTGTGATGGAATCTCTACAGTACACAAAAATACCTTCTGGGGGGGGGGGGGCACGTGCCCCCGTGCTCTTCCCCCCCCCCCCCCCCCCCCCCTAAATCCGCCCTTGGATAGGGAAATCAAGTTTGATAATGTGATAGAATATTTTAGTAAAATGAAGTGTCGTAAGCATTTGGTGTTTAATTTTAAGTAGGGGTGCTCAATACAAAACCGCCCCGGGTGCCAATCTATCCTACGCCGCCACTGGGTCAACTCCAACCTTTTCATCGTGAATTTTTATTGACGAGCTGACAGAAGACATTGGGAATGCCCGATCTTTGCGGGACAACTTGATGTCTGAGAATGTCAAGCCCACTATCGCATTCATTGCCTTTTCACCAACTCGAACAGCATCGTAGCATGTTATTGTAGCATCTCCGACGACTAACCTAATCACCCATCACAATAATAATGATTATAAAATGAATTCCACTAATCATCTGTTCGAGAACAATTTACCTGCTTTCTTGCGTGCAAAAATTAATAAGGAATTTCCCATGAAGAAAAAACCCATCTTAATAATTTAGTAAGAAAAAACAGCTTTTTCTGAAAATGACATTTTACGAAAAAACTTAAAATTGCTGTAAATATTTACTGGTTGGAGATTTATTTAGATATGTATATATATTCTAAAAGGTAATTAAATTATCTACAACTTTTTTCAAATAAATTTCTTTCTTGGATGAATATTTTAGACGATATGAAGAAATGTTTGATGAAAAATGTGAGGTAAAATGATTTTTTTCGAAAATATTGACATTTGTGGAGCGTATAACTCAAAAACGGCTTGGATTTCCAAAATTACGTATAGAATAAAAGTTGTAGATAATTTTATGAGCTTTTACTTATTCTAAAAAAGTTTTCCTCTGCGACGCACCGTTTTTGAGATATAAACGGAAACCCGAAAATCGGGACCTCCCCCCCCCCTCTCCCCCCTAGCTCACCACCTAGACGTCAGGACTTTTAGTATGTTCACACCCTAAGCACCCTAAACAAGTCCTGAAAGAATCGCTTAGGTTCCTGCTCACGCACTCTACAACTCCTTCCTTTACTGGACTAAATGGCATCTATGAGAAAACCATATGTCTTAAATTTGCATCGAGTATGTGCGCGACAAATGGACGAATAACTCAATATCACGCCAACCGATTTCGATGATTCTTTTTTTATTGGAAAGAATGTACTTCTAGCGTAGTTTGATGAGAGTTTGGTTAGGTTTTGATTATCGGATCCACGACAAAGTAACGGAATCTCTTAATTTGACCCTAATGTCGTTATGGTCAAATTATGTCTGTCTCATATGAGCAGGGCGATTAGTAGGCCTACCCATATTCAGACAAATAAGTTATTGTACTTGAGATTCACTAAAAATCAAAAAATAAACAAAAATTTTAACAAAACAAAAAACGACTTCAAAAAATGGACTAAAAAGTAAAAAAATTATTTCGTATTCTTCTACAACTTCATAATCAACTTACTTTTTCTACTCATCAATATGTAGGTACGATTGTTATTTTTGGAGTCGGTATCAGCAAAGGTACCCGGCCCGGTGTGTTCACTTGACAGCTCCCTTCACGCCGCGGCCCCGCTCTCACCTCGTCAAGTCGCTTGTGCGACACAAGCACATCTCACCTATAACTATGTATGTAGTTACAAACCTACCTTGACTAACACCGACTCCAAAAATAACAATCGTACCTACATATTGATGAGTAGAAAAAAAGTAAGTTAATTATGAAGGTGTAGAAGAATACGAAAATATTTTTTTACTTTTTAGTGCATTTTTGAAGTCGTTTTTTGTTTTGTTAAAATTTTTGTTTATTTTTTCCTAGACTTTAATATGCAAAAAGCGCATGATTTAAAAATTGAGTTAAATGGAGATACTTCACTTTTACTATGAACGACATATATATGTAGAGTGTGCACACGCATGATTATATGCACATTTACATATACACGTAAGTGTGTTATTTACATATACATGTATATATTTTCTAATATTTGATCCTTCTTGTTTTTTTATGTACGTACTTGTAATATAAATTATTATTTTTTACTAGCTTTTTCCCGTGGCTTTGCTCACATGGTATTAGGGGTTTCCCACTCCGTCACCTTCACCTTCCCTCTCCCCACTCCACTCCTCCCCCTTCCCCCGTCCCGCGAACCCCCCTCCCGAGTTCCCCTCCCCTCTCCCCCTCACCTCTCCCCCTCCCCTCTCCCCCTCCCTGGTTCCCCTCCCCTCTCCCCCTCCCTGGTTCCCCTCCCCCATCTCTCCCTCCCTCCCGCTTTCCATAGCAATAGCCGCTTCCTCATGTGCCACCAATAGCAATTTTTTTATACAAATTTCATAATGCCAGAGCTCACCAGAAGTTTCATAAAAACCTTGTCCTGACAATAACGAACACACAAAAAAAAGAATTATCCAATTTGGTGCAGTCGTCCGAAAGTTATGCACTTAGCAACACATTCAGCGATTAATTTTTATATTATAGATTACAAAAAGTAGCTTTTTAAGAAACTTCAAGTACGAAGATGGTTTTGTGTACAGCGCGGCATCAGAGTTGCATTCTCAGCTGGATTCTTAAATTTCATACGGACGTTAGCATAATAATAATGTCCGATGATAAACTAATATAATAATTATGTGATGTATTCCTGTTGGCGAGCCAATAAACAAAATAAATACATAAAAACAAATAACTTGACAATATTATTATTTGTTTATTGGCTCGCCAACAGGAATACATAATTATGTGATGTATTCCTGTTGGCGAGCCAATAAACAAAATAAATACATAAAAACAAATAACTTGACAATATTATTATTTGTTTATTGGCTCGCCAACAGGAATACATAATTATGTGATGTATTCCTGTTGGCGAGCCAATAAACAAAATAAATACATAAAAACAAATAACTTGACAATATTATTATTTGTTTATTGGCTCGCCAACAGGAATACATAATTATGTGATGTATTCCTGTTGGCGAGCCAATAAACAAAATAAATACATAAAAACAAATAACTTGACAATATTATTATTTGTTTATTGGCTCGCCAACAGGAATACATAATTATGTGATGTATTCCTGTTGGCGAGCCAATAAACAAAATAAATACATAAAAACAAATAACTTGACAATATTATTATTTGTTTATTGGCTCGCCAACAGGAATACATAATTATGTGATGTATTCCTGTTGGCGAGCCAATAAACAAAATAAATACATAAAAACAAATAACTTGACAATATTATTATTTGTTTATTGGCTCGCCAACAGGAATACATAATTATGTGATGTATTCCTGTTGGCGAGCCAATAAACAAAATAAATACATAAAAACAAATAACTTGACAATATTAGAATAAACATAAAATTAAATAAAACTTTTTTATTTTGAATTATTTATAAAGCAAATTTGTTAGTTTATTTCAATAAGTTTCCACATTTTTCGTATTATATTTTTGGGATATTAAATGGTAATAAAGACAACGGAGCTAAACTCAATGATTCTTGATGTCCGGTAATTGATGGCTACACCAAAACTAAACGCAGAAAACCATTTTAAAATATACTGTAATTCCAGCTGTGTAGGATTGGAGCTGACAACATGGTCTCAGATTTACGTGCATAAGCATACACAAGAAAGAGGTAGTGCAACGCAGCATAATATCCCAAAAATAAATCACCATAAATTCCTATATTATTTTATTTTTCTAATAGTTGTAAATATAGACTTTTATGACATGTCATTTCTTTTTTATTGTACATGGTACGAGGAATTGAAAAAAATAAATATATCTTTAGGTCCCATTTTTACAAAATCAACTTTGACAGACTCGGTTTATTTTAGAACTGAGCCTCCCCTATCCCTCCCAAATAAAAGCCTTGAACGAAAATTAATATTTCTCCATATAACAATTATTTTATTACATTAACATATCCTTGCAGGGTTCACAGATTTACTTTTTCAGTCCCTTGAAAACTGAAATTCAAAAATTTACTATGAGGGTAGGCTGAAAAGTAGTGCACACATGCTTGTACAGCACAAACAAAATGATTTTCAGAAGCTCGCCAGGTGGAGTGTGGAAGTGACATTCCCCCTCTATAAACAAGCACAGGTTTGAGGTTGTTGAATTCATCCAGTGTATTTTGAGAAGCGGAAGTATGGAGACGTGTTCTAGTGCTATGTCAATGCCAGTTAAATAGAGTTAACTGCTGAAAAAGTGACTCCTACTGAGACTCATCGTCGTTTAAAGGATGTTTATGGTGACGGTACTGTTGATAGGTCTACTGTAAATCTATGGGTAGTAAAACTTTGCGATTGAGAGCCTGGAAAAGCCATAATTGTTGATGAAACACGAAGTGGATGTCCAATCACTGCCACAGATAATAAACATTGCAAACTTGTCGACGATTTGATTCAAAATGACCGGCGAATCACTCAAAAGTGTATCACAAACCATGTTGGAATATCCAAGGAATATTTCGGCTTCATTATTGAACAATTGGGATACCGTAAAATCTGTGCACGATAGGTTGCAACATGACATCACTCGACCACACATCTCACAACTGCAGAGGCTCTGCGAAACCTGAAGTTTGAGCCGATTCCACACCCTCATTACTCCCCCGACCTTGCGCCTTGTGATTTTTATTTTTTCCTCTACTCAAAGAGACCTCAAGGTAAATCATTACACCTCCAACGATGAGGTGAAGGCAGCTGTCAAGTCCTGGATTCGAGAAAAATCGAAAAAATTTCTGTGACAGAATGAAAATAGTCGTTAAAACATTGGAAGAAATCTGTTAGCTTTAACGGTGACAATGTTGAAAAATAAATATACGATTTTGAAGCTGAATTGTACTTTCATATACTTTTTGTCCCGATCTTGCTATTTCTTTTTGTTTGTATTCTACAAGCATGCGTGCATAACTTTTCAGCCTACCCTCGTATACTATTTACCTTCAAGATAAAGGAAAAAAGTTTTATGGTTGTTTAAATAATGTAATTTTAGGAAAAATGGACATAATGTATTTTGCCTTCAAGATAGACACATCATCGCACATCCCGTAGAAAAGTGTCGCAAGTCGAAGAAGTTAATTTTACAGAGGGGCAAAAACAAATGAATGAAAGATGAACAAATGGTCACATCGAAAAGAGATCCTAGCGATATCTTGAGGAGATGGAGTCATCCAACTTAAATGCAGTTTTCGTGGGGCATAATCACAACCACTTTACTTTTCATAGATAAAACATAAAATATAAAATTTTGACTTACAACACTTTTCTATGGGATGTGCGATATTTGAAAGAATTAATATTTTTTAACAAATCGGTTATTTATTGACACATTTTGAATTCCAGGTGAAAGCTTCCTTTCAAAATCAATTGGCGCAGGCAATATACAATGCCTTCTTCTCATTGATTTATTTCTCCGACCATTCTAGGCACATCTTTTGTGGACGCCCTGTAGCTGCGTGTCTTCTCTCAACAATCTACAGGGTGTAAGGAAAAATAAACAGTTTAAAAAAATCGAATTTATTTTTTTTTAATAAAAAAAAAACTTTAAACTTTAGTTGTTACAAGATAAATTAGTAGTTATTCTTTTTTTCTAACAGAGAGTTTGATGTTTTTCTAACTTTTAATACAACATAATATTATAGTTATAATTTAGGTACATATAACATACTTAAATTAAAATCTTATTTATATTTAAAAAAAAAAGGGTTTTAATAAACTCCTAAGGTGAATATATTATTATACCTATATCGTGCAGCAATTTCAGAATCATAAACTTTAAGTTTTAGAGTTCACAAATGAAAATAAAAGCGGTTCATGAGGTAACTTACAAGCAAAAACAAAAGTTACGCAAGATTTACAGAAACTCAAGGAAAAATACGAAATTTTGTATTTTTATTCAAAAATGTCTATATTATGCTCACCTGAAATCGTTTTTCAATACAGTTTTATTAAACTTGATGTCACAAAAAGAAAAAATAAAATTTATTAAATCTGTCAATAATTATTTATTGTTCAAACAACCAGGTGAAAGTTTAACTAAAAAGTGAAAACAAGCTGTAATTCAAACATCAATTGTTTATTTTACAAAGCATAGTTTTTTTTAATGGGGTGAGTAGGTACCCAATTTGTTTCAATCGTTTGTTTGAGTGACCACCTCCAATTATAATTACTATATTTAAATAAGAATTCAATTTTGTCCATAGAATTCATAATAAAAAAGAAAGGTGGGTACAAGTGGCGGTCCGTAATCTTTTTGTGTGCTAGAGTGCTAAGATTGGAAAATACAACGTTTTTCATGTTTTTGTAGCTGAAATTGATTTTTTTTCGTCAAAATTTTAATATTTTTGTATGAAAATTTTCAGGATTCTTTCATACAATCTTTTCAATTTTGGAGGCGGAAATGCGTACCGCCACTCCGGGAACCATTTATTGGATAACCAACACCTCTACCATGGGTCACCCCGAGTGGTTTGCTAAGTTTGGTGACACAGCAGGGGTGTACCCGGGTTCTGTCTAGGTTTTGGCGGTGGATGATCTGGACACACTGAACTCCAGATTCCTACCCTACCATCCCTCATACCTTTCTCCTTCCCAGAACTTCCTCTCCTTACTTTCCTTTAACTCCTTGAAGGCCGGGGAAGGCCAGCAAAAAGCACCACTTTGAATTTTGAAATGAATGTTTTGTGGATTAATTTTGAGCTATTGTATATTTTATTGACTGAAACACATTCCTAGAACAATAAACTATCTACCAAAACAACATTATTTGCGTTAATTATGTAAATTGATAGGTTTTACGATGTTTTAGTCGAGTAAGACGCATAAATTATGACGCGGCACCCGGCGGCAGAAATGACATTTCGGCGCAAGCGATTCTGACACTGTCCTTTACAAATTTTGTACATAGAAGGGTCAAAATCGTAGATAAACGTATTTTTTCCCCGCGCATGCGCAAGAACTGCACACATCCCCGCGCTCCGGAAAATTAAATATAAATTATTTGGAGTGACTAGGCGCATTGCAGGTTTCGCTATAGTAAAGGGCGATAATAGAGCAAGCGATTCTGACCGTGTTCTTCATACACTTTCTTTATACATAAGGGTCAAAATCGCGTGTAAAATTTTTTTTTCTCATGACACACCGGTGCACGAGCGGCAAGCTCCGGGTTAAAAGACCCTCCACACGGCATCCCCAAAGATGAAATAGGCCCTGAAGGTAATTATTTTCCTCAGGGCCTCCTGTGTGGAGTAAATATAAAAATAAAAATAAAAAACAAAACAAAAAGCTGAAATTTTGAAGAAAAAAAACATTAAATTCATTTTTAGCTAAAACATCAATAACATGGTATTTTTCAGTGTTGGCACTCTAGCTAATTGAAAACTCACGGACCGCCACTGTTAGGTACTTATTTCATTATAAAATTAGAAAGACGATACCTATTTTTACAATATTACATTGGAGCAAGGTATGTAGAACTCAAGACTCCCGAGTCAATTGATTACACAGTTTTTTTTTACTTTTCATATTATAGACCATCAATTTTCGATCGCCTGTATATATTGTATTAAATAAAATAAATTTATTAGAGGGTTAAAAGCTGTCAACATCAAATTTTAATCAGAAAAACATTTCGGTATGCGTGTAATTTTTTTTAATTTTTTACTAATAAAAGAAATGAATACATACATCATGGTTGGTTTACAGAATATGTCCAGTTTAACCCCGACGTAGGGACATTGGTACATTTTAACCCGGCAAAATGCGGTTTCAACCCTGTTGAAAATCACAATAGCCCCGAAGTTGCGCACGGGGAAACAAACGTCACATAATAACAAAATAAAAAAAAATAGTTATACAATTGATTAATTGGAACAAAATCTACTTATACTAGTTTAACGTAATAAGCTATAATTAAACTCAGGAGGGCATATTCCGTAAGTCAACCAATGGAAAAAAAATGCAAGTTATTAACACTAAAGAAAAATTAATTTATAGTAGTGATCACTGAAGAAATACACTGATAGAATTGTGTTGTAGGCGTGTGTGTATTCCCCAAGCTCAATTTTTTCCTTACTTCAAAACAAAATTGATCACATCAATTTTATTTTAAATCTGTGCAGAAGAGCGATTCTGAATCTTTTGTATTTACGGAATCGATTCCGTACGTAATCGCCAGTCAAAATTGTCTATGGCTTGCAATTGCTTTTTCAACTAGTTTAAAACACAAATTGTAGTAGTATGCATGATTATTCATTACATTTAATGTATGTTTAAAATTGTATACCATGGATTTGTATTTGCGAAGTTTTGTTCCAATCTAAATACACTACGTATGAATTATTTAGTTTGTCCAAATTAAGAACCTATTTAACCCCTCCGCAACGTAAGCAGATATATGCATTAAAAATACGACAGCAGTCAAGTACAATAAGCGTGTTTACACGTCAGCGTGTGTCTCCATAGAAACCGTTATAACTCCGTTATTGTTTTAGTTACATCCCTAAAATAAAAAGTAAAAGGTCGATAGTGAATCACGCTGCACATCTCTATTCAAGTTGTCCATAGAAATACATAAAAAGAACATTCTGTCAGACGCGCAGTCTGACACATAATTTATCCTGCCAAATTTCCTACGGGCGCCCGACATTGTTAATTTTTATTAAATATTTTTATATGAAATGATAAAAAAGTGAGGTGACGAAAGTGTTTATTACACATTTATACAATAGAATAAGTATTGTTGTTTACATAATCTGTGATTTTAGTACTGTTTTCACATAAAAACATCATGTGAGTCATTTTCACATTTTTTTAATGTTTGCATTCTAAATTTTAATATTTACAAATATTCATATTTATTTGTAATATAATAATTCTAAAACAGTTTTTACTATTTGACTACGTTCAGAAATGTTTCATTTATAGAGCTTTATTTGTGAAGCGGTAATAATACAAAGTTTTCGTAAAATGTCATTTCGTTAAAGACATTAAAAGTGCATATTGGCGATTTTCTGAGGGGTTAAGACACTTTTACAAATGTTTCATAATTTACTTACCCCTGTAACCAGCGACGAGCTCACTGGAGAACCGCCCACATTCGTAATGTTCACATATTTTAGGGTATAATGTATAGCACAAGCTATCATTTTTGCCGTGTTATTTCGTAAAATGTATGATGTGAGCTCGACGCTGGTCAGGACAAGAATGATGACTAGATTCAAGCGAGGCTCTCGTAAGCCCAGCCGGCTCTATGGAACCGTTATGGGGAGGGGGAAATAATACGCTTTTATCACTTAGGGCAGGTCCAGATATATTCATATGTCCTTGATTGAAACGAAACTTCGCAAATGTCAAGTCCATGCTATACAACTTTAAATGTACATGAAATGAATAAATAATCACGTATACTACAGCATTTCGTGTTTTAAACTAGTTGAAAAAGCAATTGCAAGCCGTAGACTAGATTATGTATGGAATTAATTCCTTATCCACAAAAGATACAGAATAGCATGGCTGATCACACTCTATGAATAATTATAAATTCAAGTTGTACATAACAACAATTGACAACAAAAACATTAATTTGTTTTCCATGTATTTAGACTGGAGTGATCTTTGTAATACATAAATATGATCCCAACAACGAATGAATAAATCAACTGGTTCTCATGTCGTACACAGTTGGACTAATTTATAGTTAAATATGTTTTAAACATTTTGCAAATCGTACAAGCAAAATAAAATAACATTCGGTTCTCAATTGTTTCTCGCCTCCGTTCTAAAGCCCTTCTTCCGAAGGGATTCGCAAGTATCCGATAATGATTCAAGTATCTTAGTGATTACCTCTATGTGTATACACTTTGTTAACTGGTTCCAAGTTGCAACTAGTTCCAAATTGCAACTAGTTCCAAGTTGCAACTTGGAACTGATTCTATCATCTCATCTCAGCTTGGAACCAGTTGCAACTTGGAACTGGTTCAACATCTTGTTAACTGGTTATCATGTCATCTAAACTTCGAACTAGTTGCAACTTGGAACTGGTTCCACATCTAGTTAACTGGTTCCAAGTTGCAACTTGTTCTATCATCTTAACTTGGAACTAGTTGGAGCTGGTTCCACTTCTTGTTAGCTGATTCCAAGCTGTGACTAGTTCCGAGTTGCAACTAGTTCTAAGTTGCAAGTAGTTCAAATTTGCAACTAGTTCCAAGTTGCAACTAGTTTAAGTTGAAACTACTTCCAAGTTGCAACTAGTTCCAAGTTGCAACTAGTTCCAAGTTGCAAGTAGTTCCAATTTGCAACTAGTTCCAAGTTGCAACTAGTTCCATGTTGCAACTAGTTCAAGTTGAAACTACTTCCAAGTTGCAACTAGTTACAAGTTGCAACTAGTTCCAAGTTGCAACAAGTTCCACTGGTTCTATCATCTCATCTAAACTTGCAACTAGTTCCAAGTTGCAACTGGTTCCAAGTTGCAACCGGTTCTATCATCTCACCTCAACTTGGAACTAGTTGCAACTAGTTAACTTGGAACTGGTTCCACGTCTTGTTAATTGGTTCCAAGTTGCAACTAGTTCCAAGTGGCAACTGGTTGTCACTCACGTCATCGAGACTTAAAAATAGTGGGGAGCTGTTAATAAATACGAGTCTACTAGTCTCACAGTCATTTGTGTCGAGACATTTACACTAGGAACAGTCAACAAAAAATGACAGCATTTACAGCAGTTGTGAGTGAAGTTATGAGAGCTAGTTTTAACGTTTGGAGAGGTGGTGGCAAAGTGGGTCTTGCGATTTCATTGGTGACGTGTACAAACTGTGCGCGACAAGTTGTTTGCGCCATAAATACACAACATTACCATCGGAAACTTGCGTATTCCTGTTGAACAAGGGCCTATGTCTGGAAATTAGGCATGTGTTATGGCTGGACAGTCACGGCACCAATGATGCTTTATATTCTGATGAAACTAATGAAAACCTAACACATTTTATACAAAGTTTTGGGAGTGAGACCGTTAATAAGCTATTTTGATTAATGGCTACCAAAAATCACATTACGTATTTACAGTATTAAATGTTGATTTAAAAATGAAAAACAATTTAAAGAATTTTAGTAACCACTTCTCATAACTTATTCAAAAGTGCTTAGAGCTCCATTGACAGCGTTGTAACCTCTCCCTCTATCTGATAAAATACACAAGTAACAGAAAGAGAAGTCACAAGAGACCACGAATGAATGTTAGTTAATTAGTCAAACAGAATTTTAAGAAAAAAACGCATTCTTGAAGCAAGACAACTCCATTTAATGATAAAATAGTGTAAATAATAAATAAACGTCCAAGCACAATATAGCCAATTAATTCTCACTGCATACACTTTAAATATGAGATTAATTCACTCTAATGCCGGACATGATGAAACTTAACCTCAATGTACTGAGACAAACCAAAACCTTTATATTTACATGAACATGGGTGTATCTGGTATCTATGATATCCGTTTTCTTTCAAATCGGTACAGATCGCACTTCTAGATAGTATTCTGTGCAGTGCTAGACAATGACAGCGCACCTAGTGACAGAAGCAAGATATCTTATACCAGACAGGTATCTTATTATATTACCAATTATTATTGTTTTATCTTATTCCAAATCGTTACAAAAATAAACACAACAGTCCTATCTCAAGTGTAAATGATTTATTACCCATCAAAGTCTAAATGAAATTTGACGAAATCATAAAAAACCTTGAATTTCCTCATTTTGAAAGTAATATGTAATGATTTTTAACCGGTCAAAAGCCGGAGCCCCGAAACTGCGGGCCTCATATGCGCATGCGCGAGAAAATAATTCAAATATTTGAATAATATTGTCGATGAAAAACTTTTGGTCTGCGATTTTGACCCTTATGTGTACAGAATTTGTATGAAGAACAGTGTCAAAATCGCTTGCGCCATCATTACTCTAGGTGGTGTTAAAAGTTTCATTCACCTTGTCACCCTGGAATATTTTTAAAACGATTTTTTCCATGACAATGCGCTGTCATAATTTGCCGCGAATTTAACGGTCGCAATTAATGCGTGTATCGCGAATAAAACGTCGTAAAACCTATTAATTTACGTAATAAATGCAAGTAATGTGGTTTTAGTAGATAGTTTATTGTGTTGTGAACGTGTTTCAGTCAATAAAATATACAATAGCTCAAAATTTATCAACAAAACATTCAATTCAAAATTCAAAGTGGTGGTTTTTTAGTGTTTTTTCGCGAATTTCCGCGAAATGGCCTGGCCTTTAAGGGGTTAAGAATGCAAGAAATCTCTATGGCATTAAACTCTTACGGACTTTGCAATTTGAATATCACTTTGAAGTAATATTTATGGATTTATTTAGAGCTATCGTATATTTTATTTACCGAAACACATTCCTAGAACAATAAACTATGTACCAAAACAACATCACTTGCGTTTATTTGATAAATTGATAGGTTTTTCAATGTTTTTGTGACCTACCATACTCTGACTTTGACAGTTCAAATTGCGGGAAAAAGTGACGCCGCGATCCCATAGATAATTTATTACAAATTATTCTGAGTGGCTAAAAGTATTTCGGTTACCTGTTACGTCAAGAACGAGAATGGCCCAAGCGATTCTGACCTTGTCCTTTATACAGTTTCTTTATACATAAGGGTTAAAGTCGCATTTTAAAAAAAATGTGTGTAAAATTTTTGCACAAACGGCCTTTGACGCGTTAACCAGTCCATTTCCTCATTTCTGACAAACCCAATTCTATCTCCAATTTCGATGATGCCCCTTAAAAATATCTTTCAATTTTAGTGAAAAATGACAAGGACCTATGCTACATTTATACAAAAATATTGGGCAGCAATACCTTACCGCCATTAAAAATACTGGCGTAAAATATAGTGTACCTTACAGCATAAATTGTAAAGTGTCATTTAAATGGATCGATCATTTGCACGACCCACCGGCGAAGTGATTGGATACTTTTACACACAGAGAAGAGAGATCGATGGGCATCATAAGTCAAAGTACCCGTCGTATCAGAACCTTTCATTTGACGTAGGTAAGCAGTATTTAAATGACAGCCTAATTTAGATTTCAAACTCGATCTACAAAATTCATACATTTATGGTCGCATCACGGGGCACGGGTGCTGTCGATTGAATCTTTTTTTGAAAAAATAACCCGATCGTCATTAACGGTTCGCGAATGGTTTACAATGAGCGGTTAGTTCGTAACTCCAAGTGACCAGCTTAGGAACAGGGGCTCCATCGAAACCAGAGTTAAGTTAGCCTCTCAGAATAATAATAGTACACAACTGCTAACCCTGTACAAATCGCAAGTGCGCCCCACGGTTGAATTTGGCAGCCACCTCTGGTCTGGAGCTCCAAAATACCTAAAAAAAAACCTTGACTCTGTGCAGAAACGGGCGGTCCGTTTGATAGATTCTCCCATCTTAAGACGGTCTGCAATCTTTAGAGCACAGGCGTCAGGTGGGAATGCTGTCCTTGTTCTACCGGTATTACAATGGAAGATGCTCCGAGGAACTAGCGTCATTGATCCCCTCGGCACCGGTGCATAGTCGGGAAACACGCCAAACATGCGCCCAACATTTGTACACGGTTAACATTAGTCACATGAGGTCGTTTCTATGACTCGTTCTTAAGTTCAACGGCTCGGCTGTGGAACGATTTGCCGGCCTCTGTGTTTCCTCCCTCCTACAACATGGGTCTCTTCAAGACCCGTGTTCACTCCTTCCTTTCCTCAAAAAGACCCCCCACACAGCATCTTCAAAGATGGAGTTAATGTAAAAAATCTCCTGTGTGGAGTTAATGTAAAAAATCTCCTGTGTGGAGTTAATGTAAAAAAAAAAAAAAAAAGTTCACGATTGACTTAGACTAATAGGACGTTAGAGAAATCAATTTTTATCTGTAAAATGTCTCTAAATAAAGGCATCTTTCAACAATACAAAATTTATCTCTGTTAAATTTGGGAAAGACAAAAAAAAAACCAGTAGCATTTCAACTATTTAATCTAATTTAGAACTGCTGACAATAGTTGAATGTAATTTGAGAATGTCTTTTGCACTCTTGTCTCAGTACACCAAGGGAAGTTATCATAAACTGTCGACACAAGCTTGGCCCGCTGAATCAATCGGCAAAGCCTCAATTACGTTAAGCGAGTTTACAAGCTACTTGCCGGCGAATTCACTATCCGCTAGTAAATCTGCTGTTCAGCTAGTAAGTATGAGTAAACTGAGCGAGTTGGGTGAAATGCAGATCCCGCCAATGTCAGGGAATTTAATAAAAATGCACTTTTTAGATGAGAAAAGTGTGGAGAAGATGAATAAAAAATAAATTAAGGCGCGCTCGGCAAAATTGAGGGAGATACAACCGTTCAAAGTATTTAAAATTTCACTTCGCGAGTTGATATTGACAGTCCGTTCGCCATTTTTTCATTGCTTATGTTGGATCCCAGACCTAATACAGAATTAATAGTACACCAGAATCACAAACCATGTTACTCAAACCTAGCGTAGCCGCTAAACCACTTGAAAACTGGGATGTTTTTCTTGCCTTGACGTGAGTAGGCGTTATAAAGGGGCACATTTTTTGTATCACAAACCATGTTTAGCGTATTAGGTTATGTCAAAATGGCGGGCGGACTGTCAATATCAACTCGCGAAGTGAAATTTTAAATACTTTGAACAGTTGTAGCTCCCTCAATTTTGCCGAGCGCGCCTTAATTTTTGTTTTATTCAGCTTTTCCACACTTTTCTCATCTAGAAAGTGCCTTTTTATTTAATTTCCAGACATTGGCGGGATCTGCATTCCTCCCAGCGAGTTTACTAGTGAATTCGCCGGCTAGTAGCTTGTAAACTCACTCAATGTAATCGAGGCTAAAATAAATTTCAACTTTAGAGTGATATATTGGATAACCAATGTTGCACTGATGTAATCATGAAATGTACTTGTGTCCAGAAGATTGTTTACAATATAGTTTGAGGGCCATTAATCTTGGAGCGTTGCACATTGATTTCAAATTCAATTCAGATAACCAAACTTGTGCCGATATAACGATGACATTGCATCCAAAACGCTAGGAATGATGATGTAGTCATGATGAAATTGCGTAGTTTAATGAGAATGATGATGAAAGGACGTTGTCAGTGATCATGCAGAGAAAATTATTCATACATGGTTGATGGGATAACCCTCAAACAACAATGATTACGACGACTGACAGAACAGATTATACATATAGTCTGTCAATTAAGAGTAGAAAATATTAAAAATGGAACTATAAAATTTGTAGTCTGGCAACACCAATTTTACTGTCAAATATTATTTTAAAGCGCAATGACACTGAATATATATAGAACACTAAATTTAAATCGAAGAAGCACTGTTGTTAACCTCTGGGTGGCCACGCCATTTCACGAAATTTCACTAAAAAGCACCACTTCGAATTTTAAATTGAATGTTTTGTAGATTAATTTTGAGCTACTGTATATTTTATGGACTGAAACACGTTCCTAGAACAATAAACTATGTACCAAAACAACATTACTTGCGTTAATTACGTAAATTAATAGGCTTTACGATGTTTTAGTTGAGGAACACGCATAAATTTTGACGGTTAAAAATCGCGGCAAAATGACATTTCTATATCATGGATAAAATCGTTTAAAAATATTCTGGGGTTGCAAGGTGAATGAAATTTATACGCATCTCACAGAGTAATGTTGGCACAAGCGATTCTGACCCTGTTCTTCATACAAATTCTGTACATAGAAGGGCCAAAATCGCAGACAAACAGTTTCTGGTCGAAAATTTTATTCAAATTTTCGAATTACTTTCTCGCGCATGCGCATAATACGCGCGCGCCCGCGCATCTCCGGCCCGTTAGAGGTTAAGGTACAGTGAAACCCTCTTAAGAAGTTTTCCAAGGGACCGGAAAAAACAAACTTCTTAAGCAGGAAAACCTTATATGTGGGAAAAATTGGGCCAATATTGAGCCGAGGGACCGAAAAAACTAAACTTCTTAAGCCACGAAACGTCTTAAGAGAGAACTTCTTAAGAGGGTTCCACTGTACTTACTTTGACATAAATTTGATTAAATTGTGTTTTACAAAGTGATTTGCTTTATTTAATTTAACATAAATTTGAATTTAACAGTAGGTAGAAAGGAAGAATCACTAATGGTGAGTTTAGTTACACTACTTTTAGATCTGAATGAGTTAAATATATTCAGATCTAAAGCCCGGGCATAGCTAGGTTACTTAAGCTAGTATTAAATAAATACAATATCGTTATTCTTCAATATGTTAATACAAAATTGCAAAGGTACAATATCCTATATGCAATTCTAATTTTGAGAGCAGTGGGGGTAGCTATATTGCAATGAAAAAAGTTTTTACAAAAATGTTGGTTACACAGCTTTACATTTCCACCATGAGTTATATTTTCAGAATTGCCATTTGAACAACAGTGGCGTACTCCTATGTTTTCTACTCTTATTTGACAAGCTGTATGATGCTAAATCTCTCTGAAGACCATCAATAATGACAAACATGATATGATGAAAGGATGCTGTCAATGTTCGTCCGAAAGCAGAGAACTCACTGACAACAATGAACAAAACAATATGAGGCAATTTGTTGTTGGTTGGTTAGTGACCGGATGGTATGTTTGTTTATAACAGCGGGTGGGAAGGTGAATAGAGTAGGAATTAGGGAGATGGTCTAACGTTTGCCGTTGTTGTATGTCATGCTCCGCAGGGGTGCCTTGAAGGTGGACGCCGCCTGCTGCTGGATCTGATATGCCAGTGGATGGATTTTGAAGCCATATAGTCTGAAAAAAAAAAACAATAAGATAATAAAGAAACAAGAACAAGGAAAATCAGCTTTAAAATCGTCAAATCTCAAGCTCTTATTTGCCGGAGACGGGCCGGCGTGCGCAGCTTGTGCGCATGCGCGAAATAAATATGTTTATCTGCGATTTTGACCCTTCTACGTACAGAATTTGTATGAAGAACAAGGTCAGAATCGCTTGCGCCAACATTACCCCATAAGATGGGTAAAAATTTCATTCACCTTGCAACCCCAGAATATTTTTAAACGATTTTATCTGTGACATAGGAATGTCATTTTTGCCGCGAATTTTAGCTGTCAAAATTGATGCGTGTTCCTCGACTAAAACATCGTAAAATCTATTAATTTACGTAATTAACGCAAGTAATGTTGTTTTGGTACATAGTTTATTGTTCTAGGAACGTGTTTTAGTCAATAAAATATACGATAGCTCAAAATTAATCCACAAAACATTCAATTCAAAATTCAAAGTGGTGCTTTTTTAGTGAATTTTCGTGAAAGGGCCTGGCCTTTAACCTGTCAAAGGCCCAAAAATTCCAGGAAAAATATGGAAATTTCGTAACAAAACACGATTTTGAATTTTGAATTGAATGTTTTGTTGATTAATTTTGAGCTATCGTATATTTCATTGATTGAAACACGTTCCTAGAACAATAAACTATGCACCAAAACAACATCACTTGCGTTAATTACGTAAATTAATAGGTTTTACGATGTTTTAGTCGAGGAACACGCGTCAATATTGACAGCTTCAATTTGCGGGAAAAATGACATTTCGATTCCACAGATAAAAATCATTTAAAAATAATCTGGTGTCGCCAGGTGAATGAAACTAGTGGCTATATCATCAATGATGTTGGCGCAAGCGATTCTGACCTTGTTTTCATACAAATTCTGTACATAGAAGGGTCAAAATCGCAGACAAACATTTTTATTTCAAAATATTTTTTTCGCGCATGCGCAAAAGCTGCGCGCATGAGCATTTCCGGCCGATTACAGGTTAACAGGTCAATGCATCGAGTCAAAGTTTATTAGCCCATACGCTGCATAGGTAACAGTTTCCTGCTAATAATAATATTTGGATGATTTGTGTAGGCAATTTTTGAGAAAAATCACCTCATGGCACTGTACAAATTTATGATATACTTTTACTACTAACTACAGACTAGACAAACTACAGTAGAATCCGGATATAACGACCCTCAAGGGACCGGCGAAACTTTGTCGTACTAACCGGACAACGCACAAAACAGCCGGATAATTTAAACTTGTTTTTACATGAGACACGCCAAACTCCTACGCGAGGGTTACATTTGATTCAACGGCTTCTAAATGAAGTAATACAGCACTTTTTTCTTCAATTGAAAAACACTTTCACTTCACGGAACTCATTGTGTGGAGCTTTTAACCGGTCAAAGGCCGGAGCCCCGAAACTGCGGGCCTCATATGCGCATGCGCGAGAAAATAATTCAAATATTTGAATAATATTGTCGATGAAAAACTTTTGGTCTGCGATTTTGACCCTTATATGTACAGAATTTGTATGAAGAACAGTGTCAAAATCGCTTGCGCCATCATTACTCTAGGTGGTGTTAAAAGTTTCATTCACCTAGTCACCCTGGAATATTTTTAAAACGATTTTTTCCATGACAATGCGCTGTCAGAATTTGCCGCGAATTTAACGGTCGCAATAAATGCGTGTATCGCGAATAAAACGTCGTAAAACCTATTAATTTACGTAATAAATGCAAGTAATGTGGTTTTAGTGGATAGTTTATTGTGTTGTGAACGTGTTTCAGTCAATAAAATATACAATAGCTCAAAATTTATCAACAAAACATTCAATTCAAAATTCAAAGTGGTGGTTTTTTAGTGTTTTTTCGCGAATTTCCGCGAAATGGCCTGGCCTTTGAGGGGTTAAGCTAGTCACAACAGATGATAAACTGACTGACTGAGGTCAATTGAGATTAAGGTTAAACTTCAAGTACGTTATAATCTTCGCATTCACAGATGGCGCCAATAAAATTATTTTAGGTTTAGTAATACTTGAAAAAAATCATAGATTATATATATACAACGTAATATATATACAACGTGTCCGGAAACTCGTAGTACAAGCGGGAAACTGGTGAATCTACATCACGTAGAGAACCCAAAAAACTTATTTTATTCGATCTGAGCATTTCGATTTGAATATTACTTTTTTCTATTTTTCCATTTTTTCGGCAACTAAAGGGTTAAGAAAAATTTTGAGCCCGGTTTACCCTTCGATGCATTTTATAAGACGTTACACAGCTGAAATCAACCCCCTAGTGAAAAATTTTTTCAAATTTAACCAAAAAAATTCCAACTTCGGACCCGATTTCCTCGAAAACGAAAGCTCAAATCAAAAAAGTTATATCACAAATCGACTCCTAATGTGATGTAGATTTACCAGTTTCCCGCTTATACTACGAGTTTTCGGACACCGTGTATATAGGAATCTAGGACAGAGCGATGTATCATAACCTACCTGGGAATAAACTGGTTGATGGGCCTCTTGGGCCTGTACTCTGGATGCACCATGAACACCATGTGCGGAAAGCCGGTGCCAAAGTAGGCCCCGTCGGTGTGGTGGTGCCGCGAAGACTTGGGAGTATACACGTCCATGCACTTGGGGCAGTAGCTCTTCACCATGGCTTCTCCGGGAACGTCCGAGAGACCGAGTGGCAACATCGGCTGGGATTCGCAGTAGACCCTCGGACAGTGGCCAAATTCTCCCGATTGGTATTTCTCCATCATCTGGCCGATGCCCTTGTTTGTGAGGATGTAGCGGGCGTGAATGAGGCCGTACAGCATCTCCGAGGCTTGCTCGATCAGGTCCGAGTGGTTGGGATTGTCTTCTAAATCATCATCTGGAAGAGAATTGACATAGTTACAATTAACATCTAGTACTATTGCATTTGCCGAAAAGATAGGACTAACAGAAATAGACGGAGAAGAGAAAGGTGAGGTGTTGCAAATGCTATCAAGCAGCTTTAACCCCCTGGGGGCCAGGCTTTTTACCAGAACAACACCGAAATTTCACGATCTTCAATTGAATGTTTTGTGGATTAAATTTAACCTATCGAATATTTTATTGACTGAAACACATTCCTAGAACAATAAACTATTTACCAAAATAATATTACTTGCGTAATTACGTAAATTGATAGGTTTTATGATGTTTTATTCGAGGTCACGCATCGGCATTTTGACGCGGCCGCCAAAATGACAGTTCGAGATGCCCACAGATAAAAATTATTTTAAAATTTTCTAATGTTGCAAGGTGAATGAAATTTTTACCCATCTCATAGAGAATGTTGGCGCTAGCATTTCTGACCGTGTTCTTATTCAAATTTTGTACATAGAAGGGTAAAAATCGAAGATGAAAATATTTTTTTTTCGCGCATGCGCAAGACCTGCGCACATCCCGCCCGACGAAAAATTTCATATAAATTATTCGGAGTGACCGGCTGCATTGCGGCTTTTTCTATGGTAAAGGGCGATAATAGAGCTAGCGATTCTGACCGTGTTTTTCATACACTTTCTTTATACATAAGGGTCAAAATTGCGTAAAAATTTTGATTTTTCATTTTTGTGCGCCGGCGCACAAGCGGCACAGGCCGGGTTAAATTCTTAATTTTTTTTTTTTATTATTTATTTATTACACGCCCTAGTGGGCTTTTATTATAAAATTTTACAAACTATTTGTATCAAAGTAAATACTTACAAATTTAAACAATAAAGAAAAAAATAATGACAAAAAAGGTTGCTGCAAAACACAAAACAAAATACACAGATAAAGATGTAAACAGAAACTAAGAATCCTCACGCATATAATTGAATTTAAAAGATTTTACAAAACAACATAGTAGTAGCATAGGAGTTATTTGGTAGGTACATAGGTCTATTTGTGTCTTAAAGAATAAAAATGATAGAATATACAACATTTGTACCGATTAGTTTTAAGATGAAATACGTCGCCCAGATTAGAATATTTATTTCCGAGACTATAAAGTCTCGGAATCGGAGAATTTTGATAAGCTAGTGTCCTGGTGTTATTGAAGTAGAAGGGTAACAAATGTCGGCATGATTTTTTGGGAACATGGATATTGATAAATTGAAGTAATTCAGGACAGTCAATTTTGTAAAGCAGTATTTTATGTAATAGTATTAAATCTGTACTTATTCTTCTTTCTGAAAGTTTCAATAGAGACATTTTATCCAGGAGGTAATTGTAATCAATGTTTTGTATAGGAATATGCAATTTATAGTTTATAAATGATAAGTTTATAAATATGATGGTCTCTCACCAGGGAAGTACGAGTAATACTATAACATGGTACTCCGTCACTAATCTGCCACCCCTCTTAATCACAGAGGATGTGTGTCCAATTAATGTGTCTTTAACTTTTAGACGCCCAGTGGTCCCATACGGGACTGCAGATTTGCGTCGTTCAATGCCCAATGATCCCATGCGGGACCAGTGATTATGGTGTGAATATTTCACAAAATATGCCTGGGCAATGAGCTACCTTTACTACACGAGGCGCACAAGCGTTTAAAGGAACCTTTAGATGCCCAATGGTCCTGTACGGGACCGCTGATTATGGTGCGAATATTTCACTAAAATGCTTGGGCAGTGAGCTACCTTTATTGCATGCGGCCATCGATATAATAACAATACCAATCCCAAAGTGACACCACCTACGAGAAATTTCATAATACAACTACCCATCGAATTCTGTTGCATCTAGGGTTGCCATCTGTCCGGCTTTAGCCGGACATGTTTGGCTTTTTTTGGTCGTGTCCGGCTAAATATTTATATGTCCGGCCTGTCCGGCTTTTGTTAGGCTTTTTTGGTTTGCGCGGGTTTTATCTTCCGAACTTCTGAAATTGGCGGAATATTACTTTCAAAGAGTTTTCTCTTTAATAAACACCCATTGTATAATTTAAAAATGACATGTCAAGGATTTTATTAAATGATTTCCAAAGAAAACGACTTTTGGATAAAGTAGGTGAAAATGCCAAATGTACAAAACGGTAGATTTTTGTAATTTTTGAATAATTTAGAGAAGTCGAGATTTCATTTTAATTTATGTTTTTCGTTTTTTGTCCCCAAAGATAAATATGTTTCATTTTATATCTATTTAACGAAAAATTATAGTCAACTGTTTAACCAGAAAAAAAGTTATATTTGTTTGTTTTATAAGTTTAGTATGCCTACAGACAGAAGACTCAATATTTTGTTATTTTGTTATTGACATTATATTCTATACAAATGTCAACTGATGACAAGGATAAGACGGATTAATGATTGTTGTTATTAAATTGGTTAATGCGTGATTAATAAACAACTGTAACTTGTAACAGATTTTTTATTATTATGGATAAAAGTTATGTCCAAAATCATGTATGTACGTCCGGCTTTTAGGGTAAAATGTCCGGCCTTTTAGAGCGCAGAGTCAGGCTTTTTTATTTTAGAAGATGGCAACCCTAGTTGCATCTCTTGCCTGACGTAGTTGTTTTGCTAGGAAGGAATTAAACATTCTTTATCAAATGTTATTTTTCTCGATACGCTGCCTCGAATTCATATGTCATGTACATATTTTTTAGATATTCATATAACTAATTAAATTGTTAATAATAAAGTCCGCAATAACGCATACCTAAAATATTTCTCACTGCCTGAAATTTGTGTTTTAAAAATAATCTTCACAAAGCTATTTATTCCGTTGCCGCAAACTTGCTGGAAAACAAATTAGCTCCACGCAGATCAACTAAAGGTATAAACCAATGCTTCTTGCGATCTGCGACTGTGAGATAATGGACTTTCTTTTTGATAAATGTTTCGTAAACCAATATTTTTGATTCCGGTGTCATTTTTAAGACCTACATGCCTTGTCTAGATATACTTGGTCGAAGCATGCGGCGCACGGGCGTTCAAAAGTTATTTGAGTCGATATCGATCTTTTGAAAAATTTCAATTTTTTGGTTTAAAGTTAACGTGTCATATTTATGCTTGCGAGAAGGCTCCTTTTTTGTAAACTTATTCAAATAAAAAACGTGACAGAATGAAAGGAATAGAAACACATGCATTAGTTGCTAGAATACACAGAGGACTAACCGAAACATCCTAAAACAACAATGATTAACCCTGGCGACTGGTAAAATGGTCGGCTCTTGGTACAGTAACCGAGTGTGTCCAGTAAGATAACCTAAAAAGCCCGGTACTCGAGTCTAGGCAAGTGGGAGAGTACTGAATTTGATGTACGAATACTAGCAAATTATAGAACTTGATTATTAATATTAAAAGGCAAGATAGAGGGTCGCCGAGGGCCTGGTAGGAGACAAATGTCTTGGCTGCGAAATATTAGAAGTGTGGAGAAGCTATTCTGGGTAGCACAAGATAGAGATACATTTACCAGAGTGATCACCAACGTCAGGGGGACCTGATAGGGGACCTGATAGGGGACCTGATAGGGGACCTGATAGGGCACACGGAGAAGATTGTGCTTTTAACTACTAAAAATAACAGTGGATTAAATTAGTTGTCTATTACAGAGACACTACTGTACTATGTCCCACACTACAATGTGTGGGTGGTGTGCCCAAATTAGATTCAAATTTACTTTGGGTGAACTTAATAAAACTGTTTCAAATATCCAAACTCTTGAACAGATAACAACCAATTTCTTTTTTTTTACATTAACTCCACATAGGAGGCCCTGAGGAAAATAATTTCCCTCAGGGAGTATGTCATCTGAGATGCTGTGTGGATAGTCTTTTTGAGGAGAGGAAGGAATGAACATTGGTCTTGAAGAGACCCATTTTGTAGAAAGGAGGAAACACAAACGCCGGCAAATCGTTCCACAGTTGAGCTGTTGTACACAAGAACGAGTCGAAGAAATGACCCATGTGACAATTGTCAACCGTGACTACGCACCGGTGCCGAAGGGATGACGCTAGTTAATCAGATCATCTTCCATTGAAATACCGGTAGAACAAGGACAGCATTCCCACCCGACGCCTTTGCTCGCACAGAGTCAAGGGTTTTTTTTCAGGTAATTTGGGGCTCCAGACCAGGGTGGCTGCCAAATTCAACCGTGGGGTGCACTTGTGATTTCTACAGGGTTAGCATTGGCCTGTCTGGCCTATGAAGTCGACGGCCTTATGTAATTTGGATAACTATTTACAATCAACTCTGAAGTCAAAGAATTTTGACTGGACACCCAGGTGGAAAGAGAAAGTGGGAAGACCCAGACTGAGGTGGGAAGACGAAGTAAGAGGGGATGCAGCACAGCTTCTCCAGGTACCAAATAGGAAGTCAGCCGCTGAGGACAGGAGGAGTTGGAGGCGACTGTTGCAGGAGGCCAAAGCTCGATATGGGCTGTAGCGCCATCGAAGAAGAAGAAGAAGATTTACAATCAACTCTCCAAACATATATAAAGAAGAATAGATAAACTTTCCAAATCGCTGAACACGCTTTACAAATATTCTTTTGAAAAAACCTTTTGGTTCACCTTAATTTTCAAGGTAAATATTTACTATTTAGATAAACTCTTAATACGCATTATTAACAAAAACAATACTTCATTTCAACAAAATTACTGTAAACAATTGTAAAATTACCAGAAATGGACAAAAATGCGTTAACATAGCAATTCCATTCAAATTTATACTATGACGTTACATACTATTAGACGAGGGGTAGAAATCTCAAAGTGGGAAGACAAAGGCAAGACAATTGCACCGGTCTCGAGTCTCGATATCTAGTACTTTAGTACTAAACTGCTACGCGTCGAGTAAGGTTGCGTCTTACCAGTAAGTAAATTGCATTTTAAAAAGTGCCAAAATGCCCTCCTGTGTGATGAGAAAATGTTTCAATTACACGGCAAATAATAGTAAAGGCGAATGAATAACATTTCATTTGTAAGTACACGCAAATTACTTAATATTATCGATTATTATAAATATTACAATTAATTTTCATGTTTCCCGCTCGCGGTTTTACACGTCATTAGAGAAAATTCAAGTCCTACTAAAGTAAAGGGTCTGGACGTGCAACAGCCAAATTTCTGTTGCTGAGTAAACTTCACTGTTTTAAAGTAGACTAATCAGCCTAAACACTGTTTATTTGTTTGCTTGCGGTAAAACAACACATAAATCAGTAGTTTTAACAAGTTTTGATGACAATAGTCACCATTTGAAAACTGTCATTGCCTTATTGTATTTATTGCATAGCTCGACATATCAAACTCCGACAGGCAGCCGGACCTTTTATTTTAGTGGGCCTCAAGAAAAGGAGACAGCGAACGTTCCATCAAAAAGTGACAAGCAATACGCCGCCCGCTCATATATCCATGTCATTCATACACACACATTATTTGATTGTCTATCTTTATCAAATAGGAATAAACTTTTGAATTAAGAAATTATACTGAAAATCGCTGAAAACAAAAGAGTGTTCCTTACTTTCCACTTTATATTGTGAGTATATGAGACTATGGCGAGTCTATTTATTTATATAACGTCATTGAATTTATAAGGATAATCTTGCGGCCATTTTGAATATTCACAGAACTATTTTCCTTCTTCAACGTAACATTCTTTTATGGTAGACCAAATAGAACGAAATTGGAATAAAAAGATTAAAATAATAATAATGGATTGTTTGCTATAATACATTTTTACCATTTCCAGTAATTTTTCCCTGCAGTAATTATTAATTGAAACGAAGCATTGTTTTTGATAATATAGAGAATATTCCTAAATATTTATCAATACAGATTTTGACTGAAATGATACGAATGAAAGTTTGACATGATAAGATCGAATAACAATATCGAGTGTTTCGGAAGATCTTTAAATATTGGTATATTTTAAAGAATTAGGCAAGAACCTTAAAACCAGGGTCGTATCAAACTTTGGAAATACCTGCCTCATTGTTAAGAATTTCACCAGGGAGAATGTCTACTTTAAGTGGTTAGTTAATCAACACGATGAGAGAATTTAATACGAAAACGCTCACTAATTACCAACATAAACAACTCTAATTAATTTATTACTATTGTGTCACACATTTTGCATAATTCAACTGGTGAAAAACAATTTCAAACTGTAATATTCGATGGAACAATGCGAGGGAGTAACAGTTTTGATGTATTATGATTTTATGGAAACAAGAAATCAAATTCTTACCTGGTTCTAGATCCAATATCATATCTAATGCTTGTCTGTAGTGAGGAACTTGTTCATTTAGGCCTGTAAGGTTAAATTTATCCTGGATATAGTCTTCGTCCACCTAAAACAGAAACGAAAAATGGACGACGTGAAACCAAAATGTCATTGAGGAAATAAATTGAACACGAAACGGCAGGGCGAAATTATAACAGTACCTCGCAAAAGAACTCGTTTCCGCGCAGACCACAAAACCAGGAAATCCATGATACTTCCTCTGAGCTGCTCATCTTTCTGAAAAAATAACAGGTATTGACATAAACTAACACACAGATCCGACAATCACACCGCCGACCGATGTATTTATATTCGCTAATTTGAAGTCAAAATGGACACATTGGGATTATATTTTTTATTTCATTACACTTTAAATTATTCGAAGAACGTATTAAGATGATTTTTAATGTTTAAATACGCGTAAAACTACTTGTTTTTGTATAAAATATCGCCACCTTTTGGTTCCCTGATTAGCCACGCTTATCTTTACTCCTGAAGAGAGCCGCTAAAGAAGACAGTTGAGTTGCGCAATGTCAGATTGTACCGGAACATGTTTTGTACTACGTGAGTCAAATTAATGTTTCATGAATTTCATGGTTGCCAACTTGAGGATAAGTAATGTTTTTTTAATTAGTGAAAACCCTTTTACTACGACAATAAATAGTAGAAAATTATTTTTTTTAATTAATATATTTTCCTACAGATTTCACTCACTTGAATACCCCAAAACATTATACATAGTGCAGTCTGTAAAGTTATTTTATGTATAAATTAGGTACTATGAATAACTATTATTGTGCTTTACTCAACTACTAAAAATAACAACGGATAAAGTAGTCGTCTATTACAGAGACAGTACTGCATTATGTCCTAACTACAACAAGCCTTTACATGAGAAATAATAGCCATTGTGTTGTTCATCGAGTTCCAAATCACAACGGTGCTAAAGAAGTTTTCACTTCAAAAGTGACGTTCTTATTGTAACTGTAATACGTGTTTTTAAAATAAAATATTGCCTAAGGGAACGTACCCATACTACGTTACCAACTTTTTGCAATTTTTAACCCCCCCCCCCCCTGGTGACCAAAAACCTAAGCCCGCCGCCGCTCATTTGTACCAAGCGTGACATTTTGAAGACCCCCCCCCCCCTAAACGTGTCACGTAGTATGGGTACGTTCCCTAATATGTATTTATATTGTTAGTTCAGGAAAAAATATTAACCTTAAATTCGATTGGAACTCGCGTGGCGCACACAGTAAAAATGTTAAATCTTTATGTTTTAATTTATTTATTTGAGTAAGTCTATCCGTCTATGTAATGTATAAATAAGCCTACAAGAATGTTTGAATATGTTATATTATGCCTTTGCTTATGTATATGCCTATGAGTATATTGAATATGTTATACCCATCTATCTATTTTATATCTTTATATTATCATAAACACAAATATTATTCTTCTATCTCAATTTTTATATTGTATTTTTTCGTTACATTTATGCTTAATTATTATAAAATTAATCTACGGAGAAACTGCTGGGTGTTCATTATAATGAAGAAGAACAAAATCAGAGTGTGCAGTTCACACGCGGTAGAAGTGAAACCTTCAGAAAACTAAAGTAGTCAAGAGCGGGGAGGCTACAAAGCACCGCACAAAGAGGAGACCGATAGGCTACGAAGTACCGCACAAAAAGGAGACCGATTATCTCATTCGCTTGCTGGCTAAATCCTATAAATATATGTATTTGCCTCTTTTTGTGTCGTTTTGTCGTATTTAACAAGGTTAGATCATCGAGGGGATAGGGCGGTGATTAGCTAAAAATTCGTAACGTAGTTAGAAGTCCATGTTCCACTGGGAGATTTGAATTAACCGCAATACAAGTGGCAGTGTTTTACTTCAAACTACATCGCGCGTTCGAAATTTCGAAGGCGGCCTGACGATTTTTTTTTTAAAGACCCGTTTGAGCTAACCTTGCATTTTCTAGGGTTCGTAGAACCTAGAGTTTTAAAAAAAGTACTTACCTTCTTTATTGCCTATGGTTGAAATGAAAAATACCTATGGTATTTTAATAAATCCGTTAAGTTGCACTCGTGCGTGCTTGAAAACCAAGTTGGGCAAGTTGGCCAACCTTTCAATTGAAAATCTTCTGGTGTGCGTCGTCGTCCGTTTTCGAAGTAAAGGAGCTCGTCGCCGTACATTTTTAAAGTACGACAGAAAACTGTAAGTTTACTAAAATATTTCTCTTTATTGATTAATTACTATTTGAACTCCTGTCTTTTCTCCATGTTTGCAGTATTTCATGATTTTAAGAGTGTCAAATAATCGGTAACGATTTCTAAAAGGTAACATGGCGGACGGCCAATTGATGTTTTGTCAACCGCGTTTGTCAATTATTTATGTCGCATTCTATAAATGTGCGTTTATTTCAGATTCCATACAACATGTCCAGATTCCGCGAATGGGACGTTCAGTGCAAGGTGTACGTCGGCAACTTAGGCTCGTCCGTAATCAAACAAGACATTGAGAACTCTTTCAGCAAATACGGACCTTTGAGAAATGTTTGGATCGCCAGAAATCCGCCCGGTTTCGCTTTCGTCGAATACGACGACCCCAGAGATGCTGAAGATGCGGTCAAAGGTTTAGACGGAACGTGAGTTAAACAACGCAATACATTTAATTACGCTACATACATACTTGTTCAATAATTATTTTAGTAAACTTCTACTTGAAGGCTGTTTGGTGAGCACTGTAAAATTCAAAATGGCCTATGGTTTTTCCGACTAATTTGATAAATGAATACGCGTTCCTTTACATCGACCGATTTGTGAAATTGAGTTTGCTGAAAACATCTGTAAGATTATATAAGTTCACATCCAGCGAATATCTTATATATTATTGATATTATGATTATTTTTAACTTTGAACATTTTCCTAAAATTTTCTTTGCATCCATGTCAGAAGTTTATATGATGATCCAACATTCTTTGATAGGAATTGCCGTCTGATACACATCTGATGATCCTTAATCTTTCTGATTTACAACTGACATGAAATTAACTTGAATTTATTATTTATAATATCCATTATATTATAATATCTAAGGAGCTGAAAAAATGTAATGCATCATATATTGCGACTGATAATATGATTTGCTGGGGTTCAGTCCACAATGGAGAGCTTTTACCAACCCTGGTGTGCGGCAGAGGAAGAATACAAGTAGACTGAATACCGCAGAAATCATAACTCTTAGAAATCATAATCATAACACCATGCATGACCTTGTTACACATGTGAAGAATACATAAAGAAAGAGTAGCGTAGACAGTTTGGGCAGAGTTGTGTGAATGTCTAACCTCTTATGCTTACTTCTTATATTCGAGCAGATTTACCAGTTTCCTGCATGTACTGAGTTTCCAAATACTGTATATGTATATATATATATACACCATAGACATCCAAATTCAATAGACCAGAAATAACAGGTGAGGGGAAAAATCAACTATGGCGGTACGAAGAGGGGAAGATGACTGTCATTGGTTGAAAAATTAATCTGACAGTATATAGGCATCTCGCATTATAATATCATCATTTAGTTCTTAAAAGCAAAATCTGCTTTGAATGAATAGACCTTTTTACATGGGAGCGCGAATTGCTTGCCACGATAATAAAATATTTGCGTAGGCCAAATGTACACCCCAAAAAGATTCGCCCGTTTTCACATAGCAATATTTTTTTGCCGTGTTTAGTTAAGACACTTTTACAAATGTTTCATAATTTACTTACCCCTGTAACCAGCGACGAGCACACTAAGGAACCGCCCACATTTATGTGCACACTGATATGTAGGTATGTTGTATAGCACAAGCTACTGTTTTGGCGTGTTATTTTTTCGTTAAATGTATAGATGTTAGCTTCGCGCTGCCCACGGCAAGAATGATGACGTCACACATTTTAGATTCAAGCGATTCTCTATCCCCTCCACATGGGGCGAACTGGCGCCAAGGAGGAGCTCCAGCCGGTTCCATGGCGAGGGGGAAATAATACGTTTTTATCACTTAGGGCAGGTCCAGATATATTCATATGTCCGTGATATACACGGTGTCCGGAAACTCGTAGTATAAGCGGGAAACTGGTAAATCTACATCACATTCGGAGTCGATTTGTGATATAACTTTTTTTATTTAAGCTTTCGTTTTCAAGTAAATCGGGTCCGAAGTTGGAATTTTTTTGGTTAACCTGTCAAAGGCCAAGTACTCGAATATGCGGGCCCACATTGCGCATGCGCGAGAAAATAATTAAAATATTTGAAATAAATTGTCTGTGAAAAACTTTTGGTCTGCGATTTTGACCCTCATATGTACGAATTTGTATGAAAAACAGTGTCCAAATCGCTTGCGCCATCATTATTCTAGGTAGTGTTAAAGATTTCACTCGAATTGCCACACTGGATTATTTTTAAGACGATTTCTTCTATGACGATGCGCTGTCGCAATTACTGCGTATATCGCGAATAAAACGTTGTAAAACCTATTAATTTACGTAATAAATGCAAGTAATGTGGTTTTAGTGGATAGTTTATTGTGTTGTGAACGTGTTGCAGTCAATAAAATATACCATAGCTTAAAATTTATCAACAAAACATTCAATTCAAAATTCAAAGTGGTGGTTTTTTAGTGTAGTTCCGCGAATTTCCGCAAAATGTTCCGGCTTTTGACCGGTTAAATTTGAAAAAAAATTTCACTAGGGGGTTGATTTCAGCTGTGTAATGTCTTATAAAATGCATCGAAGGGTAAACCGGGCTCAAATTTTTTTTTAACCCTTTAGTTGCCGAAAAAATGGAAAAATAGAAAAAAAAATAACATTAAAATCGAAATGCTCAGATCGAAAAAAATAAGTTTTTTGGGTTCTCTACGTGATGTAGATTCACCAGTTTCCCGCTTGTACGAGTTTCCGGACACGTTGTATAATAGAAACAAGGGGAGATATATGGAAATGTGCCGACTCGCTAAGCTATGGCCAAACTGCACACACTTATCAGATTGGCTATTCTCGATTTTTTTTTTTTTGATTCTACGGATTCTTTCGTAATCCTCTAACTAACTAGGGCTTTGCAATGCCCTTTCATGTTCTAACTAACTAGTTTTACGGCTCATTCGGCCTTATAACTATTACCTTCTGACGGTGATTATTTACTTTACATTAATGTCATTGCGAGGAAAAAGTCTTTCCTGGTTGTGTTACACTGTTGTGTTGTGCGTGTTTTTATACTAACATTTCTTGCATATCTCTCTTGTTTCTATTTTCTATGTTTAGTTGAAGTTTTGTGGTTTTTTAACATTTAAAAAAAAATTTGTTCTATAATATAAGTATTGCCATACTAAAGAAATTTTTTTTCAGCCGAATTTGTGGCAACAGAATTCGAGTAGAGATGTCCTCTGGAGGAAACAGGAGGGGTCCCCGAGGAGGTGGTGGCGGCGGTGGAGGCAGAGGTCGCCGCTATTCAAGGTTACTAATCAATTTTATTTACTTTACACTGGCAACATTACAAGTTTACAACATTACCACCCCTTCAAATTCAAATGTCGATTCCAACAAATATGTATGGGAAGACATTTTTTTATGTTAATCTTTTGGCTATATTGCACTCTTCTTCAAATTTGATATTCTAACCTGCAAAGCCGGATTGTTTCATCAGAGGTATAAGTTAAGTCGAGGTTTAGCTAAATCCATATTGTTATCTTATTGCGATTCTTTTCACATGGACGGAACATTCTATGTTAACGAGCGATTCTCTGCCAGTAAAATTAGATAAAACTGATGGGTCGGGAGGAATGCAGATCCTGCCAATGTCTGGAAATTAAATAAAAAGGCACTTTCTAGATGAGAAAAGTGTAGAGAAGCTGAATAAAACAAAAATTAAGGCACGCTCGGCAAAATTGAGGGAGGTACAGCCGTTCAAAGTAGGTATAAATAAAATTTCACTTCGCGAATCGATACTGTCAGTCCGCCCGCCATTTTAAAAGACGTATAAATCTGTAATCTAAAAACTACCTTAAAGTTGGTAGCACTCGTAATCGTCCTAAAGAAAGTGCCCCTTTATAACGCCTACTCGCGTCAAGGCAAAAAAACATCCCAGTTTTCAAGTAGTTCAGCGGCTACGCTAGGTTTGTGTAACATGGTTTGTGATTCTGGCGTACTATTAATTCTGTTTTTCATAATTACGCGCCTTGTCATTTATCCCACGAAGTCCGCTTCAATCGTATCTAGGTTTGTATTAGGTTTGGGATACCAACATAAACAGTGAAAAAATGGCGAACGGACTGTCATAATATCACTTCGCGAAGTGAAATTTTAAATATTTTGAACGGCTGTATCTCCCTCAATTTTGCCGAGCACGACTTAATTTCTTTTTTATTCAACTTCTCTACACTTTTCTCATCTAGAAAGTGCCTTTTTATTAAATTCCCAGACATTGGCAGGATCTTCATTTTAGCCGATGGGTCAAGTTCAGTGATTGAAGAGGACCATTGTAATCCCAAAAATGTTCATAATTTCGGCTGATGACAATATCTAATGATAGGTTCAAACAACTAGTACTGTACTCTGTTCAATCATTTAAAATTATTATTTTTTACTCTACCTTATTTACGTGGCATATAAGTGATTTCAACTTTCAAAAATCATATCTCCAAATTTTAATATAGTGACTTACAAACTGCTTAGTGTTAGAGAGGCATTGAATGCACTTATATTGAACCGCTCATAAAAAAAATATATTAACAAATCGTTAAATTTATAAACGCATGATTTCTCAGTATTAACGTATGTAGTATCTTTTTGGAGAATATTAAATATTATCACTTTTATACAATGTGTACAGTCTAGTTCATAACCGCAGGCAAACATTTAATTTCGAACATGCATTTTTTTATACAACATGTAAATACATGATTTATTAAAAAAAAAAATTTCAATAATTTCAGTTCGTGAAATGTCGGTAACAAATAATTTAGAAAAGATGAGACATTAAAAAGTGAAAATACTAAAATATCTTTGTGATTACTCAAAAATGCGCGTGAACGTTTGAAATAATTTTAATTAATTTAATTATCTTAAAGTACCTAATTAAAATTTAAAATATAATTAATTAACAATAATAAATTAATTTAATTATCTTAAATTAATTAAAATTTTAAAATATCTCTTTATAAATTGGACAAATTGAACATTTGAAGATGTTTGCAAATTGGATAAAAATGCTACAATGGTTAACCCTTAGCAGAACTTTTGACTTTTTTTTACTTCAAAATTTTTAACTGAATGGTAAAAATGTCATTTCATAAAAAAAATTAAGTTTTTGACAACGGCAAATATTTGGCAGTATTAGTTACTTCAATGTATATGTGTTATCACTGGGATACCAGTGATACCACAATAGAGAACTCCAGTCCAATTTTTTTTATTTTTTTTTATGAATAATGAATGACCTTCTCACTTAAATAACTGCGTTTTTGTTTTTATTTTTAGAGTTAGTTTTAATAGTTAAAATAATTGCCAAAGTTTTAATTTTTTGAGACCCCCCGGAAATATGGTAAATGGTGTGACGTCATCACTCCCGAAAAATTAGTATGGGATTGGGCAATCAGCTGATCTACTGCCGCCATTTTGAAATCCGTTGTTCCGTTGTTCGAAGTATTCTCCCTAGAAGAAGCATTACTTTTTTCATTAATTTTTTTTTTTTTTGCTGTAGTTTTTCAATATTTTAAATAATAGAGATAAACTAATAGAGATGCCTCTATTTTTGATACTGAATTATTTAGGCTTAAATATTGTTTCAATAAACACTACAACTAAATCTCTATAAACAGTACGAAATAAAGAATAACATGAAATGTTGTTAATACTGATGGCTTGTGCCATACCTACATGTCAATTGATTTCAATACAATGTGATACAATGACTGGTGACGCGTGACGAAGTCATAATATTTTTTTACTGGAGTTCCTTATTCCGCTAAGGGAACAATATTAAGTTTTAATAAGTCAGGTACGCCTCACACGTCATTATATATGTCTGGTAATGTTGTAGGTAACTTGAAAACAAGCTTATGGGTCTGAGCGGTTAAATGTTCAGAACAGAGTTCAAACAATAGAATTTTGGATAAATCTAGGCTTACGTTATACCTCAAATGAAACATGCTGGCGTGAGGACTTGCCACAACTCTGTGCACAAGCCCAATGTGATCTTTATTACTAGAAATGTGCTATTTTACATTCAAATGTATGAATACAGTTGAACCCTGTATTATTAATTATGTAACCGAACATTTTTACACAATTTAATCATTTTTCCCTACTTAAAGTTTTGTAATGTTCTCTTACATGAGCAAATATCTAAGTATTGTAAAAAATTATCATAGTAAAGTGATGCAGCTTTTCAAGATAATTTGAAAAAATACACTGGTCCTTTTATGGTATATTTACACTTTACCCCCCCATATTTATGACTCTTTAAATTATAACATTTTTTAAAACTGTTTTGCGATCAGGTAAATTTAAAATAAATATTTATTACTTATGATAAATAATATAAGGAACAAAATGTGGAAAGAAGAGTTGGAGGCTTCTACAGGAGACTTGGGAAGATGGAGTATAGGGTTGTGTAGTCCGGTACGTATGACTGGATAAAGTCGGTGTTCTTAGAAGTCAATAATTATTTTATAATAGGTTGGTGCATTTTGTGTTTTGTTAGAATGCTGGCGTGAATTTAGTTTTTCATTAAACTTCTTACTGGAGAAATGCTAATTGTTGGTACATAGAACTTGTTTTTTTTTTTATAGTTTATTTTTTTAATATGTGAAAAGGTAAAGTAATGTGCATTATAGGTTGGCAATGTTTGAATTGTGATTGAACTCAGAATGAATGAAGGGAGAGAGGCAGATTTTGAGGTACTCAACCTAATGCTGTGTTTTTACTTGTGAGTCGAACCAAAAATCATGGAAATGGTTCGGTCCTTTCCCATGATTCATGGTTTGGTACGTGCTTCGGCTCACAAGGGAATATGCAGCATTAGATTTATGTATTCAAAAAATTCCAGATGTCAATTAGCATTACTAGTTATATCATTCTTTTACTTCCTAAATTTTTCTAAAAAATCTTAATTTTTCACAAAAGGAATTTTTTTTTTTCAAGATTTATAAATGAAATATCAATTTTACAGTCCGTATAGTTCAGACAAAATAGACAATCATGTTTGCATTAATTCCTAACAAGCTGGATTTTTGTATAGGTCTTAAATATGTCATTACGTAGACCACCATTCAGAATTGAAACATTACTTGAAGTGGCTTCTGCCGTGTTTGGTGACCAGATCTGAATAGCCAGGTACTTATCCACCTTCCTCTTCCCTATCTCCTTCCCCTCCCCACTGCCTTCAGCCTCACAACATACCCCAATTGGGGATGCCATAGTCCCACTGGCTCCAGACGGGAGCAGTAGGGACTCTTGTGCAGTATTCATGTAAAAAAAAAAAATACTAATTCAAAGTCAAAGGTTACAAATTTTCGTTTTTTGCGTACATCTCTAAAACGGTGAGAGCTACTGGAAAAATGGACGAATGAAAGTTTGTAGATCGTAAAATTCTCTACAAAAAAGGTATCAGTACTTCTTTCTCCCTACAAAACACCATTCTCGAGTTATCGCAATTTCAGATCATAGATATGCACACATTTTCCCCACCACCTTTGAGATAGTGCTTTTTTAAACGTGATTTCCCCCTATGAGTGCATATTCGTATTTTCTAGGTTTGAAATCGAAATAACCAGAACGATGCTTTGTAGGGAAAAAAATATTGATATTTTTTTGTAGAAATTTTTACGATCTACAAACTTTTCCTTATCTATTTTTTCGGTAGCTCTCACTGTTCAGAGATTTATAAAATTTGTGACCTTTGACCTTGTGATAAAAAACAACGCACAAGCAGGATCGATGGGGAACTTTGACATAGCATTTGTAATGACATATTCAAGACCTGTACAAGAATCCAGCTTGTTGGAAATTAATGCAAACTCAGTACTTTTTTTCGTCTATTTTGTCTGTGACTAATAGATTGTGGTATTAATGTATTATGAAGGTTAGTTGATGGGGACCTAAACCTGACCTAGTAGTGAGAGTGTTAGAGGGCATTGAGGAACGGATGCCGGTAGAGCAGAGGTAGAGGTAGTGAGCAAGTAGTGGAGCGGGCAGGAACACCAACTGAAGCGAGCATTTTGTATTTTTCAGATATAATTCAATGCCAGATAACCCAACTCCAATCTCTCCCAACCGCCATCACTACTACTACCACTTGTTTCCACCGTGAAACACTCGTTAGTGTTTGCTACGCTCTGCGCTATCCTCCGCTACTGCAATAAGACAGTCGGCCGCCCGCGCCCGCCCCGCCCCCTCGTGTCTCTGTCCGGCCTCTAACGGCCCAACCACAGCAACCAACCGCAACCAACCGACATTACTACCAACTACAACCAACTCTACCAACCAACCTGTCTCATTCTCATACTCCGAACCATCTGCTTCGGTATGGTCCCATCTTTATTATGGTCTCTTTTCTCATTCATTCATACTACTGTTGTTTATTACTGTTACTGTTGCCGACTTCTTTTATCCATTCAGGTGGGTGAGGATTGTGTGCTTCTACCACCACTCCAACAGTTAAACCTTTGTCACAAAACATAACATCAATAGATGCCTGTTTGGAAAGTAACCAAAACTACAGCTCTACATTATTTTTTAACATAGTCGTTGAAATTCGAGCTTTCAAATTCCTTCTGCATACAACTCAGCCACATGGGAATGTAGCCAATTTGTCGCAGCATTTTGAAGTTATTCATCGTTATCGAGTGCTGGTATCCAAGCTACTTCTTCATGCGCGTGAACATGTGGAAATTAGTTAGAGCCAAGTCTGGATTGTACAGGGGACGATCCGTGTTGTTCACTCATATGAATAAGTGACTTGGGACCCAATTCTTCAATAACAATGAAATTCTCTACAATGCTATGACGGGTTGGCTACATTCCCGGGTGACTAAGTTTCAGGTTATTACAGATTAGAAATTTGTTAACATTGTTTTTGAGGTTTGATGATGTCACTGTCCAGTCAATATAGGATTTCACCGTGGAATGAAATGGAATAAGCTGAAAATTTGTATAAACCTTTATTTTAGCATTCTAAATGTTGCCTCAAAAGTCTCATAAGGTCTTGTGAGCGTCCTTAGATATTCAAGGTCAGAGGTTGCGAAAATCAGTTTCTTTTGGAAATAGCTCGCTTCCTTTGCCTTGAACAGTATTTGCATTAATTATAAAAATTGTAGAGTATAAAATTCTCTACAAATTTTGTCTTAAATATTTTTTTATACGCTTAACCATTTTTAAGATAGAGCGCGAAGAGTGCGGAGCGCTCAGTCATACATATCGCAAGATCAGTCTCTGGGATTTGCGATTTACATTGTGCTATATATGGCAGGGCAAATTTATATTCTACAACTTTTATAATGAATGCAAATACAATTTGAGGAAAAGGAAGAGAGATATTCCCAAAAAACTGATTTTTGCGACTTTTGACCTTGAATATCTAAGAACACTCACACTTTTTGCGAGACTTTTGAGACAACATTTAGAATGCCAAAATAAGGTTTATTCAAATTTTCGGCTTATTTCGAGGTTGACCCCCTTTTTAGCTTATCTGACTGGACTATTATATACTCAACATAAGATAGACATTCATTGTGCATCTCATGAACATGCAGTATTTTCAGTTTGTCAATCTGCTTGTTACCTTTTCAATAAAGGTTTATTTTCTGTTGAATACAACTGTATATGTATTGCGGAGTAAATCAACAGAAATTGTATATGTAAAGTTCAAGGATATGGTGCCAATGTCCCTGCCCTGGTGGGAACTAGGCTCAGATACCCGGGGAGACGCACTGTAGAACCAGAAGACCTAGCCACATATCCAATAACAACTCTGGTGAACTTTATTAAAGGGACTGGGTTATTGTTAAAGGATTGAGGTAAAATGGCCAAGTGCTCACGGGAACTAATCGTAAACCGTCTCTCCTAAAAAAATGTTTGAGGAAATTCCTTTCAAATTGTTTTGATACTTATATTACTTTAAATATTGCAATAATAATTTACTAAGTCACCTCATTATCCCTTGAGGAATTAATCACAGTTTATAGAATAAACATAGGCCTCTGATTCTACACCCCTCGTTAATTCTTGCAAATGTTTTTGTAGTTTTGTAGAGACAGAAATAGGTATTAATTATGAAGGGTGATACGTTTTATGTCAAAGGTTTCTCTTGGAGTAAGTAGCGGAAGCACACAATACTAATGTTGTGTATGGCCTCCAAATCTGGACCACTAATAATATAATTAACTAATTGTTGTTACTCCCCCCCCCCCATTTTATTGTTTCAGTATCAATTATTATTATTATTTATCCTTAATAAATATATCTAGTTTTGTTGTTTTGGCTATGAGAAGATGGTGGGTATGAAATTTGTAGTATATTCATCGTCCAATTAACGTAAAAAGTATTTAAACAATTTCAGCGTTAATCTGACGATGGGTATATCTGATGATTTTTTTTTCTA
The DNA here is from genome assembly GCA_917880885.1 of Limnephilus marmoratus. Lineage (NCBI taxonomy): Eukaryota > Metazoa > Arthropoda > Insecta > Trichoptera > Limnephilidae > Limnephilus > Limnephilus marmoratus. Next base: position 11,881,232 of record OU862930.1, on the reverse strand, counting down.
TAGTTGAAATTTCAACATTTTTATTAAAAAGGAATTCATTTCTGAAGTGTGATTATTTTTTTTATATTGGATTGATTTTGATCCGAAACTGGACTTGCATTAATTTCTACGTATGGTCACATTCTTTATTATGTATGGTCTTGTGAAAATTAATGTTTTTAAAATCTTTAAATAAAACTTCCTTTGATTGGCCCGCAACCAATAACAGAAGTCAATATGGAATTAAATTATAAGTTTTTTTTGTGTATATTTATTAGCTGATCCCGCCACGCGTTGCTGTGATGTCAAATCGAAACACAATGCCATCTACTAGATGGTTACCCAACCTAGATAACCAAGTGTTGTGTCGATAACCGCCATGTGTTGGAACTTACAAATAATTACAAAGCCTTTTCCTATAACAAACATTAAATTTGCAATAATAAATAATTGTGGTCAATAATCGAGATAAAAACTATCCTTAAGTTGGACCAAATTTCATCCAAATCAGTTAAGTAGTTTCGGAGTTTACAGCACAGTGTGCTTGATAGTACAACTGTTACAATGACAAGTGACTGGAATCCAAAGCCACTGTACTGAAAGTACTGTGTGTATTAATGCTGATATTAACAGACAGAAATGTTCCTTTTTGATGGAGATGGTTGAATATGTGTAATGTAACGGTATGCTAACACTTTGCTTGGTTGCCTCCACATCAGATCGCGCTCCCCGAGGTCACCGCGCAGATCCAAATCCCCGCGCAGGTCGCGCTCCCCGAAGCGATCGCGCACGCCGCTCTCGCGCAGCCCCTCCAAGGACCGAGGAGGCAGCCGCTCCCTGTCGCGGGACAGGCGCTAGCCACTCAACACTCATTCCTCCCACCCACCCACACCACACCACACTATCACCACACGCTGCTGTAATTTGACATCATTCGCTGTTGTCAATTGTCATTCTTTAACCAGTGTGCAAAATGCATCACTTGGTTGTTAAAAAATCTTCTTAATCATTTTATAAAGAAGATTTTAAACTGTTTTTCATCATACCTACTTGACAATTTGATCATTTTGACTTGAGAGATTTATATACGGTATGCCGTAACATTCTGGTTATGTTATAATAACAAAGTAATTGGATATAACATTATTCCACACATGAATTTGTCACTTTTAGGGCATTTAATGATTGCCAAATGACAATTTCTAACTAAATGTTTAAACTTTGTAATCTACTTTTAAATTGATTCAGCAAGTGTTGAATTCTATAAAAATACAATGGTGTGCCCACCTGAGTAAGGTGTTTAGTCCTATGTCAATGGAAAATGTTTTGAAATTAAATACCAATATTAATTTATAGTTTTTAATATAAATATATGACATTTTCACAATCCAGCAGTAATTTTTGCATTTATCGTCTCGAGTCTTAGATGTGTTGCGGCTTTTTCCCACGAAACGCAGCGCATTTAACAGAGATCTGAGGAATTTTAAACAATATTGAATTGATATTAGCAAAACCGCTTGTGCGCCAACTGCAGTTTTGCAAGTTTGATTTTAAGGTACCACCACGGCCAAACTTAAATTAATAATATCGAATTCCTGTCAACAACAAATCATCATACTTAATTATTTCCAACTTTGATTATTAAATTATGTATTTGCATACAGATTGTAGATATTACATATTGTTATTAGACCTTGCAGATTTTATAATCTGCAATATTCCATACAAAGTTGTTATCAAAACAAATAAATTTATACAATGACAAAATTTTTTAAATACAATTTTGTGCCATTCATTTTTGTTATGTTCCCAATTTAAGTAATTTATTTCACGCTAGTTAAGTACAGACAATTATTGACTTTTTTCATGATCATTGTTTTTATCATTCTCCGCATCACCGACCAAAGATTAGTGAATTGAGTTGTATATTGTTAGCACAGATATTTTGTACTTGGGTTTGTGTACCTCTTGGCTTGTGTACTTTCATGACATTAATAAATTGTATTTGACAAAATATTGACTTTTCTTTAACAACTGTTTTTTCCAAATCGTCGATTCTAGTTTAAACATCATTTTGAGTTTGCTCCAACAGAGTCTCTTCAATCAAGAAACCGGCTCATTTAAAAATACTCTCCACACAACTTCCCCAAAGATGACATAAGCCCAGACATTGACAGTTTTATTGACATTATTGGTGCTCCATGTTGCACGTAAACTTACATTATTCAGGCACTTACACACATAAGTTTTTTCACAGCTTATCAAATCAGTTTGATAAGTTGAGACCAAAGATATTGAAATGCAAGAGGTATGCCATGATGACTGCCCGATTGTTGGCGGACTACTACGCATAGTTTGAATACAAAAAGGATTCGTTCATTTAGTTAATTTTTTTAAGGTGTGCAGTAGAGATGGTAAGTTCTGCATTTTTCCGGAGGCCTCCGAGACTTGCTTCCTTTTAAAAGTACTTGAGTTCTTGGAGCAGGCCCCGGGAGCCCCTCCCGACTCGCGAATGGCACGAGCGTGCAAAAGAATTTGAACGCGCAACCTGCTCCCGACTCCCAAATGGCTCGAACCGAGACGCTTGGGTTCCACCCTAGCCGGAGCTCGCAAAAGAACTCGAACGCGTGACCTACTCCTGAATGGCCGAATTGAGACCGGAGCCCGCACCCAAAAGAACTCGGAACGCCCCAACTACTCCCGACTCGCACATGTGGCTCGGACCGTGACGCATTGGTTTGACGAGTGCGAACTGCCACCGCGCGGCGTCCCGCCGCCACCCGACTGGCTCGGCCCGCCGGGTTCTGACTACAAGTACTGTACCAGGTTCTTTGGGAGTAGTCAATTTGAAAAGGGAGTAGGAGCCGCTTCGTGCGAAGAACCCGAGTTTAAGAGCCCACTCCAGCTGAACCTACACATCGCTGGTGTGCAGTAGTATTGGTTAACAATATTGGTGATGCCAGGAAACAGTCCCACCCAGTAAAAACTGCGGATAACACATCTTTGGTTGAGACGCTTACGGTAAGAAATAGTACCAAAATGTGTTAATAAAATTACATCTGTAGCAGTCCCCATGAGAACTCACGTAAGTTAAAGTTCCGTAAGTGCCATAAGTTGGACGCATATGTAAATGCTTCTGTGAGTAATATCAAAATCTTACATAAGCCCTAAATTTTACGTACGAGTGTAAAGCTAGGCTTACACATACCGCCAGAAAATATCTGTCCTAATGATGGACACTGTAATGCTGTCTGAAACTTTGGGGCTAAAGGCGGTAGCGCAGCAACATGGCATAATACCCCTAAAATAAATCACAATCAATATTTACACAAGAAACTGTAGACCTGCCGTGACACAACATTTCAATGAGTTGAAGACAAGCTATGTGACAATCATTTTGGCAACAGGAGAGTTCCAGCATATCTTGAATAAATGAGATAAGGTTAGGAACATCTACATGAAGCAAGATGACGACAAGGGCGGATCCAGGACCTAGGTGGACCTACTTTTTACTTGTATCTTTTATTATAAAAATTAAATTATAACTTCAAGTGACTTGACCACGACTATGTGACCCCCCCCTGGCGCTAAAGCTGGATCCGCCCTTGGATGACGATGGGTGAACAGTCAGGCAATCACAAGCGCACTGACTGAGCAGGCTCGCACAATGATTAACGTTGATCGTGTGGCCCCCCCAATTGACATTTTCATACAGCCTGCAACCAAACTAATTGCCGACTGCTGATCTAGACAGTGGCGGATACAGAAAAAACTCAAGGGGGGGGCGCAAGGGCGTAGCTAGGATTTTGTTAAGGGGGGGCAGGTGTAGACAAACCAATAATATATCTAATGTAAATGCAACAAAATAATAACTACTGGGGGGGGGGGGGGGGGGGGGTGGCTGGAGAATTTCAGAAATAGGCTATTTTCGTCTATAAAAAAAAAACCGTCCGGCACAAAATTCTCGGGACATTCCACGGGGCGAACCATAGAGCTACGAAAATATAAATAACACCGTATTCAATATAACAATATCTTTAGTCATCGTTGATCTCAGCCATGTTTTAACACGACGCAGTGTAGAAAAGGACCTCTCTATGTTACTTGTAGTGCAAGGTTGTGCCAAGGAAATAAGTATTGCTTTTTTTGTTGCGGGAAAGAAAATGTTCGCCTCCTTAAACAATTCAGTACAATCTATTTTTTTGAGATCTTTTCTTGTCATACCCTTGTTCTGTCATTTTTTATATCATAGTTCGGCTTCTTGATTAAAATTAAGTAAATTTATTTATTTAGGCGGTATTTATTTATTTATTGTTGTTATACGCCCGTAGGGGCTTTTACATAGATTATAAAATAATATTTAAGATATCTAGGATAACACATACATAGAATTTATACCAAAAGTTATAAAAGTGAAAAAACTTTTAAGAATATACAAGTAGTTTTTAAAGAAAAAAAAAAACCACTTGTATAATCTTGTGGAAACCCGTGAAATATTTTAAACAATGTAATATTTAACAATAACATAGAACAAAATATAATATAAACATTACAATAACAAATCAAATCGTTAAATATATTATACCCATGTTACAATAATTTGTAGGATTCAACAAAGTGTTGGTTTAAATTGCATTTTAGAATGTAAAGGGAATCAGCAAATACATCTACAATACCACCAAACTTGTTGCCTAAATAATGCATCCTATTGGTAAGTGAGTGTGATTGATAGTTAGTTGTGTATGTGTTGCAAAAGAATGTTATATTTTGTCTAGTATTCCTTGTCGGTACAAGAAGTTTAATAGTAGAAACGATGGCAGGGCTGTCAATTAGGTTGTTCATAATTCTGTAAAATTACATAAACTAGTATAGGCAAAAACTTTGTGCTTTTTCTTTAAAATCAATTAATGACGTATTCAACAATGCATTGTACAGGGATGTAGCGACATTAATCCGAAAGCAGGCAAATTTTGGTCACCAAAACGCTGCTCCAATGCAGATATTAAGGAATCTAAATAAGGAATGATAATCGATCGCTTTCGTCTTCCGTAAGTTTCAGGTAACAATTTGACAATTAAAAATAATAATTCTCAGCAAGGTAATTGGACCGATGTTGTTGGCAAGATGCAATGCGTGGGACTTGTATATCAGTTCCAAAGGCAGCTGCAGTTCTAATTGAAATATCTAAAATATTTTGGCTCTCTATGTCTATGTTGCTTCGATGATCATTTATAACTATAACAGAAATTAAACCATTAATATGACTCGTACATGCGTACTTATTGGCAATAGGTTCCAATATGCCCGAGTACTTGGTTATCAGTTGAACACATATAATGAAAACTGATTTAATAACAGCGCAATGTAACTGATAGGCATGTTTTCTTGATGCTTCATTAATCATGACAAACTAAAAAGGTAATAATAAAAATTAAATTGATTCTCACAAACAATAGGCTACCGACGTAAACTTTACGGTTTGTGAGCATTTCTGCACCTTCTAGGGGAGGGCAGCTGCCCCCCCCCCCTGCCCGTACCTCGCTACGCTCTTGGGGGGGCACAAAAGATATAAGAAAACTAAAAAGTAGACAACGGGGAGAATACGACGAACGGCACAAAGAGGAGACCGACTATATGATTTTGGCAGCCACCTCTGGTCTGGAGCTCCAAAATACCTAAAAAATACCCTCGACTTTGTGCAGAAACGGTCGGTCCGCTTTAGATTCTCCCGTCTTAACAGACGGATTGCAATCTTTAGAGCACAGGCGTCGGGTGGGAATGCTATCTTTGTTCTACCGGTATTACAATGAAAGATCCTCCGATTAACTAGCGTCATTGATCCCTTCGGCACCGGTGCATAGTCGGGAAACACGCCAAATGCGTGCCCAACATTTGTACACGGTCACATTTGTCACATGAGAACGGGTCGTTTCTTTGACTCGTTCTTGTGTTCAACAGCTCGGCTGTGGAACGATTTTCCGGCTTTTGTGTTTCCTCCTTCCTACAACATGGACACTCTTCAAGTCCAATTTCATCTCTTCCTCTCCTCAAAAAGACCCTCCACACAGAATCTCAAGAAATTATTTTCCTCAGGGCCTCCTGTGGAGTTAATGTAAAAAAAAATACTATCTCATTCTCTCGCAGGCTAAAACATACAGATGCATGTGTTTGTCAAATCACAACGGTGCTAAAGAAGTTTCCACTTCAATAAATAAATAAAAGATTGACGGACCGCACATTTAAAACTTGGCTGGCCACAGGGAGCAGTAGGGCTGCATTACACGATCAAGGGAATCAAATACTTGAGTCGCGCCGTGTTAAGGGTACCTTTACATGAAACGACGTATGAATGTGAATGAAGCAAAATTTCAATTTAGGAGGCGAGTGTGGGTACCGCCGCCACGGGAATTATTTATTGGATAAACAACACCTTTGCTATAAGTCATCCCAAGTGGGTTGCTAAGTTTGGTGACTTAGCAGGGATGCCTGAGTTCTTGGGATGTGATTTTTCAAAGTAGTGGCGGAAGTAGTAGGACTGGTTGAGGGAGACCATTTAACCTCTCCAGCAGGAATCCCTCGACCCATTTCCTCGCATCGCAGTGGGAGGGAAAGTTTCATCCGTCCATCTCTCCTGGACACACTAACCCAGAGAGTCCTAACCACCTATCATACCTTTTTCCTTCCACTAAAATGACCCTTCACATAGCATCTCCAAAAACATTTTTTAATAAAAAGATAATAATATATTTTGTAATAGTTACCCAAAAATGACAGTGGATAAGTTTATGTATTCGGGAAGTATGTTTACGAGAGATGGGGAGTCTGATAGAGATATTGAAAGGAGGGTAAATGCGGGTAACTCCGCATTTATGGAGGACTGAACGCCGTTGGCGCTAACAAAAAACTGTCGAAAGAAGCGAAAGCGAGGAAGGACTAAATGCTATAGAAAGCCATGATAGTGTGAGAAAAATATGAAAAGAATGCAAGGTTGATACAAGCGTAATAAGTAAGATTAAGAAAGGGATGCTCAGATGGTTTAGACATGTAGAGCGAATGATTGAAGAAAGATTTTCTTGTATTTAGGGTGGCCAAGGGGGGGGCGCGCGCCCCCTGTGCCCCCCCCCCTGTATCCGCCACTGGATCTAGATCCTTCTCAAAATATGGACTCCATATCTGTAAAGCATAATACAGTACAATCTATTAAAAACCAGAGGGTGCCGGATTATTGGAATATTCGGATTACTGGATTATAGAGAAAAAATCATAATAAATAAAAAAAAACATTTCATAAAGAGAATATACACACTATTCACCCTTCAAAACAACAGGTAAATACATACGCACGTGCACATGAGATAAGTTTTGAGGTTAGACTGCTAGACGATACGTTCATTTTGGGTAGCACCGTGTACGGAAACTAGCCTTAAAGAGTAGTATATCTGTAGGCTACTTGTGGTTGTGTCACAATCACATAGTTTGTAAGTATCTCCATGAAGAAGGGCCTAAGTGCCTCCGTACATGATGCTACTTACAAGCTACTCGATCCTCATGCGCGCCGATCGTAAGTACCCCCCGTACGATTTTGCTGGTGCTCGTACATGGCGCTACGCGACAGCTGTCGGTTTCAAATCTGTTGCACGATACCGACGGTGCTGATCGCACGCGACACATCGCATCATTTGTGTCTGCTACTTATTCGTTTGACGTTTGACAGAAATGGCGTCGGAACATGAATGTAATGTTAGTGGATACGCGCCATAAATATATTTAAATCCATTTGGGCATTAATTTCTTTTAAATTAATAATTTATGCTATGGGACCATGAGGGCGCCATCTATGGTTTTTGTATTATATTGAATTTACCTATGTGACATTGAAATTCAGTATATTCATGCATTTTCTTACCTCTGTGAAGCAGGCATTACTTCCGACGTGAGTGTTAGTGAAAGCCAAGAGATGTCACTCCTAGTCAGTCATTATCAAATAATTCACCCAATAATTGAAATATTGTTGTACCGAAGATTTTGGCACGTATTATTAATATGCAAATTTATATTCATTGTTGAAACTTCCTTGCTGTGCAAAACATCTGTTGAGATTATGCAATACCGCCTTGGCAGAAATCGATATTTTGAATGAAAACTAGTGTCGTTTTGTGCTGGACATCGTACAAGAGCTGCATTCTCTTAGTGAGTATTGTTCTGTTTTCACTTAGGATTTTGGAATTGCTGTGTAGACTGTTTTGTGTCACATAGGGAAGATTTCAACTTTCCTTAATTTACATAGGGTAGTCATTCCCTCGTGTCAGGGGCTATTTAAACGCCCCTACAGTTAGATTTGTTCTGGAAGTGGAAAAAATGCGTGTTTACCAGAATATGTAAGAAAGGATTTAGTGGAGAAGGCATGGATTGATGTTGGAAAAAGTCATTTGAAATCATGTTAACTCCACGGCTGCTATTTTGGGTAGCGCCATGTACAGAAACCAGCATTAAAGAGTAGTATATCTACAGGGTACTTGTGGTTGCGTCACAATCACGTAGCTTGTAAGTATCTCCATAAACGAAGGACCTAAAGCGACGACACTGTGATGGGATACAAAAGATTGCATTGCAAAGGTTAAAAGAAAAACGATTTGTTTTATTGGATATTTATTGTCTTCAAAATGATATTCGCACACAAGATTGTAGAATACTTAAGTATAAAAAAAGCACAAGATATTATTTTAAGTAATATAAAAGTAAAATAAATAAAAAATACTTGCAAAATGATCATATTTTTAAAATTACTGTTGAGTAGAAAATATCTATAACTAATAAATGTATCATTTTTAGGTTAAGTTGAATCCGATGGTGAATTACTAATGTTGTTTTGAAAAGTAGTAGATTCTTATACAGTATAATATTATCATAAACAGCATAAGACTATGTTATGATGAAATAAAAAATATTAAAAGGTAATTTTAAGTACAAGAAGATAAATCAAGCCAATTGTATGTGAAAAGGCTTTTGCCTAACCATACGAGTGATATGAGATTTCCGGGTGTTTCCGGGCTTTCGATTCGGCCTCACTCATAAAAAAAATCATACATCCAAATATTAATATGGAAACATATGAACTTATTGCTGTTAAATCCAATGAATTCACTCAGATTTCCCCGTTTATTACATACTTTTAGGTTTTATAAAAAAATTGTTAAATTTATAATTCATAGAAATCACCTACCAAAATTTGGGTACCTTTCGCTCGGGTGGTTATAAGATTTTAAGTAAAGCAGGCAAGTGTTTATTTTTCTTAGGTTAAGTACAGTAAAAATAAGTATTGAATTTTGAACAAAGTTATAAAAATGCAACAAAAATTACAGATTATAAAAGTATGATATATTTAATAATCTAAACACCTAAAATCAGTCAATTTTACCTTGTTTTTTTTTAAATTTTATAATATTATAAATGAGCTAATTTTTAAAACAATACCTACCACAATGTGCATAGTTTGAACATTTTTTATGGCAAACAAGGTGATTGGTATTTAATGTGAGGCTTATCTTATGTTTGAATAATTGCGCATCAAATACCAGTTACCCTGTTTAATTACACCATATAATATATGCACTTGTTTTTAAACCATTTGATATAGAATTATATAATTAGATGTTCACCGCATACCAATAAGTTTATAAATTGAAAATAAACTAAAGTATTTCATATCAAAAGCTCTCTATACGTATATTAAAATAAAGGTTACCTTGTGAAATGAAACCAATAAAATGATTGTCTTCATTTTACTCAAATGTACTAAATAATTAATTACTGAACACATTAAGTTACATCACGTCACGGATGTGAGCACTTAATTACTTTCTAAATAGAAAATTACCTATTTAAATGTTTTTTAACCTTTTTTATGAAAAACTAACTCAATACATATTATATTTATTGTGTAGGATATGTAAGCAATTTTGTTTTGTCTTTGTTATAATAATAATAAATTTGGATAACTTATATAGCGCTGTTTTTGCGAAAAATCGCCTCAATAGTCCAGTGGCTAAGACTCTTGACTCACATTCCGGAGGTCGCGGGTTCGAACCCGGCATGCGCAAATAAATTTTATTTGATTAATTTGTGTTATTTCACAATTAATTCATTTAAAATAATATATAGTATATTTGCGGCATGTTCCAGAGTGGAAGATACTATCAGTATCGCCCTGGTGTAAGACCACCATTCAGAATTGAAACGTTGCTTGAAAATGGCTTTAGCCGTGTTTAGTGACCAGATCTGAATAGCCAGGTACTTCCCAACCTTCCTCTTCCCCACCTCCTTCCCCTCCCCACTACCTTCAGCCTCACAACATACCCCAATTGGGGATGCCATAGTCTCACTGGCTCCAGACGGGAGCAGTTGAGATTCTTGTGCGGTATTCACTGTAAAAAAAAAAAAAAAAATAGCGCTGTAGTTTGTTCATGCATAGGCCGACTTTTACACTCTGAACCAGTAACTATAAAAATTGACAACCAACCACTCGAATATGTGTCAGATTACATCTATTTAGGACAGATAATATCTCACAAAGATCAAACCACTAAAGAAATCGAGAGAAGAGTAGCAAATGGATGGAAGAAATACTGGTCTTTGAAAGAAGTCTTGAAATCCAAGGAGCTAAGTATGCAAATAAAAAGGAAAGTCTTCAACACGTGCATAATTCCAGTCATCACCTATGGATGTGAAACTTGGGCACTCACCAAACGACACAGAGAAAAGTTGAAATGCTGCCAGAGAGCCATGGAGAAAAGTTTGACAGGAACAAGGAAACAGGACAGAGTGAGATGTAGCACAATAAGGGAGAAAACTAAAGTTGCCGATGTAGTTACCCGAATAGACCAACAAAAGTGAAGATGGACAGGACACATGATACGCGATCCACAAGAGAAATGGTGCAAAAATGTCACTGACTGGTATCCCAGAGATGGCAAGAGAAGTAGAGGACGTCAACACATAAGATGGGAAGATGACCTAAAACTCACTGCTGGACATCAATGGAGAAGAGTAGCGCGTGACAGGTCCCAATGGAAAATGTTAGAGGAGGCCTATGCCAAGAGGCAAACTGAGCTTCGGGATATACTATAACAAATAAGATCATGTCTAATACATACCTAACAGAAGTCCAGAATAAAAAGGCTTATTATTATTATTATTATATATAGGATATAGATATAGATAATAGAAACACAAGGAAATATGGCATGGAAGCATGCTGACTGTTGCCGAGCTACAACCATACCGCACGGACTATCAAAGTAAAGATGGGTAAGTTCTGCATTTTGCAGAAGTGCTTCCTTTTAAAAGTGCTTGAGTTCTTGGAGCATGTCCTGGGAGCCACTCCCGACTCGCAAATGGCTCAGACCAAGACGCACGGGTTCGACCGGAACCCGCAAAAGAACTCGAACACGGGACCTGCTCCCGACTTGCGTGTGGCTCGGACCGAGACGCACGGGTTCGACCGGTGAAAAACATGTCTTTCATTACACAAGATAGATAGGGCGTACGGGGTACAACAAATTTAAGATCGAAATTAAGAATTGTAAGAGTAAAGGAATACACAGGCTCAAAAAGGTTCACAACCACTAGCCTAGTGATACGTGCAGTTTATGTTTTGAAAGACAGTTTTGACGTGCAGTTTATGTTTTTATATAATACATTATTTTTTTTATTAAAAAAAATTGTGATATTATTTTCATTTCGATCAAATACAATGACGAAATAATTTGCCAAATGGGATAGAACCAAAAAGTACTAAGTCAATGGTGACATCGGTTTCCATTTAAATATACATGAAAGGCATTTTTAGTGTGTACTAGTGGTTTGGGGTGTTGGTAGAAAGAAATTCAGGGCACCGCTGTGCGTAGATGCGATTTGCAATAACGATGTTGGCAACATGAGTTGTGCGGACGGTTTCATACTAATAATGGTTCATGGCCCATCTCCCTTGTTTCTATTATCTATGGTTTGGAGAGGTGTAATGATTAACAGATTGCTTTATAACATAATATGTAATAATTAAATTCTATATTCAATTTCTGGTCTAATAAGTCGGTCCCCAATTAAGATTTCAAAATGCTAAATTAAGGAAATTAACTAGTCTTGTAGATATTCAAATGTAACTTTGTCATCAAATGGCAATTCATTGACATTTAAAAGCCCTCTGTTAAACACTGAATTTAGGCGCATTTCAGCTTTCCATCAAACTGTAATAAGCTAACAAACTTAAAACATGATAGTAGCTGATCGCAATTTGTTCAAAAGTTGAAACGGACTTAGAATCGACATTTAACAAAAACATTTTGACTGTCAAAAAAACAAAATGGCGCTGAATGGCTATTTGATAGTTTTGTCACATGTGAATTTCTATGAAACTACTGGGCCTAAGCTTTAAAATAAATTATCAAATTCTGTTAATCCCTCGGACAAATTCTATTTATTGTTACTTGTTACCAACAAAAAAGAGTGTATAAGTGTATACATTAATGAAATTTATATTATGAAGTGATTTTAACATTGTAATAAAGGCAAGACAGCCTTGTTGAGTCTTTTAATTACCTCAGAATGTGCAAATTTATATTATGAAGTAATTTTAACATTGTAATAAAGAAAATGCAAGACAAACATGCCATGTTGAGTCTTTTAATTATCTCAGAATGTGCAAATTTAAATTATGAAGTGATTTTAACATTGTAATAAAGAAAATAAAGGTAAGACAGATTAAAATACCATGTTGAGTCTTTTAATTACTTCAGAATGTGCAACTTTATATTATGAAGTGATTTTAACATTGTAACAAATAAAATAAAGGCAAGACAAATTATGTGCCATGTTGCGTCTTTTAATTACCTCAGAATATGAAAATTTATACAAATTATGAAGTGATGTTAACATTGTAATAAAGAAAATAAAGGCAAGACAAATGAAATGCCACGATGAGTCTTTTAATTATGTCAGAATGCGCAGATTTATTTTATGAAGTGATTTTAACATTGTGATAAAGAAAATAAAGGCAAGGCAAATTATATGCCATGTTGAGTCTTTTAATTACCTCAGAATATGCACATTTATATTAAGTGATTTTAACATTGTAATAAAGAACATAAAGGCAAGACAGATTATACGCCATGTTGCGTCTTTTAATTACCTCAGAATATGAAAATTTATACATATTATGAAGTGATGTTAACATTGAAAATAAAAGAAAATAAAGGCAAGATAAATTACATGCCATGTTGAGTCTTTTAATTACATTAGAATACGCACATTTATATTATGAAGTGATTTTAACATTGTAATAAAGAAAATAAAGGCAAGCCAAATTACATGCCTTGTTGAGTCTTTTAATTATCTCAGAATAGGTAAATTTATATTATGAAGTGATTTTAAAAAATAAAGGCAAGACAGATTATGTGCCATGTTGCGTCTTTTAATTACCTCAGAGTATGAAAATTTATACATATTATGAAGTGATGTTAACATTGTAATAAAGAAAATAAAGGCAAGACAAATTATGTGCCACGTTGAGTCATGTGATTTTAACTTTGTAATAAATGCAAGACAAATTATACGCCATGGGGCCACATAGGATTTGCAAAAAAAAAAATTGATGAACTGAATTAGTTTATTTATTTAAAAATGAAGAATATTGTCAACAAAAATAGTAAAAGAAACTATTAATTCAGACAAATCAAATGACAGTGTGAAGATTGCCCTGATGATAGCCAACCTAAGATAGAAGGGCACCAGAAGAAGTCTATTTATTATTAATGGTGGTGAGTCATCACTAAATTGAAGTAGTGTGCATCACCTGTCTTTGTTTTTTGAGCAAGAATCCAAATATTAATTTAGTGTACACATTTGTTAATTAGACAAATTTCTACATAAGAGTCCTTAATACTAGGCTGGTTTGACATGTGTTTTAATTACAAATAATTAAAGAAATGCTTAAATTTTAATGCACGCGGTGTGAAAGTTTTTTGGTTTTTATAAAAAAAGAAGTTAATCACAAAAATAACATTTAGCCTCAAAAAAAAATATTGAAGTAACCCAGAAATGCATCATTTTTGTTTAATTCAGTTGAATTAAAATTCTATGTTGGTCCTTCAAATTATTTTCTAAAATCTATTTATATAAAAATCATCTGTGGAAGGCGGGGGGTGTTTCTTTGATTTTTATACATTCTGAAATTGATGAAATTTTGAACACTTGACCTTCAAAACAAAAGGAAGGTACTGTCTAAGTCTGATTTAGAAAAAAATAAAATTTTCATCCAAAAGACGTATTGAGCATAATTTTCACTAAGTAGCATACAAAATAATGAACTTAGTTTATTCATATAAATGTTTAAATTGCTCTATTCTGTCATTTTAAAGAAGTTTGACAGAAAAATATAAGAAGAGGAAGGAAAAAGAAAGAGATTTTGAGAAAGGTTTGCAAACATTTACTTATTCTCAATCACTAAATACTCCAAATGTTGAGAAGAAGTGAAACTATGAAAGATTCTGGAAAAAAATTTGCCTAAGAAAAAAACGAATTATAAAAAAACAATCGATGGCTTACTGTGAAGTGACAATTGTAAACCATAGAAGGGTTGATGGAAGATGCGCTAGAGGAAGGCTGCAGTTGCAGGGTGAAAATTTATATTATAAGAAATATATTTGAGTTATTCAGAGCAACAAAAACCTAACTACATTTCAGTTGAAACTGACTTACAATACGTACATTTGAAATGGGTTTTTCTTAATTAAACCCCTTGTTTTTTTGGTCCTTTTGAACACAGTATTCTTAAGCACTCATAACGGACTTACACTAGATTCACAAATTCGTAGAACTTATACCTAGGAAGGGCACGTTCCTTTGCGTCTTGCCGACGAAAGTGGCGTCATCTTGAATTAGAAACCGAATTAAAACGGTAGCTTTGTCTGAAAATCCACAAACACGGATGTTTTTATAGTGTGACGGGTAAGGCGCGGTGGCAGACATGCGTTGGAAGCCGGATTCTTAAATTGAACCCCGCAGACGCAAGGCTATTAATAACGTTTGATTCCCAGAAAGTCATTGACCGCCGGAAGATTTGTCAAAGTTTAAAAAAAATTAAGTAGGTACAAGTAAAAATTAAGTAAATTAAACAAAAAATAAACTAAAAAAATTAAGTATAATATGTTAATGTAATTAAATAAGTTTTTTAAGTTTCGGTATTTTTACAGTTAAAAGAAAAAAAAAATTGGTAAGCGACAAAACAATCATAAAAAAAATCCTTATCTTTCATCTGCTTTGTTGTATTGTATTGCATTGAGTCTTTCATCTGCTTTATTATATTGCATGCATTGAGTCTTTCATCTGATTTATTATATTGCATTGAGTCTTTCATCTGATTTATTATATTGCATTGAGTCTTTCATCTGCTTTATTGTATTGCATTGAGTCTTTCATCTGCTTTCAAAAACACTACGTACCTATTTTATTTTAGGATACATTAAAAAACATCGAATCTATTTGAAAATTAATTATAAATCTGACAGATATTTTATATATATATATTTAGTTTTTGTTGCTCTAAATAGCTCATTTGGCATCAGGCTATGAAAACATGTTGAAAGTTAGTATGGCCCTGGTGACAGACCAACACAATTTATCAGATCTATAGCCAGGTAGACGATGTTAGCCAACCTCTAATGGGGAGGTCACCAGAAGAAGGAGATTCACCACTAATTGAAGACATCACCCGAACAACAATGAACAACGGCTGTTTTACATTATGCATGTTTTGGTGAAGCAGAAGGAATACTCTCTCAGTAACGCACCACTTGATTATCTGACAAATACGATAAGCAATCTTCCAAACAGGCCCTCCATTGATATGCTTGATGTAACTCTTAAGTGACGAGCTCAGATATGGCGGTTCCATCGAAGCCAGAGTCAAGTTAAGCCTCTCAGAAACTGGGCGTACTGTACCGCAGATACTGCAGATAGAACACAACTGCTAACCCTGTAAAAATCGCAAGTGCGCCCCACGGTTGAATTTGGCAGTCACCTCTCATCCGGAGCCCCAAACTACCTGAAAAAAACACTTGACTCTGTGCAGAAACAGGCGGTCTGTTTGATAGATTCTCCTATTCTTAACAAACGGATTGCAATCTTTAGAGCAATGGCAAAAGAAAGGTACTTCGAAGAATCTTAGGAGCGGTGCGAGAGGGAGAGGCATGGAGAATCCGCCACAATAAAGCTCTATGATATTTAACAAGCTCCCAGACTCTCCACCCATTTAAGGCTCCAAAGATTAAGATGGGCCGGACATGTGCACCGAACGCCAAGCACACGAGTACCGAAGAAGGTTCTGACAGGACACCCGGGAGGTAAACGAAAGGCGGGCAGACCTAGACTGAGATGGGAGGATGATGTCAGGAAGGATGCTCCAAGGATTACTCCATGTTGCAGATTGGAAGACGACGGCTGAGGAGAGAGGGCGGTGGAGGCTTATTTTGAAGGAGGCCAAGGCTCGAAATGGGCTGTAGCGCTATTGAAGAAGACGAAGAAGAGCAATGGCATTAGGGGAGAATGCTGTCATAATACAAAGTTACAGCAAGTTAAAAAATGTGATATAAAAATGAGATAAAATAAAATGTTTTTTCAGTTCCTGTAAAATCAGCAAAATGTTACCTACGGAGTTGTTCGGCTAACGTCTTCAATTCTAAACTACCCTATTACCCAAACATACCAAAATGTGTTAATGGTCTATGAAGTTTTGCATTTGCAAGTGGTCAAATCCAAAAAAAATATGAAAAATGTTGTATTATGGAAATTTATTATATAAAATTTGTTTATTTTCAGAAAGTGGTCACATTCAACTGATTTTAGTTTCAAAAGTGATTAAATTTATTTATTATTAATTTCAAGATATTTATGAGATGACCACGTTTGACTCTAAGGAATAGATTTGAGGATATTTCACAATCTACCAGGCCCCTTTTCCTTATGTCATGCATAAGTGTGTCTGAAGCGCTTCTGTATGTGGTGGTACGCGCTGAGCACGCGATTCAGGCCGTGGTGACGCGTGGCCAGCCGGTCACAAGAGGGAGCGAGCGCGGGCGTCGGCAGCAGAGGCAGTCGCATGGCCGCCGTGCTGCAGCTGTCATCGGGGTGGCAGAAGAAGGCAATGGAGTGGCGGCCGCGAGAGCGCGCCATGCACTGCGGTGGAATTATCACACGGTGATTCTGAAACCAAAACAAATACTAATAAGTATGCTGATGATTTCTAACAGTATGTAAGATATACTTTTTTTAAAGAATTATCTATGAAATTTGCAGGTGGCTTTCGGCTGATTTCCAAAGGCTGACTTCCAGTTTGTTACCTGGAGAAGCTGTGCTGCATCCCCTCTTACCTCGTCTTCCCACCTCAGGCTGGATCTTCCCACTTTCTCCTTCCACGAGGGTGTCGTAGTATAAAGTTTACTTCTGTTAGAATGGAGCCAAGAATTACGAGGAGACTTCTGCAGATGTTGTTATTATTCTGAGTATAGAAAGTAATGGTATATTGCAAACTCACGAGTGCCGGGTAACGATCCTGGGTCCAGGCAGCCAGAAGTTCTCCCGTGTTGACGAGGAGCGCACCGGGAAGATGGCCGACTCTCTGCCAACTCTCGCTGGATGGCAGTTTCACCTGGAATTAGAAACAATTCAGTTATGGAAGGTGTCGTTTACTTGCTGGAAGTTGATTCTAGTAAGGGAACTTACAAGAGGCGTATAAAACTACAAATAAAACCAGTTAGTTGTGAGATTGACATTGACGACTAACCAAAAAAATAATAAAAGAAGTAACTAACTAACCATCATGCCATTTCTACGTATGGGTAGGCAGAGAGGACGGACTGCCAAACAACTCGATCTTGGCACACACTCCTCGCCTCACTCACATTCATACATCATCTCATACATGTTCTTCTATTATTCCGACTCTTCACATGGCCTGACTCAAGTATCTGATTCACTTTAGTGCCATGTCTTCCTCGGGCGTCCCTGACTTCTTCTACCATTCACATTTGCGTCAGATATTCTCCTTACACTCCTTTCCTCGTTCATTCGCTCTAAATGCCCAAACCATCTGAGCGTCCCTTTCTTAATCTTACTCATTACGCTTACATCAGCCTTGCATTCTTTGCGGATCTCCACATTTTTCACACGATCATACACGGTTTTTCCACATATCCCTCAGGGATCTCATTTTTGATGCATTCAGTCTACTTTCATCCTTCCTCTGCCAGTCCCATGCCTCACTGCCATACACCAGGGTAGGTACCAGCACTCCATTATGGACGGCTAACTTCGCTTCTTTGGACAGTTTTTTGATGGCACCAACGGCGTTCAGTCCTCCATTAACTTGTTGAATGCCGGGAGTAAATGGGGTTGGTTGTAACCAATTAGCGTTTGCAAAAAGCGGCAGCCATGACACCCAATGTCCGGCGATTCTGACAGCGTCCTTGAGAAATTTCGTACATAGAAAGGTCAAAGTTGAAGACCAAAGAATTTTTCCCGCACATGCGCAAGAACTGCGCACGTTCCCGCGCTCCGGTAAATCATTAATATAAATTATATGGAGTGACTTCTTGATACACTTTCTGTGATACAGTGAGTTCTTCATACACTTTCTTTATACATAAGGGTCAAAATCGCGTGTCAAAATCACGACACGCCGGCGCACGAGCGGCACCTGAGCGGTTAATGGAGTTGCCTGCATTTACCCTTCTTTCAATATCTCTTTCAGCCTTCCCATCTCTCGTAACTAAAGAAGTAACAAAATTATCAGTAATTTCAATGCAAAACACTAGAAAATCTATTTATATAAAGAAGAGTGTCTGTGGCAGATACCGGGAGGACACCGGACGTATATACCGGGTAGGCGGCATGGATTTGATTTATTAGACATATTAGTATACAAATCTACATGGGTCTCTTAAGACCAATGTTCACTCCTTTCCCTCCTCAAAAACACCCTCACACCACTTCCCCAAAGATGAGGGAAATTACTTTCCTCAAGAAAATTATTGACGGTCGGTGTGGGTAAGACTCTTGACTTGCAATCCAAAGGTCGTGGAATCGAATCCCGGCATGGCAAATAAATTTTATTTGATTAATTTATGTTATTTCACAATTAATTCATTTAAAAATAATATATAGTATATTTGCGGCACGTTCCAGAGTGGAAGATACCCTTAGTATCGCCCTGGTGTAAGACCACCATTCAGAATTGAAACGTTGCTTGAAATGGCTTTAGCCGTATATTAGCCTCACAATATACCACAATTGGGGATGCCATAGTGTCACTGGCTCGAGACGGGAGCAGCTGAGACTCTTGTGAGATATTCTTTTAAAAAATAAGAATTCGGCCATACATCTTTGTTATATTTATGTATTTTGTATAAGTAGGTATACCGTATTTTCCCTAAACCGACTGCATATTGTACATAAGTGGGGTGGGGGGCCCAACTGTTGAGGGATTAACTGTCATGGAATCCATATTTTTTTTTTTTAATACAGAATCACAATGAACTCGAAAATCTAATCGAACATTGTAAAATTTAGTAGTTCAAAAGACTGCGATGGACACCAATAAAATATGACTATGTGGTAGTGATGATCTCACCTCCAGTCCCCCTTCGCAGTCCTGTGCCAACAGCGTGAAGGTCCCGTAGTCACAGTGGGCCCCACAGCGGGTGAAGTCCCGTGGAGCGCCGCGCGGGCCCCCCGGTTCCTCGTCTTCCGGGGGCACTGGCGGGTAGTACAGCAAGCGCAGGGTCGTCTGGTTCTCGTTGCGGCCCGACATCATGCCCTGGTGGCGCTCCAGAAAGTAAGTGGGACAGACGCCTGAAAACATTCATAGTTATTAATACCTATTAATTAGTAGTCGGTGTAACTCTAAAGGTTAGGCTCTCAGAAACTGGGCGTACTGTACAGGGCCCGCAGTTACTTTAATAGTACACAACTGCTAACCCTGTAAAAATCGCAAGTGCGCCCCACGGTTGAATTTGGCAGCCACCTCTGGTCTGGAGCTCCAAAATACCTATAAAAAAACCATTAACATAACTTAAACAGATTGTAATCTTTAGAGCATGGGCGTCAGGTGGAAGTACTGTCCTTGTTCTACCGGTATTACAATGGAAGATGCTGCGAGGAACTATCGTCTTTGATCCCCTCGGCACCGGTGCAGTCGAGAAACACGCCAAACACGCGCCCAACATTTGCACACAGTTAATCAGAGTTCGACAGATCGGCTGTGGAATGATTTGCCGGCCTCTGTGTTTCCTCCCTCCTACAACATGTTCACTTCTTCCTCTCCTTTAAAAAACCCTCCACACAGCATCTTCAAAGATGAGATAGGCCCTGAGGGAAATTATTTTCCTCAGTGCCTCCTGTATGGAGTCAATGTAAAAAAAAAAAAAACCAACAATGAATGTGGCAAACACAACCCGCAGTAGCTGTCCAAAGCCAAGGTGTGAGCTGCCGTGCTCAGGCTGAATGTCCTGGGGAACAGTGTCACGAACGGAGCCTCCGAGATATAGTGGTTGCGCCGGTTTACTAACCACTTATAAATTAACCGGTTTGATAACTGTACAGTAGAATTCGGATGTAACGACTTCACTTATAACGGCTTACCATTTTTAGCGACGACAATGTAAACTCAAGTTAGGTACTAGGAAAACATATCTGTTTAGTACGACTCCGTTTTAAGCGGCCAACTGCTTAAGTGACCTATTTGAAGCGCATAAAAAAATTTACAAAACCTACGCACCAACACCTCGCCTTTTTAGCACGCCTAAATCACAGTCAGTGTTTATCATCTGTTGTGACTAGGTTAAAAGCTCCACACAATGAGTTCCGTGAAGCGGGAAGTGTTTTTCAATTGAAGAAAAAAGTGCTATTTTACACCGTTTAGAAGGTGATGAATCAAATGTAACCCTCGCAAAGAATTCGGCATGTCTCATGTAAAAAAATGCATAAATCCTGCCGTTTTGTGTATCGTCTGGTTAGTACGACAAAGTATCGCCGGCCCCTAGAGAGTCGTTATATCCGGATTCTACTATAGTTGAATTGCCTAAAATATGCCTTCTTGTTCCTTCCTATTTCAAATCCTAAAACTTCTAAAATCACAAACAACCCTCAGTGTTCTTGTATCAGTCAGAAGTCATGTAATAAAGAACTCCAGTCCAATTTTTTTTTTTTTTTATGAATACTGACCTTCTAACTTAAATAACTGCATTTTTATTTTTATTTTAAGAGTTAGTTTTAATAGGTAAAATAATTATCAAAGTTTTAATTTTTCAAGACCCCCCGAAAATCACCGAATCACCGACGTCATCACTCCTGAAAAATTAGTATAGGATCGGACAATCAGCTGATCTACTGCCGCCATTTTGAATTCCGTTGTTCGAAGTATTCTCCCTAGAAATAGCATTACTATTTTTTTGTGCGGTAGTTTTTGAATATTTTCAATAATAGAGATAAACTAATAAGAGATACCTTTATTTTTGAAACATTATTTAGGCTTAAATATTGTTTCAATAAACACAACTAAATCTCTATAAACAGTATGAAATAACGAATAACATGAAATGTTGTTAACACTGATAGCTTGTGTCATACCTACATAATCAAAGTTTCAATACAATGACTGGTGACGCGTGACGTCAGCACTAACCATTCAGTAATACCAACTTTACAGTGTGTTTTGACGAGAGGTTTAAAAATGCACTTTTTAATAATTTTTTAAGAACTCTACGTTTAAGGCGATCCACTAGTTCACTACTGTGCCGTGGACAGTAGTTCTTCGGTGGACGCCATAGGGGTCACTTTGAATAACCGAATTCGTCGACTATCGGCCGTATTGTAAAATATCAACGCGAAAATGCATATTTTATTTTATTTTGGGAAGATTGGGTGTAAATATCAACTTTTTTTGCGATTATTATAAAATAAACTGAATTTGCCACATTACACAATAAAACCATATCCGAAAAGGGGTTTATAAATAGGAGAGTTTGGACTTGAAAGTGTGTTTTTAGACCTTATACTTTATTTCTTTATAGGCTTATTAACTCGTTGAATGCCGCGAGTAAATGGGGTTGGTTGTAACCAATTAGCGTTCGCAAAAAGCGGCAGCCATGACACCCAATGTCCGGCGATTCTGACAGCGTCCTTGAGAAATTTCGTACATAGAAAGGTCAAAGTTGAAGACCAAAGAATTTTTCCCGCGCATGCGCAAGAACTGCGCACGCTCCTGCGCTCCGGTAAATCATTAATATAAATTATATGGAGTCACCAATCTAATTGCGGTTTTCTCTATGGTAAAGAGCGATAATAGAGCAAGCGATTCTGACCGTGTTCTTCATACACTTTCTTTATACATAAGGGTCAAAATCGCGTGTAAAGTCTCATGATACGCCGGCGCACGAGCGGCAAATGAGTGGTTAAAAGACTTATAAAAAAAATGACCGATATTTTTAAGGGCCAAGGTATGTTCTACACGCAGTATTTAATTGAAGCATCTACAATACTTCTAAGCGATCAAATTTTCAAAACAAAAACATATGATTTTGCATTATTTACTATGACTTCATCTGAATATTATGAAATAAAACTTATATATTCATAATCAGCGTTAATTTTTTTTAAAGCCATAATATTTTTCACTGGAGTTCCTTATTGTTTTAAATACGGTTGGAAATGTTCGATGGATAACCAGCGTTCCGCTGTTTAACTTGGAAAAAGTCGAAATCGCCGCCATTTTGGAATAACCCACAAATTGGTCATAATTGTAAATCTGTGAATTCGCCGCCCATCATAGTTATTCATATCTATGTTTTTTTTTGGTGGACTCTTTTTTTGTGAGGAGCCTCTGCATATTTGCATTCGACTCGAGTAGGACAAAGGAAAAAAGATGTTTGTTTGTAAATAAGTACCCAGAGCGATTGCGAGGGCCTTGAGGAGCAGACTGCTGAGGTTGGTGAAGTCTTCGGCCAAAGTGCCCACCTTGCCACGAAAGTCGGGGATCAAATCACACTCGGGGAGCTCACTCTCCTTCAGGGTGGTGATGTTGAAGGAGTGCCTGAATTCCTGGATAAGAAAATAACAGTATGAACGGACGTAGAATAAATGGAAAGCAAAAAACAAATATTTCAGAAAATTGAATATCGGCGAATTCGCTTTACTTGACTTTTGTACATGGTGTCTGGATACTCATATTACAAGTGGGAATCTAGTGAATCTACATCACATTAGAGTTGATTTTGTGTTATAACTTTTTATGATTTGAGCTTTCGTTTTCAAGTAAACCAAGTCTTAAACGTCCACTACACTACTCGCTTCAACGAAGTCCTCGAAGAAGTTAGACGAAGTTCGAAGCGCATGTCTATACTACTCGCTTCGAACTTCGGAGCACTTCAAGTCCTTTGACTCGGGCGCAAGTACCGAGGCGAAGCGAAGTTGCACGAAGCGATGTGAAGTTCGTGTCTACACTATCGTATTCGATTAACTTCGATCAACTGCGCGAGCAGTGTAGTGGAGCTTTAAGGACGGGTTGTTTCAAAAAATTTGACGTATTCATCAAATATTTTAAGTTAATTTTCACATTCTGTGTAAGTTAACAAAACGATTTTCAATTTTTAACAGATCCGATTAATGTTGAATTATCAGAAAGTCAAAATTAGATAATAATTAAAATTAATTAAATACCATGGTCTTCCCATCGAACCTCTCCATGCCGGGTTTGATGTATCCATGGTTGGTGGAAGGTCTCCGGAGGAACCGAGTCTGCGTCTCATCAGGAAGTGCACAAAAGTCGTCCAGATATCCGTAAGCGGCTTTCAACTGGAACATTACAAGGGATTTTATTTTAACTATTACTAACTAACTAACCATCACGACGTTTCCCCAAAGGGTAGGCAGAGAGGACGGACGGCCAAACAACTCGGTCTTGACACACACTCTTTGCCTCATTCACTTTTCATACATCGTCTCATACATTATACTCTTCTATTATTCTGACTCTTGACATGGCCCGTCTCAAGTATCTGATTCACTTGATCGTGCCTTGTGTCGGTGTCCCGACTTCTTCTACCATTCACATTTGCGTCATAATATATTCTTCTTACACTACTTTATTCGTTTTTTGCTCTACATGCCCAAACCATCTGAGGGTCCCTTTCTTAATCTTACTCATCACGCTTACATCAGCCTTGCATTCTTTGCGGATCTACACGTTTCTCACACGATCAAACATGGTTTTACCACACTCATTGAAACAGCATTTAGTCTGCTTTCATCCTTCGTCTTCCAGTTCCATGCCTCACTGCCATACATCAGAGTAGGTACCAGGTCTCCATTGTGTACTGCTAGCTTCGCTTCTTTTGACATTAAATATCGCTCGCAATTATAATACATTTTGTAAAACATAATAACCAATCTTCAATAATCACAAGTTATCCACATCTTTCAACTCCAAACTTCACCTTGTATCGAATAACCCAGAGGGGTTATAGACCTCCCGTTTGACTGGGTCACCTCTTTTCCTCTGCTCTGGCCTTCTCCTCCTTTGTCTGTCAAACCTGTTTAGCGATCCAAGTACAACACCAATACTTTATGTAATGGCCGACATGATTTGTGATTGTAGGTATTATTCATAGATAATAGAAACAAGGGAGATAGGCCATGCATCATTATCATTACATAGTATAAAATGAAGTCGCTCAAAATGTATGTGCGCATAGATATTTTAAACTATGCAACAGATTTTCATGCGGTTTTCACTAATAGATAGAGTGATTCAAGAGGAAGGTTTATATCATAGACATCCAAATGGATAGACAAGCAGTTACAGATGAGGGGTAAAACCAAACTATGGAGAGCGAAGAGGGGAAAGATGACTGTCATTCGTTGAACAATCAATCTGACAGTATATAGGCATCTCGCATTACAATATCACCATTTAGTTCTTAAAAGCAAAATCTGCTTTGAATGAATAGACCTTTTTACATGGGAGCGCGAATTGCTTGCCACGTTAATAACATATTTGCTAAGGCCAAATGCTCGCCCCAAAAAGACTCGCGCCAATACACATATCAATATTTTGTTTCCGTGTTTAGTTAAAACACTTTTACAAATGTTTCATAATTTACTTACCCCTGTAACCAGCGACGAGCACATTGGAGTACCGCCCACATTCGCTATGTGTACATTGATACGTAGATATATTGTATAGCACAAGCTGCCGTTATTTCGTTAAATGTATGGATGTCAGCTTCTCGCTGTTCACGGCAAGAATGATGACGTCACACATTTTAGATTCAAGCGAGGCTATATCCCCTCCCCATGGAACGAGCCGGTTCCAAGGAGGAGCTACAGCCGGCGCCATGTGGAGGGGGAAATAATACGTTTTTATCACTTAGGGCAGGTCCAGATATATTCATATGTCCGTGGTTTATATGTATAATACATGCTTATTATAGTAGAGAAAAGCCGAGAAATTCAATTCAGGCAGCGGGCAGCTGGCAAGCGGGTGGTGTGGATTTTATAAAAGTTAGGTAATGGCGTTGTGTTTCGTTAGCCACAGTAACGTGTGGCCGGGTCTGCTAGTTAGTATATAATTCTATTGTCGAATGGAGTTACACCAATGAATTAGGATTTAGCACCTTAGGCTAATTTATTTGTTAGCTTTTTGGAACATCTCATATAGACCTCATAGAAATCGTTGTGTCTCCCTTATTATCATAGTGAGAAATATGATCTAAATGGTGTTAAAAAGAGAGAGCACCACGTTTTATATTGAAATCTAAAAATTAACCACTAAAAAAGTAAAATGTACTCTTTCATGAAACCAAAGTTTTGAATCCCTATTTAAATTTTTTTTTTAAACTTTGGGAATATTTCATGATTTTTTTTACATGGAACGATAAAAAAGTGAGGTGGAAATAACTTTTATGATACATTTGTATAATAAAATACTAGCTGACCCGGCCACGCGTTGCTGTGGCTAATAAAACACAACGTCATTTACTGGAAGGTTATCCAACCTTTATAACCACCGCCGTCTTTGAGTTTATCGCGAAAAGACAGACAGATGCCACGGAGGACTTTAATTTATAATACGTAGAGATGGTGTGAAAGATTATAATAATGTGCATGAAATGCTTGGGGTAACTAAGGTATTTAAGTTAATAAGGATTAATACTGTATCCGTCTAAATAACTTTTCAATTACCGCAATTTACGTGACCATTTTTTTAGAAGATAGAATGGGTATAGTAAGCTATCCGTAAAAGATAGATATATGCCTTCGCAGACTTTTTCGTAGATCTATAAAAGAGGAATATCCCACCATGCATTATTTTGTTATATCCAAAAAGGATTAGGCAGCGTTTTCGATGAAAGCTACCAGGCGGCTTGACTATTTCCAACAATTCTAACAATTATCGTTAAGTTACACAAATCCTTGAAAAATGACATACCTAAACCTTCCTCACGAAACACTCTATCTATTAGTGAAAACCGCATCAAAATCCGTTCAGTAGTTTTTGAGTTTATCGCGAACAGACAGATGACGCGGGGGACTTTAATTTATAAGATGTAGAGATGTAAGGCAAGGCTTTTTCAAAACTTTTTAAAGTTTGCATGCAAAATTTTAATTTTTAACAAATCATATGTTTATTTTGAACTATAAAATTTTAAAGCGTATTTTATCACCTTTCAAAAATACTTTTTAGTTTTCGGATATGTTCAGAAATATTCCATTTATTTGCATTTTATTTAAAGCTAGCTGGTTCCCGGCATGCGTTGCTATGCCATTTAATAAATAAATTGTTTCTCCCTGCGTGTCCTTTCCCATTCGTCCCGTTCCCCTTCCTCTCCCGTGTTCCCTTCCCCTCTCGCGTTCCCACTTCGCCTCCTCCATCTTCCCTCTACTTACTCCACTCCCCCCGTCCCGCGAACCCCTCCCCCTTCCCGCATTCCATTCATTCACTCCCGACAGTTTTCAAACAGCTCGCGTGCAACCTACTGCAATTATTTTATAAATATTTCACAGTAGTTTTACACAAACCTTGTCCTGACAATAACGAACACAAAAAAAAAAAATTATCCAATTTGGTAGTCGTTCGGAAGTTATAGATAGATATTAACTACGACCCCAACAAAGCACTCTTTTTAGGGTGAATTGCCTAGTTTAAAAAAATATATCGTTTCCAAGGCAACAATTTGTTTGCTTATCTTCCGACGTTTGCAATTTTACGTCAAATGACTGACAGGAAAGTACGTAGAACAATTTGTATGGGAAAATGAAATTGTTGTTTTTACTATCTTCCCCATAATTTAACCATATTTTCTTTTTTTACTACGTTCCTCGGACTACGACAAACATTTCAAAACCAAAATCAGCTAAATCGGCCCAGCCATTCTCGAGTTTTAGCGAGACAAACAAACAGCAATAGATTTTTATAAATATAGATATAGACTAGCTGGTTCCCGGCATGCGTTGCGTGCCATATTCAAAGAAATACATTGTTTCTCCCTGAATCACCTTTCCCGTGTGCCCCCTCCCACTCCCCTCCCGCGTCCCCTTCCTAGCTAGCAATATAAGTTATAGCCTATATGTTATTCTGATGTATGAGCTATATTATTGTAAAGTTTCATTAAAATCCATTTGGCAGTTTTTGCGTGGAAGAGTAACAAACACACATACCTACATCCATACAAACTTTTGCGTTTATAATGATGAAAGAGTAAGACACAAATAAATGGAATATCGGAAACATTTTGACGATCTAAAAAATTCGCCAAATTTCTGTAGGGTTAGTATCTGCGGGCCCTATACAGTGCCCCCAGCTTCTGAGAGGCTATCAACTCTGGCTTTGATGGAGGTCCCGTACCTACCTGAGCTGGTCACTTAGAGTTACACCAAAGTAAAGCCGGTTTTGCTGATAATAGCACATAACCTTCTGAACTGAGAATCTTCGATGCCATCATATCTCCCTGTTTCTATTATCTATGATAGCTTGGCATGTGTACAAAAGGGTCAGGTACCTTCTCATCGCTGATCCCGTGGTTGACAAGGAAGGCCAATCCCTTCTCGCTCAGGGCCTTGTTCAGCTGGGCTCCCACGCGGTGGACCACCGATTTCATGGGGCATATCTCCGTTCCTGAGAACAAGGGAAAATGTCATATTAATATTTTTAGTTTTATAAACAAATTCTTTTTGGAATAATACGCACATCGAAAATAGTTGCATTATAACACACACAATACTAGCTGACCCGGCCACGCGTTGCTGTGGCTAACGAAGCACAGCGCCATCTACTGGATGGTTACTCAATTTTTATAAGCACGAAAAATTAACTCACACCGCCATCTGTTAATTTGCATTCAAATCAAATCCACACCCCCGCTCGTCCACCACATACAGACATTCTCCTTTATATCATTACATAGTATAAAATGAAGTCGCTCAAAATGCATGTGCGCATAGATCTTTTAAACTACGCAACAGATTTTCATGCGGTTTTCACCAATAGAGTGATTCAAAAGGAAGGTTTATATGTATAATACATGCTTATTATAGTAGAGAAAAGCTGAGAAATTCAAATAATCAATTCAGGCAGCGGGCAGCAGGCAGCTGGCAAGCGGGTAGTGTGGATTTTATAAAGGCTGGGTAATGGCGTTGTGTTTCATTGGCCACAGCAATGTGTGGCCAGGTCTGCTAGTATTACACTATATTTCAACCAATTTACACAAAACCTTGACAAATTATATAAGTAAACCTTCCTCATGAATCAC
The DNA here is from genome assembly GCA_917880885.1 of Limnephilus marmoratus. NCBI lineage: Eukaryota > Metazoa > Arthropoda > Insecta > Trichoptera > Limnephilidae > Limnephilus > Limnephilus marmoratus. The sequence continues at coordinate 11,852,397 of OU862930.1, read as the reverse complement.
TCTATCTATTGGTGAAAACCGCATGAAAATCCGTTAAGTGGTTTTTGAGTTTATCGCAAACAGACAGACAGACGCGGTGGGTAACTTTGATTTATAATATGTAGAGATCAATAACAGCTGTGCAAATTTTATGAAATGAAAGATCATCGTTCAAGAGTTTTGCTTTAAAAAGTGAAGATTTGACATTGAAAACATTTCTAGTCTTTTGAAATTCATGGAAAACATTAGGTCTTAAAAATAATCTACTAAAAAAGAATTTTAAATATAAAATGAAACAAAAATGCAATAATCCCACATAAAGTTTAGCTTTAGTCTTACGGAATTCAATATATCGTTCGTGTGAAAGCACTATGAAACTTCATCTCGATCAAACATTAGACATTACAACAAGACTTAGGAGTTACCATATCACAACATTTAAAATGGGAACCACACATCGCTGGGATTGTGAAAAGAGCTAACTCACTAACATATTTAATCAGGAAAGCATTCCTTGACCTAACACCGGACATGATGTTAAAAATATACAAAACATATGTGCGACCTCTCCTGGAATATGCTTTCCAAATATGGACTCCTTACTTCGCAAAAGATATAAATCTGATGTCGGGAGTACAGAGACGTTTCACTAGAATACCAAGAGCTTTGAAAGATCGGCGATATGAAGATAGACTCAAGGAATTAAGATTACCAACCTTAAAAGATAGAAGAGAAAGGGGTCACTTGATCGAGACTTTCTAAATTTTATCTGGACACTACAGCTGCCCCCCTTCCTGGCATCCAAGGAATCTTCACTACTAATAAAAATATAATTCTCCAAGGACACTCAAAAAAAATTACCAAAACGCCTTTTGCATCTAATCCCAGAAAACACTTCCTTGCAAATAGAGTGGTGGATGCTTGGAACAAACTCCCACAACATGTCATCGATGCAACTAATATAAACCAATTCAAAGCTCTATTGGATTCATATTTGGAGAGAAGAAAGGACTAACTTAGTTAAAAATTAAAACTACTCATTTACTGTCAAACTATTGTGAAATTAGATATGAACGCATCAGAAGAATGCTGCCTGCTCATTATCTAATATATAAAATTCTGGTGTCACGGTGTTTGTTACCATACTCCTCCGAAACGGCTGGACCAATTTTGATGAAATTTTGTGTGCTTATCTGGTAGGTCTGAGAATCGACCAACATCTTTTTTTCACACCCCTAAAAGTAAAGGGTGTTCCCCTCCGAAGAAAATTATTTTCCCCATACATTTTGTATGGAACAAATTCTCCTATTTTGAAAGAACTGCAGCAATATTGTAAGGGGTATAATATTGAACTGTGAACCGGGGGAGGGGGGAGGGTGGAGAGAGGGGGGGGGAGGGGGAGGGGGGAAAGGAACTCAGGAAGGGGGGTTAGCGGGACGGGGGAAGGGGAGAAGTGGAGTGTGGAGAGGGAGAGGGAACGCGAGAGGGGAAAGGATACGCAGGGAGAAACAATTTAGATCAATTCAGCTAATAAAATGACAACAGTTTTCGATTCTGAGGCGGTACGAAGTTCGCCGGATCAGCTAGTATAATAATAAAAACGCCATCTTAAACTAGCAGCAGTAGTAGTAGTAGTAAGTAGCAATGTGATCAGTGGCATTTAAAAAAATATATACAATGCAATCTCACTAATCTGGCACTTTAATAGACCGATACGTCCAATAATCCGGCACCCTCTGCCCGCGCCTCCCTCGCCCCTCTACGCCTATGCGCTCAATCTAGCAGTCTAACCTCAAAAATTATCTCATATGTACAGTTTGGCAAATAAGTGTAGAAATTAAATAAATTGGAACTAAACGTGTTCATTACCATGGCAGCACCGAATTATATGATGTTTCCTATGGCTGTCATGTTATCGCATGTTACGGTTGATTTATTGTCTTAAATCTGAGTAGAAGATCGCTGATTTGATAATATTTTTATTCATTGTTTGCCTGAATTTAATTAAAATGAATAAACTATTACACAATGATGCAAGAGGGGTTAGATTCTGCGTTTTTCAATGCTGCCTAGTCGAGTGTCACGTGAAGAAGATTCTGTCTAATTTATTTGATGAAACAAAACTGCAGAAATGACTGGTACGTAGTATAGTTTGTTTAAAAAATTTCATTAGTATTACAAGATTTATGCCAATTTTCGAGCGATAATAACCATTACAATCTGATTTGAGGTTATGTTAAAAAAATCCGGATCTGACACTTCCATTTGACAGTTAATATGCGGCCACAGGAAAAAGGGAATAACTCAATAAAAAAAAATAATATGCAACTTCTTTAAACTCGTAGAAAAGTTACTTTTTTCTTGTTTTCTCTTTCTTTCTTTCCAAGTGAATATTATCTAGTGTGTGTTTTTAAAACTACCTTCTATAATAATAATTTTAATGATTTTTCACAGTTAAATCTGAATCAACGGTAAGACGAATCGTCAAGGAAGGGGAAAAGGCAAATGGAAAATTTGAAACACCGGGAAAACGGAAAATGGGCATAATAATAATAAAATATGTAATAGCATAAGTGCTGATGATTGGAAAAATTGTCGCAAACACGTGATGAAAATTGAGGCAGAATATTATGCACGAGGCAGTACTAGGTATATATGATGATATCGATGAACTGCGTTTAGATGAAGATAAAGATACGGAAGAAGAAGAATCACACAAGGACGATGACAATAATTACATGTCGGGTGTTGAATTAATAGACTTAAATTTTTAAGTACCTACGTTTTTATATCGAAATAAACGCCCACTTAAAACTTGTTTTGTTTTATTTTACTTCTATAAAATAACAGTTTTTTGTGCAAAGTTTTTGAAAATACAAATACGCTATGAAATATGCATTTTGGCAGAAGTGTTTTTTAAAACATACATTCATTGTCTTATGAGCCATCTTGGTGTTGCCATTTAAAACTAGAAATCGATTGCAGCGCCATCATTTATTTTCTACACTTAATTGCCAAACTGTATGTACGTATTTACCTGTTGTTTTGAAGTGTGAATAGTGTGTATATTCTCTGTATGAAATGCTTTGTTTTATTTATTATGATTTTTTCTCTATACACGGTGTCCGGAAACTCGTAGTACAAGCGGGAAACTGGTAAATCTGCATCACAATTTGATTTGTGATATAACTTTTTTGATTTGAGCTTTCGTTTTCGAGTAAATCAGGTCCGAAGTTGGAATTTTTTTGGTTAAATTTGAAAAAAATTTTCACTAAGGGGTTGATTTCAGCTGTGAAATGTCTTATAAAATGCATCGAAGGGTAAACCGGGCTCAAAATTTTTTTAACCCTTTAGTTGCCGAAAATATGGAAAAATAGAAAAAAAATATATTAAAATCGAAATGCTCAGATCGAAAAAAATAAGTTTTTTGGGTTCTCTACGTGATGTAGATTCACCAGTTTCCCGCTTGTACTACGAGTTTCCGGACACGTTGTATAATCCAGTAATCCGAACATTTCAATAATCCGGCACCGTCTGGTTTTTAATAGTGCCAGATTAGTGAGATTATACTGTACATATATCATAAGACGGCAAAATGAACTCTATCTTTTTTACTTCAAATATGCCGAGGATTCGCTGGATAAAATCCTTCGGGTACATGCTGTTACACCTGCATTATCAGGGTTGATACACACTGTATCTCTACATATTATAAATTAAAGTCCCCCGCGTCGTCTGTTCGCGATAAACTCGAAAACTACTGAACGGATTTTCATGCGGTTTTCACCAGTAGATAGTGTTTGTGAGGAAAGTTTAGGTATGTAATTTGTCAAGGATTTGTGTAAATTGGTTGAAACATAACGATAATTGTTAGAAGTGTCAGGAAAAGTCGAGCCGCCTTACCAGGCTACCGCTTTCATCGAAAACGCTGCCTAATCCTTTTGGGATATAACAAAACAATGCATGGTGGGATATTCCTCTTTTATAGATCTACAAAAAAGTCCGCGAAGGTATATATCTATCTTTTACGGATAGCTTACTATACCCATTCTATCTTCTAAAAAATGTGCTATTCGGGAATAAGAGAGAACAACGCCTAAACATATCCCTTGGACTAAACAAACTGGAACAAACAGATGTCGCAAAGTATCTAGGACTTTTAATTGACTCACGGCTTTCATGGAAAAATCATTTTGACCATGTTAAATCAAAGATTGCTCCGGTGACCGGTGTAATGTACAGGTTACGTAGATTGCTTCCCACAGCCATACTGCGATCATTGTACTATGCTATGATTCACTCCCACTTGGCATACCTTTCGGGTATCTGGGGTTTTGCTACCAAAAAATTGATATCGGAGGTGCAAATAATCCAAAATAGAGCCCTACGTAACATTTTTGGCTTGCCTTGGGATACACATGTTAAAGATATTTACCGTCACGCACTTGTATTACCATTTAAGATTGTTCCTAGCTTTGAGATAACAAACACCATCTTAAATATTATTCAGTGCAACACCCACACAAATATAAAACTGAACTATAACAACGACGTTCACCAATATAATACACGACAACACAACAAACTACATATATCAAAAATACACAACAAAGTTCGGACTGAAATCATTAGAATACATTGCCTACACTAACTATAACAAATTGCCTGAAGAATTAAGACAGGTATATGCCTCTAACAAATCTCGAAACGATATATTGAAATCCTATTTTTTCAAATGTTATTTGGAAAACGAGTCATAAGTAGGTACAAACTCTGTTCATGGGCGCAGTTTATATCTTTTTTAAATCTTATCATGTATTTTTTTATGTAAACATCTTGTTTTAGGTCTGTGTATTTTTGAGCATGTACCTTTTATTGTATTTTTCCTGATTTGTTTTTTATGCATTTCTATAGTCCATCATGGAGGATACTTTATTTTAACTTTGTGACACCAACAGTACATAAATCAAATGAGTGGTTATAATACTATTATTCACAAAATCTTATAAGACATGTTTCTGTGAAATATTTGTAAAGTGATTCTTCATATGTTTGTTTCTGTATGTTGCTTCTGTAAAATGTTTTGTAAAATTTTTCTTCATTTATTGTGTCTGCATATTGGGTTGGGTTGGGTTTATCTTTTCAAATGTACCAATTGGCGATCCCTTAATGAGTTTTGATAACTCATGGGAATGCAACTTCGTTGTATGTTTTATTTAAATAAAAAAAAAAATAAAAAAATAAAAAAAATGGTCACGTGCATTGCAGTAATTGAAAAGTTATTTAGACGGATACAGTATTAATCCTTATTAACTTAAATACGTTAGTTACCTCAAGGATTTCATGCACATTATTATAATCTTTCACACCATCTCTACGTATTATAAATTAAAATCCTCCGCGGCATCTGTCGGTCTCTTCGCGATAAACTCAAAAACGGCGGTGGTTATAAAAGTTGGATTACCATCCAGTAGATGACGTTGTGTTTTATTAGCCACAGCAACGCGTGGCCGGGTCAGCTAGTATTATATATATTGTGTTGTTGCACCCTGCTTTATCAGTTTCTGACATAGACATTATAATTTTTTTCTCGGCTATACAAATGAATATATTAAGTAATTATTTATTCAGTTGCAAATACACTGTGTATTTGCGTAGCAAGAGAAACAATGACAATTTATTTTTTCAATTTCTACAAGTGTTTTATCAGAAGCTTTAATAATTACGGTAACGATTCATGGTTACGGTACCGTGACATATATACAATATACATTCCTTATCGTTATAACGCTGCAGCTCTTTCTTACACATTTAATAATGATGAGACAAAAAATGAGATACACAAATTATGTGTCGTTTCTTCTAAAATACTTTTTTTTTTTACATTAGCTCCACACAGGAGGCCCTAAGGAACATAATTTCCCTTAGAGCTTGTGTCATCTTAGAGGATGCTGTGTGGAGTCTTTTTAAGGAAGGGAAGGATAGTAAGTTCTGGGAAGGTTAAAGGTATGAGGGGTGGGTAGGAATCTGGGGTTAGTGTTTCCCAGGAGTGACGGACGTATGAATCCATCCCTCCCACTGCGGTGCAAGGGTTGGATCGAGAGAGTCCGGCTGGAAAGGTCAAAAGGCCTCCCTTAACCTGTCTCTCTCGATCCGGCCCGCCACGTAGCAGGTGGGCAGATGCATCTGCCGTTAAGATCTAATAAACCTCACCCCATGAACCCGGGCACCCCTGCTAAGTCATCAAACGTAGCGAACCACTTGGGGTGACCTGTGTCCGAGGGGTTGGTTAACCAATAAAAGGTTCCCAGGGCAACAGTACCATATCCGCCTCCCAAATTGTACTTGAACGGCCTTCATGATCGAGGGACAAGGCTCTCAATGAGCGATCCGAAGGTCGTGGGTTCGAATCCCTGCGTGCTTAGATAATTTTTATTTGATTGACTTGTGTTTTCAATATTTAATCATTTAAAATAATATAAGGTATTTTTGCGGCATGTTCCAGAGTGGAAGATACTCTCAGTATCACCCTGGTGTAAGACCATCATTCAGAATTTAAACATTGCTTGAAATACCATGCCAGGTACTTCCCCACTTTCCACTTCCACATCTCCTTCCCCTCCCCACTTACGACATACCCCAATTGGGGATGCCATAGTCTCACTGGCTCCATACTGGAACAATTGGGACTCTTGAGGTATTAAAAAAAAAAACCTTACGACTCAAGAATCCCAACTGCTCCCAACCGTCTGACACCAGTGAGACTTTGGCATCCCCAATTGGAGTAGGAAGCAGGTGGTGAAGCACCTGGCTACTCAGATCCGGTCACTAAACACAGCATAAGTCATTTTAAGCAAAGTTTCGATTCTCAATGACAGTCACCAGGGCGATACTGAAAGCATTTTTTATTTTATTTTTTCTATTTTAGTGACTTTATAAAATAATTGTGTATCATTCATTACATAGTATAAAATGAAGTAGCTCAAAATATATGTGCGCATAGATCTTTTAAACTACGCAACGGATTTTCATGCGGTTTTCACCAATAGATAGAGTGATTCAAGAGGAAGGTTTATATGTATAATACATGCTTATTATAGTAGAGAAAAGCAGAGAAATTCAAATATTCAATTCAGGCAGCGGGCAGTTGGCAAGCGGGTGGTCTGGATTTTACAAAGGTTGGGTAATGGCGTCGTGTTTCGTTAGCCACAGCAACGTGTAGCCAGGTCTGCTAGTACAAAATATAATAGTGAATTTATGTAAAGATATTGTATTTCTTAGTCCTCATTGGGGGTCGGTCCTGTGCCGAGGAGGACTAAAGTTATTTAATTACTAGGTGGTTCCCGGCATGCGTTGCTATGCCATTTAATAAAGAAATTGTTTCTCCCTGCATGTCCTTTCCCCTTCCGCCTCCCCTTCCTCTCCCGCGTCCCTTTCCACCATTCCTTTTCTCCACCTTCCCTCTCCCCACCTCCCTTTTCTTGTCCTGCGAACCCCCCTCCTCTGTTCCCCCCCCCCCCCTCTTCCCCCCTCCCGCGAATCCCTACCCGAGTTCCCCTCCCCCATCCTGCATTCCATACATGCAGTCCCGGTGGATTCAGTTTTCAAACAGCTCGCGTGTCACCTATTGCAATTTTTTATACACATTTCTTAATGCCAGAGCTCACCAGTAGTATACAAACCTTGTCCTGATAATAACGAATACAACAAAAAAAGAATTATTCAATTTGGTGCAGTCGTTCGGAATTTATGCGCGTACATACATTTCAGCGATTCATTTTTATTTATATAGATAGATAGATAGATAGATTTGTACTTAATCTCCACTTTGAGGAGAGGAAGGAATGAATATTGGTCTTGAATAGACCCATGTTGAAGGAAGGAGGAAACACAAAGGTATTTTTAAAGAAACGCAGGTTAGGAAGTTTTGAGGCGTGAGAATGGTTTTAGTGGCACGCCTGCCTTTTCAAATATGCAAGAGCGAGACGGCAGAACTGAGTATAAAAGGTGATATAGATAGATATATAGATACTTTATTACTTCTATGTCGTTTTTAGTGTCTTCAATAGGATCTTTTCATTGACTTCATTATAATTTTTTATTAGTTTTGTTGCAAAATAAGTGTAGTTTCTTAGTCCGAATGTGTTTCATTCGATCTAGTGTTATGTATACACAGTCTAGTGGAGGGTTAATGCCACAATGTGTCAGCTTAATGCCACAATGCGAACCATCAGCGGAACCTTAAAATCGACTCCTCTTCCTTGGCTCCCCGTACTTGCAAATATAACCCCGCCAAATATCAGGCGAGAGATTGCAACACTGAGGGAATACAAGAAGGCGCTGCAAAAAAGCGAAATACCCTTGCACGATGATGTCGTTTCTCACGCGGCATGCCGCTTAAAGTCTCGAAAACCCTTCTGGACGGAAGGAGAAAGACTCCTTCGAACACCTCTCACCCCAGAAGATAGGTGGAAGCTTGAGTGGCAATCAGCCAACGTCAAAAACGCCCATCTCGTGCAAGACCCCACTGAGAGACAGCCTGGGTTCTCATTGCCTCGCAAACTCTGGACTGCCATCAATAGGATAAGGTGCTCCCATAGCCGTTGTGCTCACATGATGCGTAGATGGGGCCTTAACGAGTCGGCGACGTGTGAATGCGGTGCGGTGCAGACCACCGAACATGTGGTCAACGAATGCCCGCTCCATTCATTCCCCGGCGGGATTGATGAGGTCCACAGGGCAACGCCTGAGGCCCTAGACTGGCTCGCAGACCTAGATGTCCCCCTCTGACCCCCCACCATACGAAAGAAGAAGAAGTGGAGGGTTCAGTATTTTTGAATAGCTTCAATAATAAATGTTTGGCATATATTTTTATTTTATTTTTTATTTATTTTATTTATTTTAGGGAAAGTTGACAGCAAATCGGAGATTACAAAATAGTACAATAATAATATGATAATTATGCCAATTATGAACTTTCCACTGATAATAATTAATGATAAAGTGTGACATTGTAAGGGTATTTTCTTAGTTTTATTGTTTAATTACAAAATATAAAAAAGGGGGGGGGAGGAGGAACATAGGGATAGGATTAAGTGGTAAATGACGGGAATATATAGGGATTGAACTTTCTAGTTTGAGTCATGTTGCTTGGTGAGTTTTCGTTTTATGTCACGTAAAGTTGAGTTAAAAATGTCAATGTGGTAATAATTTAAGTTAAATGAGTGTGTGGATCTGTAGATAAATGAGTTCTGTTTAGAGTTGGTCTTGCAAAGAGGGAGATTAAAGGTAAGCGACTGTCTACTGTTGCGATTTGGAACATGGAAGGATAGGCGTTGAAGAAGATCAGGACAATCGATTAAGTTATGTGTAATTTTAAATAACATTACCGAATCTGCTATATTTCTTCGACAAGTTAACGTTTGCATTTTGAAGAACTTTGCAGAGTCTTCATTACTAACATGAGATCGAAATCGAAAAGAGCGGAAATTGAGGTACCTTAAAAATCTGTTTTGAACGCTTTCAATTCTATTTTTGTGCACTGCATAGCCTGGGTTCCATACCTGAGATGCGTATTCAAGGATACTACGAACATATGAGAAATACAGTGTTTTGAAAGTAGTAAGGTCTTTAAATTGTTTACAGGAGCGGATTATGAAATTTGTTGTACATTTGGTACGTTAAAGCTATTGAAAATTTCAAACGAAAGCGCTCTATTGGTTACTTTCAGTATGGTCTTTATGATGCATTTACCAACTCGTCCACTTGCTCCAAGCTGCAAGTATTCATGGTTTGCAATTATTTAATTATTTTACCTACAAGGAATTACCGCCTAGTGATATTATCAGTTTATTAGCGATAATAATATTAATAACACATGTTAATTTGCTATCCTCCGTTTATCGTTGACATTGCTGATTAATTAACGATGATATCATCTTTAAGAACCGTCTTGATTTAAATTAAAACATTAGCAATATTATAATAAACAAGCTGGTCCCGGCAGCGTATTTACAATCCCTACCGCGTTTCAGTCACTTTAAATTTTCAATATCAAAATTTAAATATTTAGAAATAAAATTATTAATTTCAATATACACATTGGAAAGATTATTTTATCTAGATTTTAGAACAATGTTTGTTTTTGCAAAAGTGATTAAAAATTATCAATATAGAGATGTATTTACAATATATGAGAATAATATTAAAATTGAAATATTTAGAAATAAAATTATTAATTTCTAATATACACATCAGAAAGATTATTTTATCTAGATTTTAGAACAATTTTTGTTTTTGCAATGTGATAAAAAATAACCAATATAGAGGTATATTTAAAATGTAAATTGTCGTTACAGCGACTGAATCGGTATAGGTTTTGTAATACGCGTCCCGGCATGCGTTGCTATGCCATTTAATAAAGAAATTGTTTCTCCCTGAGTGTCCTTTCCCATTCGTCCCGTTCCCCTTCAGCCTCTCCTTCTTCTCCTGCGTCCTCTTCCCTCTCGCGTTCCCACTCCGTCACCTCCACCTTCCCTCTCCTCACTCCACTCCCCCCCTTCCCCCGTCCCGAGTTCCCCTCCCCCCTCACACGTCCCCTTCCCCTACCGCGTTCCCCTTCCACCTTCCCCGCCTTCCCTCTTTCCTTTCCCGCTCCCTCGTCCCGCCAACCCTCCTCCCGCGTTCCATATATTCAATCCCATTACATTCAGTTTTTAAACAGCCCGTGTCTGAAATTCGAGCCTTAGAACTTAGCCAGGACTCGCACCTCTCCAAATAATATATAAAATTTGCGCCCTTGAGGTGATTTTTCACAAAAACGGCGCTATATAAATCATCCAAATATTATTATTAAAATGATTAGGTGAGAACTCTTATAGCTAGTTGGATAAATTGTCCATAGATGTCGGAAGGTGCAAATTTCCCGCCAGCCAAGGAGTTTATGTTATAAATGGCTCGTTTTTACGTTGTTATACCTCTTATCTTCTCTTCACTTCTCTAAGCAACACTTTTTAACAAGTAACTCCTTGGTTTGTCTCGGTTAGTTTGGGATCTTCCGATAATTCACAATGTAATTGGGAATTAAAGCAATAAATTCACGAGTCCTTTAAAAGTTTCCTGAAGATGCGTCTTTCATTTACAAGTTCCTTCCTACAAAACTTTACAGCCCGCTTGCCACCTTTTACAATTTCTATTCAAATTTCCAATTTTCTTGTATATTAAATTTGGTACCTAACATAGGTACCTATTTAAAATATCTAAAATTCTTGATTCGGTTCAAATTATTAGGGGAGTACCTACATTAAATAAATTTATCAACTTAAAGATTTTCAAAAATAGAATTGGTTTGCAAAATGTCATTCTCAAACAAGCGAACTGTCAAATGTGCGATAATTGTTAGGTTTTCTGAAATTATCCAATTTTCTTAATTTTTCTCTCTGTAAGAACCATCCTCGCACTTCAAGGAATATTCTAAAAAAAGAATTAGCGAAATCGGTTCAGCTGATCTCGAGATTTGCGCTTAGCAACACATTTAGCGATTCATTTTTATATTATAGATATTAGGTATGTACTCCAGCATCACTTATATATGGTATTTTTCAATCTTAGCACTCCACCGACTCCACCAGCTCACTGAAAACTCACGGACCGCCACTGCTGCCTTCCTCCACAGGGAAATGGCGTGATGGTTAGTTTTAAGGTAAAATGAATGAGTAATAATTATAATACAATTCCAAGGATTTTTTTGCGCAATGTCATAATCTCGTTGGGGAAGTGAATGTAAACAATGCAACAAGGAAATGATGGTTTTATCTTGTAGAGGGGAGTGGATTGATTGGTTACTTCAAACCTATTCGTGTGCCATTAGCAATTACTGAACGTTGGCCTCTTCCTAGATTAAAAGGCGATTAAGTCATGGTGACGAGTATTATTGATTAGGATTTGTTCATGCTAAATCATTTTCAGGTCACACTATAAAGAATTTAATTTGCCACATGTACTATATCTTCTTACTAATATTATAAAGGCGAAAGTTTGTATGGATGTATGTTTGTTACTCTTTCACGCAAAAACTACTGAATGGATTTTAATGAAACTTTACAATAATATAGCTCATACATCAGAAACGTGGTAAAACAATGTATGATCGTGTGAGAAATGTGGATATCCGCAAAGAATGTAGGGCTGATGTAAGCATAATGAGTAGGATTAAGAAAGGGACCCTAAGATGGTTTGGGCATGTAGAGCGAATGAACGAATAAAGTAGTGTAAGAAGAATATACGACGCGATTGTGAATGGTAGAAGAAGTCGGGGACGCCCGAGGAAGACATGGCACTATCAAGTGAATAAGATACTTGAGTCGGGCCAAAAGTCAGAATAATAGAAGAGAATGCAAGAGACGATGTATGAATGTGAGTGAGGCAAAGATTGTGTGCCAAGACCGAGTTGTTTGGCGGTCCGTCCTCTCTGACTACCACTGCGGATGGTTAGTTAGTTAGTTACATCAGAATAACGTATACAAGCTTGTATAAAAAAATTGCAATAGGTGGCACGCGAGCTGTTTAGAAACTGAATGTATCGGGAATTAATGAATGGAATGCGGGAGGGGGAGGGGAACACGGGAGGGGGAAGGGGAACTCGGGAGGGGAGGGGAACCCTGGAGGGGGAGGGGAACCCTGGAGGGGGGAGGGGAACTCGGGAGGGGGAAGGGGAACCCGGGAGGGGGAAGGGGAACCCGGGAGGGGAACTCTGGAGGGGAATTCGCGAGAGGGAGGAGGCGAATACGGGAGGGGGGAGGGGAACCTGGGAGGGGGAGGGGAACTCAGGAGGAGGGTTCGCGGGACGAGGGAAGATGAGGCGGAAGGGGAACAGAACGAATGGGAAAGGACACGCAGGGAGAAACAATTTCTTTATTAAATGGCATAGCAACGCATCCGGGAAGCAGCTAATGTATACATATATAAAAATCAAAATATGCTTGCTTCCATAGGTATACATATAATATGTAAGTTGTATATGAGTATGTTTTGCATTAAGAGCTATGCCGGTCATTTAAAAATATCGTCGATAGGTATTGTAACCAATGTCTTCTGTTCCACTCCGCGCTCCCCTCAGGGGAACTGAGCGAAAGGGACAACTGCATATCGGGCCGAAAATACCTAAATAAAATCGTCAAAATCGATGTTTTGTATTCCCCATTTTTCTTCTCTAAAACTGGACCGATTTTAATTTTTTTTTTCACTAACTGTATTAGAAGAAAATATTCAATGTCGGTACGTTTTGCTTTTTTTCAAAATACATTGTTTAGTTTGTATACGGAACGTCTTTTGACGGCGTTTAAACTAGGCAATTTTATTCATTTTTGGAAGGTCCTAACTTCTATAAGAAGTAAATTATCAAAAAAAGCAAAACGTACCGACACGCTAATGGTCAATTTCTAAATTATGTAAAAAAAATTTTTGCTCTAGGGTCAAAAAGAGAGAAATGGGGAATACGTTTGTATGAAAAAAAAACGCCGCTGGTATTTCCTCTTAGGCATAGCAAATATTTGAAACTTTCAAAATACCTTCTTTCTATCCTTGTGAAGGTCTGGATTATTACAACCACATGACAATACATCTGAAAAGTTTTTCAATCATTACAAAAACTATTACGAAACTGTCAAAAATGTCACAATTTGAGAATGACATTTTGCAAACCATCGATTGTTCAATCAAAATTCAGTTTTCGAATAAATTAATGAATTTACTTGAAGTGATGGGCAGGGGATACGGGAGGGAAAGGGGAGGAGGAAGGGAAAAATCTTTTTGAACGCTTTCTACCGATTTATTATATATTTTCCTTAAATACTTGTTTAAAAGCTTTAAAAGAATAAATGTTATTCTTGAAGATAATATCTATACATACATATACATTGCCCACGCCGAAAGGGCAATTATATGAAATTTCCTCAATAGAAAAAAAACGCAAAGTATGCTGCGAAAATGATTATACTTCAGTTCTTTTCCGAGTTATATGTATGAAAAAAATCACAGTGTTTCTTTAAATGCTATTTTAGACAGTCCTCACGAGATTTTTGCTCTATTTTAAACGAGTCGTGTTTTATTTAACATTTTCACAATTTTCGCTTAAATATTATCGTTTATAATATTAGCGCGCTCTCTCTAACATTTTCATTTACAAATCTCTCCATCTTCTTTTTGAGCGGGTATACGGCGCCTTAACTAAAATTAGTTGACTAAAAAAAAATCAGAAACAAAATTAAAAGATTTTTTGACACGTTTAGCGTGAAAAAAAAACGGTTTTTCAAAAGAAAGAAAAACTTGAGTCCTCTCCTTTTATAAAAGAAAAATGTAGACACATTGCACCGACTTCAGGTCGAATTTGTCCCAATTAAACGTAATGGTGTCCCAGATAACCGAAGTAACAGTTTCTTTGTTTGGTTTCTGTTCCTTTTGTTTTGTCCCAAATAACCGGCTGTTCCGATAAGCCGGTGTACCAATTAAGAGGGCATTACCAGAGAAAGCCGGAAATACGTCATTTTCAAAAAAGTTTTTAGACGTATTGACTCTTTTCCACAAAAAATTATAAATGGATTTCGAAAGATTGTTCTTTTATCTAGCATAGTTATGTAATAAATTTTTAGTATAATAAGGTTATTCCATAGGTCGTTGGCAGATTTGTTAAATTTTCAAAAAAGTTTTTGTATTATACCACACCGATTTCAAATAATGTAATCATGCAGTAAAATAAATCAATACATTATCTAGCAAAGTTATGTATTAGAATTTTAATTTTAGTTTCAATAAAATCATTAAAAAATATGTACGTACATGTGTTTCTTGACGAAAATTGGTCCATTTGTGTATTTATTTGCGCACTTACAAACTAATATATTTCAGATTTTTTTAACATTCTTATTAAATTTAGACATTATTGAAAAATGATAAATACTTATAATCAAAAAATAACTACAAAAAGTACACTATTTTAATAGTTTTATCATCACGCCTTTCAGCATTTTTGGATGAAGGTATAAATTAAAGCTAATTTGGATTGAAATAAATTCGATATTGAGTTATAATTTAAAAAAGCTGGTACGGAGAATAATTAATCTTTCTCATTGTAACCGCCCTGCACGATCGGAAGAACAACTTTCGACGAAATGTGGATTTTCGACGCTCTTAAGAGGAATCTACTGAATACACAATGACAGACAGACGCACATCAATCAGGCTTACTTTTATCTTTGCAGAAGGATTATATGACAAAGAATAGAATGGCGTTCAGTTTACATATTGTAATCTTTAAAGTCGAGATAAAGCGTGATGAATGACTCTGAAAGGATTGTAAAATAAATTCATAATGTGCTGTGGTTTTTCCACTAATTAAATATTTAAGCAGTCTAAAATCTATGCAATTAAAATATTATAAACGTTGTTTTATATACAGGGTGTTAAGGTACGTACTTGACTTACTTTACCCAATAATTCCTGACATTATTTGGAGTAAAAAATGTAAATAAAATTTTGGTCTCCGGTGACTTTTTTGACGACTTTTTTTTGTTTTCAAGAATTTTTTCTTCAAAATTAAACAAAAAAAAATTCTTTCGCATGTCGTCACTGGTCACTCAGCCGGGTGTCCGACGAACCCCTTACCCCACCTCCAACTGTTCAACAACTAACATTTTTTTTATGTTTTTGTAGAAAAAAAAAAAAAACATCAAAAAAGTCACCGGAGACCAAAATTTCATTAACATTTTTTACTCCAAATAATGTCAGGAATCAATGGTTAAAGTAAGTCAAGTACGTCCCTTAACACCCTGTATACTAAGGTATTTGTATCAGTTCATAGTATTTTCTACCAGTTTCTAAGTAAAAATATATTTTCATTCTACAATAATTAAAAAACGATTATTGTGAAAATCACTACATATTACAAATTGAAGTCCTCCGCCGCGACTGTCTGTCTGTTCGCAATAAACTCAACAACTACTAAACGGATTTTCATGTGGTTTTCACCAATAAATAGATGTGATTTATGAAAAAGGTTTCGGTATATAATTTGTCAAGGTTTTGCGTAAATTGGTTAGGGAGAATGTCTGTATGTGGTGGACGAGCGGGCTGGCAAGCGGGCGCTGTGGATTTAATTGTATGCAAATCTACTGTTTTATGTCGAGGTTGATGAAATTTTGCACATGTGACCTTCAATACAACAGGATGGTCACTGTCTACATTTGATTTCGAAAACTCTGTGTAAAGCCCGGGTATCGCCGGGGATTTTTTTTTTTTTTTCATAAAAGGAAACTACAAACATTCCCGGGTTACGAATAACCCAACAATGTTTGAAAATCTCCTACTACCACCACAGAAAGCCGAAAATGTTGCTTGTGTTGTGATGGAGGACTTAGCCAGCCGAGGAATCGAACACGCGACGCTCGGGTGGGACTCAAGCGCTATGCCCACTCAACCACTGACCAGTCGTCAGCTAGTATCTAATAAAACACGACTCATTTACAATAAAGAAAAAATCTATCGATAAATGTCTGAAGCGGCATTTGAAGAAACACCGTGAATTTTTTCATACCTATAACATGTTAAATATCAGAACAAAATCTGTTTTTAACAATTTTCAGAGCATACTTTACGATTTTTGTCTTTTTTCTGTTTTTCTGTATCTTGTTCTCTTTCATATTTTCGTTTAGATTGTTATTGTTATCTTCTTCAATGTTTTTTTTCTGTAGAGGGAATTGTCAAAAGAACTGTCAAACGTGCGAAGTTAAAATTTCTGCGCAATTTTCTTAATTATTCTTTCCGTAAAAACCTTCTAGAAAGTATCAGAAAACTTATAAAGAAAGATGAATGAAATAGGTAAAGTCGTTCTGAAGTTATGGCGTGACGTGACCAAGGAAAACAGGGATTTATTTTTATATACATATATGTATAGAATCCATACTATAGATTGGACCAGAACCGATCAAGGTAATTTTCGCGCGGTTTTGAAATGTCATCCCACATTCAACAGGTTGGCTGTTCATCACATGGAAACTTATTTCCAGATTTTCACAATGAGGCGTGGAGCACATTATACCTAACAGCCAGACATTTTAATTAAGCACTACATTATAGGTATTATTTATATTTAAGAAAAAAACTTTAATGGCGTGTCTGATATCCGACTACACTATAGGTTTGTCGAAAAAGTATCGATATATCGATATTTTAAATTCAATATATCGATATTTTGATCCGATATATCGATACAAAATATCCAATATCAAAAATTGTATCAAAAACGATATTTTTTTAAATCTATGTATTTCAAGTCACTAGAATCCAAAACCGTATAGGAACGAACGGAAAAAGTAACTGTATTGGGTCATATCATCTGGCGGTTGAAATTTTAACAATAATTAATAGCTTACAAATCTATTGTCTTTGCATTAGTATTTGTGATCAATAATACTATCTCTAGGTAGCCTAGGACATACGTAGAAATTTATGCTATTTTCGCATTTTTTTCTAAGCCACTCATATGTGTTGGTTCCCAATTGTCTATGATTATTGACTATACCTTGTTCCAAACACGAAGTCCTTTTTGACAGATTAATACGCCAATAAAATGTTACTGAGACGCATAAAAACTTTGTATGCCTCTCAGTTTACATAAATATAAGTTAGAAGACAGCTTTTTAGTTTTTGATATTTTTGTAATTATTACCTAATAAAAATGAATACTGATAAAAATACCTTCATTTTTATTGAGATTTTTGTACATTAAAAAAAGCACATTGTGTGTAACAATTACTATTGATAATATTGAGCTGAATACACTATTATTTTAAAAACGCAAAATCTCTTGAAAATTTGACCGATGTATCGATATTTTTTCCTCGATATATCGACGTCGATATTGATATTTTAATAAATATCGACATCCCTACTACACTAGCGCCAACGACCGATTCGGGCGCTTCAGATTACATGCTATGAACTCGCGGTATTCACATAAAAATAAATAATATAAAATTACATGCATTTTTACCTTTTCCGTGTATTTTCCTATCACGAGTTTTTATAAAAGCAATCTATTGTTTTAATACGGAATTACAGTTATGCGATTAAAAATAGGTAGATAGGAAGTAAAATCATGTCACGGAATAATGTATCATGTAGAAAAAGAATGCACTTAAATAATATATGCATTTGTATAAAGAGCGTGTTATGTTCTCGACAATGCGCTATTTTAAAACTTTGCCTCAGTTATTTAAAATATAACAACTGAAAGCTGAAAGAAAAAACTGCGTAGTGGAAGAGACAATGGAAATAGACGGTTCCTAATAGCCCATTCACATGATTCATTTATCGTTCATTTCGTGATTTCATTCCGCCTCTTTCCCTCGAAATGAACCGCGTGAACACGAAAGTGAATAGAGACCGAATGAAGCATTCCAACAATGTTGGAATGCTTCCTTCGGCACTGTTCATTCGCAACCGGAATTTAACACCACGTTACGCGAATGATGTGTGTGAACACTCAAGTGAACAGTCTTTCACTCGCAAATCAGTCGGCCGAAATGTTCTGGCATGAGGACGAGTAGCCGGAGCGGCTTAAACGTCAAAATGCTCCGTTTAGTTCGCTTTTCGGAATAATTCCTACACGTCTCATAGAAATCGTTGTTTCTCCCTTACTATCCATATTGAAAAATATGATCTAAACGGTATTGGAAAGAGAAAATAATGCTCTATATATTCAATATAACAATTAACCACAAAAGAATACGAATGTACACTTCTATGGAACCAAAGTTTCTGATCGAATTTGAAAAAAAAATTATGAAACATTGTGAATTTTTTATGAATTATTTTTATATGAAACGACAAAAAAGTGAGGTGACAGAAACGTTTATAATTTATTTGTCTAACAAAATAAGTGTGTGTTTTTATATTTTTTTTGTTACCGGTAATTTTAGTTAGAATAAAAGCAAGGAGAGCCATTTTTTAACTTTTAAAAGTTTACATTAAAAATTATTCTATTTAAAAAAATTACGCGGTTATTTCTAATAATAAATTTTGGAAGCATATTTCATCACCTTTCTAAAACAGTTTTTAGTTTTTGGATACGTTAATAAATATTCCATTTATATTGATTTTATTGCAAGCCGAGGCCTATTTTGGAATAAAAAAAAATTCATGGTGCAAAAATACTGGTAGATATCAGTTTTCAGGTTATTATTTAACCATATGTTCATTTTATGGAGCTGAAATTCATTTACTGTTTACAAGAATCGCCAATTTCTCGTAATTTAGTTCGACGTTATCGGAAATGTCAATTGAAATCGTAAATATTCCCGAACTTAGCCGTCAGCACCGGACGAATTCCAATGCACGCCGCGACTACGCTCGACGACTTCGTAGCGAGAATGTCGAGTGAACTCTTCCTTCGAAGGAACCGTGTGAACACGCGGTGAAACGAGAATGGAACATTAATTTCATCGCGTAAACCTTCATCCGAGTGAACCATCTGACTTCAGCATAAAGAGCACCAAAGACCTTCTTCATTTAGGGTTGCCAGACGTCCTTTATTTTAAAGGACGTCCTGTATTTCAGACCCAATAATTGATCTTGTCCCCTAATTTGAAATTTTCAATAGAGGACAATACTTTGCCCTATTTGAAAAAAAAAGTGAATCACATGGTTTCTGTATATTAAAGCCTCTCCTGACGAATATTATAGACGATAAGAAGTGTGAAGGTGTTCTTGAAAATTGGATCCAGATTTTCAAATCTACGGATGAATACAAGAATCTGCTAAAAATAATACAATATGTATTTTACATCCCAGTTTCTAACGCCCAAGCCGAAAGAATTTTTTATTTGTGTACGAATACGTGGACCAAAAACCAAAATAAGTTAGATATTAACACTGTAAAATCAGAACTACAAATAAAGTCGAACTTCAACGTGAAATGCAAACAATTTTATAATTTCATTATAGAAAACGAAGAAGCTCTTAGAGCAGCCAAAAGTAATACCAAGTCTACTTTTAAATGCAAAAGGTCGTACTACTTAGGGGCCATTAATTTATTACGTAAGACGAATCTTGCTAGTTTTCGACCCCTTCCCCCCTATTATAAGAAAAAATAAGAATAGGCCGACCCCCTCCCCCCTAAGAATGTAAAGGAGAAAATGATTAAAGGTTTGGTTTTTTTTTATGTTTATTTTTCAAAGTAACAATTTTTAGAAATGTTTATTTGTACTTACAAAGGTACTAATAATTTTAACTTTGCGCATTTTTGAGATCTTACGTAAGAACTATCGAGACTCCCTCCCACCCCCTTGTAAGAAAAAATAAGACATGGTCGACCCCCCCTCCCCCTTAATCATCTTACGTAATAAATGAATGGCCCCTTACTTGCCTTCGATTAACGACAAACTACGTTACATTGCGTATTAACATTGTTTTTTATTTATTGATAAATGTCGCTACTGACACCATAACGGCATTTTATTAAAAAAATATTGATGTTCTTTATTTTCATCCTATGTCCTTTAATTAATCATATCAATCATCTAATACATAAAACGGGAGCTGGCAACCCTACCTTCATTCCAAACTTATAACTGAACTTAGGCCGTTTCCGTTCAACGAACATTGGACCATTTGACACCTAGAGTTATTTCAAAATAATGTCACCTACAAACATTGATGTATAATCATCATCATTATCATTACATAGTATAAAATGAAGTCGCTCAAAATGTATGTGCGCGTTAATCTTTTAAACTACGCATCATTACATAGTATAAAATGAAGTCGCTCAAAATGTATGTGCGCGTTAATCTTTTAAACTACGCAACGGATTTTCATACGGTTTTCACCAATAGATAGAGTGATTGAAGAGGAATGTTTATATGTATAATACATGTAAATTATATTAGAGAAAAGCCGAGAAATTCAAAGAAAACCACGGACATATGAATATATCTGGACCTGCCCTAAGTGATAAAAACGTATTATTTCCCCCTCCACATGGCGCCGGCTGTAGCTCCTCCTTGGAACCGGCTCGCTCCATGGGGAGGGGATATAGCCTCGCTTGAATCTAAAATTTGTGACGTCATCATTCTTGCCGTGAACAGCGAGAAGCTGACATCCATACATTTAACGAAATAGCGGCAGCTTGTGCTATACAATATATCTACGTATCAATGTACACATAGCGAATGTGGGCGGTACTCCAATGTGCTCGTCGCTGGTTACAGGGGTAAGTAAATTATGAAACATTTGTAAAAGTGTTTTAACTAAACACGGAAACAAAATATTGATATGTGTATTGGCGCGAGTCTTTTTGGGGCGAGCATTTGGCCTTAGCAAATATGTTTTGAACGTGGCAAGCAATTCGCGCTCCCATGTAAAAAGGTCTATTCATTCAAAGCAGATTTTGCTTTTAAGAACTAAATGGTGATATTGTAATGCGAGATGCCTATATACTGTCAGATTGATTGTTCAACGAATGACAGTCATTTTTCCCCTCTTCGCTCTCCATAGTTTGGTTTTACCCCTCATCTGTAACTGCTTGTCTACCCATTTGGATGTCTATGAAGAAAACATATTTTTGTGCGATTTAAAACGGCCTTTTGTTTTTAACTTTAAAAGTAAAAGTTACACAAAAGGCCGTTTTTCAATCATTTTGACTGCTTGTTGTACGTTTGTTACTCCGCCATATTGGCATCATTGGCATATTTGACAGTTCTGGTCGAAGTAATGTACGGAAATGGGTGCTTCAACATTATTAATCAGTTATCATGATAAATATTGTAGAAGATGATGATAATGCATTTAAGCATTAAAATGAATCATTAACATTAAAAAGTTTTTTTTTCAACTTTCAAGATTTAAAAAAAAATCGCACGTTGCGCCACAATACGAAGTATGTCAAAAAAAATACAATTAGTCAATGTACCCCTATCTCCCAATAATTTTTCAATAGAACTCAATGTTATTAAACGAATTGCTATTAATAATGGATACAACACCAATTTAATTGAAAACATTCTCAATAAAAAACATAAGAATAAATTCCTTAAATCATATATCTATCCTGTACAAAAGGATCAGGAAGGGAAAAAATGGAAGAAAATTATGTATTTCAATAATAAAATCTCTAATGCCTTGACAAAGAATGTACCAAATGAAATTCTTCCTGTATTTTATGCAAATAATAAACTTAAAAATTATATTGTTAATAATAAAGATAGAGATTCCAAAATGAAAAAATCTGGAATTTATAAATTGAAATGTAATGATTGTGATTTCTTTTATATAGGTAAAACTTCGAGAAACTTTGAAATAAGGATTAAAGAGCATATGAAAGCTTTAAATAATAATAGTTTCTCGGAGTTTGCCAACCATTTAATAGAAACTAGTCATACCTTTAATTTTAACAGTGGAATAGAATTAATTCATTGTAATGTCAATGGCATTCAGTTGGACAAATTAGAAATTTTAGAGATTAGAAAGAGTGTTAATGCAAATTTAAATATTATTAATAATCAAAAATTGTTTTTAAATGAGCCATTATTAAATCTATTCCCCTTTTAAAATTTTTTTAATTGTTCTATATTACCCCTCGTCCCTTAAACATCATTTTCTTTCTAATTTTATTATTGTTTATGTCGATTATTTTTCTCTATTACCTATATATATATATATGTCTATTTTTAAATTAGTTCTGTCAAAACTCTGAAGAAGTCAGCTTTGCTGACGAAACATGTCGGTTTTATAAACAATAAAAGTGGTAAAAACGAAGTAATCTATTAATTTCAATCATAATGGTGCCACAAAATAAGTTTGCTGTGTTAGAAGAAGAAATAAATAATAGTATATCTGTGTGTAAGGATGGAATGGCCAACCTTATGATTCCAGAGATATCCTCATTCTAAATGTCAGTGACATACAAATTTTTCTTAAAAAAATGATAACTCCTTCATTTGTAAACGCAATTGCTTCATACGAAATTTTATAGCATAGTAATGATCAGCAAAATCCATTTCTAGCCAAAAAAAAGACCCTTGACCTCTTGTGGGCCAGGTTTTTCGAAAAAAACACGGAAATTTCACGATCTTCAATTGAATGTTTTGTGGATTAAATTTAACCTATCGTATATTTTATTGACTGAAACACATTCCTAGAACAATAAACTATTTACCAAAAATAACATTACTTGCGTAATTACGTAAATTGATAGGTTTTATGATGTTTTATTCGAGGTACACGCATGTCACGCATCGGCAATGTGACGCGGCCGCCAAAATGACAGTTGGAGATGCCCACAGACAAACATTATTTTTAAATATTGTGTGGCTACTAAATGAATGAAATCTTTACCCATACCATAGGGAATGTTGGCGGCAGTGATTCTGACACTTTATTTACAGATTTTGTACATAGAAGGGTCCAAAATAGTAGATCCAACATATTTTTTTTCGCGCATGCGCAGAATCTTTTTACATCCCGGACTACGGAAAATTTAATATAAATTATTCGAAGTGACTTGTCTCATTGCGGTTTTCTCTATGGTAAAGTACGATAATAGAGCAAGCGTTTCTGACATTGTTCTTCATACACTTTCTGTATACATAAGGGTCAAAATTGCATTTCAAAATGGCGCGCCACCTCGTGGCCACCGGTGGCCACCTGGCCCACCAGAGGTTGAAAATTCAAATCTCTATGTCTATGAAAGGCGATTTTCAGCCCACTGTGCGGCGCGCGTTTCGGACAGACTGTCCATCATCAGAGATCAGAGCTAATGTTATGTTTTACAGCCATAGATACAAGATCCAATTCACGCGTCTAGCATCAAACTCACTTTACGATGTGATATTTTTGGAAACACTCAGAAAACCAATTCGACAACAATATTATTACAGTTTTACGCAGAATATGAGACGAAAATAAGTGATATATAATACCTACATCGCGAACCAGAGGTTCTCAAACTCTCAACTATACATATATTATTGGTTGAGATTGGTGTTGAGTTGAGATTGAGGGGATGGTTTCACTTCTACCGCGTGCGAATTGCACACTCTGATTTTTTTCTCCAAATAAGCTCGAGATTTGCTGGTTAATCTACATTGTGCAAATCTATAATATAAAAATGAATCACTGAATGTGTTGCTAAGCGCATAACTTTCGAACGACTACACCAAATTGGATAATTCTTTTTTTTTGTGTGTTCGTTATTGTCAGGACAAGGTTTTTACAAAACTTCCGGTGAGCTCTGGCATTGTGAAATTTGTAAGTATAAAAAAATTGCTATTGGTGGCACGCGAGGTTTGAAAATTGAATGTATGGAAAGCGGGAGGGAAGGAGAGGTGGGGGAGGGAGGGAAGGGGGGAGGGGGAATGAAGGAGTGGAGGTGGAGGAGGCTGAGTGGGAACCCCCCTTACACCATGCGAGCAAAGCCGCGGGAAAAAGCTAGTGATAATATAAAGTCGAGTCTCCAGCGACAAAATGTTTTCAAAACATCCGACAAAAACCAAAAAATTGAGCCATAACGTTTCTTGTTTTGCATTGGCCACGGAAAAATTAATACTGTGCAGTACACACGCGGTAGAAGTTAAACATTCAGAAAACCAAAGTAGTCAAAAGTAGGGAGACTACGAAGCACTTTTTTAAGATTACATAGAAGCAATTAACAAAATAAACGAAGACCTACAAAATATAGCAAAATGGCTGAAATTAATAAAGTTGAAACTGAACGTAAACAAAACAAAATATATGGAAATAGGCAATAAAACATGTAACACAGGGTTAAATTGGACAATTAATGGTGAAAAAATTGGAAAAGTAAATGAAATCAAATACCTGGGTGTAATACTCGACTCAAAACTGACTTTCACAGCAAACTTTGAATATGTGCTAAAAAAGGTATCAAAAAAGGTAAGAAGTAAATTAAATAGAAACGCTACGGAGCTCATTTATAAAACTATCGTTGTTCCACATTTGGACTACTGCTCTACAATGTTATATTTGGCCAATGAAGGAAGTTTGAACAAACTAGAAGTTATACAAAACAAAGCTATGAGATGTATACTGGGGAAAGGCAAATACGCAAGGATTAATCAAATGAGAGAGGAGCTAAATTGGATTCCAATAAAAAAGAGACTACTATTTAACGTGTTAATTTTTGTGCATAAAATTATGAAAAACCAAATGCCAAAATACTTTAAGGATGAAATTGTTTTTAATAGAGACATTCATAATTACGAAACAAGAAATATAAACAGAGTTCGATTGCCACAAATGAAGAAATCAAAATCACAGAACTGCCGCCTAATGTACAGAGGACTAAAGATGTATGATGGCCTGAAAGTATTTTAGTAAGAAGAAAGAATGAATGTATTTAAAAAGAAATGTTATGCTTACTGTAAAAATATTTAAATTTATCAAATGAAATGTTAGATTGTGCTTCTTAGTTTATATTCATGTAGTATAAACTAACTCAATAAAAATAAATAAAAAAATAAAATAAAAGGTTGATTTTTTCCATAGTTTTATCGTCGAATTCCAGTACACCTTTTCCTGTACATCAAGTCATTTTACTCGTATTTGTAGTTTCATTTTATTTTGATATCATTTTATTTTGCCTGTGGAGTGGTTTGAAAATTGGATATTGATTTTACAAAACTAAAAATACTTTTTTTTGGATTGCGCACGATTCGACCCCTAATCGGCTGAATGTCTGCAAGGAGCTTTACACCACTATACTGAAAGGAACATGCGTGGGACCGTGGATTTATCGTATTATATTGGAACCCGTGAATATTTTTTTTTAAATTGCTATTTCATTCTCTCGCAGGCTCCAACCCATAGATCAGTGGTTCCAGACCTTTTTTTGACAAGGGACCACTGTGACATTTATTTGTTCTCACAGGGACCACAAGGTACAATAATGATAAACTGTTAAGAGCGCTGCCGGTCGCTGCGAACATTTATGAATAGGTATTTTAAAAAATCTCTTTTATTTCACTCTCTGACAGTAGTCAGAATCGCGCTCTAGATGTGTGAGTGAATGCAGGTCTTGTGTGAGTGAGCCACGCGCGTCAGCCGCAGCCGAATTATTATTTCTGCCGACCACGCATGTACCATTCTGCAAATGTGTAGACAAGACCAAACATCCAATTTCTCTCACCGCTCACAGGAGCGTTCCATTGTTAGCGTCCATGAATATGCTATTATAGCTACTTATCGTTGTTGCGCGCACAAAATATCCTAAGGGTATTTTAGAATATTAGGATATTTAATAAAAAAAACTTTAAAAAAAAATTAGGGACCCATATTTTTATTTATTTTTATTAATTGTAGAGTTATTTTTGATACCATGTTTCGGTGAAAACAAGTGGGCTTAATATACATTTTTTTTTATTAAAACCGACATTTTTTTCTTAAATTTTGCATTCAGGATTTTTGTGCGCACTTTTTATGCACATATGATATTTTTTGTAGCAAACGTAGGAAAGGCAACTTGGCCTTTCTCATATGACCCATATCCCTCAGGCCTCGGGCATATTTTTTCATAAGGTCGAAATATTTCCGCTTTGCAATAAAATCCAAATAAATGGAATATTTCTGATAGTATCCGAAAACTAAAAACTGTTTTAAATTTTGAAATCCGAAATAAACCTTTGCTTTTCAAATATAAAAATTTTGAACGCACAATTTTTTTTAAAATGACACTCATCTTACGTTTTTTCTAACTAAAATTACTGATAACGAAAAAAATAAAAACACGTACATATTTATTACAAAAATGTATTGTTAACATTTCCGTCACCTCACTTTTTTATCGTTTCATGTAAAAATAATTAATAGATACAAAATTCCATAAGTTTCGTAAACTTTGGTTTTACAAAAGTTCCCAAAGCTAACAAATAGCCGGGGGGGGGGGGGGGTTAAATTTGGATTTGTGACCAAAACACCCAAATAAACTGAAAATGTATTTTTTTATCAAAAGGTAGAGAAAATATCTTGTGCGGATAAATATTTTTTATTTTATTTATTTTTGTTTCAAATTACGAAATATTGGTCTTAAAAGAATTAATT
Organism: Limnephilus marmoratus; assembly: GCA_917880885.1. Taxonomy (NCBI): domain Eukaryota; kingdom Metazoa; phylum Arthropoda; class Insecta; order Trichoptera; family Limnephilidae; genus Limnephilus; species Limnephilus marmoratus. The sequence continues at coordinate 11,825,310 of OU862930.1, read as the reverse complement.
TCGTATGATTTTGGATGCAACTTAATTTTTTGGTAATTTTTTGAGAGTTAAATATTAATATTAAAAAAATATTTTTGCTTTACCTACTGAGTTTATATTGAAAATATATACATATATATATATACAAATATATGTAAAACAATTTTCTCGGTTTACCCGCGTAACGTAGTCCTGAGAAGGACTTTTTAACTCCTGACGTTTCGGACAGATCACACTGTCCATCTTCAGAGGCCTTATGTCTTACCTTATGTCTTATGACTGCCGGCCCCACCTCGTACCCCCAGCACCATAAATCACATTCAACCCGGGTACTCCGTTCTAGCCATAAGAATTGATTTGCACTCACTTAAGTCTTGGACTCTGGACCAAACAGACATGCGAAAGCTATCAGTTTGAGACAAAAACTAAAGACATAAGGCCTCTGAAGATGGACAGTGTGATCTGTCCGAAACGTCAGGAGTTAAAAAGTCCTTCTCAAGACTACGTTACGCGGGTAAACCGAGAAAATTGTTTTACATCTTACACCCGTGAAAACCTTAACCATAACATACAAATATATGTATATATATATACAAGGTGTTAAGGGACGTACTTGACTTACTTTAACCAGTGATTCCTGACATTATTTGGAGTGAAAAATGTAAATAAAATTTTGGTCTCCGGTGACTTTTTGGGAATTTTTTTTATTTATTTTTTCTACAAAAACACAAAAAAATGGTAGGTATTGGACAGTTAGAGGCGGGGTTAGGGGTTGGTCAGTTACTCGGCTGAGTGATCAGTGACGACATGCAGAAGAAATTTTTTTTTGTTTGATTTTGAAGAAAGAAATTTTGAAAAAATTAAAAAAAAGTCATCCAAGAAGTCACCGGAGACCAAAATTTCATTAACATTTTTTTACTCCAAATAATGTCAGGAATCACTGGTTAAAGTAAGTCAAGTACGTCCCTTAACACCCTGTATATATATATACATATATATATATTTTTTTTAATATTTAATATAGGTAGATATATGTATAATTGTACAGTGGAGTTATATAAATTACATATGGTGTACATACATAGGATACGGTTACATACTAAAATATTGTGCACTTGGGAGAAATTCGAAAAAACTAAATAAAATAGAGATGAATATAGATTAATAATAAATAGAAAGAATGAGAAAAACAGGTAGTTATTTAGTTAATTATTCCTGATGAAGTGTAGCTTCAGTTTGAGTTTCAGTTTATTGATGTCTTTGGTTTTTTTTTTATTTCAATGGGAAGGTTGTTGAAAAACTTTATCCCTAAATAGATATAATAAATTGTTTTGCATTAGTTTGGTATTAAATTTTGGTATTTTGATGTTATCTTCATATCTTTTTGATTGGTGAGTTTCAAATTTTTTGATGATATTTATATTATCTTTGTAAATTAGGATAATTGCATTTTTCTTGAAGATATTCTCTCCTAGAGGCACCGTGAAATCTGCGAAAAGCGTTTCTGTTAGATAGGTGGAGGGTTTCTTAAGGAATACTTTAATGATTAGTTTCTGGATTACTTTGATCGGGGTTAGAATATTGTTGTATGACCCCCCCCCCCCCCCCATCCAATAATTCCATATTGAATTAATGACTGGATTAGTGCATAATATACTCTTTTTAGATTGTTGAGATTATTGTATATTATAAAAAAAAAATTCTTTGGGTTATTTTAATTTATGTGCGACAAATTTGAGCTAAAAAAATAATACGAATTCTTGCACACAAAAAACTTTTTTTTCTCATTTTAATTTTATAATTTTATATTTTTTTATATTTCTGTAGTATATAGGGATTTAATTTTATATTTTTTTTATATTTCTGTAGTATATGTAGTATATATTTTTTAAATAACTACCATTAATTACAAGTAATGGTCAGAGTTGCCTCTAAAATGATTAAAAAGATGAGTTTGAAAAATGGGATATATTTATGTCAGATTATTTAGGAAACCGTTGTGAATCAAATGGTGTAAACAAAAAAAAATTGTTCGAAAACCTTACATGGGATATTTTGTGAATGCAACGACGATATGTTCTCAAGAGTTTTGAGAATAAATATATATAGGATATTTTTTACGATATTAATTTATCAAAAAAAAAAACATTCTTGCATCTATTTTATTGTACCTATACTTGATGTGGAAAATAACATATTTACTATAAGCCAAATAATGTACATGCGGATATACAATTGGATATATGCATAATGATAATTATACTAAAAAGGTTTTATTTCTGGGAGTGCAAAAGTCACACAGCTTCATATGTGCTAGAGCTACAAAACTACACTACTTGGATGTTTCTGACCACAAATGTTTAATAAACTGGCGTAAAAGTACTACATAATGATGTGTAAGCCCATAGAAGGGTTCTCGAGAAACACAGAAATGCATTGATTGAAATTGCACAAACGAATTGGTTATCGCTACCCAGCTTGAAATGCTGCAAATGGGTCCAATCTTTGTGGCGTCATTCTTAATTAAATGAGAACAAATAACTTTGTAGAAACAGCTTTATGTAATCAATATTATCAACATGTTTCGAAAACAGAGTGTTCTTCGTCAGGATAAGATTAATATTAAAATACAAACAACTATAGGCATATGAGAATTATAGACAAAATATTCAAGGGAGAGGTGATTAATTACTTAAAAATATCACAAAATGCAATTATATAAAATGAAATATAAAAATTATTTTTAAGTTAAATACCCTTATAGTATAGCAAAGTCATTAGAGAAGCTGTGTGGAGGTAATTTTTAATGAAAGGAAGGAGAGGAATTTCAGGGTAGGTAAAAGTATGAAATGATGGTGGAGAGAGTCCGGCTGTAGAGATCAAAAGATCTCCCTCTTCCAGTTTCTCCCAATCCGGCCCGCCACGCAGTAAGTGAACAAAATCATCCGCCACCAAAACCCATGCAGACCTCACCCGTGAACCCGGAAACCCATGCTCAGTCACCAAACATAGCGGACCACTTGGGGTGACCAAGTGGTGGGGGTGTTGGTTATCCAATAAATGGTTTCCGGGGCGATGGTACCTAAAACGCCTCCCAAATTGAAAATTTATTATAGTACTTGACATAAACAATTTTAATTTTGCACAATTTTAGTATGAAAGCTCGGTCAGTATTGGTATACCGCGATGACTCACTAAACAGAAAAAAAAACGAATAAAAAATATCGATTACTCGGGCAAGGACAACACTAGTCTACCGATAAAATTCGTTACATCACTACTTCGCTTTATATGTATGTATTTGTCAAAACCCTTGTTCCCCGGCCCCCCTCAGGAGAAATGAGCGAAAGGGACACCTGCACGTCGGGCCGAAAATACCTAAATAAAATCTTCGAAATCGATGTTTTGTATTCCCCATTTTTCTTCTCCAAAACTGGACGGATTTAAAAATTTTTTTTCACTAACTGTATTAAAAGAAAATATTCTATGTCGGTACGTTTTGCTTTTTTTCAAAATACATTGTTTAGTTTGTATACTGAACGTTTTTTGACGGCGTTTAAATTAGGCAATTTTATTCATTTTTGGAAGGTCCTAACTTCTATAAAAAGTAAATTATCAAAAAAAGCAAAACGTACCGACACGCTAGTGGTCGATATCTATATTATGTAAAAAAAAATTTTGCTCTAGGGTCAAAATCCAGAGAGATAAACGGGGAATACGTTTGTATGGAAAAACGCCGCTAGTATTTCCTCTTAATCGCGTAATTAAACGCGTCCTTGCAAATACTTACTATAATTTTGCAATTCAACGTGCTCTTCTTGGACTTCTTTAGCTACCTGTCCATCATTAATACCAAAAGGGTTACGTTAAATCAGTTTTTGGATACCTTTCGATTCGGTTTTGTAGTAAATGAATAAATGTTTCGTGGACCCATAGACATATGAATATTAATAGACCAGAACATAAAGGTGAGGGAAGAAACCAACTACAGCGGGGCGCAGAGCGGGAAGATGAATTCGGTGATATGTGATTCGTCAATAACTCAAACTGAGAGTACCTATATGGGCATCTCGCATTATAATATCACCATTTAGTTCTTAAAAGTAAACTCTGCTCTTTAATGAATAGACCTTTTTACATGGGAGCGCGAATTGCTCGCCGCGAAATGAACAAATTTACAAATTCCAAATACAGTAAAGTAAAGTTCGCCTATTTTCATAGTCCAATGTTTTGTTGACGTATTTAGTTAAGACACTTTTACAAATGTTTCATAATTTACTTACCCCACAAAAGAGCGACGAGCACACGCCATGTGTCTCGAGTGATAGTGTGTGTTACAAAAACGACCATATAATGTGATCTGAATAAGCTTATAATAAAATAAAATAATGCTTTCCTATGTAATGTATTACGACAATTGGATTTATTCTCTTTTTCACTTCTATTTTTACACGTTTTCAAAACACAAGCCACTATTTTTGCCGTGTTATTTCGTAAAATGCACCGATGAGTGCTCGACGCTGGCTCGCAGAAGAATGATGACATCACATTTTTTAGTTTCACGCGAAGCCATACTCGATCCCAGCCGGTTCCAAGGAACCGGTATGGGGAGGGGGAAATAATACGCTTTTATCGCTTAGGGCAGGTCTATTAATATTCATATGTCTATGCGTGGACCACATTTTAGATGTCGCGGACCATCTGCTTCACGGACCACCGGTTGGGAACCACTGCTATGGATGTATTTAATTGTCTCTTTTTAGTGTCGCTCGCTTCCGTTTCATCGAGTTTCAAATCACAACGGTGCTAAAGAAGTTTTCACTTCAAAAACATTGTTGTCCTGCCCCAATGTTTATATTTTTGGTAGATGTTTCAAAACATCTTACCGCAGAAGACGCGCTGTAATAAACTAATATAATTGCGTAGGTAGAATTAATTATATCTCATTTTATCTCCAAGCCATTAAAAATATTATTTTTTTAACCTACGAAAGACGCGTGTTTGGTAAAAGTTCTACAACGTTCTGGTATCCAGTGCCAGTCATGTGGGTTTGCCAAAAGAAATCCGATAACACGAAGGACACTGGCACTGGTTAGAAAGATAAGAATTATAAAAGATATAACGTGTGGTTTTGTACAAGGTAACTGGAACTAGGCGTGGGGAGTTGGCAAGCGAAATAGTTTCAGAACTTTACTGAGATCTGGGGGATTTATATTTCAGACTAGCTGGTACCCGGCATGCGTTGCTATGCCATTCAATAAAGAAATTGTTTCTCCCTTAGTGTCCTTTCCCAATCGTCCCGTTCCCTTTCCGCCTCCCTTCTTCTCCTGCGTCCTCTTCTCCTCTCGCGTTCCCCCCTTACGAGTTCCCCTCCCCCTTCCTGGTTCCCCTCCCCCCATCTCTCCCTTCCTCCCGCTTTCCATAGCAATAGCCGCTTCCTCGCGTTCCACCAATAGCAATTTTTTTATACAAATTTCATAATGCCAGAACTTACCTGAAGTTTTATAAAAACCTTGTCCTGACAATAACGAACACACAAAAAAAAAGAATTATCCAATTTGGTGCAGTCATTCGAAAGTTATGCGCTTAGCAACACATTCAGCGATTCATTTTTATATTATACATATTTTGATGGTTCCGGTTCCACGAGAACTTTAGACAATGCCTGCTTTTATAATTACCGTGACGATTCACAGTTACGGTACCAAAAAAAGGAATAAACATACGTTCCTTATCATTATAATGTTGCAGCTCTTTCAAAAGATGAGATACACAATGTACGTAGGTCTGTTTCCTCCAAAGTAAAAGGTAATCATTTTCGTCATAGACATATGAATATATCTGGACCTGCCCTAAGTAATAAAAACGTATTATTTCCCCCTCCCCATACCGGTTCCATGGAGCCGGCTTATGAGAGCCTCGCTTGAATCTAAAAAATGTGACGTCATCATTCCTGACCAGCGCCGAGCTCACATCGTACATTTTACGAAATAACACGCCAAAAATGAGAGCTTGTGCTATACATGCTATACCCTAAAATATGTGGATATAGCGAATGTGGGCGGTTCTCCAGTGAACTCGTCGCTGGTTACAGGGATAAGTAAATTATGAAACATTTGTAAAAGTGTCTTAACTAAATACGGCAACAAAATATTCGTCTGTGAAAATCGGCGAACTTTACTTTGCCGCATTTGGACTTCGCAAATATGTTAATAATGTGGCGAGCAATTCGCGCTCCCATGTAAAAGGGTGTATTCATTCTAAAGCAGATTTTGCTTTTAAGAACTAAATGGTGATATTATAATGCGAGATGCCTATATACTGTCAGATTGATTTTTTAACGAATCACAGTCATCTTTCCCCTCTTCGCCCTCCATAGCTTGGATTTACCCCTCATCTGTATCTTCTCGTCTATTAAATTTGGATGTCTATGATTTTCGTGCATTTCTCTCACACCGCACTGTGACGTCTCCGTAGACCCCTACAATATAGCCGTGACGGTAATTTTAAAATATGAAATATACAAGAATAACATTGAAGTGTGAGTGAATTCCAAAAATTCGAAAATGTCAAACGTCAATGCGCTAATGCTTTTGTTCTTAAGAAGGGTATAACCAGAGAAAACCAGAAATATGTCATTTTTAAAACAGATTTTAGACGTATTGACTCTTTTCCACAAAAAATATAAATTGATTTCGAAAGATTGTTCTTCTAGTAAACGCATGTTTTAAGTTTTGAGAAAAAATGTTTATTTTTAGTATAATATGGTTATACCATAGGTCGTTAGTAGATTTGTTAAATTTTCATAAAAAGATTTTGTATTATACAACACTCATTTCAAATCATATATAATCATGCAGTAAAATAAATCAATACAAACGCACGTTTCAGAATTTTAATTTTCGTATAAAATCATTAAAAAATATACACGCACAAGTGTTTCTTGACGAAAATTGGTCCGTTTGTGTATTTATTTGCGCACTTACAAACTAATATGTTTCAGATTTTTTTTACTTAGACATTATTGAAAAATGATAAATACTTATGATCAAAAAATAATTACAAAATTTTAATAGTTTTATCATCACGCCTTTCAGCATTTTTTGGATGTAGGTATAAATTAAAGCAAATTGGAATAAAATAAAATCGATATAGAGTTATAATTTTTAAAAGCTGGTACGGAGAATAATTAGTCTTTCTCATTGGAACCGCCCTGTACGATCGTAAGAACAGCTTTCGACGAAATGTGGATTTTCGGCCGCTGGCTGGTTAAACGCCCTTAAACATATAATGCTGCAGCTCTTTCTTACACACTAAATAACAACAGTCGAAAATGAGACAAACGGTGAATGTATGTCCGTTCTGCCAGTTCCATGCCTCACTGCCATACATGGACGAATGAATGTATTACCATAATCAAATCCCAGTCACCCTGTATAGTATTATTTCTAGTGACGTGAATACCTAACGAATGACTAAATGATACTAATGAAATGACTAATGACGAATGTAATCTCTTGAAGAATCTAATGAAGTTGATTTCCTCTAGCGACTAAAGCCTATAAACTAAACTGTCTATATGCGTAAGGTAAGCTCGAAAAATCTAGTGAAATCCGTCATGTGAAAATACGTGGAAATAACGGCTGAGGCCTTTTTTTCACATTGAAATATTGGCATACAGAGCTCAGGGCCAAAAAGGCCCCATTCTCTTTCATCATGATTTTATAATAATGGTTGTTGAAAAATTTGTTAATTTGGTTGTTTAAGGGCCCGCAACCCGAATTTCTACCGATTTCTTACACATCTCCCTTAAACACGGTAAGTTTTAAAACTCTTAAAAAAATATATGTTATTATTGAAGATAATATCTAGACATTGCTGCCCGCGCCGAAACGCAAATTATATAAAATTCCCTCGATAGAAAAAAATCGCAAAGTATGCTCCAAACATTATTTATTATAAACACGTTTGTTTCAGTTATTTTACAAGTTATATATGAAAAAAATCGCAGTGTTTCTTTAAATGCTGTTTAAAACAATGCCCGCGAGGTTTTTGCTATATTTTAAACGAGTCGTGTTTTATTAAACATTTTCGCAATTTTCGCATCGCTTTTGTCGCTGTAAATGTTAGCGCTCTCCTCTAGCATTCGTAATTTCTTATCTCTCCATCTTCTTCTTTTCGAGTCCAGTTGCAGAGCCTTGAGAAAAATTATTTGCATGGGAACATGGGTGCAATATGCGGAGGTTAATCTTTACGGAGGATTTTTTTAATGTTTTTTATGTGTGGTACGTACGTTTTCGTCGTACCGGGCGAGACAGTTTATGGACGCGTTTTCACGGGTGAGAATTCCCGCATAAAATTTTTCCGTGAGACTTTAGATTTAGAGGCGTTTTTTTAATAAGGGGATTTCAGAATCTTTGTGGAGTTGGGATACCCTTATTCACTTGGGGGGCCCAGGGCTATGCGTATGGCTTTATTTTGGAATGTTTGAAGTTTTTTCAAAAGAGACTCTGAAGCGCGGGTGAGATTGAGGCCAATTAGTCTAATAATACTTCTTCAGACAGCAGCTACAGTTCCCCACAAGGGAGGAACGGGATACGGTTACAGGTTCAACCTCCAGACAGGAATTAATCTGGTTCACAGATGGTCCAAGATGGAGGAAAGAACATGGGCCGGGGTCTGTCTGCAGGGAACTCAGTATACCTCCAGGAACACACTGCACTGTGTTTCAAGCTGAGGTGGAAGCCATCTTGGCCTGCGCACAGTAGAATACACGTATCGGGTATAGGATAAGAACATAAGCATATGTTCTGATAGCCAGGCAGCCCTAATGGCACAGGAAAGTAACAGATGCGACTTCAGACCGGTGATGAAATGCAGGACTATTCTTACAGAACTTGCTACCATCAATAAAATAACCCTTATATGGGGTACCAGGACATAAGGGTTTTTAGGGCAACGAGCGGGCTGACAAACTAGCAAGGAAAGGGGCGAAAGCACCACTTGCGGGATCCGAGCCGGCCGTAGGAGTAGCAGCTTGCCACACCAAATTACATATTGAGAAGTGGGTTAAATCCCAGCACTGGAAGGAATGGGAGAGGGCACCTGGAATGAGGTAATCCAAAGTACTCATAAACGGACCAGACCTTAGACAGACCAGGAAACTATTCGATATGGACAGAAGCTCGCTGAGGGAACTGGTAGGACTACCAACGAGAAACTGCAGTCTCATTCACCACTTACCCGCCCTCGTATAGGTACGAGTCCAGGCTCTTGCAAGTAGTCCTGGGTCGATCGATTAATGTGTTATTAGTTATTATTATTATTTTGTAAAGCATTCTTATCATATAAACAAATAGACAAGCAGCAAACCTTAACTACTTTAAAACTATGAATTGTAAAGCGCCCTTGAGGTGATTTTTCACAAAAACGGCGCTCTACAAATTATCCAATTATTATTTTTATTACTGGACGGTTGGTTGCAAGAGTTGGTTGCGAAGCCCCTATGACTATTGCATTCGCAGATGACCCACTTTCGTCGCCGCTGTACACTGCTCAGCTGATGATGTCCCAACGAGTGACACAGCACACAGCTGCTGCTATGAAGTCTGTGTCTGACTGTGGTCTCCATTCGTTTTACGTCACTGTAGTATAGTCAAGGTGACACAAGGAGGTTAAAAAAAAACAGTATTTTACTTTCAGAATTTTTTTTATTGTAGAGAAAATTGCAAGAATTAAGGCATTTTTAAGTTTTCCGAATATTAAAAAAATGCCTTTTTATTTGCCGCCAAATCGATGCGTTCGTGCTAGTGGCGTTGGTGACGTCACACCCAGGGTTGCCAATTCGTGGGGAATTCCCCACATTGCGGAAATTTCTGAGATTTTTCAAGAATTGGGCATTTTGAGGAGAGAACCTTTGTGGGAAGAACCCGGGGATTCTGGGCATTTCTTCAATATCCATACATTTATTGAAAAAATGCAGACGCATACGCCGCCAAAACCCGATCATACCTCAATCCCGTCGCGATGTATGTGAATGGGATCACTAGCGACGTGTGATTGTAATTTTTGTTCGTTTTTAATAGAAAAAAAATTATCTGACAGCAAAATGACATGTACATTTTTTACTCAAAATATGTTCAGGAATCGCTGGTTAAAATCCTTCGAGTTTGTGCTGTTACTCCTGTATTTGCTACTCTTATTTTTTTATTGTTTAGTGACGGACTTGTAGCATTAAATTTGCATATTGGTGATTAACTCGCGATTCCCAAATCCTTGGATTTCATATTCTTTTTTTATTGTGGTTAATTTTATTTAGAATTTATATCTAAAAGCTTCCTGTCTTGTCGTACAGATGGCAGGTATAAAAGCTTTGCATAAAGTCCGCAAGATGTCGGCAGGGACTGGTTTCCCAGCAATATCACCAGAGTGCAGAGGTCAGCTGTTCCCACAAAAGACAGTGGAATTAGAAATCGTCTTAGCAAATTTTGACACCACGGAACAAGGTAAGGCGAAGTTAGAACCCTATGTTAATATGTTGTATATCTCTACATATTATAAATCAAAGTCCTCCGCCGCATCGTCTCTCTATTCGCGATAAACTTTAAAAAATTCTGAACGTATTTTCATGCGGTTTTCACCAATGGGGATTCATGAGGACGGTTTAGGTATATAATTGTCAAGGTTTTGTGTAAATTGGTTGAAATATATAAAGGAGAATGTCCATAAGTGGTGGATTCGATTTGTATGCAAATCTACAGGTTTATGCCGAGGTTGATGAAGTTTTGCATGTGTGACCTTCAAAACAAGAAGAGGGTCACTGTCTACATTTGATTTCGAAAACTCTGTGTAAAGCTTTTAAGTTTGTTCCTCCAGTCTAAACAGTTAACAGATAGTTCTATATGGAGGTACTAAGGGGTCGTCCATTAATCACGTGAGGCTCGAAAGGGGGGGGGGGGGAGGGGGTTCGGAAAAAATCACGTAATATCACGAGGGGGGGGGGGGTAAAATGAGATATCACGTGTATTTATTTTTCGTGATAATAGACTGAAAAATTTCAAAATACTTTGTACAAAAAAAATACACGTGATTTTGGGGGGGGGGGGGGGAGTCTAAAACCTCTCCACATATCACCACCAGGGGGGGGGGGGGTTAAAAATTTGCTAAAAAAACATCACGTGATTAATGGACGACCCCTAAAGAGGTTGCGAGAGAGCATCAGGAGAAATCGTCGAAAAGGGTCGAATCCTTGGCGCAAGGGGAATGGTTCTTCAACCAGGACAACGCACCTGCTCACACCGTGTTGTCTGTGAAGCAGTATTTAAGCAAGCTTGGAACGACCCCCATTGTTCACCCGCCCTATTCATCCGACCTGTCTCCCTGTGACGCCTTTCTGCTCCCTAGTGGGCGTCAAAAATGTTTTGAACGGTGGAAAAAAAGATTGGACAAGTACATACATTCTAAAGATGGACACTTTAAGGGCCACCAATTTTTGGTGTAAAAATATTGAAAAATAAAAAAGGTATAAAGAAATTATCATTACTATACGTTTGGGATATGAACAGAAATATTCCATTTATTTGCATTTTATTGTAAAGCGGAAATATTTTGACCATCTTAAAAAATACGCCAAAATTCTGAATTCTGACGCAGCTAAAGAGATTTCAAGCAATGATTCCAAAAGACTATCACAGGGACTGGCTATACTGAGAATTGAGGTCTGATGTCAAGGTTGAATATTCTTTAAATCCTGACGAAAGTCTATGTTATTAAATGCTGTTCATAGCTTCCGAAGTAAAACACGATAAAAACAAACAGTCATTTGATTCATCAGGGCAAAACGTGATTTAAGAGTGATGATTATTAGTGTCACACGTGACTATTTCTGCCGGGAAAGTGGGTTTGTGATTTAGGTCACCTCAGGTGCCGTCACAACACTTTTTTACTAGGTCTTTAGAGTGGGAGATGCGAAGAGAAAGAGGGAATTCGGGAGAAGCAACAAATATGATTCATGGTTTACAACAGACTGTTGAATGTGTTGAAGCACATTTGGGAAACTACCGATGCCTCGTGTTGGGAGGCGTCTACTAATAATAATTGGATAATTTATAAAGCGCCGTTTTTGTGAAAAATCACCTCAAGGGCGCTGTACAATTTATTAGGAATGCTTAGGTTCTAACTAATTTTACTATTTATAAATGGATACAGAAACGTACTTACGTGGCTGGTCACTTCCGATAAACACACTTTAATCAGAAAGTTTATGGAGAAGATACGGCTTTGCACGCGGAGGACATTACAGTTAACACACTGGACATTGCATGATTTTACATTATTTGCAACCCTAGTATTACATTTATGAATAGATTAGTGGCAAAAGTAGAGTTGGTATTTATTTTAAAATACTGGAGAATTTAGGACTATTGGAGATTAGTGGCAAAAGTATTGTTGATATTTAGGACTCTTTAGGGCTGGAGCATGTTCATGAAATGACCTTCACAAACGCTTACATTTTTTTTTTCTTTTTTTCTACGTTTTTACAGGTTAGTTATTTACGGTGTCGAGGGCATTGAATGTGAAGGTGAAAAATTTTGAGTTTATGGATACGACTGTCTGAAAAGGTGAATTTTAAGTCTAGCTCTAAATTAATATCTACAGGAATTCCAAAAACTGAAAAAATCGCACTAATATCTATGAGAACCAAAGTGAGGAAGAATATCTACAGCTCAAACTGCTGACTATCTATGAGAACCAAAGTGATGACAAATATCTCTACAGCACTGGCAGAGGTTGGATTTGCAATTATGTATAGCGTATTGGAATAATGTAATATTGCGTAGATTAGGTTAGGTTTTCCGTACAACCTCTTGCTCAGCTGCCATCTGTAGATATTAGTCCCACCTACGCTCCATAGATATTAGTCACCACTGGGACCGTCATAGATATTCGTCCGACCTTGGGCTCTGTAGATATTAGTCCTCACTCTGAAGTTCATAGATATTTGACCAACATATGAGCTGTAGATATTCGTCCGACATACAGGCTGTAGATATTAGTATCTGGAGTCCTCGTGTTGGTATATCCAAATACGTAACACGGTACACGCTGGATAATAGAAACAAGACAGATTGGGCATGGAAAACGTGACTATTTATATATTCCCCCGAACCGGGTCAACGAAAACAAGGAGGTTTTTTTTTAGCTTTGCATCATCTTAGGGGATGCTGTGTGGAGGGTCTTTTTAACCCTAGAAAGATAATCTACGTCTTAGAGACGTAAGCGATACACAAGAATTGCTGTCTTTTTTATTTTATGTAACGCGCTGTATATCTCAGTTAGCTCAGTTGCCGAGAAGAGCTTGCGCGGGACGGCTTTGTCACCACGGTAAGTACAATAATAATTACGGAGAAATACGTATTCATACGGATATGATTTTAGATTTTCACGGCCAAAAATTTTATGGTTATTTCCTTTTGGGGTATTATGCCGTGTTGCGCTACCTCTTCCTTTAGCCAACGTTTCGGACAGCGTTACAGTGTCCATCATCAGGGCAGATGCAGACATCTGCCCTGATGATGGACACTGTAACGCTGTCCGAAACGTTGGCTAAAGGAAGAGGTAGCGCAACACGGCATAATACCCCAAAAGGAAATAACCATAAAACGTATTCATACGTTCGAGAATCGTACGATAAACCTTTTGTTTAGTCCATAGATTCTCAACCTTTTTTTTTCCACCGCCCACTTTGAGAATATTTTTTTTCTGGCGCCCCCCAACTCGTGAACTGAAAATCTGAAACAGCAATTGTCGTCACGATTATATTTACCACAACGGATAGGGCGTAATGGGATGGGATGGGGCAAGATGGGATGGGTTTTTCTGGGTCTCTTACTGCCCTCCTGAAAGTCTGAAACGCCCCCCAATTTTCTCTTGGTCTTCTACCGCCCCCTGAAGGTCTGGAACGCCCCCAAGGGGACGTTTCGCCCACGTTGAGAACCTATGGTTTAGTTAGACTTGTTCGTATAAAGGTGATTTAGTGAAATAAAAAAAAATGTATGTACTGTTCAGCATTTAAACTTTCATAGCATATAAAGTAATATGAGTTAGACATAAAATTAAACATTATTTTTAATTTTAAAAAAGACTTAATATTTTGTAGTTGGATTTGCAAAAGGTTTCAGAATTTTGTTATTTTTTTATTACAATATATTTTGGTTTTATTTAAAGTACAAAACCCTTAACTAATGATTCAACTATCTTTAAACCAAGGGCGGATCCAGCTTTGGCGCCAGGGGGGGTCACATAGCGCCAGGGGGGGGTCACATAGTCGTGGTCAAGTCACAAGAAGTTATAATTTAATTTTGATAATAATAGATACAAGTAAAAAGTAGGTCCACCTAGGTCCTGGACCCAGCCCAGGGGGGGGGTCATGACCCCATGACCCCCCCCCCCTGGATCCGCCCTTGCTTTAAACTGTGTAAGTATGAAAATATGTCAAATATTCACTTTTAAACTTCAGTATGTCACTAAGACGTATGATTATCTAAGGTAGGTAAAAATAATATTTTATCTTTCTAGGTTTAATTGTTCAAACGACCATAGAAAATTAGGCCTTAGTTTAATTGAGCTGGGACAAATTTGGTCTTATACGATTGGCGGGTTGAACTGTACGAAAATCAGTAACAAAGTAGAACGCGACCTTTTTTCATCCCGAATCCATATATTATGAAAAGGCCCACGTGGAAACTGTACGAAAAAGGGAGGCGTCTACTAATATCTACAGGAATTCTGAAAACTGAAAAAATCTAACTAATATCTATGAGAATCAAAGTGTTGACGAATATCTACAGCTCAAACTGTTGATTAATATCTATGAGAACCAAAGTGTTGACGAATATCTACACTAGCACTGGCAGAGGTTGGATTTGCAAGTATGTAAAGCATATTGGAATAACGTAATATTGCGTATGCAGTTTAAAAAACTTAATTTATGTAAGTATGTGTGTAAAAATCCCTAATATCTGACTATTGGACACATTTAGCTGATTAGTCCAACCTACGCTCTGTAGATATTAGTCAACACTCTGAAGTTCGTAGATATTAGTTCAACATATGAGCTGTAGATATTCGTTCGACATACAGACTGTAAATATTAGTATCTAGAGTCCGAAAAAGCTCCAGTTCGTTAGGGAGCCTAACCTGCTCGAAAGCGAGTATCGTTTTGAAATATCCCCAGGTGAGTATTACATAACGGGTTCGAGGACACAACCGGAGCAGCGGAAATAGAGTGGAAAGAATTGCACAAGTCTTAATTCGTGTTGGCGACTCAAATATAGATATAGGGCAGATGCTTCGTAGTCAGAGGTGCATGATTTGTGTCACCGGTGCCGTATTCATTCAAGGGGTGTGGTGTGGTCGTAGGTAATAGAAATAACGGAGATGGGCAATGAAACTGGGCGCACCGAGTGTCGCCAACATATTTCACCCATACTGTTGCAATTCGCATGTACGCACAGCGGCGCCCCGTTTTTCGTTTTTACCTGCACATTAAACGCATAACTTTCATTGGATGGCAGTTTTCATAGTACAAAAGGGCACACAGGAGTTACTGAGGAAAATAATTCCTCTTAGGGCCTGTGTCGTCGTTGGGAGGGTCTTTTTAAGGAAAGGAAGAAGAGGAAGTTCTGGAAAGGAAAAAGGCATAAGGGGTTGGTAGAAATTAGGGGGTCAATTGTTTAGGAGTGACGAACGTATGAATCCATCCCTCCGACTGCGATGCAAGGCGATGGATCGAGAGAATCCGGCTGGAGAGGTCAAAAACTCTCCCTCCAGTCTCTCCCGATCAACTCCACGCAGTAGGTGGGCAAAAGCATCCGCCGCTCAAAACTCATCCCATGAACCCGGGCACACCTGCTAAGTCACCCAACGTAGCGAATCACTTGAGGTGACCTATGGTAGGGATGTTAGTTACCCAATAAATGGTTCCCGGGCGGCGGCAACCAACTGCCTCCCAAATCGCAAATTCTGTCGGAAATGTCTTGTTACACCACGTACACGTTGGTCATTGACCCGCTCACGAACCAAAAATGATCGATCGGGTAATTTTTTCAAAAAAGATTCGTTCGCAACACCCGTGTCCCTTGGTGAGTGCGGTGTCGCATGTCGGTGTGGTTAGCGACCGTGTAAGAATTTTATAAAGGGCCTTTCGAATCTCGTTCAACAAAAGTACCCGATCAAAGATCGGTTGACGGGTACTCGGGTAACGCGTACTCGACGGGTACTCGACAAGCGGCGGGCAGCGCGCCCATGAATCTCTCTATGACATTTTTTCGTGTCTAAAAAAAAGGACCCGATCAAAGAGCGGGTACTCTCGACCCGATCACTTCACCAGTGGGTCGTGTAAAATGATTGATCGACCTAGCTCTAGTATAAGTACTAGTGGTACCTGTCCCACATTACTGTACAAATAATAATTAATCTTATCTTCGTTCGTTCTATCGCTCACAGCGCAGGTGGCATACAAACGCCGGGTACTTTACTTAGGTATTTACCCAAATTAAGATAATTTATGTTATCTGAGTAATTAGTGAATGTAAAGGAACATATAAATAAAATGTATCTACGTTGATAACAATTTATCACAATTATAATGTACTAGCGAGTTCCCGACATCATCATTCTTTTAAAATAATATACAATTTCAGTAGACATATACCAATTTTTAATATTGTACCTATAATAAAAATAACGCTTTACCTCCTAGCAAGTTTATTATCGATTATTTTAAGCAATAATTATCAGCCTGAAACACTCATCCACATTGAAAAATCTTCCGAGAAAAAATACATGACGCCAACGGGACTTGAACCCGTGTCCTTCTGATTGCCGGTCAGCTGCTCTCCCAATTGAGCTATGGCGGCTTCATTCAACAATTACTGCTTATTATATTTTGTCCCCTGAAAACAACCAACTTTATTTTTACGAGAGAGACACTGTTAGTGTTAAATCCCTCGCTAGGTGGCGTCGAGACAAATTATGTCTTCATTTATTGGGGAATACTTAAACAGTTGACCGGCAAAGAGAAGGACACGGGTTCAAGTCCCGTTGGCGTCATGTATCTTTTCTCGGAAGATTTTTCAATGTAGATGAGTGTTTCAGGCTGATTATTGCTTAAAATAATTGTTACCCTTTGTGCTATGCATAAAAATCTTGCCTTAAAACGTTAGTTTAATAATTAAAAATAATAATTTATTATCGAACTTAAGGGCCCGCAACCCGAATTTATACCGATTTCTTACATATCTTAAACACGGTAAGTTTTAAAGCTCTCAAAAAAATATATGTTATTCTTGAAGATAATATCTAGACATTGCCCGCGCCGAAACGCAAATTATATAAAATTCCCTCGATAGAAAAAAATCGCAAAGTATGCTCCAAAAATTATTGTTAACAAGTTTGTTTCAGTTATTTTACAAGTTATATGTATGAAAAAAATCACAGTGTTTCTTTAAATGCTGTTTAAGACAATGCCCGTGAGATTTTTGCTCTATTTTAAACGAGTCGTGTTTTATTAAACATTTTCGCAATTTTCGCATCGATTTTGTCGCTGTAAATGTTAGCGCTCTCCTCTAACAATCGTAATTTCGTATTTCTCCATCTTCTTCTTTTCGGGCCCGGTTGCGTATTTACAATCCCTACCGCGTTTCAGTCGCTTTAAATTTTCAATATCAAAATTTAAATATTTAGAAATAAAATTATCCATTTCTAATACACACATTGGAAAGATTATTTTATCTAGATTTTAAAACAATTTTTGTTTTTGCAAAGTGATAAAAAATTATCAATATAGAGGTGTATTTACAATATATGGGATAGAATTATTAAAATTTAAATATTTAGAAATAAAATTATTAATTTCTAATATACACATCAGAAAGATTATTTTATCTAGATTTTAGAACAATTTTTGTTTTTGCAATGTGACAAAAAATAACCAATATAGAGGTATATTTAAAATGTAAATTGTCGTTACCGCGACTAATCGGTATAGGTTTTGTAAATACGCGGCCCGGTTGCATAGTCTTAATTTGAACGCGAGCGATTCCCGTCCGAAACTACGCAAACAAATGGTTCGGTATTCTGTCACGAGGGGATTCCTTGGATTTATTTATTTATTGAAAAAGAAGAAAAAAAAATAAAAACATAAGCTGCAAATCTCACTAGGGCATTCCTGTATTGAGATATGCAGTTTTAAAATAATATTTAAAAAAAAACATACATATAACGGTTTTGAAATTCAAGTACGAGTGCGCGTTTCTCGGATTGCCTAAAGCGCGCCTTCAGCACGCCTTCCACTGCGAGCGGAGCGGACTCATTACGGAATCCGCTCGACTAGCAAACGTTAACTGCATACAAGTGCTTCCATCAAGAACGAGGCCAGCGAAGCGGACTAAACGAGTTAAATAGTTTCGAACGAGTCCGCTCCGCTAATGCGAGCGGAGCGGATTCCGTACGATCTCCGCTCGACTCGCACACGTTAACTGCATACAAGTGCTTCCATCAGGAACGAGGAAAGCGGAGCGGACCGAACTTGTTAAAATAGGTCCGAAAGAGACCGCTCGCGCACACCATCGCCGACTAGTTTCTAGCGGACTCCGCTCAAGAACTGTAGCCAATTCAATTGCCTCGCTGCGTTTTTGTCGAGATGGAGGTGTTTATTGAAGCCGTTTGCCAATTTCGTTTATACGATACGATTAGCAAAGATTGTCGACATAAAGGATTCGGCTTAGAAAACCATTATTAAGATGATATTGGCGGAAATAAGAAAGTAAATTATTTTTTTAAAGTTTTTAAATTTTTGAGATGAGATTCTTTTTATAAATGTACATTTAATTCATACGTAACATTTTTTTCATTGCATACATGCTGTCAGAATCATATTCACTAGAATCAGTACTTGACATCACAAAAATCACTCCGTTCACTTCGAAACAAAGCGATACTGACTCGTTTTCAATGGAAGCCCAAAACTTTTCTCATTTTTCATTGACCTCGCTCCGCTCGCCCCGCTCATTTCTCGCACAGGCAGTGGATGGCAAACACCTATCTTCTAAGTGACTCTTTTTTGATGGAAGGTCAAAACTATTTCGCTCAGCTCCCACTCCGCTCCGCTCTACTCTTTTCCGCTCGCAATGGAAGGCGCCCTTTCCACTGCGAGCGGAGCGGACTCATTACGGAATCCGCTCGACTAGCAAACGTTAACTGCATACAAGTGCTTCCATCAAGAACGAGGCCAGCGAAGCGGACTAAACGAGTTAAATAGTTTCGAACGAGTCCGCTCCGCTAATGCGAGCGGAGCGGACTCCGTACGATCTCCGCTCGACTCGCACACGTTAACTGCATACAAGTGCTTCCATCAGGAACGAGGAGAGCGGAGCGGACCGAACTTGTTAAAATAGGTCCGAAAGAGACCGCTCGCGCACACCATCGCCGACTAGTTTCTAGCGGACTCCGCTCAAGAACTGTAGCCAATTCAATTGCCTCGCTGCGTTTTTGTCGAGATGGAGGTGTTTATTGAAGCCGTTTGCCAATTTCGTTTATAGGATACGACTAGCAAAGATTGTCAACATAAAGGATTCGGCTTAGAAAACCATTATTGAGATGATATTGGCGGAAATAAGAAAGTAAATTATTTTTTTAAAGTTTTTACATATTTGAGATGAGATTCTTTATATAAATGTGCATTTAATTCATACGTAATTTTTTTTTTCATTGCATACATGCTGTCAGAATCATATTCACTAGAATCAGTACTTGACATCACAAAAATCACTCCGTTCACTTCGAAACAAAACGATACTGACTCGTTTTCAATGGAAGGGCAAAACTATTTCTCATTTTTCATTGACCTCGCTCCGCTCGCCCCGCTCATTTCTCTCGCACAGGCAGTGGAAGGCAAACACCAGGAAGGCAAACATCTTCTAAGTGACTCTTTTTTGATGGAAGGTCAAAACTATTTCGCTCAGCTCCCACTCCGCTCCGCTCTACTCTTTTCCGCTCGCAATGGAAGGCGCCCTTAAGACTGAGAAAGAAACGCACAGAATTAACCAAAATGCCTAAGGGGACAACTCAGATTGTCCCCCAAGTGCGCAGTAGGTTCTGCGCACTGAGAAATGGATGATGTGATCCAATGATCCGGAAATTTTTGTAGTACTTTATTTCTGCAAATGTCAATCGCTTTTATGTTTAAAGAATTCATTCATTTTGGTGAAGACAAAGCATCGACGGTTATTTCCTTTGGTAGTTATGGGATGTAACTGGTTGGGATTGTCCCCACTGTCCCCTGTGAAGAACCGCCACTGGTGTATGCACGTACTTCGCCCTGGTGTAAGACCACTATTCAGAATTGAAACGTTGCTTGAAATGGCCTCAGCCGTGTTTGGTGTTTTAGATCTGAATAGCCAGGTACATCACCACCTTCCTCTGACCTATCTCCTTCCCCGCCCAACTACATTCAGCCTCACAACATACCCCAATTGGAGATGCCACAGTCTCAGGCCCCAGACGGGAGCAGCTGGGACTCTTCTGAGGTATTCACATAAAACATAATAAAAACACAGCATCCCCAAAGATGACATATGCCCTGAAGATAATTATTTTCTTCAGGCCCTCCTGTGTGGAGCTACTGTAAAAACATGATTTTGAATTAGATCGCATAATCATCGAACACGTCTTACAAGAACAACAATTTACGTCACCCAAAAAAAGTGTTAACAAATTATATCATATTTACATGAATTTTCTTTTAAAATTCGTCGAAACGACAATAATAAACGACGAATAATAATTTTCATTGGAAACATGAAACAACTATTGCACAAGTGCAATAAATGCACATAAAAGTGCATCCGCAATACATTTTGTGGTAAGCATCCGTTAGAAGTCATAACTACAACATTATAATTATGAATTTATAACAGATATTTACCGTAGGCTTTGATATGATAAACTCATAAATAGCAGTTAAAAAACCGCTCCGGAGGTTTTTGCTGCTAGGCCCTGCGGGCGGCTTTGCTTCGGCTTTTTTTACTCGAGTTTTTTTTTATACATTAGCTCCACACAGGAGGCCTTGAGGAAAATAATTCCCCTCAGGACCTATGTCATCTTTGGGGATGCTGTGTGGAGGGTCTTTTTAGCAAAGGAAGGAGAGGATATTCTGGAAAGAAAAATGGTTTTAGGGGTGGGTAGGAATCTGGGGTCAGTATGTCCAGGAGTGAAGGAGGCATTAACCCCTCCCACTGCAAAGCGATATTCCGAGAGGGTGCAGTTGGAGAAGTCAAAGGGACTCCCTCAACCATTCTCTCCCGATCCGGCTTGCCGCTGGTGGGCAGACGCATCCGCCGCCAAGACCCGGACATACCTCACCCCGTGAATCCGGGCTCCCCTGCTGAGTCACCAAACTTAGCGAACCGCTTGGGGTGACCTATGGCAGAGGTGTTGGTAAACCAATAAATGGTTCCCGGGGTGGCGATACCCATACCCACCTCCCAAATGAGTGTTGACCATTGTATAAATCCAACAGGAACTAGTTTCAAAAATAGCCGGTTCTTCGGAACCACTGTGATCCAGTGACAATTAGTCACTGGGACAAAGTAACCGCGACAGGCAATGACGTCATATGTAATGTATAGCCGCGTGGTACTATTATTCACAACTGCCAGTTACAACATTACATCAATTATATTACCGTAATAGGTAATTTTCCGTATCCGGAGAGATACTCAAAATAACAAATCCGTAGTACTTATACCTACTTGCCAGCGGCAGGTCCCCATGCGATCTGTTAACGTAAGTGGCGCCATCCTTTGGCATTATTGGCAACTTGCTTGAATTCGGTTCTAATACAAAACGAGCTTTTTAACAAACTTCAAGTACGAAGGTGGTTTGGCGTAGGGCGCGTCAACAGAGTTGCATTCTTAGCAGGATTCTTAAATTTCAACCGTACAGTCTTTGGCCTATTAATACTGTTCGACTAGGATGCGGTCACGCAGTGGCTGTGCTTTAAGGAAAATATAATTTCATTTTTAAACACACAAAAAATGTGTCACCGCGAGCAACGCCGGAGACTACAGCTAGTATTATAATCATCTCTACATATTATAAATTACAGTCCTCCGCCGGTTCTGTCTGTCTGTTCGCGATAAACTCAAAAACTATTGAACGGATTTTCATGCGGTTTTCGCCAATAGATAGAGTGCTTCATGAGAAAGGTTTAGGTATATAATTAGTCAAAGGTTTTGTGTAAATTTGTAGAAATTTAAAGGAGAATGTCTGTATGTGGTGGAGAGCACCGCGTGGCCGGGTCGCGTATTTACAAAACCTATTCTATTCAGTCGCGGTAACGACAATTTACAATTTAAATATACCTCTATATTGGTTATTTTTTATCACATTGCAAAAACAAAAATTGTTCTAAAATCTAGATAAAATAATCTTTCTGATGTGTATATTAGAAATTAATAATTTTATTTCTAAATATTTAAATTTTAATATTATTCCCATATATTGTAAATACACCTCTATATTGATAATTTTTTATCACTTTGCAAAAACAAACACTGTTCTAAAATCTAGATAAAATAATCTTTCCAGTGTGTATATTAGAAATTAATAATTTTATTTCTAAATATTTAAATTTTGATATTGAAAATTAGTATTTACATATTTATTTTAGACACACGCTAAACAAGTGTGGCTAATTTGGTATAGTTTCATTGTGGTGACTCGAGAGAGGTCGCGACCTTATCCATTGCTAAAATGGCAACTAATTATAATAAAATTTGTATTGTTTAATACCAGGAAAATACTGCCTGATTCAGACGGCATTGCGCAAAAATGGCGACGAATGGTAAACAGTTAACATCGGAATGTTCTGAAAACACGTAATTTTTTTGATAATAATTTACATATAGAATGTGCATCACAATTTAGGGTGGTGTTCCAACAGTCAACTTTATCATTTTGAGGCCAAATGATAACCCAACTCAAAATGGTCCAGAATCTCAAAACACGATTTAAGAGCGTTTAACCAGCCAGCGGACGAAAATCCACATTTCGTCGAAAGTTATTCTTACGATCGTGCAGGGCGGTTACAATGAGAAAGATTAATTATTCTCCGTACCAGCTTTTTAAAATTATAACTCAATATCGAATTTATTTCAATCCAAATTAGCTTTAATTTATACCTTCATCCAAAAATGTTAAAAGGCGTGATGATAAAACTATTAAAATAATGTACTTTTTGTAATTATTTCTTTAATAAAAGTATTTATCATTTTTCAATAATGTCTAAATTTAATAAGAATGTTTAAAAAATCTGAAATATATTAGTTTGTAAGTGCGCAAATAAATACACAAATGGACCAATTTTCGTCAAGAAACACATGTACGTACATATTTTTTAATGATTTTATTGAAACTAAAATTAAAATTCTAAAACATGCGTTTGCTAGATAATGTATTGATTTATTTTACTGCATGATTATATTATTTGAAATGGGTGTGATGTTTTATTTATTTTTATTTTATTTATTTATCTATACATATAAAGTATGTTTACATTACATTATTCGATGCCTGTCTCACTAGGGTATACCTGTGTTGAGACAGGCGTAGAGGTACATAAATGAGTATCATACATAAGAATAATTAATTATAACATAAGAATATTTAAGGTAAGATACATACTGATTTATACATTTCAAACAGAAAGATGATTTAAATTGAGGGTAAATACCATAACGAGAGCATTATATAGGTGAAGGAAGAGATGAATAAAGTAGTTAATCCTGTCGAATCTATATATATATATAGGGAGTTATATTATACATAAAGGATTTTGCTATTTTAATTTCTTTAATAAGGGTAAGGACATTCGTGAGATGGTAATTCTGTCTATTTGTAATCTATTTTACAGATGTTAGCAGTAGTGTGACGTCCAATACCTATAATCCATTTCTTTATATCTTGTTTAAATTTGGTCATTGATTCGGTTTGTCTAATCGTAGCTGGTAGTGTATTGTGAAGTTTGCAGGCTATGTATTTAAAGTGTTTTTGTCCAAAGGTGGTTTTAGAAAAGGGAGTTTGGAGAAGTTCTTTATTTTTGGCTCGGGTATTGTGTATCATTTGTGTTGGTTTGTATAGGATTTTGTTGTTTTTATGTAAATAAACTAAGATGGATTTTGCGTAGAGCTGTTTAATGTCCATAACGTTGAAAGTATTGAAGATCGTATCGGTGCTGGTAGTGAGAGGAAGTTTAAGAATTATTTTTATTATTAGTTTTTGTGCTTTAATGATGGGGTCGAGGGCATTAGAATAAGTGTTACCCCAAGCTAAAATTCCGTATTCGATGTGAGATTGGCACAGTGAGTAATACACTGTTTTTAAAAGTGGTAAGTTAAGGAAATTGCGCGTTTGTTTGAAAAAGTAAATAGATTTGCGGATTTTGTTTGTAGTGTTAAGTATATGTTGCTTCCAATTTAGGTGTGTATCAAAGGTTAATCCTAAATATTTGATAGTTGTTACTTGTTCTAGGCATGGACAGTTGCAATTCCGGTTCAGCGATGAGTTATTACATTCGTGTATTTTTAATTTTGGGTGTAGGTTTGGTTTTGTAATATTGGTGAGACTAGACAGTAAGTATTTTGTTTTCTGTACATTCTGAACATATAATACAAAATCTTTTTTGAAAATTTAATAAATCTCCCAACGACCTATGGAATAACCTTATTATACTAAAAATTTAAAAAGTCAATACGTCTAAAATCTTTTTTGAAAATGACGAATTTCCGGTTTTCTCTGGTAATTCCCTCTGAAGGGGGGAAATAGGTGTAGAGGCTTCAAAGAATTATTTTTTCTTTCTTTCATAAATCGATAGTAGAACTATTCAAAAATATATTCTAAAAATTTAAAACCAAAATTTTCAAACGCATTTTTCTCAAAACTACTTTTTTCGAAATTGTATAAGGGTCGTCCATTAATCACGTGATATGTTTTAGCAACTTTTTAACCCCCCCCCCCTCCCTGGTGATATGTGGTGAGGTTTTAGACTAACCCCCCCCCCCAAAATCACTTGTATTTTTTTAGTACAAAGTATTTTGAAATTTTCAGAATATTATCACGAAAAATAAATATACGTGATATCTCATTATACCCCCCCCCCCTCGTGATATTTCGTGATTTTTTCCGAACCCCCCCCCCCCCCTTTCGAGCCTCACGTGATTACTAGACCTAACCTAACCTCTAGTACCTAGCGTAACAAACTCAGCACATAGTATCATATTTCATATTAATATTATAAAGGCGAAAGTTTGCATGGATGTATGTACGTTTAATACTCTTTCACGCAAAAACTACTGAATGGATTTTAAAAATTCTTTCACTAATAGAAAGCTAAATTATTATAGGCTAAAGTACTATAGGCTATATTATTGGTAAGCTCTGGCGTTATGAAATTATTTATTATACGTTTATCAGAAGAAAAGCAAAGCGTTGCTATGTAATTTTTTGACGTGCACTGTCATTTTGTTATTTGTGTAGGTTACTACGGAGATCCCTTTGATAGTTATATTTACTGTGCGTGTTTCTATTTGAATCTCAATCCTAAAGAGTATCTTTATTTTAACTATTTTTTATTGCAAAAAACGTGCAAAATGTAATATCTAATATATAAAATTCTCGTGTCACGGTGTTTGTTACCATACTCCTCCGAAACGGCTGAACCAATTTTGATGAAATTTTGTGTGCTTATCTGGTAGGTCTGAGAATCGACCAACATCTATTTTTCATACCCCTAAAAGTAAAGGTGTTCCACTCCGAAGAAAATTATTTTCCCCATACATTTTGTATGGAACGAATTCTCCTATTTTGAAAGAACTGCAGCAAACTAAGGGGTATAATATTGAACTGTGAACCGGGGGAGGGGGGGAGGGGGGAAAGGAACTCAGGAAGGGGGGTTAGCGGGACGGGGGAAGGGGAGAAGTGGAGAGGGAGAGGGAACGCGAGAGGGGAAAGGATACGCAGGGAGAAACAATTTAGATCAATTCAGCTAATAAGTTGACAACAGTTTTTGATTCTGAGGCGGTACGAAGTTCGCCGGATCAGCTAGTAATGGTATAAAATCGTACAAAATTTTTACATTCCTCAAATTTTTTTTAAATTTTCGATTTTTTTTTGAGGAGTGAGGTTCAAACAGAAGAAACACGTATAAAAAAGTAAATTGTCTTGAAAAATTGATTTCAAGTTAAAATTGTGACCTCCAGGAGTTACACAAATTGCCCAGCCGGATGGCGACTTACAATGCGCGGCAGCTGATATTTTTTTCAGGAAAATATTTGAACATTTTAGAATAAACTCTTGAATATATGTGTAAAATTACCCCAAAGCATAAATATTTATTTTATTTATTTATTTATCTATATAAGGTATGTTTACATTACATTATTCAATGCCTGTCTCACTAGGGTATACCTGTGTTGAGACAGGCGTAGAGGTACATAAATGAGTATCATACATAAGAATATTTAATTATAACATAAGAATATTTAAGGTAAGATACATACTGATTTATACAATTCAAACAGAAAGATGATTAAGATTGAGGGTTAATATCATAAAGAGAGCATTATATGGGTGAAGGAAGAGAAGAATCTATATAGGGAGTTATATTATACATATAGGATTTTACTTTTTTAAGTTCTGTAATAAGCGTAAGGACACACGTGAGATGGTAATTCTGTCTATTTGTTATCTATTTTACAGATGTTAGCAGTAGTGTGACGTCCAATACTTATAATCCATTTCTTTATATCTTGTTTGTATTTGGTCATTGATTCAGTTTGTCTAATCGTGGCTGGAAGTGTATTGTGTAGTTTGCAAGCTATGTATTTAAAGTGTTTTTGTCCAAAGGTGGTTTTAGAAAAGGGAGTTTGGAGAAGTTCTTTATTTTTGGCTCGGGTATTGTGTATCATTTGTGTTGGTTTGTTTAGGATTTTGTTGTTTTTATGTAAATAAAGTAAGATGGATTTTGCGTAGAGCTGTTTAATGTCCATAACGTTGAAAGTATTGAAGATCGTATCGGTGCTGGTAGTGAGAGGAAGTTTAAGAATTATTTTTATTATTAGTTTTTGAGCTTTAATGATTGGGTCGAGGGCATTAGAATAAGTGTTACCCCAAGCTAAAATTCCGTATTCGATGTGAGATTGGCACAGTGAGTAATACACTGTTTTTAAAAGATGTAGGTTAAGGAAATTGCGCGTTTGTTTGAAAAAGTAAATACTTATATTCCTTATATGTTAAAAAAAATCATGAAAACCATTAAAAATATGCCGTGCTACACCTATTTCCCCCCTTGAGTCAAAATAAATCAGTCAATTTGGTTAGCAAATTTATTTTGAAATAGCGAATGAATAATATAATACTTTCTCCACTTTTACTGGTGATGTTTACTAGAGCGTTGTATGCAACGGTCACCACTTCCACTCGCCACCAGGGTTGCCAGTTGCCAGGTGTTCGGTATTCTACCGAACCGTTCATTATTTTAGCACCGTGTTCGGTGTTCGGTACAGTGGCGGATACAGGAAAAACTCAAGGGGGGGGGCGCTAAAGATATAAGAAAACTAAAAGGTAGACAAAGGGGAGAATACGACGAACCGCACAAAGAGGAGACCGACTACATGATTTTGGCAGCCACCTCTGGTCTGGAGCTCCAAAATACCTAAAAAAATACCCTCGACTCTGTGCAGAAACGGGCGGTCCGCTTAATAGATTCTCCCATCTTAACAGACAGATTGCAATCTTGAGAACACAGGCGTCGCGTCGGGAGGGAATGCTATCCTTGTTTTACCGGTATTACAATGGCAGATCCGAGGTCATTGATCCCTTCGGCACCGGTGCATAGTCGGGAAACACGATAAACGCGTGCCCAACATTTGTACACGGTTGACATTTGTCACATGAGAACGGGTCGTTTCTTCGACTCGTTCTTGTGTATGGCAGTGAAGCATGAAACTGGCACAGGAAGGACTAAATGCTAGAGAAAGCCATGTATGATAGTGTGAAAAAAATATGAAAATAATGCAAGGCTGATTCAAGCGTAATAAGTAAGATTAAGAAAGGGACACTTAGATGGTTTAGACATGTAGAGCGAATGATTGAAGAAAGATTTTCTTGTATTTAGGGTGGCCAAAGTGGCGGGTACGGTGTGCCAAAGTGGCGGGGCGCGCGCCCCCCGCGCACCCCCCCTGTATCCGCCACTGGTTCGGTATGACAAAAATACCGAAGTATGGGCGGTTCGGTATTTTTTTCTGATTAATTTTTCTCCCTAATAAGCGATTTAATTATCAGATTTGACGTAATCGGCAATCGATGTTGCGTAGCATCCTTACGTAGTTTTGCGATGTTGCCGCTTCGTGCACGTGCTCACTGTTTTCAAGCCATTTTCAAGCGGATTAGTGTTGCACATAGGTGACTACGTACTTGCGTAAATTGATTATTCGAAATAATTCCTCCTCCCCCCCCCCCCGACGGGGGTTTTGCCAAGATACCACCGTGAAATCTAGGGAAATTTCACCTCGAAATTCTTTTTTGCTCAATGTTCGGTATATTTTTGGAAAAGACCTGGCAACCCTGCTCGCCACACGTCAGGCGTGCGCCGTATATATATTATTTTATTACATTACAGAGGGAAGTCCATGAAACAACGCTACGTCATCGGATGTACAGACGAAACCAGTTTTTGGCGAAATGGCCGTAAAACGATTTTAAACTGTATTTACAGTTTGCAAAAAAGATCAGACAAGAAAACTGCCAGCTGATTTAGGTCGACAAACCAAAGAATTCTTCGATAGCTTCGTCCAGACAGTTTTTTTCAAAGTGGGCGCTAGAGGTTTTCATGGGGGGCGGTAGAAGGCTCAAAGAAAATTAGGGTGCGTTAAGGCGCGGTGTAACGGCTTAAAAAGAAGAAGATGGAGAGATATATAAATATTAATGTTAGAGAGGGCGCTAATTAAAAACAATAATAATATTTAAGCGAAAATTGTGAAATCATTACATAGTATAAAATGAAGTCGCTCAAAATGTATGTGCGCATAGATCTTTTAAACTACGCAACGGATTTTCATGCAGTTTTCACCAATAGATAGAGCAATTCAAGAGGAAAGTTTATATATTTTTTTTATTTCATAATTTTTTTATTAATTACAGATATTTGTTTTTTTTTTAATATGTATAACACATGCTTATTATAGTAGAGAAAAGCCGAGAAATTCAAAAATTGAATTCGGGCATCGGGCAAGCGGGTGATGTGGATTTTATAAAGGTTGGGTAATGGTATTGTGTTTCGTTAGCCACAGTAACGTGTGGCCGGGTCTGCTAGTGTTTAATAAAACACGACTCGTTTAAAATAGATAAAAAATCTCGTGGGGATTGGTCTAAAATAGCATTAGAAACAATGCGAATTTTTTCGTACATATAACTTGTAAAATACTTAACTGAAAAAACGTGTTTATAATAATTTTTGGAAAATCTTTGGGATTTTTTTCTATCTAGAGATATTTCATACTAGCTGGTCCCGGCATGCGTTGCTATGCCATTTAATAAATAAATTGTTTCTCCCTGAGTGTCCTTTCCCATTCGTCCCGTTCCCCTTCCGCCTCCCCTTCTTCTCCTGCGTCCTCTTACTCTCTCGCGTTCCCACTCCGTCACTTCCACCTTCCCTCTCCCCACTCCACTCCCCCCCCTTCCCCCGTCCCACGAACCCCCCTCCCCCCTCACACGTCCCCTTCCCCTCCCGCGTTCCCCTTCCACCTTCCCCGCCTTCCCTCTTCCCTTTCCCGCTCCCTCGTCCCGTCAACCCTCCTCCCGCGTTCCATATATTCAATCCCAGTACATTCAGTTATTAAACAGCCCGTGTGCCACCTTTTACAATGTTTATTCAAATTTCCATTTTTCATGTATATTAAATTTGGTACCTAACATAGGTACCTATTTAAAATATCTAAAATTCGATTCAAACTATTAGGGGAGTACCTACTTTAAATAAATTTATTAAAGATTTTCAAAAATAGAATTGTGATTGAACAATCAATGTTTTGCAAAATGTCATTCTCAAATATGCGAACTGTCAAACATGCTCATGTTTTCTGAAATTATCCAATTTTCTACGCAATTTTCTTAATTTTTCTCTCCATAAGAACCATCCTCGCACTTCAAGGAATATTTTAAAAAAAGAATTAGCGAAATCGGTTCAGCTGCTCTCGAGATTTGCGCTTAGCAACACATTTAGCGATTCATTTTTATATTATAGATAATTCCGATTTCGGAGTGGGGATTGTGTAGATATTATCTTCACGAATAACATATATTTTTTAAGAGCTTTAAAACTTAAGTATTTAAAATTTTTATAGTGCTCCGAAGGGGTGTGCAGAGGACGTACCGCCGAATATCAAAAAATAAAACATATTTTAATTCAAATACGATGAAACGGATGAAATTGATTGTCTATATGTACACTGTATACATATACCAGCGTATATTTGTAAGTACAAAAATCGAAACGCAAATAAATTAGTTTGATATCCAGAGAAACTTATTAATAAAGGTATTTTTGAAGTCAATTTTCGATTTGAAATAGGAAAATAGGTAAATAAAATAACTGCCAACAAATAATCTGGGTGAAATGCAGATCCGGGCACAGTTTGGAAATTTAATAAAAAAGCACTTTCTAGATGAGAAAAGTGTGGAGAAGATGAATAAAAAAGAAATTAAGGCGCGCTCGGCAAAATTGAGGGAGATACAACCGTTCAAAGTATTTAAAAATTCACTTCGCGAACTGATATTGACAGTTCGTTGTTCGTTCGCCATGTTTTCACTGCTTAGGTATGTTGGATCCCAGACCTAATACAGAATTAATAGTACGCCAGAATCACAAACCATGTTACACAAACCTAGCGTAGCCGCTAAACCACTTGAAAACTGGGATGTTTTTCTTGCCTTGACGTGAGCAGGCGTTATAAAGGGGTACTTTTTTTGTATCACAAACCATGTTTAGCGTATTAGGTTATAAAAAAAATGGCGGGCGGACGCGGGCGAACTGTCAATATCAGTTTGTGAAGTGAAATTTTAAATACTTTGAACGGTTGTATCTCCCTCAATTTTGCCGAGCGCGCCTTAATTTTTGTTTTATTCAGCTTTTCCACACTTTTCTCATCTAGAAAGTGCCTTTTTATTTAATTTCCAAACTGTGCCCGGATCTGCATTCCTCCCAATAATCTACCTATCTATCTATATAAATAAAAATCAATCGCCGAAATGTATAGTCTGTCAAATAAGAGTAGAAAATATAAAAACTTGAACTACTAAATTTGTAGACTGGCAACACCAATTTAACTGTCAAATATTTTTTTGAAGTGCAATTACACTGAATGTATAGAACACAGTAAACCACATTTTAAAAAACATTTTTTCTTCATGACATAAATTTGATTAAAAGGTGATTTATAAAGCGATTTGCTTTAATTTAATTTAACATAAATTTGAATTTAACAATAGATAGAAAGGAAGGATCACTAATGGTGAGTTTAGTTACACCACTTTTAGATCTGAATGAGTTAAATATATTCAGATCTAAATTAGAGACATAATCTAAAGCCCAGGTAACGCTAGGTACTTTATCTAGTATTAAATAAATGTGAGCAATTTCTAAACTGTGCTTTATATTTTATTACATTATAGTTATTCTTCATTATGTTAACACAAAATTGCAAAGGTATAATAATAATATACCTATAAGCAATTCTAATTTTGAGATCGGCGGGTATCTATACTGCAATGAAAAAATATTTTTTCCACTATTATGCCTTTTTAATTTTTTATAAAAATGTAGGTTACACAGCTTTACTTTAACACCATGAGTTATGTGTTTAGTATTGCCATTTGATCAACAGTGGCGCCCTCATATATATTCTCTACTCTTATTTGACAAACTGTATGTACGCGCATAATAAACTTCCAAACGACTGCACCAAATCGGATAATTCTTTTTTTTTATTCGTTATTATCAGGACAAGGTTTGTATAAAACTGCTGGTGAGCTCTGGCATTATGAAATTTGTATAAAAAAACTAAAATGTGTGGCACACGAGCCGTTTCAAAACTGAATGTACCGGGACTGAACTCGGATAGGGGGTTCATGGGAGTGGGGGAGGGGAACCAGGGAGAGGGGGGGAACCTAGGAAGGGGGAGGGGAAATCGGGAGGGGGGTTCGAGGGACGGGGGAAAAGTGGAATGGGGAGAGGGGAAGGGGACGCAGGAGGCGGAATGGGAAAGGACACGCAGGGAGAGACAATTTCTTTATTAAATGGCAAGGCAAAGCATGCCGGGTATCAGCTAGTAATTTTATAAGTATAATTTCGTGGACCAACTGTCCGGGGATCAACTGTAGGGGGATCAACTGTGGGCTGTGGGAGATCAACTATCGTGTCAATACGGGTCTGGCGGCAATTAATTAGCATTAAGTTGACAAATGGAGATTTCTCCAAAGCGCGTCAAAACTTTCGCCAAGGTTTTGCAACGCTCATTTTATTGACAGTCGCCGCTTTGCACGGGTTCATAATAATAATAATGGCGCATTTACCTTGCGAAAACTTATAAAAATATAACATTTTACAAGACAGTTTGACCGTGAGACGCTTTTAGCAAAACCATCTCAACCTAAGCCAGGACATTGACATAATCTTTTTTATTTCATCATTTTAAATCAAACAATATTAATAGACTAGGACCTGCGTGGTTGAATTTCAGAACCCGACTTCGATTGCATGTCCGACATCACACCTTACCCGTCGCACCTTGTAAACATCCGTGTACGTGGATTTTCAGACAAAGCTATCACTGTAGTTCGATTTATAATTCAAGAATTCGTCACAAGATGACGCTACTGTCGTCGGCAAGACGCAAAGGGAAGTTCCCTTCCTAGTTATAAGTTCTGCGAATTTGTGAACCTGGAGTATCTCCCGGATTTCGGAAGATTGACGGTAATTCTCAGTTGTACCAAGCGAGTGCCATCACTGGTTGACAGTTGACACGTTGACAGTGTATACGAGGAACGGGCTAATTTTGGAACCGGTTCCTATTAGATTTACAAAATGATCACTAACACTAACTTGGCGAAGCCAAACCAAAAGCTGCCCGAAGGGCCTAGCAGTAAAAACCTGCGGAACGGGTTTTTAACTGACATTGACATACGTTACATTTGATTACAGAAACGCCTGTGTTGATATGGCAATTTACAGAGTGGTTGTTATCTCTGGTTTTGGTTTAGATACATAATATTGTGAAAATGACGGTTATATTTTTTTTAATAAAATGTGAACATAATTGATATCAAAGTAATAATTACATGAGTAATATAACTAAGGGGTCGTCCATTAATCACGTGATGCTCGAAAGGGGGGGGGGGGGTCGGAAAAAATCACGAAATATCACGACGGGGGGGGGGGGGGGGGTTATAATGAGATATCACGTGTATTTATTTTTCGTGATAATATTCTGAAAATTTTAAAATTCTTTGCACTAAAAAAATACACGTGATTCCGGGGGGGGGGGGGGGTGGGGTTAGTCTAAAACCTCACCACATATCACCAGGGGGGGGGGTTAAAAAGTTGCTAAAAAAACATCACGTGATTAATGCACGACTTCTAAGTAATATACGAGTATGAAACATTTCATTATCAAAAATTTCTCGATAAATGATTAACTTGTGGGTATTTAAAGATAAACTGTGACTTTTTCATACCTATAACATGTTAAATAACAGAACAAAATGCGTTTATTATAATTTTCGGAGCACACTTGGCGATTTTTTTTTTTCTATCGAGGGAATTTCATAGAATTGCCGGTTCTGCTCTACAAATGCATGTCTTACAAAATAACATATAGGTATATTTAACCCTCTTCTTGGCAATGTATCCTATAGGATACATAGTTTTTATATTTTTTTCCCTCTTAAACATGGTACATGGGTAAAACAGATTTTAATTATAACTGCTTTACCGTACTCTTGACTTGATAATTAGTACCACTGGAGCCATCTACTGTTCAATTAAGAAGAACAGTGACAGTTCAAATTCAATGTTGCAATACGTCTGCCAACAGAAGGCTCACGACTAATTTGTCTGTAAGTAATCTGTATTTGTTAGCTGCATCGTTAGATATGCAGTTATTTTAGGAATAAATGCGCGTTTATAAGGGTTCAGTGAATAATAAAAAAATAATATTGAATCATATATGTGACAAATCTTGTTTATATTGCATTCCAAAATGGTGTGTATCCTATGATATACTCCGCCAAGTATGCAGTGAATTACGTTTGATTGAATGTGTATCCCCTGAGATATAATGCCAAGTTATTATTAGTTTATTATGGTTTATTATAGACAAGATATTTATGGGTTATTGTCTTATGTAGTAAAACCCCTTTAAAATCTATATATTATAATTTTTTTCATTTTTCCATAGACATAGAAATTGAAGAAATGTGTAAAAGTTGCCGTCCTATCGGAAACATCAAAAAGCAACCAAACAAAACAAAGAATTCGGTAAAAGCAAGGCCGGATGATGAAGTCCGGTTTGAGAACTTAGGACATTTTCCGGAGTATAGAGAAAAGGGAAGATGCCGACTATGTAATTCTGGACAGACGTCTGTATTTTGCATAAAATGTGGCGAAAGGCTTTTTTTTACTGATAAGAGCAATTGCTTCCTATCATATCATACAAAATAATAGTTTTAGTTAGCTTTCAAGACATCATTTTTTTTATTTTCTATAATAAATTATTTTAAAGTTGAATTGTGACAACCTGGCAATGTATACTATAGGATACAACTCCAAATAACCTATGTAAAAAAGAATAAAAATATTTTTCATTTGTTTTTGTGATTCTGAAGCCAACAAACTAAAAATATGTAAAATAATATTTTGTAGGTTGCTTTATTCTATCGGTGCCAAGAAGAGGGTTAAAAACTGAAAGCGTTCAAGAGAAATATTCTATAAATCGGTAGAAATCCGGAATGAGTTTAATTTCTAATAAGTTATTTTATTTTTTTCAGTTGAATTATTATATTTTTACTGTCGGGTAAAAAGTCTTCAAAAGTGAAAAAATATACTATAAAACGTAGTGTCTTTGTATTTATTTTGCAAGGCGCTTTGACGTCACTTGAGATTCACAGGAATTTGGAATAAAAAGTGATTGTACGTAATCTCTTATTATGTACATATTATTATTCCGATCATTATCACGAGGAACAAGGACGGCGATAGCGGAATTAATGTTTTTAGCTACCTATTAATAATTAAAAATCAATTATACATTCATAATTAATTCATTATCTACATTTTAGATTTACATGGCCTTTCTTGCGAAAATTATATAAATAAAGCCAGTGGCGGTCCTTCCCTCAGGTCAGTTGGTCAAAAACGATGTCTACGTCAGAAACTGATAAAGCAGGGTGCAACAACACAATATATATAATACTAGCTGACCCGGCCACGCTTTGCGGCGGGTAATAAAACACAACGTCTTCTACTGGATGGTTATCCAACCTTTATAACCGCCGCCGTCTTTTGAGTTTATCGCGAAGAGACAGACAGATGCCGTGGAGGACTTAATTTTATAATACGTAGAGATGGTGTGAAAGATTATAATAATGTGCATGAAATGCTTAAGTTAATAAGGATTAATACTGTATCCGTCTAAATAACTTTTCAATTACCGCAATGTACCTACGTGACCATTTTTTTATAAGATAGAACTTTTTTGTAGATCTATAAAAGAGGAATATCCCACCATGCATTATTTTGTTATATCCCAAAAGGATAAGGCAGCGTTTTCGATGAAAGCTACCAGGCGGCTTGACTTTTCCGACATTTCTAACAATTATCGTTGTTTCAACCAATTTACACAAATTCTTGACAAATTACATACCTAAACCTTCCTCACGAAACACTATCTATTGGTGAAAACCGCATGAAAATCCGTTCAGTAGTTTTCGAATTTATTGCGAACAGACAGACAGACAGACGACGCGGAGGACTTTAATTTATAATATGTAGAGATGAAATAATCCACTCGAGCGACTGCGCGATTTTAACTCTTTCCTCCGATTGCTCGTGATTTTTTTTAAATATTTTCCGCCCACATTAAAAAAATCATACCTCCGAATTTTAATACGGAGACATATAAACTGATTATAGTTCTGTGCAGCTAATGAATTCACCTATCTTTTATTGATTTTCACAAACCCGTAGGATTTGTAAAAAAAATATGATAAAATCGTAAACTTTGGTAAAAAAAAATGTGGACCAATTTAGGACCGCTGTCAATCGCAGAAAAATAAAAGCGGTCCATATTTTGACCTTAGTCGCTCCAGTGGTTGCAAATCAAAACAAATTAAGAAATTAACAAATTAAAAAGTAACAAACACACATACATCCATATAAACGTTCGCGTTTATAATATTAGTACGAAGTAAGGTACATATATCGAAATTCTTTCTTCAGCAAATACTATTTTTATTTTCATATTTTTAAATATTACTGTCTATGGCAACGTTTGTACACGATGTGAGTATAATTTGACGAACAGACATGCACATAATAGCACGAAAGCGTGCTACTGTTGAGCAATTTCTACTTAGTGGTATGTATACCAGCAACGTTGCTAGCGTAGCGAGGCAGCGAACAGCCATAAAATATCATTTTTGCACTATGGTATCACCGGTCACCACTCTCCACCTAGGTGCGTTACAACCATAGACATATGAGTATTAATAGACCAGAACATAAAGGTGAGGGGAAGAAACCAACCACAGCGGGGCGCAAAGCGGGAAGATGAATTCGGTGATATGTGATTCGACAATAACTCAATCTGAGAGTATATGGGCATCTCGCATTATAATATCACCATTTAGTTCTTAAAAGTAAACTCTGCTCTTTAATGAATAGACCTTTTTACATGGGAGCGCGAATTGCTCGCCGCGAAATGAACAAATTTACAAATTCCAAATACATCAAAGTAAAGTTCGCCTATTTTCATAGTCCAATATTTTGTTGACGTATTTAGTTAAGACACTTTTACAAATGTTTCATAATTTACTTACCCCACAAAACAGCGACGAGCACACGCCATGTGTCTCGAGTGATAGTGTGTGTTACAAAAACGACCATATTATGTGATCTGAATAAGCTAATAATAAAGTAAAATAATGCTTTCCTATGGAATGTAATACGACAATTGGGTTTATTCTCCTTTTCACTTCTATTTTTACACGTTTTCAAAACACAAGCCACTATTTTTGCCGTGTTATTTCGTAAAATGCACCGATGAGTGCTCGACGCTGGCTCGCAGAAGAATGATGATATCACATTTTTTAGATTCACGCGAAGCCATACTCGATCCCAGCCGGTTCCAATGGAACCGGTATGGGGAGGGGGAAATAATACGCTTTTATCGCTTAGGGCAGGTCTATTAATATTCATATGTCTATGGTTACAACGCAATTTTCATTTGCAAATTCATTCCGGTTCTAGTGTTCGCCCTCTCTACCTGCTTTACTTCAGAGCAAGAATAATATTAAACTTGTGCAAATTATTGTAACAAAGTTTCGGTTGTAAATATATTTTGACTCGC
Source organism: Limnephilus marmoratus (assembly GCA_917880885.1). Lineage (NCBI taxonomy): Eukaryota > Metazoa > Arthropoda > Insecta > Trichoptera > Limnephilidae > Limnephilus > Limnephilus marmoratus. Next base: position 11,787,592 of record OU862930.1, on the reverse strand, counting down.
ATTAATATCAAGAGTTATTATTTAAACACCTCCGCACATATTTAAACAAGCATCCAGTTTACAGACGTGAGCAAAGTCTGTAAGCTGTCAGACCTGGATAAAACATTTAAACAATACCCTATATTGCCTACCTAAACTAGTATTGAGCATGCTCACAAATCAACAAGTGTTTTGTAAGCATGCTTCATGCTTCTCTGGATTGGCCGGTGGGAAGGGGTGTGTGAAAAACAATTAATTTTAGAGAGTAGGTATATCATCAAATTTGTACGAAAGCATGCGTGTTGTAGTTGCGTCAGAAACTGCTTACGAATTACAGCTTCAGATACACTTGAAAATGAACTGTAAATACTAACAATGAAACGAAACGAAATGAGGTTTGCTGGAATTGGGTGATAATATGCGTAGACAAAAAAGGGAAGCAAGGAAGAAGGATAACCAATCTCTTACCACTGTACCTCTGCGAAGGAGCACTCAACACAATCACAATATAGTTCCACCCATAGACATCTGAAAATAGTATATGTATAGACCTGCCCTAAGTTATAAAAGCGTATTATTTCCCCCTCCCCATACCAGTTCCATGGAACCGGCTGGGCTTACGAGAGCCTCGCTAGATTTAAAAAAAATGTGACGTCATCATTCTTGTCCGGACCAGCGCCGAGCTCTCATCGTACATTTTACGAAATAACTTGGCAAAAATGGTGGCTTGTGCTATACATTATACCCTAAAATATGTCGATCATAACGAATGTGCTCGTCGCTGGTTACAGGAGTAAGCAAATTATGTCTTAACTAAATACGGTAGCAAAATATTCGTCTGTGAAAAGTGGCGAACTTTACTTTGCTGTATTTTGACTTCGCAAATATGTAAATTACGTGGCGAGCATTTCGCGCTCCCATATAAAAAGGTCTATTCATTCAAAATCAGATTTTGCTTTTAAGAACAAAATGGTGATATTATAATGCGAGATGCGTATATACTGTCATATTGATTTTTTGAACGAATCACAGTCATCTTTCCCATCTTCGTCCCCCATAGTTTGGTTTTACCCCTCATCTGTATCTTCTCGTCTATTAAATTTGGATGTCTATGCGCAATACCTCAAGGTGAATATCGCCACAACAAAACGAATAAGTACAAAAATATTATCATTTCTTTCGAGATGGTCAAATACCTTCTTTTAGGTTAAAAAACGAGATTATTTACACGAAAAACACCAACAACTTGCTTCCAATGTAGTCCCAATTCTTCTTCTGTTTTTCCAAAGACAAATGCACTCGAATTTGCTATTTTTCTTGTCATTGTTCCAAACTCAAAATGCTTTTCCAGCATTAGGTTATGTGGCTATGGATGCGTAGGTACCGGATAATGACATCCCGGTAGGAACTACGCATATTCTCATTTCAAAGCCAAACAATGCATTAAATGATTTTTATAAACAAAAACATCTTCTTCTAGCATTTCTCCACTGACAGGTGATTAGGGAACGTAACCATACTACGTGACACGTTTAGGGGGGGGGGGTCTTCAAAATGTCACGCTCCATACAAATGAGCGGCGGGTTGCTTAGGATTTTGGTCACCGGGGGGGGGGGGGGGGGGGGGGAAATTGCAAAAAGTTGGTCACGTAGTATGGGTACGTTCCCTTACTTGCTCCAACAGCAATGGCCGGCGTAGTGCAGCGGTAAGGCGCTTGACTAGCATTCCGAAGGTCGCGGGATCGAATCCCGGCGTGGCAAATAAATTTTATTTGATTAATTTCTGTATTTCACAATTTATTCATTTAAAATAATATATAGTATATTTGCGGCACATTCCAGAGTGGAAGATACTCTCAGTATCGCCCTGGTGTAAGACCACCATTCAGAATTGAAACGTTGCTTGAAATGGCTTCTGCCGTGTTTGGTGACCAGATCTGAATAGCCAGGTACTTCCCCACCTTCCTCTTCCCTATCTATACTCCAATTGGGGATGCCATAGTCCCACTGGCTCCAGACGGGAGCAGTTGGGACTCTTGTGCGGTATTCGTGTAAAAAAAAAAAACAAGATTTGCTCTTCACGACCAAACTTCTTCGACAAAGTTTCTTAAATAATTGCGATGCACGCAATAAGATTATTTTGTTTAGTTCTGGGTGAATGGAACTGACTCTAATATGGTTTAAATTACTGATATTTTCTTGCAAAGCTTCCATTTTGGCCGAAAGCATGCTTATAAATAGCATGTGTGTTCAATAGTTCGCTTTGAGCACGTTATTCATGAGTATACTTAAAACAAGCATGCCACACACGGGCAAATGTGTATAGTTGAAGAGCAAGCCCATTTTATACTTATTGATTATTGATATTACATAATGTAACATATATATACATATGGACAACTAACTAACCATCACGCCGTTTCACTGCAGGGGTAGGCAGAGAGGACGGACCGCCAAACAACTCGGTCTTGGCACACACTCTTTGCCTCACTCACATTCATATATTGTCTCATACAAACTCTTCTATTATTCTGACTTGACATGGCCCGACTTTTCACTTGATCGTGCCATGTCTTCCTCGGGCGTCCATGACTTCTTTTACCATTCACATTTGCTTCATATATTCTTTTTACACTACTTTCTTCGTTCATTCGCTCTACATGCCCAAACCATCTGAGGGCCCCTTTCTTAATCTTACTCATTATGCTTACATCAGCCTTACATTCTTTGCGCATCTCCACATTTCTCACACGATCATACGTGGTTTTACCACACATACGCCTTAGGGATCTCATTTCAACAGTATTCGATTTACTTTCATCCTTCCTCTGCCAGTTCCATTGTCTCATTGCCATACTCAGCGTAGGTACCAGGATTCCATTGCGGACTGCTAGCTTCGCTTCTTTTGACAGTTTTTTTTTAGCGCCAACGGCATTCAGTCCCCCATTAATGGAGTTATCTGCATTTACCTACCCTTCTTTCAATATCTCTATCAGCCATGGACATATGAATATATCTGGACCTGCCCTAAAGCTGAAGTCACAAGGATCACTCGGATGAAGGTTTACTCGATGAAATGTTCCATTCTCGTTTCACCGAGTGTTCACACGGTTCCTTCGAAGGAAGAGTTCACTCGACATTCTCGCTGCGAAGTCGTCGAGAGTAGTCGCGGCCGCATTGGAATTCGTCCGGCGCTGACGGCTATGTTCGGGAATATTTACGATTTCAATTGACATTTCCGATAACGTCGAAATAAATTACGAGAAATTGGCGATTCTTGTAAACAGTAAATAAATTTCAGCACCATAAAATGAACATATGGTTAAATACTAACCTGAAAACTGATATCTACCAGTATTTTTGCACCATGAAAATATTTTTATTCCAAAATAGGCCTCGGCTTGCAATAAAATCCATACAAATGGAATATTTATTAACGTATCCAAAAACTAAAAACTGTTTTGGAAAGGTGATGAAATATGCTTCCAAAATTTATTATTAGAAATAACCACGTAATTTTTTAAATAGAGTAATTTTTAATATAAACTTTTAAAAGTTTAAAAAATGGCTCTCCTTGCTTTTTATTCTAACTAAAATTACTGGTTAACAAAAGAAATATAAAAACACATACTTATTTTGTTAGACAAATAAATTATAAACGTTTCTGTCACCTCACTTTTTTATCGTTTCATATAAAAATAATTCATAAAAAATTCACAATGTTTCATAATTTTTTTTTCAAATTCGATCAGAAACTTTGGTTCCATAGAAGTGTACATTCGTATTTGTTTGTGGTTAATCGTTGTATTGAATATATAGAGCATTATTTTTTCTTTCCAATACCGTTTAGATCATATTTTTCACTATGATAGTAAGGGAGTATCAACGATTTCTATGAGACGTGTAGGAGTTATTTCGAAAAGCGAACTAAACGGAGCATTTTGACGTTTAAGCCGCTCCGGCTACTCGTCCTCACGCCAGAACATTTCGGCCGACTAATTTGCGAGTGAAAGACTGTTCACTTGAGTGTTCACACACATCATTCGCGTCACGTGATGTTAAATTCCGGTTGCGAGTGAACAGTGCCGAAGGAAGCATTCCAACATTGTTGGAATGGTTCATTCGGAACTGTCTCTATTCACTTTCGTGTTCACACGGTTCATTTCGAGGGAAAGAGGCGGAATGAAATCACGAAATGAACGATAAATGAATGGTGTGAATGGGCTATAAAGCTGAAGTCACACCATTCACTCGGGTGAAGGTTTACTCGATGAAATGTTCCATTCTCGTTCCTCCGCGTGTTCACACGGTTCCTTCGAAGGAAGAGTTCACTCGACATTCTCGCTACGAAGTCGTCGAGAGTAGTCGCGGCCGCATTGGAATTCGTCCGGCGCTGACGGCTAAGTTCGGGAATATTTACGATTTCAATTGACATTTCCGATAACGTCGAACTAAATTACGAGAAATTGGCGATTCTTGTAAACAGTAAATAAATTTCAGCACCATAAAATGAACATATGGTTAAATAATAACCTGAAAACTGATATCTACCAGTATTTTTGCACCATGAAAATATTTTTATTCCAAAATAGGCCTCGGCTTGCAATAAAATCCATATAAATGGAATATTTATTAACGTATCCAAAAACTAAAAACTGTTTTGGAAAGGTGATGAAATATGCTTTCAAAATTTATTATTAGAAATAACCACGTAATTTTTTAAATAGAATAATTTTTAATGTAAACTTTTAAAAGTTTAAAAAATGGCTCTACTTGCTTTTATTCTAACTAAAATTACTGGTTAACAAAAGAAATATAAAAACACACACTTATTTTGTTAGACAAATAAATTATAAACATTTCTGTCACCTCACTTTTTTGACGTTTCATATAAAAATAATTCATAAAAAATTCACAATGTTTCATAATTTCTTTTTCAAATTCGATCAGAAACTTTGGTTCCATAGAAGTGTACATTCGTATTATTTTTGTGGTTAATTGTTATATTGGATATATAGAACATTATTTTCTCTTTCCAATACCGTTTAGATCATATTTTTCACTATGATAGTAAGGGAGAAACAAAGATTTCTATGAGACGTGTAGGAGTTATTTCGAAAAGCGAACCAAACGGAGCATTTTGACGTTTAAGCCGCTCCGGCTACTCGTCCTCACGACAGAACATTTCGGCCGACTGATTTGCGAGTGAAAGACTGTTCACTTGAGTGTTCACACACATCATTCGCGTCACGTGATGTTAAATTCCGGTTGCGAGGGAACAGTGCCGAAGGAAGCATTCCAACATTGTTGGTATGCTTCATTCGGAACTGTCTCTATTCACTTCGGTGTTCACACGGTTCATTTCGAGGGAAAGAGGCGGAATGAAATCACGAAATGAACGATAAATGAATGGTGTGAATGGGCTATAAGTGATAAAAACGTATTATTTCCCCCTCCCCATGGAGCCAGCTGGAGCTCCTCCTTGGAGCCAGCTCGCTCCATGGGGAGGGGAGAGAGCCTCGCTTGAATCTAAAATAAGTGACGTCATCATTCTTGTCCTGAACAGCGCGGAAGCAACATCCATACATTGTAAAGAAATAACACGCCAAAAACGGTAGCTTGTGCTATACATTATACGCACATATTATATGGACATAGCGAATGTGGGTGTCCTCGTCGCTGGTTACAGGGGTAAGTAAATTATGAAACATTTGTAAAAGTGTCTTAACTAAACACGGGATGCGTGTATATTGCTATGTGAATTGGGGCGAATCTTTTGTTATTAACGTGGCAAGCAATTCGCGCACCCATGTAAAAAGGTCTATTCATTCAAAGCAAATTTTGCTTTTAAGAACTAAATGGTGATATTATAATGCGAGATGCCTATATACTGTCAGATTGATTTTTTAACGAATCACGTCATCTTTCCTCTCTTCGCCCCCCATAGTTTGGTTTTACCCCTCATCTGTATCTTCTGGTCTATTGAATTCTGATGTCTATGCTATCAGCCTTCCCATCTCTCGTAAACATACTACCCAGATACACAAACTCATCCACCTGCTCCAAGTATTCATCATTCAACACCGTGACTTTAGACTTAGGTACTTACGTTACATTATTAGAGGATAATAAGCCAAATTGACATTTATTTTTAATATTAATATTTTTATTATTCAATACATGATAAATTCACGATTTTTATTAACTAAACATTAGAAAACGAGTAATCGTGAAAAACATATTTTTAATTGGTTCATTTACCCGGAATCCGTGACTGCAATAAATGTATTGCAAATCGTGTACCTACCTAAATACGTCAACTGCAATTCCTCGAATTAATAATATCAGTTCTGTTTCTAATAATAATTATTGTGTGTGAATTTATAATGTAAAACAAGTACCTACCTACTACTCCTGCTGTTTAATTTATTATTTATGATTATATAAGTAACTAATAATAAGTTGTGATATAAATTTGCTGTGTTTCATAACTTATTCGTTTGTAAGCTGTTTTATTTTTTTTCGGTTTCAATAATTTTAGTTAATAAAAACGTAAGGTGAGCAATTTTTAACACTTTTAATGTTTGCATGCAAAACTTTATCTTTAAAAAATTATGTTTATTATGAATTATAAAATTTGAAAGTGTATTACACAGATTCTCAACCTTTTTTTGCCCACCGCCCACTTTGAGAATATTTTTATTTCTAGCGCCCCCCTAACTCGTGAAACTGAAAACAGCAATTGACCACAACGGTGGAGGGGGGGGGGGGGGCATAACGGGAAACCACGACGAAGGGGGCGTAATGGGATACCGCGGACAGGGTTATATTTGCCACAACGGAGGGGGCGTAAAGGGATACTATGACGGAGGGGGCGTAATGCGATACCCCGATTGGGTTACAGTTGCCACAACGGAGGGGGCGTAATGGGATAAGGAAAATATCTTTGTGGATGGATGGCTCCTGATGGGATGGGATGGGGTAGGATGGGTTTCTCTGGGTCTCCTACCGCCCCCCCCCCCTAAAGGTCAGAAATGCCCCCCAATTATCTCATGGTCTTCTATCGCCTCCTGAAGGTCTGGAATGCCCCCAAGGGGGCGTTATCGCCCACGTTGAGAACCTATGGTGTATTAGATTAATGCTGCAGCTCTTTTTTACACATTAAACACACAATGCACGTATGTCTGTCTGTTCCTCCAAAGGAAAAAAGTAGTAGTTTGAGGGAAACAGACGTACGTACGATGGTTACGGCACGGCGACGGCACAAAAAAGCAATAAACCTACGTCTCTTATCACAATAATGCTGCAGCTCTTTCTTACACAACAAATAGTAATGAGACAAACAATGTACGTATGTCTGTTTCCTCCAAAGGAAGAACGTAATAATTTTCGGTGACCGGCCAACTCAGAATGAAACCAACTCAGCAAGGTTAGAGTGATGATAAAAAAATATAAAAAAATGGTTAAATAGGTTAAGTTAGGTTAGGGTTACCGGCTATTTTAAAATTATTTTTTCATAGCTTTTAATGAGGTGTTTCTGAGTTAGCATGGAACCTATTTTTTTGCATCTTCCTCAGTCGCATCGAAGAGCTGAGATGCACCGCAACGCGGCGTCTCCCTTTCAACAACCTTGGTGTTGCCATTTAGAGCCGGTACAACTTTTATGTTTACCATTAATTTTTTTAGCCTGTAAAAGAAACGCGCAAGTGGGTATTTTTCCATGAAATCTGAAGCAGGAAAATTACAGTAAAAATAATAAATTATCGTCCATACGCGGAAAGTTTTGACGGGGGATTCCAGATACAAATTAGGTAAGTAGGTAGGTACGTTGATTCCAAGAAGGAAAGGTGAGTACAAATTATTCTATTTAAATATGTACCTACGTAAATACTATAATTTATGAAACAATGTTGGGTAGGTACCTGGGTTCCTACCTACATTAATTACGTGAGCAATTTTTCTTCCAATCAAGACCCCCCCTTGGTGAGATAAATTTGGGCCACTTCGTAGGTATATTCTTTTCAAGTAAAATGAGATTTTGCTGGACCCCCTCCCCCCTTTTTGAGCTCACGTAATTAATGTATGCCTCCTAACGCCGACCAGTTTCGGGACAACCGTACCATCCTCAGGGCAAAATATATGTTAAAATAAATACTTTTCAGATTTTTTCCTTCCTATCGAATAAGTAGGTACCTACCTACCTCCCTAGGCGAATAAAAATTAGCGGTTTTCGTTTTCCAATTACTGGCAATACTGCTCTAACATAATATTGATTATATAGGTCAGGGACAACAGTAAATTTTCTTTTATTCGCCAATGTGAACAAAAATTTAGTCGCCAATGTAACTTAATAAACTAAAATTCATATAAAAATTTACAAATACGTATAGGTAATATACTTACAATAACAAAATCATGTACATATTATTCTGCAAAATCATAAAGAAAAATAAACAATAAAATTGGTTGTTTTTGCAACTGGGCAGTAAATGAAAACATGTACTTAACTGCGAATGTTTTTCTTTTGGTGTTTATAGTCGCATTATATTGATAAAAAGCGGTGTTGGGCAAATATGAAAAGTGTGTACCTGTAACTGTATAGGATAATAGCAGTGAAAGGGACGCTAAAACACAGGGTTAGAAGTCTAAAACTGGAAGTCGTTATATAAAATTTACGGGTCTAAACACATCCGACTCAGGGATCTCATTATGGTATATTTACGTGAGTTCTCATAATATCAACTATGCAGGTAGGTACTCAACAGCTGTTACAGCTTGGCAAACTTAACTTTGCAGTCGGTGGCGATAATAGTATAGATTTGGAGAAAACAGTTAGTTTGTTAGTTCCCACTTCGTCCGCCTGCAAAGTTGAGTGTGTCAAGCTGTGTAGTAAATAAAGGTTTTCAGTATAAAGTTACAATAAACAGAACTTACCTATGTGGGCTAAATCGATGATAGGTATTTGACATTTGGACAAAAGCGTCTCGGCCGGTTGTGTCGGAGTAATCATCTTGCTATTCATGTTGAGACAGATTACACAAGACCTCCTTCAGATAATAGACGATACGAAGAATAAGAAAGCTGTTTAAAAGTTCAGTTGACTCAACTTCATTCAGAAATTCAACCTTTTTGTAGTAGAAATATCTTTTTAAAACTTTTTGACAAAGCGAGGAGGGTCGAATAAAGAAAAATTAAATTCGTATTTTCCGTCTCGTTCGAAAAACAAAGGAGGAAAAGCGACAGAAAATCGCATAAAATAATACCGAAATATATCTCTCTCTCACTAACTGCCTCCAACAGAGAGAGACAAACAGTGGAACGTAGGTCCAGATCTTCAGAACCTCACCAGCAAACCGAATATAGATTGAACGGAAAGATGTCGAAACAAGGCGCTGTTAAAGTTTGTTAAAATTATGGATAGTTTCTTGATTATTTCTCGTGTAGAAACGTTCGGCACACATCTGAAGAACTGTATAATGTTTCACTTTGCTGTAGAAAACCACGTCGAAGCGAACACAACTACGGTTGCCGTTACACATTAAAAACTTTTTGTTGGGATACTGACACTTAACACTCTCGAAGGACCACCCTTATTCAGAGGTTTTTAAGTTACAAGCCGCGTGAATATTGTCTAATTGAGCTGTTTATTTCGCGGTAATGTCAGGTTAACACAATTATTGTGAAAAAGCTTGACAGGGCTCTAGTGAACTCTGTCATACGGGCCCGCAATAACTTCGGAGCAATAATCGGACATTGATGGTACTATCGCTTTGTTACTAACAATGAATGTGCCACAATAAGTTCTCGCGAAGTAATCACCGACATTTAATCAGCCTTAAGACAGAAGATAAGATACGGTTTTACTCGAACAAAACAATAATAACACGATATCACACGAATGACACGTTATTAAAATGTGATAAAAGATCGAGAGAACGAACGAACGCGACCAAAGGAACCAGCGAAAAAAGCAAACTGAGTTAAGAGTTAAGCGCTGTGATTGGTTGATACAGTGAAGGCATTCAACTTTCTGTATCTACTTCAAAATACCTCCCACCGATGCTACAAATAATATATCCTTATCTCTTTTAATCCTACTCCAAAAAGAAAGAGACACAAAGAAAACAAAAGTATTTTCAGCTCCGTATTCGAAAACAACCAAGAAAAACTGAACTTTCCAATCCTCACCAAACAAGTAAGAGCGGTTAATTTATAGTGTAAAGCAAAAACGGCAAAGCATTATGTAAGGTGTCGAGAATTATTTACACCAGTTCTTACTCGGAGCCACGTTTCGTATCTTTATGAGTTTTTTATCGTGCCTCGTGAAAATTCACAAAAAATTTACAGATTTTCGAAATTCCCCACACTACGTCACGCAAATAAGGATTCCCTTTAGGGTCAGCTGTCTCTATAATACAATTAAAATCAAAATCATGGTAGGTACCTACCTGCCTATGTATTTATTTTTTTCAAGACGTTTCAATTTCAAGAGCAAAAGATAGATGGCGCCAGCAAACATTGCTAAAAGATGGAGGCCATGGTCAATAGGTGACCTGTTAACATAATTTCAATTTGTACAACATTTCCTTCATTATTTCTTGTCGTTTTTCTAACCCAGCATATAGTTCCTATTCGAAGGTAAAGTGCTATTTATGACCAGCTGTAGGTATTTTACATTTTTAATTTTATTTTTTACATTAACTTTGCTGACAATTGGGATTTCCTGAGGGGGTCTCCTTCCTTTGGGGACAATTTGTGAAGGGACTATAGGATAAGAATATATTATGTAGAAGTCAATGCTGTCGTTATTCTACCGGTATTTCAATGGAAGGTGCTCTGAAGAACTGAAGGAGACACCAAACGCATGCCCCCAACACTTATAGATGGCTTTTAATTTTTGGTAAATTTTTGGGATTACCGTCCATGGCTATTACGAATAATTTTTAGAAAAAACTTTAGATTCGCCTTAATCACTATAAAAGGAAACTTTTTGCATCACGGCTGGCGGAAAATAATGCATTTTAATTTTCAATTTCGTTAAATAAAATTTCACTTCGCAAACCGATACTACGACAGCCCGCCCGCCATTTTGTCACTGTTATGATATATCCCTGACCTGATACAAACAAGAGCTAGATACGATTGTAGCCGAATTCGTGGGATACATGATGAGGCGCGTAATTATGAAATTTGTCTAGCGGGCTTGTGTATGTTATCTTTACTTTAAAAAACAGCCTACGTTTTTAAATGGTTTGTCTGACAAAGCAGGGTTTGTCTAGCGGGATTGTGTATGTTATCTTTATTTTAAAAAACAGCTTACGTTTTTGAATGGTTTGTCCGGCAAAGCAGGGTTTGGGTAGCGGGCTTGTGTATATTATCTTTATTTTAAAAAACATCCCAGGATTTGAATGGTTTGTCTCCATTCCAGTGCCTGATTAGAGGTTTGTTTACATTATATTATTAATTCTGTTTTTCATAATTACGCGCCTCATCATGTATCCCACGAAGTCGGCTACAATCGTATCTAGCTCTTGTTTGTATCAGGTCAGGGATACCAACATAACAGAGACAAAATGGCGGGCGGGCTGTCGTAGTATCGGTTCGCGAAGTGAAATTTTATTTAACGAAATTGAAAATTAAAATGCATTATTTTCCGCCAGCCGTGATGCAAAAAGTATCCTTTTATATAAAGTTTTTTTCTAAAAATTATTCGTAATAGCCATGGACACTAATCCCAAAAAATTACCAATTTTTTTTATTCACTTATACATGGTTTTTTAATATTTAGTACTGCACAATAGTCCTTCGTGTTCCCAACTGCCTGGAGCCAGCGAGACTATGACATTTAATTAAATATGGACAATATTAGCTTTTTAATATTTAGTACTGCACAATAGTCCTTCGTGTTCCCAACTGCCTGGAGCCAGCGAGACTATGACATTTAATTAAATATGGACAATATTAGCTTTTTAATATTTAGTACTGCACAATAGTCCTTCGTGTTCCCAACTGCCTGGAGCCAGCGAGACTATGACATTTAATTAAATATGGACAATATTAGCTTTTTAATATTTAGTACTGCACAATAGTCCTTCGTGTTCCCAACTGCCTGGAGCCAGCGAGACTATGACATTTAATTAAATATGGACAATATTAGCTTTTTAATATTTAGTACTGCACAATAGTCCTTCGTGTTCCCAACTGCCTGGAGCCAGCGAGACTATGACATTTAATTAAATATGGACAATATTAGCTTTTTAATATTTAGTACTGCACAATAGTCCTTCGTGTTCCCAACTGCCTGGAGCCAGCGAGACTATGACATTTAATTAAATATGGACAATATTAGCTTTTTAATATTTAGTACTGCACAATAGTCCTTCGTGTTCCCAACTGCCTGGAGCCAGCGAGACTATGACATTTAATTAAATATGGACAATATTAGCTTTTTAATATTTAGTACTGCACAATAGTCCTTCGTGTTCCCAACTGCCTGGAGCCAGCGAGACTATGACATTTAATTAAATATGGACAATATTAGCCAAACTCAATCAAAAATCTGGAAACAGAAAAAGATATTATTAAAATGCGTCTCCGCTAATGCACGCGTGTGTTATATATCTTCACTACTCTAACACGTCAATTTCCGATATGGGTCTCTGCTTGTCTTGCTCATTTCAAGGTTCCAACCTCTGTAGACAGTCCCAGTAGAAATATCACTTCATGTGACGTCACGTCTCGGCATAACGAAAGATGCACGCATTGCTTTTTCGTATACGCGGGAGTCTAGTATGAAAGTTAATTGGTAAGGATATTATAACGAATTGGCGGGAATTCTTCGTGAATGGATGTACGAATTTACACTTCTGACGTTTGTCGATCTTTGGCAGTGCATTGCACAAATGCACTAAGGCAGCAGCCGCCTCTGGCATGTATGATCGTCAGCAACTGTCTACATATCGACGCTGGAAAGGATAAATGGTTAAAGCGTCATGCAACTGGAAAGGAAGTGTGACTGAAGCGCCATACAGGTGCATGGCCCTTCAGTCACTCTTCCTTTTTAATATATGTAATATCTATCAATATTGATATTGATAGATATTACACGCATGTATGATCGTCAGCCACTGTCTACATATCGACGCTGGAAAGAATAAATGGTTAAAGCGTCATGCAACTGGAAAGGAAGATTATATCCTTTCCAACGTAGATATGTATATTAATATATTAAAATGAGATAAATGGATGAGTTGAAAAGTAACATTGACTCACATAAATTAAAAATACAGATTTATAAAAACTTTGTGTTGTTTCCGCTTCGCAATTAAAGCTCTGTAAATGAAACATTTCTGAATGTAGCGGAATACTAAAAACTGTTTTTGAAAGGTTATGAAGTAAGCTTTCAAATTGATATATTACAAATAAATATTAAGATTTGTAATACCTATTAAAATTTATAATGCAAACATTAAAAAAAGCAAAAATAAACATAAAAGAAAACCGTACTAAAATCACAGATTATGTAAAAAAAAAAAACATTTATTCTATTGTATAAATGTATAATAAATAATTTCGTCACCTCACTTTTTTACTATTTCACACAAGAATATTTAATAAAAAATTGACAATGTCTAACGGCGCATAAGCGATTTGGTGGGTGAAAACTGTTTCTAGAAAATAATTCTTTTTATGTACTTCTATGGACAACTTTGAATAGAGATGTGAAGCTTGATTCAAAATGGATCTTCTACTTTTTGTTTTAGGGTTATCACTAGTACAATAACAGAGTTATAATGATTTCTGTGAGAATGCATGCATTAGCGTGAAAACACGCTTATTGTACTTGCCCGCTATATTGTTTGTTTACATACGCTTACAGGTCGGAATGGTTAAGAAAATTTGTATTAAAACAATCACTTCACTTTTTATCATACTCATACAATTTTATTTTAAAATTAAATGTTAAAGTTTGTTATTTTGGTTGGAGATACAAAAAGATTTATCTTATTGTATGATGATCGGGTTTGTAAAATATCTGAACAACATAGAACGTATATTCCTAAGGCAATGAGAAGCATTATTTTTTCACTTTCTAAAAAAGAAATCACAAATGTTCGCATGACAGGAAGAGAGATATCTAACTTTTAAATATCTTACACTAGCAGACCCGGCCACACGTTGCTGTGGCTAACGAAACACAACGCCATTACCCAACCTTTATAAAATCCACACCACCCGCTTGCCAGTTGCCTGAATTGAATATTTGAATTTCTCGGCTTTTCTCTACTATAATAAGCATGTGTTATACATATAAACCTTCCTCTTGAATCACTCTATCTATTGGTGAAAACCGCATGAAAATCCGTTGCGTAGTTTAAAAGATTTATGCGCACATCCATTTCGAGCGACTTCATTTTATACTATGACATAATGATAACACGGGCATCAGTCTAGCATGGTGGTCGAAAAATCCACTAATAATGTAACCGTAATATGCAATGAATAAAGAAAAAAAAAACAAATAAATAAATAATGCACAGTCGTTCTGGGACAATTTGGGTCTCCTGTTATTATAACGGCATATTATGTTTTGGGACAATTTGGGTCTCGGATCGGAAAACAAAATCTGTTAATATCAGGTGTTTTATTAAAATTTAAGAATATTTACAGCAATACATAGAAATTTGTTTCTCTTAAAAGCTAATAACAATTGTCTCGCCTATGGAGCGTGACCCAATCGTTTGTAGTCAATCTTTTCCAGCTGCACAAGCGGTCGGAGTTGGTCTGCAAACACCTTCATATCCTCAGCGATGGCGTCTTGGCCGGAAGGCGCCAAAACCTAAAAAATAAATTATTATTATTATTATATAATGGAGCAGGCAGCATTCTGCTGATGCGCTCATATCTAATTTCACAATAGCTTGACGGTAAATGAGTAGTTTTAATTTTTAACTAAGTTAGTCCTTTCTTCTCTCCAAATATGAATCCAATAGAGCTTTGAATTGGTTTATATTAGTTGCATCGATGACATGTTGTGGGAGTTTGTTCCAAGCATCCACCACTCTATTTGCAAGGAAATGTTTTCTGGGATTATAAATATTTTTGAAATAATAAATAAATTTCACCAGGGGATGGAATGCCATAAAAGTCTATCTAGGAATGCAAGTCTCACTTCATTCACATTCGTTAACACTTTTTTGTTATTCTGACTCTTGACAAGTTTAAGGTACCGTCAATTCTGTTTTTACAAAGTCTTTTTTACAGATAGAAAACTATAAGTGTTTCCATACTAATTTGAATGGAAACAAATGTTCCATTTAGCAGGTGCTCTGACTCACTTACACTCGCCTGACTTCGTAGATCTCCATCCCATTTGAATTTCGTAAACACAGTTTTGTATTGGAAATTGAATTTAAAACACATCCACAAGCTCTGCTTTTGTATATATATATAAAGTTATATAACTAACTGGCACCCTGAATCAAATAAATTAAATAAAAAAAACCTACATTAAGTCCATCTAATCGAATCATCAGAAAAGAATCAATTACATAGTATTTTAAAAATATTATCATAAAAGTTACTGAAAATCCTCTATCTCAAACCTAGTTTGCCGCAGCATAGGATCTCCTAGTGAGGAGGACTAAGAAAACATTCATCTCTTATTATATTTATATGTAAATTATTATTTTTAATTGTTAAACTAACGTTTAAGACAAGATTTTTATGCATAGCACAAAGGGTAACAATTATTATAAGCAAAAATTATCAGCCTGAAACACTCATCCACATTGAAAAATCTTCCGAGAAAAGATACATGACGCCAACGGGACTTGAACCCGTGCCCTTCTGATTGCCGGTCAGCTGCTCTCCCAATTGAGCTATGGCGGCTTATCTTATACCCGCCAAATGATTCAATATGTACTAGTGTTTCATTCAACAATTACTGCTTATTATATTTTTTCCACCTGAAAACAACCAACTTTATTTTTGCAAGGGAGACACTGTTAGTGTTAAATCCCTCGCTAGGTGGCGTCGAGACAAATTATGTCTTCATTTATTGGGGAAAATACTTAAACTTGTCAAATATTATTATTTTTAATTGTTAAACTAACGTTTAAGACAAGATTTTTATGCATAACACAAAGGGTAACAATTATTATAAGCAATAATTATCAGCCTGAAACACTCATCCACATTGAAAAATCTTCCGAGAAAAGATACATGACGCCAACGGGACTAAAAATAAAGTTGGTTGTTTTCAGGTGGAAAAAATATAATAAGCAGTAATTGTTGAATGAAACACTAGTATATATTGAATCATTTGGCGGGTATAAGATAAGCCGCCATAGCTCAATTGGGAGAGCAGCTGACCGGCAATCAGAAGGGCACGGGTTCAAGTCCCGATGGCGTCATGTATCTTTTCTCGGAAGATTTTTCAATGTGGATGAGTGTTTCAGGCTGATAATTATTGCTTATAATAATATTTATATGTATTTTAAATCTTAAAATGTGAAAATTATAATAGAGCAATCTATGTAGTTTAAGAGGTTACTCATAGTTGGCACTAGATAGTTATTTACGGCACTTAGCTGCAGATAATGCAGGAATCGAGACTATAATAAATATAGTTGCAAGGTCAAGGTCAGGGCCCAGGACTATTCCTAACGCCTGCAATTGTTATCTATCACACATAAAGTCTTAAGTGTTTTTAT
This sequence comes from Limnephilus marmoratus, assembly GCA_917880885.1. Taxonomy (NCBI): domain Eukaryota; kingdom Metazoa; phylum Arthropoda; class Insecta; order Trichoptera; family Limnephilidae; genus Limnephilus; species Limnephilus marmoratus. The sequence continues at coordinate 11,770,899 of OU862930.1, read as the reverse complement.
TTAAAGAGTTGTGGAATTACAACAGTAATTAAATAACTAACCATCACGCCGTTTCTCCGCCGGGGTAGGCAGAGAATTTGGACCGCCAAACAACTTGGTCTTGGCACACACTCCTTGCCTCGTTCACATTCATACTTCATCTCATACATGCTCTTCTATTATTCTGACTCTTGACATGGCCCGACTCAAGTATCTGATTCACTTGCTCGTGCCACGTCTATCTCGGGCTTCCCCGAGTTCTACTATCAACATTTGCGTCATATATTTTCCTTACACTCCTTTCCTCGTTCATTCGATGTACATGCCTAAACCATCGGAGCGTTCCTTTCTTAATCTTACTCATCACGCTTACGTCAGCATTCTTTGCGGATCTCCACGTTTTTCACATGATCATACCTGGTTTTACCTCATTTACCCCTCAGGGATCTCATTTCTACAGCATTCAGTCTACTTTCATCCTTCCTCTGCCAGTTCCATGCCTCACTGCCATACATCAGGGTAGGTACCAGTACTCCATTATGGACGGCTAGTTTCGCTTCTTTGGACAGTTTTTGTTGGTGCCAGCGGCCTTCAGTCCTTCATTAATAGAGTTACCAGCATTCACCCTTCTTTCAATATCTCTGTCAGCCTTCCCATCTCTCGTAAGAAAATAGAAAATTAGTTCAGCAATAACTCACCGAGAGTTCAACGAGATAGCTCTGTGAGATTGGCTCATAGACTTCTGTCAGTTTAGTTTGCATGGGGTTCATCATCTTGAAGACTTTGGCCACCGTGATCTTCATCCTTCCTTTGCGAAACATATACCCTGAAGAGGAAACAAAGCACAACGGTTATTACCATTTAGCCCAGAGAGAGATTGACGGCTTGAAGAGAACTGTCGGCACCGGGGAAATGTAAAAAATCCAGCAAATTTAGAAAAATTTAAGCATGCCATGTCCAAAGCTGGAAACCAGAAGGCTAACGAAGAAAAAGAAAGTTTTCAAGTGTGGTTTTTTTGGACATTTTGGGCCGTAATTACATTTTTTCATGAAGAATAAGGTACGTTTATGTTTTTAAAAATAAAAGCAATTTGTATTATGTATATATTTTGACTGTCTAAATTTAATGAAATATTATTATGATCATACACATCCAAATTTAATAGACGAGAAGATACAGATGAGGGGTAAAACCAAACTATGGGGGGACGAAGAGGGGAAAGATGACTGTGATTCGTTAAAAAATCAATCTGACAGTATATAGGCATCTCGCATTATAATATCACCATTTAGTTCTTAAAAGCAAAATCTGCTTTTGAATGAATAGACCTTTTAACATGGGAGTGCAAATCGCTCGCCACATTATTAACATATTTGCGAAGTCCAAATACGGCAAAGTAAAGTTCAACACTTTTCACAGACGAATATTTTGTTGCCGTATTTAGTTAAGACACTTTTACAAATGTTTCATAATTTACTACCCCTGTAACCAGCGACGAGCACACTGGAGAACCGCCCACATTCGTTATGATCGACATATTTTAGTGTATAATGTATAGCACAAGCTACCATTTTTGCCGTGTTATTTCGTAAAATGTACGATGAGAGCTCAACGCTGGTCCAGACAAGAATGATGATGTCACATTTTTTAGATTCAAGCAAGGCTCTCGTAAGCCCAGACGGTTCCATGGAACCGGTATGGGAAGGGGGAAATAATACGCTTTTATCACTTAGGGCAGGTCTATATATATTCATACGTCTATGATTATGATAAAATAAAGTTTTTCTCAAAATAAACATTATTTAAGAAAAAATATTTTTATATTATTTTTCCCTAATTTTAATATATAAGTAAGTACATGCGAGCGATGTTTGGGCACCGTACCACTAGAAGTAAGTTGAGAGTTAGAGCAAATCCAGAAGAAATTCCTCAGATATGTTTATATGCGGAAGAACGGAACCTATCCAAGGTTCATGCACCATATTGACTTACTTGAGGAAACTGATTCTGTGAGTCTAGAAACTAGACGGAAAGCAAGTCTTGCTATTCTGTCTTTCAAAATTTGGAATAATTTTATCGATAGCCCATTTCTCTTGGGATGCTATGATTTATATGTACCAGACCACTACAGCCGAAGTCGACATCATGACTTATTTAAAGTACCGAATGGCAGAACAGACGTCTTGGCAAAGCATAGCAAGACGAGGGGAGTGGTGCTGTTAAATGAAATTGCAAACCATTTGGATGTAAGTGATTGTTCTTTATATGCCTTAAAAATATTATTGAAGAGTCACTTGCCTAAATGCTGATAGGGTAACTAAATTGTACTGTAATTGGAATTATTCTGTTGTACAATAAAAAAAAATATATATAATAATTTTTTTTTCTAAAACAAACTCATACATTTAAGGGTTAAAATAATATGCAGTATAATATTATTTGTGGCACGTTCCAGAGTGGAAGATACTCTCAGTATCGCCCTGAGCCTCGGCCTAACAACGTACCCCAATTGGGGATACTGTAGTCTTAATGGTTCCAGACGTTTGGGACCTGTTGGATTAAATTTCTTTATTTTTTTCACAATGTATTATCAAGGCTGTCCCATCACCTCTGACGCTGTATTCGAAGTCAACGCGGCAGCCCAGTTCAGTGAGGAAGTCCACTACCATGCCGCTGCAGGCAATGTCCACACTGCTGCGCACCACCGTGGGCCGGGACTTGTCCCCCAGCTCCGGCTGCCCGATGTAGCGCAGCTGGTAAGGCATGTCCGGGTAATCCAGGGCCTTGCGAACACGCAGCGGGAGGGGCGGCGACTGAAAAGACAGACGGTACACAACTCGATAAATATAGACTCAAAAGTGGGACACGGTTAATAGGCACATTTTATTTTTAAAAGCAGGTAATGATTTTGGACAATACTTTTAACCTTTCCGCGAGGGAGGTTTGGCGAACAATATGTGAGGAGTGAGTTCTTTTTTGGTTAATTTTATAATATTTTTTATAAATTATCATAAACTAGCAGACCCGGCGACACATTGCTATGGCTAACGAAACACAACTCCACGCCATTACCCAACTTTTATAACCAATGCCATCTGTTAAATCAAATCCACACCACCTGCTTACCAGCCAGCTCCCTTTATTTATATATTTCAACCAATTTATACAAGACCTACACAAATTATAAACCTAAAAACCTCCCTTATGAATCACTTTATCTATTGGTGAAAACCGCATGAAAATCCGTTGCGTGGTTTAAAAGATCAAAGCGCACAGCGGGAGCGACTTCATTTTATATGTATAGCAAACCTGGGTTGCGTGGTCCCTAAAACTCAAACTTCTTTCGCTCAACGACAATTCTGGTATATCGCTCCTAAAATGTATAATGCTTTGATTGTCGATATAAAGTCACATAATTCTAAATCTCTGTTTAAATCCCGTATCAATCATTGGATATTTGAAAAGGGAAGAGATTTCTTCAAACAACACATGAGAGCTTAATATTACAATAAAAAACAAATAATATTAATATTAATTAAAAAAATATTACAAATTTAATTAATCAATTACTTTAACTTAATATTGCATTTTAAAAATACCAAACAAAAAATTACTTTCTCTAACACTCTTTCCAATTTCTTTCATAGAACGAATATCAAAAATAACTACAAACATGTACTCTCGTGCAGAAGATTACTTACCAAATTTTATTTCTATTTTTATTTCAAGAAGAATAATGCTCACCAATGTTTATTTCATCTTCTTTAAATTTTCTTTATTTCTTAGATAACTTGCAATTCTTATATTTTTATCTGTTTTTAGTTTTATTTATCCCTAAATATGTTATTTTTTTCTTTCCTCTTCTTATATTTTATTATCTGTTTATATAAAATTATATTACATGCATGACTACCACAACACGGGCAATAGCCTAGTATGGTAGTCAAAAATGGCCAAAAATGTAACATTTAATCATTTATGAAATAATAAAAAAATAAAAATATATAATAATTAACCAAAAATAATATTACATTTTGAATTAAAACCTCATCGACATCAATCCACGAAAATAAACTAATATCGAAAAATAAAAGTCCATACAAAAAAACTACTTCGTTCCTCTGACAACCACTAAATGATGCAAAAAGAATTTTTATACTCAAACTGTGAAGTCGGCATTGTAGATGTAGGTGTCTTCCAAAACTAAAATTGTGAAGTCGGCATTGTAAGTATGTCTTCCAAAACTGTGTAGTCGGCATTGTAGATACGTCTTCCAAAAGTAAAACTGTGAAGTCAGCATTATAGGTATGTCTTCCAAAACTGTGAAGTCGGCATTGTAGGTATGTCTTCCAAAACTGTGAAGTCGGCATTGTAGGTATGTCTTCCAAAACTAAAACTGTGAAGTCAGCATTAAAGGTATGTCTTCCAAAACTGTGAAGTCGGCATTGTAGGTATGTCTTCCAAAACTGTCAAGTCGGCATTTTAGGTATGTCTTCCAAAACTGTGAAGTCGGCATTGTAGGTATGTCTTTCAAAACTTCGACAAACTACGCGCAGATGTCAATAGATGCCACTACAAGTCAAATGCTTTCAATAAATATGACGGCATTTGGATAATAGCTGCGGACGCAAAGTTTCGGCCATACTCTTCTGGTCATTTTTTCACTTTGCCGAACCGTTTCGGCCATACTCGTGGAGAGGTTAAATTTTAAAAAATCATTCAAACATACTTATTATATTCAAAGATATAACGGTTGAAACTGAACGACGTTGGCGCCAACAAAAAAGTGTCCAAAGAAGCGAAGCTAGCCATCCATAATAGAGTGCTGATACCTACCCTGATGTATGGCAGTGAGGCATGGAACTGGCAGAGGAAGAATGAAAGTAGACTGAATGCTGTAGAAATGAGATCCCTGAGGCGTATTTGTGGTAAAACTATGTACGATCATGTGAGAAACGTGGAGATCCGCAAAGAGTGCAAGGCTTGATGCAAGCGTAATGAGTAAGATTAAGAAAAGGACGCTCAGATGTTTTGGGCAGGTAGAGCGAATAAACAAGGAACGGAGTGTAAGGAGAATATATGACACAAATGTGAATGGTAGAAGTCGGGGACGCCCGAAGAAGACATGGCACGACCAAGTGAATCAGATACTCGAGTTGGGCCTTGTCAAGAGACAGAATAATAGAAGAGCATGTATGAGACGATGTATGAATGTGAACGAGGCAAGGAGAGTGTGCCAAGATTGAGTTGTTTGGTCCGTCCTCTCTGCCTATCCCTGTGGCGAAACGGCGTGTTAGCTAGGTACCTTGTTTTCGCCTACCTGAAGTGTGATAATATTTTGAAGCGTAACTTGCAAAATGTGTTTTTACCTAAAATATTTAAATTAGCGCCATCTGCAATCTATGCCATGAAAAAGCAGTTTATGAAAAATTCTAAGCTCTCGGCAGTTCCAGACTTGTAACTTACTGTCTGTGTGGGCCCCCGCAGACTGAAGCAGACCTCCGTATCGTTGAAGGTCTCCGGTCCGGAGTCCACATTGTCGCAGAGACCTCGCAGGCGGTGAAGAAGGACCTCCACTGCCGAGTCAAGCACGGAACCCTGGAGAAAATACAATTATTTCATTACGGGCGAGAGAAAAAAATAAGAATATGGGGAAAATATGCACAATTCCACCTTACTAATAATATTTTTTTTTAAATTTCTTTTTACATAATTTATTTTTTATATTTGATAATAAGTTTTACATGGTATTTAAGTGATAATTTTACATCTCAGATTTTTTTTTACTACCCTTTCATTTAAAGCATTTGCTTGTGTATGGAAGGGGAATGTATAGTTTGGCAATTAAGTGTAGAAATTAAATAAATTGGAACTAAACGTTTTCATTACTATGGCAGCACCGAATTACATGACGTTTCCTATGGCTGTCATGTTATCGCATGTTACAGTTAATCAACCGTCTTAAATTACCGTTAATCAATTGTCTTAAATCTGAGTTGAAGATCGCTGATTTGATCATATTTTTATTCATTGTTTGCCTGAATTTAATTAAAATGAATAAACCATTACATAGTGATGCAAGAGGGGTTATATTCTGCGTTTTTTAACGCTGCCTAGCCGTGTGTCACGCGAAGAAGATTCTGTCTCATTTAGAAGATGTTTACAAACGAACTACAGAAATGACTGGTACGTAGTATAGTTTGTTTAATAAATTTCATTAGTATTACAAGATTTAGGCCAATTTTCGAGCGATAATAACCATGATTTGAGGTTATGTTAAAAAATCCGAATTTGACACTTCGATTTGACAGTTAATATGCGGCCACAGGAAAAAGGGAATAACTCAATAAAAAAATAATAATATGCAACTTCTTTAAACTCGTAGAAAAGTTACTTTTTTCTCGTTTTCTCTTTCTTTCTTTCTAAGTGAATATTATCTAGTGTGTGTTTTTAAAACTACCTTCTATAATAATAATTTTAATGTTTTTCACAGACAGGTAAATCTGAATCAACGGTACTGCGAATCGTCAAGGAAGGGGAAAAGGCAGATAGAAAATTTGAAACACCGGGAAAACGGAAAACTAACTAACTAACTAACTAACCATCACGCCGTTTCCCCGCAGGGGTAGGCAGAGAGGACGGACCGCCAAACAACTCGGTCTTGGCACACACTCTTTGCCTCACTCACATTCATACATCGCCTCATACATACTCTTCTATTATTCTGACTTTTGACATGGCCCAATAATAATTTGTAATAGCATACATAAGTGCTGATGATTGGAAAAATTGTAGCAAACACGTGATGAAAATTGAGGCAGAATATTATACACGAGGCAGTATTATATATGATGATATCGATGAACTGCGTTTAGATGAAGATAAAGATACGGAAGAAGAAGAATCACAAGAGGACGAAGACAATAATTATATGTCGGGTGTTGAATAATAGACTTAAATTTTTAAGTACCTACGTTTTTATATCGAAATAAACGTCCACTTAAAACTTGTTTTGTTTTATTTTACTTCTATTAAATTACAGTTTTTTGTGCAAATTTTTTGAAAATACAAATACGCTATGAAATATGCATTTTGCCAAAAGTGTTTTTTTAAAACATACGTTTTTTGTCTTATGAGCCATCTTGGTGTTGCCATTTAAAACTAGAAAACGATTACAGCGCCATCATTTATTTTCTACACTTAATTGCCAAACTGTACATAAATATTATTGGTTAGTACCACGGACATATGAATATATCTGGACCTGCCCTAAGTGATAAAAACGTATTATTTCCCCCTCCACATGGCGCCGGCTGGAGCTCCTCCTTGGAAACGGCTCGCTCCATGGGGAGGCGATAGAGCCTCGCTGGAATCTAAAATGTGTGACGTCATCATTCTTGCCGTGAACAGCGAGAAGCTAACATCCATACATTTAACGAAATATCACGCCAAAACGGTAGCTTGTGCTATACAATATATCTACATATCAATGTGCACATAGCGAATGTGGGCGGTTCTTCAGTGTGCTCGTCGCTGGTTACAGGGGTAAGTAAATTATGAAACATTTGTAAAAGTGTTTTAACTAAACACAGCAACAAAATATTGCTATGTGTAATGGGGCGAGTCTTTTTGGGGTGAGCATTTGGCCTTAGCAAATATGTTATTAACGTGGCAAGCAATTCGCGCTCCCATGTAAAAAGGTCTATTCATTCAAAGCAGATTTTGCTTTTAAGAACTAAATGGTGATATTGTAATGCGAGATGCCTATATACTGTCAGATTGATTGTATAACGAATCACAGTCATCTTTCCCCTCTTCGCCCTCCATAGTTTGGTTTTACCCCTCATCTGTAACTTCTTGTCTATCCATTTGGATGTCTATGGTTAGTACTTAAATAATTCATTGCACATAAATATATGTGAGCTGCAGTATTTATTTTGATAAGAGTGGGTATTTAAAAAAAGAAAGAATATTATGGAAAACTAAACTACTTTATAGATTAATTAAGTGACAGTAGTTTTTTTCTTAAGAATATTTGTAAGATGTCTAATAATATAAATGTATAATAATAAGCAAAGATTATTGCAATAACACTTTGTTTCAATTTATTTGCGTCACGTTCCAGAGTGGAAGATACTATTAATATCGCCCTGGTGTAAAACCGACATTCAGAATTGAAACTTTGCTTGAAATGGCTTTAGCCATGTTTGGTGACCAGATCTGAATAGCCAGGTACTTCCCTACCTTCCTCTTTCCCATCTTCTTCCATTCCCCATTACTTTCAGCCTCACAACATACCCCAATTGGGGATGCAATAGACCCACTGGCTCCATACGGGAGCAGCTGGACTCTTGTGAGGTATTCATATAAAAAAAAAAAACTTACTGTAAGAAACACTGGGAGGAATGCAGATCCCGCCAATGTGGGGGATTTTAATAAAAATGCACTGTCTAGATGAGAAAAGTGTGGAAAAGTTAAATAAAAAAGAAATTAAGGTGCGCTCGGCAAAATTGAGAGAGATACAGCCGTTTAAAGCATGAATAAAATGTCACTTCATGAACCGATACTGTCAGCCATTTTGTAAACAAAATATTACCTTAAAGTTGGTAGCACTCGTAATCGTCCTCTAGGTTTGTGTAACATGGTTTATGTAACATGGTTTGTGCCCCTTTATAACGCCTACTCGTGTCAACGCAAGAAAAACATCCCAGTTTTCAAGTAGTTTAGCGGCTACGCCAGGTTTGTGTAACATGGTTTGTGACCATTATTAATTCTGTTTTTCATAATTACGCACCTTATTATATATCACACGAAGTTGGCTACAATCGTATCAACCTTCGTTTAAAGCAAGTCTGAGATACCAACATAATAGTAACAAAATGGCGTAGTATAAGTTCACGAAGTGTCATTTTATTCATTCTTTAAACGGCTGTATCTCCCTCAATTTTGCCAAGCGCACCTTAATTTCTTTTTTATACAACTTTTCCACACTTTTCTCATCTAGAAAGTGCATTTTTATTAAAATCCCCCACATTGGCGGGATTTCACCCGAAACACTATTTATGTCGAGGGAGGTATTTACGCAAATAATGTGTATGGTAAGACCTCTCTATCGTTTTTGAAATAAACAATTAATGTGGTAAAACAATGGATGCAGGAGTATAGAAAAAAGCATAGACATCCATAGACTCACCCTAACATAAAATCTGAGTTTCATTTTGACAAGCTGGAAGCAAATCACGTGACCATATTCATATTATTATGCACTAGGAGGGTTTGAGAATGCTTTGAATAAACTACCACATCAATTGTACATTGACCGCCAAAGAGCGCTTAAATGCATGAAAAGTAAAGTTCGCTAAAGTAAGGCAACGATTTGCAGCGTACTCTATTGTGGGACTTTTCTGCACAGGATCTGAATGTTCGTTTTTAACCGAACCGCCTAGCGTAATGATGCTAAAAATGATTAAACTATAAGACATTTGTAAAAGTGTCCTAAATAGTGTAATAAAGATTCAATTTTTGGAAACCGGTTTTTGGGTTATTATCATATCACTCTTTTTTAAGATTTCATGTAAAAATAATTAATAAAAACATTACATAGTTTCATAAATTTTTCTCAAATTGCAATCGGAATTGGTTTCAAATGAATATATATACCTACATGGGTAACCGACGAGTTCATTGAAAATCAATTCATCGAAAGCAAATTCATCAAAAACGAGTTCATCGAAACCGAGTTCATCGAAACCGAGTTCACGAAACCGAGTTCATCGAAACCGAGTTCATCGAAACCGAGTTCATCGAAACCGAGTTCATCGAAAACCAATTCATCGAATGATCAATTCATCGATTCGCCAATTCATCGAAAAAAAAAGGTTAGGTTAGGTTAGATTAGTCTCCTTGTCCAAAGTTTTATTATCAGTTTCGTTACACAGGGTGTCCGGGGGGGGGGGTAAAGTGCATTAACTTCGTGAGGTGATTCTACATGATAGTACAAGTAAAAAAGAAAAATAACTTTTTTCGAAATTGCAACTTTTAGGGGTAGTTTTGGGGAAAAAAGAAAAAATTAGTCTGGCGTGTGCGGCCAGATTTATTATTTTCCGCTGTTACGATACGGGCCAATCACAATCGAGTCGGGCGCCCGGCAGGCTCTCGGCTAGTAAGATCGTACCTCACACTAAGGATTTTTAGTAGGTACGTCTTTTTGTATGGGAAAAAAAAATGTTGGAATTTCGGACAAAGTTGTTAATCGTTTTTGCTCCTACCATCATGTAGAATCACCTCCCGAAGTTAATGCACTTTACCCCCGGGCACCCTGTATATAAATTTATTGTGAACTTTTATTGACTAATGCTTTTTTAACTTCCCGGTCTGCTAGGCATTTCTCTCAAATATCTACAAAATATTTTTTTTCGATGAATTGGTGATTCGCTAAATTGATCATTCGATGAATTGGTTTTCGATGAATTGGTTTTCGATGAATTGGTTTTCTATGAATTGGTTTTTGATGAATTGGTTTTCGATGAATTGGTTTTCGATGAATTGGTTTTCGATGAATTAGTTTTCGATGAATTGGTTTTCGATGAACTCGTTTTCGATGAATTTGCTTTCGATGTATTGATTTTCGATGAACTCGCCGTGAACCACCTATATGTGTACAATTTAATTCTTCCGCGGTTAATTTTTAGATTTGAATGCAGAGCGTGGTGTTTTCTCTTTATAACACTATTTAGATCTGTAACAAATCTCTTTATTTCAAGCGCATATTTGAGAAGTGTTCACGCTCGAATACTTTCTCTGTCTTGCATTGGTTGTCCCTTACTACTGCTGCCGCTACAACTTTGTTTACAACTCACATAAGTCTCATATACATCGTTGTTTACAACTCACACAAGTCTCATATAAATCGTTGTTTACAACTTTGTTTACAACTCACATAAGTCTCATATAAATCGTTGTTTACAACTCACACAAGTCTCATATAAATTGTTGTTTACAACTTTGTTTACAACTCACATAAGTCTCATATAAATCGTTGTTTACAACTCACACAAGTCTCATATAAATCGTTGTTTACAACTCACATAAGTCTCATATAAATCGTTGTTTACAACTCACACAAGTCTCGTATAAATCCCTTACTATCATAGAGAGAAATATGATCTAAACGGTGTTAGAAAAAGAAAACACCACGCTTTACATTAAAATCTAAAAAATAACCACAAAAAGAAGTAAAACATACACCTTTATAAAACGAAAGTTTCAGAACGCAATTTGAAAAAATAAATTAAAACTTTGGGAAATTTTTATTAATTATTTTTAAATGGAACGACAAAAAAAGTGAGGTGACAATAACAATTATAAAACCTTTGGGTAGAAAAAACGTAAGGTGAGCTATTGTTTAAACTTTTTTATGTTTGCATGCAAAATTTTAAAATTTCAAAAATTGGCAAAAATATCAACTCGCGAAGTGAAATTTTAAATACTTTGAACGGTTGTATCTCCCTCAATTTTTCCGAGCGCGACTTAATTTATTTTTTATTCATCTTCTCCACACTTTTCTCATCTAAAAAGTGCATTTTTATTAAATTCCCTGACATTGGCGGGATCTGCATTTCACCCCAAAAATTATATGTTTATTTCGATTTATAAAATTTTAAAGCGTATTTAACACCTTTCAAAAACAATGCAGATCCGGGCACAGCTTGTTTTTGGCAAAAAACCACGTTTTCACCGCGTTTTAAGTTGAGAACTTTAATCTGGAAGGTGAAAAAGTGCGGAAAGCAATAAAAAAAAATTTGAATAAGTAATTAATTTTCAATTACGTTAAGTAAAATTTCATTTCGCGAACCGACACTGTGATAACCCGGCGGCCATTTTGTCACTGATATATTGGTATCCCTGATACAAGGATGAGCAAGATACGATTGTAGCGGACTTCGTGGGATATATGGATAAGGCGCGTAACAGAGAATACAATGTATACTATAGCGCCGTTTACGCGAGCGATCGAGTCCCGCGCCACTTCAGGCAATGGTTTGTCTAGCGGGATTGTGTATATTATCTTTACTTTAAAAAACAGCCTACGTTTTTAAATGGTTTGTCTAACGGGATTGTGTATGTTATCTTTACTTTAAAAAACAGCCTACGTTTTTGAATGGTTTGTTTGGCCACGCAGGGTTTGTGTAGCGGGCTTGTGTATATTATCTTTATTTTAGAAAACATCCCAGGATTTGAATGGTTTGTCTCCATTCCAGTACCTACGCGCCTTATCATTTATCCCACGAAGTCGGCTACAATCGTATCTGGCTCTTGTTTGTAGGTCTGGGATACCAACATAACAGTGACAAAATGGCGGGCGAAGTGTCGTAGTATCGGTTCACGAAGTGAAATTTTATTTATACTTTAAACGGCTGCATCTCCGTCAATTTTGCCGAGCGCGCTTTAATTTTTTTTTGTTCAGATTCTCCACACTTTTCTCATCTAGAAAGTGCCTTTTTATTAAATTTCCAATCTGTGCCCGGATCTGCATTTCACCCACAGTTTTTAGTTTTCGAAAACGTTCCATTAATATTCCATTTATTTGGATTTTATTGGAAAAGCAGAAATATTTGGGTGAAATGCAGATCCCGTCAAATGTGGAGGATTTTAATAAAAATGCACTTTCTAGATGGGAAAAGTGTGGAAAAGTTGAATAAAAAAGAAATTAAGGCGCGCTCGGCAAAATTGAGGGAGATACAGCCGTTTAAAGAATGTATGAAATGACACTTCATTAACCGATATTGTCAGCCATTTTGTTACCATAATGTTGGTATCTCAGACTTGCTTTAACGAAGGTTGATACGATTGTAGCTAACTTCGTGTGATATACACGTAATTATGAAAAACAGAATTAATAATGGTCACAAACCATGTTACACAAACCTGGCGTAGCCGCTAAACTACTTGAAAACTGGGATGTTTTTCTTGCGCTGACGCGAGCAGGCGTTATAAAGGGGCACAGACCATGTTACATAAACCATGTTACAACAGATGAGGATGATTACGAGTGCTACCAACTTTAAGTGCTACAAAATGGCTGACAGTATCGGTTAATGAAGTGTCATTTCATACATTCTTTAAACGGATGTATCTCCCTCAATTTTGCCGAGCGCGCCTTAATTTCTTTTTTATTCAACTTTTCCACACTTTTCTCATCTAGAAAGTGCATTTTTATTAAAATCCTCCACATTTGGCGGGATCTGCATTCCTCCCAAATATTTTGTCCCTCTGACAAAGTATGGCATGTTTATTTCTAGGTATATCATATTTTAATTAATTTTTACCCCGTGACTTTCATAACACTTCCATGAAAGTGGTGTCTTTTTAATAACATAAATAAATGCCTCATGCACGAGTAGGCAAACACAAATTCAAGAAATCAACGTTTATATTGCTCCTTAAATCCCAAACAAGGGACCTATTTCTGTAAAGTAGATTCTTAGCTTGGGTTTATTTAAAAATAAGAAAAAAACTAGCCTAAGAACCTGCTCTGATGCTATGTTTAAATAATTTGTGCGTATTGGATGAGGCCCGCCTCTGGATATTTTAACATAATTATTACTGACCTGTAATAAATACTCTTGGTTAGGAATGATATTTTCCTTCAGCGCCATTGTCAAACTTTCCATTGCATAGCTCATCGGCTGATTATTTCCTGCCATTCCGGTCATCTTTACCTATTTTTAATAATATCACAGTAATAATAAACGCACTAGGCACTTTATTTGGATTTTATTACAACCACAGTGGTAAAAAAAAACTAGGTGAAAATACTATTTAGAACAATTCGGCATAATTTGACTACAATAAATATACATATTATGTTTGACAGACGTCGCCGCATAGACAATTTCAATTACACTTTTTAATAGACAAAAATCATCTATGGCATTCAATGTTTCATAGACAAGGAGGTCTAGATTGACGGTCTTCTTCTTCTTCTTTAAATGGCTTTTCACCCCAATGGAGTGTTCTAGCCAGTGTCAAGTAGAGAGTGTGCGAGTTTTTGTATTTGTGTATGTTAGTATTTATTTACAAGAGAATTACAAGTATATAACATAAATACATAATATACAATTCACTAAACACACTAAATACATATAGATAGTAATAAAAAATAAAAAAATTATATATACACACATACATATATATATATACATACATACATGTATGAATAGTTCGGTAGGTAAATTTACAAGTTGATGCCATTAACTTTAATAAAATAAAAAATGATTTTATGTACACGTTTGTCAATAGAGGATAACAAAAATGGCATGTCGTAGGGGGGCAATATACCTGTATTGATCAGATCAGGGATGAAATTTTTATAATTATTATTTATAGGGCAACTGAAAAATATATGGTTGAGGTCCTCCTCTTCAAGACGACACTCACACGTGGCAGAATTCTTAACCTGAATTCTTGTCAGGTGAACATTGTGGCAGCAATGTCCTATTCGCATACGGCAAATGGAAGAAGTTGAAAATTTGTTCAAAGAGAGCCCAGAAAACCACGGTTTTGAAGGAATCGTGGGGTGTAATTTGTAAAAATGATTACCCTTTGTTTTACTCGACTCATTCCAATGATTCTGCCATGTGGAGATCATGTTTTCTTTCAGTTTGATTAGAAGATCGACGGGGTTTAAGAAATTGTACAAAAACTCTCCGGAATCGATGGCATCTTTCGCCAATAAATCGGCCTTTTCATTACCAGGGATACCGCAGTGGCTAGGTATCCAAGCCAACGCGATCTCTCTGCCAGAGATAGCTAACTTATGTAAAAGAGTGCGGATTCCAATACACAAATCATCTTCAGGGTAGTGGAAAGGAGAGGAGTTTAATTTTTGGAGTGCACTCAGGGAATCGGAGAGAATTAAAAATTTACCAATTTGAATACTTTCAATGTATTTTAAGGATTCTAAAATAGCTATGCATTCAGCTGTGAAAATTGAGGCTTCTTTATGAAGTTTTATTTTTTTAATGATTTGGTCTCTTGGGCAGTGGAACGCCGCTCCCACATGGCTAGAAAAGGGAGATTTAGAACCATCTGTATAAATAGTTTTCCAGCCGGTCCATTTCGAGTTTAAAATGTGGATAAATTTACTTGGAGCTTCGTGGTTGCCAGGAAAGCCAAGTGAAAAAATAATATTAGGTTTGAGCAAATGAATTTGAAAGGAATTTATATATAATGGAAGTCTGTCATGGGGATTTAAAATAGGTTTATATGCATTGTAAGTATGGAGGCTTTTGACGAGAAGTGGGATTGTTTTGTTCCTCCAATATGGGAGTGATCTAACTTGAGCAGAGAGAGCAGCAATTTTGTCCATCAGTGGATGATTAGACAGTCTGAAACATTTAAATAAGAACTTGTCTGCCAAGAACTGCCTTCTGAAATGGAGAGGAGGATCAACAGCCTCCACCTGCAAAGCGTTAATTGGGGAGGATCGCATGGCTCCGATAATTAATCTTAGGCTTTGAGATTGGATACGGTCTAACCTTGTAAGGTTTTTTTTAGAGGTAGGCTCAATGAGGAATGACGTGTAATCCAAATGGCTTCTAACATATGCATTATAAAACAATTTTTGCGAGCATGGATGGCTTCCCCACCAGACCCTTGACACGGCGCGTAGGGCGTTAAGGCCAGCTTGACTTTTGTTAATAATAAGATTTACGTAAGAGTTCCACGTTAGCTTAGAGTCTAGTATGATTCCCAGAAATTTTATCTGAACCTGGACGGGGAGGATTATGTTATCGATTCGGATTGAAATGAACGGGGCAACACGTTTCCTAGAGAAAACGATAACATTGCTTTTGGTTGGAGAAATTTCCAGGCCATGATTTCTTAGAAAAATGCAAAGATTTTTCATGCTAAGGTTGATCATTTCCTCCAGAAAAGCAATTATTCGTCCTGATATATAGATAAAAAAATCATCTGCATACTGAAGAATTTTACATGATGGATGTATACTCTGATGCAGGTCAGAGGTATAAATATTAAAAAGGATAGGACTAAGGACGGATCCCTGAGGCAAACCCTTGTTTACCGTTCTCAACAGAGATGGGGAATTTAGAACCTGGATTTGAATTTTTCTGGTAAGAAGAAGATTGATTATGAAACTGGCAAGCTTACGGGGGATGCCGATTTGTAATAATTTTCTCTGTAGAACGTTTAATAAAACATTGTCAAAAGCTCCGGTAATATCTACGCAAACACCGACAAGAATATTATTTTCCGCTAGGGCCATCTGTATATCAGAAGTGAGAATTGAAATGCTTTCAGTTGTACTTTTTGTTTTTCGAAATCCAAACTGTGAGCTGGGAAGAATTTTCTCACTTTCAACATACCAGTCTAGTCTTCTTTTTATCAAATGTTCTGCAATTTTAACCAAAGAAGAAGAAAGAGCAATGGGTCTATACGAAAGACCAGAACTGGGGTCCTTTTGGGGTTTCAGAATGGGGATAATTAATTGGGTTTTCCAGGAGGTTGGAATTTTACCTGTGTCAAACATCAAATTTAAAAGTGTAAGAAAATAATTATGTGTAGCAACATCACAGTTTTTAATGAGGCTATACGGAATACCATCTTCGCCGGGAGCAGAGTCTCTAAGGTCGTTTAAAACCTCTCTAAGTTCAAATAAACTGAAGTGTGAGTCTATCCACCCCTGCGTACGAAACGAGTATGTGAATTCCGTTTCATTCCAGTTACTCGCAGTCGGAGGAGCTAATTTATCGGCAAATTCCTTCACCCACTCTGAAGAGAGTGGATGAACTACGGGTGGGACGTAAGAACCTCTGAATCGGCGGATTGAATTCCAAACAGCTGAGAGTGGGGTATCGGGAGATAAGGAAGAACAAAAGTTTTTCCATCCTTGCCTTTTTTTATTTTTGAGCAATCGCTTGGTCTTAGCTTCAATTTTTTTGAAGTTCAGGAAATTCTCAAGGGTCATGTTCAAAGAATATATTTTGGCATACCTCTTCCTGGAATCTATTGCGTCTGCACATTCATTATCCCACCACGGGGCTGGGGGAGGTTTTCCTTTATTGCCAGGTAATTTGATAGGAATACATGTCTCTGCAGCCGCGATGATTGATGAAACTAGCAACTCGTAACATTCTGTGACATTATCTTTAGTCGGAGAGGGCAGACTAAGCACGGAGAGCTTTATGAGCTTTGAAAAATCAGTCCAATTGGCCTTCGAGGTTACAAATCTCGGTTTACAATTACGAAACGTGAAAGCCTTGTTGGTATGGAGCATGTTGGAGGATTCGATGAGGATTGGGTAGTGATCACTCCCGTGCGGGTCCTCCAGAACTTTCCAGAACAAGGATCCGGCTATGTTAGAGTTGCAAATGGTAAGGTCGACCACGCTGGGTCGTTGACCTGGTACCTGAACTCGGGTAGGGGAACCGTCATTCATAATGCAAAGATCAAGATCGTCAAGAAGGTCAACAATGTTTCTTCCCAATCTGTCGCAAGACACAGAGCCCCATAATCCGTGGTGAGCATTAAAGTCTCCCAGAACAAGGAAAGGTGGTTCGATCTTAGAAAGCATTGCTTGAAGAATTGATTTAGAGGGTTTATTAGAAGGGGATATATACAGGGAAAGGATTGTAGTGTCAAAAACCTTTGCGGCCGTCACCTGAAAAGGGCAACCGGCTGGCTTAACATCTACTGGGGAAAAGGGTAGGGATGTTTTAATGAGAAGAGCGGAGCCACCCTTCCTATCTTGGCGGTCGTCACGAAGACAGTGGAATCCTCGAACTCTGAAATGCGAGTCCGGTTCAAGCCATGTCTCAGAGACGGCAGCCACTGCAATGGAGAGTGAGTTTAATGTGTGTAAGATGTCTACTGATTTTTTTCGGAGACTGGCAATTCCACTGAAGAATCCTCATCATAGGGATGAAACGATACCATTGAGGTATCGATACTTTTACTCGATACTGTATCGGTCGTCGAGTATCGATACTTACTTGGTATCAGTTGAAAAGTATCGATACTTACTCATATCGCATCTTTTTTGGAAAATTTGAAAAAAAATATAAGTGTCTAAAATATGTATGTATTTACGTTGAAATCTTGTTGTTATCATAAACAGGTGCAATATAATCAGCGTGGCTTTTTAAATGCTTATGCAAATTAGAAGTTTTGCCACAAAACCGCACTGTTTTAATCATCATAAGCATTTTTTGCACCTTGCGGTTTTCTCGTCGTTTTTCGTGAAATATTGCCACACACTAGGCTTCGGAGGCCCCATTTTCAATAACTCAAAAAGTTAAAACACTGAACAAACACCGACTATTGTTAAAGGATTAACGAACATGGGAGCGAAAGTGAACGAACGGAAACATTGTCAATTCCATTTGTCAATGACGACAAAATATGGCGGTGTCGGCGCTGCCTGTTTTTTTTATATAGACAAACAAGCTTGCCAACTACACAAAACTAAGACTAGCTAGGGACGCTAGGGTTAGGGTGCCTCCAAAAACTTCAATTTAAGATATGCAATTTTTTTGTGAATTTTAAATAAAATAGTGACATTATCATACTGATATGAGTACTTTTGACCGATACCTACTCAGTACTCAATTTCAAAGTATCGATACTAAAAGTACTTTGCATCGGTGAAAAATATCGAGTATGTACTTGTATTTACTCGTATCGTTTCATCCCTACCTCATCAGAGGGGCCATTTCTAGAGGTATTTATAATCTGTGCAATCTGTTTGGCAACGTGGGACGGTATTTGCATATTATTTTTATTTAAAGTCTGAAGAATGTGTAAAAATGAGGTGATAAGTGTAGAATTAAGATCGTTAATGTTATGTGGGTCTGCGTTAACAGGTGACTTGAGTATTGTTCTATCAGAGTTGGGAGGGAGTTGTCCATTGGGGAACCATAACAAGGATTCGTGACTAGTGGCATTCTTTTTTGGGAGAACTCGGGGTTTACTGAACTTTAAAGCTGTTTTCTTCGTTGATGAAGAAGAAGATTGATGAGGGGAGGACATATTTTTGGATGCAGTTTCAGCATAAGAAATGACAGCCTTATTGAACATTTTGGATGCTTCCGCACACGAAATGTTCTTTACAGCCATTGTATGTTTGATGTTGCGCTGCCTTGACATTTCGGGGCAAATTTTGCTGGTCGACAAGTGGTTTCCTGAGCAGTTTAAGCACTTATAATTTTCCTCCGTTGTATTACAGCTATCGCCACTATGAGACGAAGTGCACTTATAGCACCGAGGTTCTGATCTGCAGAGGGTCTTCGTATGTCCAAACCTACAGCACTTGTAGCACTGCACAGTTGGAAACACGTAGAGATCCACTGGTAGGGAGACGTGGAACATGGTGACATTTTGAGGGAGATCTTTGGAGTCGAATGTGAGGACAACAGACTGAGAGGGTCTCCATTCTATGGCGTTTCCAGTGTTAAAACGATAATTTAGTCTGCGAGCTTTAATGACCTTTCCGTAACCCTGGGGAACCTTAATGTTCTCCAAGATGTCCTCTGTCGTCCAGTGTGGAGGAATCCCCTTAGTGACTCCAAGTTTAGTAACCTGGTAAGAAGGAATGAATACGTTATAGGAGTTTTCCTTGGCAACCGCAGATTTAACAAAATTATTGGCTTCAGCCGCTGTCTTAAACTCGACGGAAAGACGGTTACGACCAACCGACTTAACTCCATTCCAGACAGGACTGATTTTATTTTTGTGGAGAAAGTGACCAAAGTCAATGTCATACAATGTTGTTGGACCTCCTTCCTTTGAGATTTTAGTGACATGTGTAATGTATGGTGGCCTGTCTAAATTGTTGTAAATTCGTGAGGGTGTAGGGGCTGGTGTCAGTTTGGGGACAGGAGTAGTTGGACTAGCAGTGGGCGTTGTGATCGGCGAGTTGAGTGGCTGGATAGAAGGGGTCTGCTGATTGGGCGAAAGAATACCATTGTCTACAAAGCTTTTATTTTTATCACGGGCAGGAATTTTGTGGGGTACTTTTTCGGAATCTGTACTGGAATTTCGCACAAGCTTTAAATTTTTCCTTTTTTTAGTCGTTACTGTGATGAAGTCTGAGGGTTCTGGAATATCGGTGGCAACCGTTTCCATTGAGCCCACCGAGGAGTCTGATAAAGAGCCATCGTTGATTTCGTCCGGGGGATCGGGAGGTTTAGCCCGTTCCATCTCTATATTAATATTTTTAAACCTACCTACAACAAATATTTAACAAGACTTACCGACAAACAGATAAAAACAACACAATATTTAAGGATTAACACAGATACAGTTACACAAACTAAATTACAAAATAATTTAAGCACTAAATGGGTTAAATTAACTAATATGTTTGATTTGGTTTGATTTATGTGGTGAAGAGACACTCAAAAAACGACCGTTCGTGACAGCTCTAGATTGACGGTCAAAACAAAAAACAATTAATATTTGAACTAAACATTTTCTTACAATTAATTTATTTATATTTTAAGAATTCACAAAAAAATCTTAAAAACGTGTAAAATGTAAATATATATATATTTCACGAAGTTACACGCTGTTGAAGTAGAGGGGGAAAAAAAGAGCGTGTCTATCTTGTTACGATTTCCACCCTTGTCATTTGAAAAATAAAAAAGGCAGATTCTTTATCAGTACAATAGTCATTGTGGTAGGAACCAGAAAAAAATCTCGCAAAAGTTTTAAGATTTTCACGGCCAAAAGCATTTTCGTTATTTGTTTTTGGGGTGTTATGCCGTGTTGCGCTACATCCTTCTTTAGCCAACGTTTCGGACATCGTTGCAGTGATCTGCCCTGATGATGGACACTGCAACGATGTCCGAAACGTTGGCTAAAGAAGGAGGTAGCGCAACACGGCATAACACCCCAAAAACAAAAATGATGTTTTTAAATTATTTTTTAACTTTACCGAATTTTTAAAAAAAAAGAGTAAAAATTTTTTTTTTGTTGGTTCCTCTGTAGATGGATATGTAAAGAAAATTCTTGCCAAGTTTTAAGAAAATAGTTCAATTAAAATTTGAAATTTTGTGACTTGCGTTTCGCCTTTAGTTTTGTTCTAAAGAAAATATAACTTTTTAAATAAATAATCATTTCCATTCATTTAATAATTATCATTATTATTTTAACTTTAATCTGTGTTACAGCCAGTGGCGTAGCTAGCATGGGTGGTACCCGGGGCGGATGTCACCCCCTGGGGCGTGGTGTCACCCCCCCCCCCCCCCTACTAAAGTTGACTTGAGAAAAAATTCAAAACGCTACATAAAATTGGTCCACCCTGGGGGGGGGGGGGGGTATATAGGCTATGTTCGTCTACAAAAAGACCTAGACATAAAATTCGGGGCACTCCACGGGGAACATATGAAAGCAAATAACAGACCGTGTTCATGTATACAATACTTTGGGGACAATATCTTTCGTAATTTTTTTTCTACGGTCGAGTGTCACCCCCCTTTCGGGTGGCACCCGGGGTGGACCGCGCCCTCCTCGCTACGCCACTGGTTACAGCTACGTTGTTCAAAATAACTATATCATACAATAAATTATATATCTTATAATTAGACAGAAAGACTCCAACGAAATACTGGTATTTTCACCGAGAAAGTCAACTTTGGGGATGCTGTGTGGAGGGTCTTTTTAGGGAAAGGAAAAAGTTCTGGGAAGGAAAAAGTGATGAGGGGTGGGTAGGAATCTAGGGGTCAGTGCGTCCAGAAGTGACAAGACGAATGAATTTATCCCTTCCACTGCAGTTCAAATCCTGCTAGAGAGGTCGAAAGATCTCCCCCAACCAGTCTCTCCTGATCCGACCTGCCACGCAGTTGGTGGACGCATCTGCGGCCAAGATCTAGACAAACCTGACCCCATGAACCTCTGCTTAGTCACCAAACGTAGCGAACTACTTGGGGTTTTATCTATGGCAGAGGTGTTGGATATCCGAGAAATGGTTCCCGGGGCTGCGCATAATGTTCTTTGAACTTCTGCGGGAACTGGTGAAGGCAGTTTCTAATGGATCTCCCATGGACAAGATCTCCGGGCTGTCTGAGGCAACAGAACACGGATATATATATCTTACCTCACTCCCACCTTCCTCTTCCCCTCCTCAATACCTTCAGCCTCACAACATACCCTAATTGGGGATGCCATGGTCTCACTGACACCGGATGGTAGCAGCTGGGACTCTTGTGAGGTATTCAAATAAAAAAATAATATTAAGGAAATCCGCCACAGAGGACTTACATTTCTGGTTCATCTTGGCTTGTGAGTTTTGCAGGTTATAATATTATAATTTTTACTTTTGTTGGTCCCTAACTTCTTCTAATTAATCACCCTATCGGAAGATGTTAAAATTTTTGCAAATGGCCTCGTACGTCCATCATATTTGACTTTTGTGAACTAGACAGCTGCAGAATATAAACAGACAAGCAGTGGAGTGCTATACTCCGCTCTTGCGTGGAATAATTGTCGATTTAAGCTTTAACACTTTTAGTGATTTTGTGTCGAAAGTCACCATGAGCGACGAGGCGCATTTCCACTTAAACGGTTACGCCAATAAGCATAATATTCATTTCTGGGGCACTGAAAATCCGCATGTGATACACGAAAAGCTATTACATCCACTCAAAGCCACTGTATGGTGCGGCGTTGACGCGGGAGAAGTGATTGGGCCATATTTTTTGAGGACGCCATTGGCATTACGGTCACTGTTACTGGCGAACGCTACAGGGCCATGATAAACGACTTCTTACTTCCGGAATTGGATAGGCGGGGCTTGGTGAACATGTGGTTTCAACAAGACGGTGCAACCGCACACACAGCACGAGCCACAATGGATATTGTGAAGGAAGCGTTTCCTGGTCACGTTATCTCTCGTTTTGGTGTGGCCAGCAAGATCGCCCGATTTAACCATTCCAGACTTCTTTCTTTGGGGCTATTTGAAGTCGCGGGTTTATGCCAACAAGCCTCAGACAATCGCAGCCCTTAAGGAGAATATTCGACAGGAATGCAAACAGTTATCACCGGAAATCTTGCGGAAAGTCATGGAAAATGCGATAAAACGGGCACAAATGTGTATCAACACTGGCGGCAGCCATTTGACAGATATCATCTTTTCCACTTAACAGAAAAAATTGTGAAAGTCTAAATAAAGATTCCCATTACTCAAAATATATTTTTTTTATTTAGTAAAAAAGTTATTAAAAAACAAAATTGGATGAATAATTTTGCGCCACCCTGTATTTACTTTTTGTTAATTGGTGCGGAGACGGTCTGTTCTACCGTGTTAAGGACAAACTTAAAATTAATCACAAAACTGCTCGTTCATAGATGGCTATAATAAATGGTCTTAATTAATTTAGGAAGAAACACTTATGCCATCCACTCACGGAGAAACTGAAAACAACAGTTGGCGACGCAATCGCAATCAACCTCCTAAACAAAATCGATATTTTTCTGATCTGATGTATCGCAGATTATTCGAAAACTTACAGGTCGTGAGCCGCTACCATGGCATATATTGCTACCATTGCAACTGAAACGCGACTGCCGCAACAGGTCAAGTTTTGGCATGATTTGACATGTCAGATCAGAAAAATATCGATTTTATGCTTAAAATATTAAGAAATTTGTTTGTTTCCACCTGTACATAGTTACCTAATATGAATTAATAATTTTGCCCATATATAGGGTTATCATCCGTCCAGATTAATCCGGACATGTCCGGACTTCTAGCCTTTTGTCCGGACATAGTTCAGCCCTTTAATTTGTCCGGATTTCTTGGTTTAGATGGAATATGAGTATTAAAACAAATAAGTCTTTAATCTTTATTAATTTCGCACTCATCTAAAAATCTATATAAATAAAAATGAATCGCCGAAATTTATGTACGCGCATAACTTCCGAACGACTGCACCAAATTTGATAATTCTTTTTTTGTTGTGTTCGTTTTTGTCAGGACATGGTTTGTATAAAATTACTGGTGAGCTCTGACATTATGAAATTTTTATTAAAAAATTGCAAAAGGTGGCACGCGAGCTGTTTGAAAACTTAATATACCGGGACTGAATGTATCCTGTGAACTCGTGAGGGTGGAAAGGAACTCGGAGGGGGGAGGGGAACTCGGGAGGGGGGTGCGAGTGGGAACGCGAGAGGGGAAGGGGACGCGGGAGTAGAAGGGGAGGCGGAATGGAGAACGGGACGAATGGGAAAGGACACGCAGGGAGAAACAATTTCTTTATTAAATGGCATAGCAACGCATGCCAGGAACCAGCTAGTTAAATATAAATCTTCTTTAACAAACAATTAATGGAGATCAAACAATAAATTTAATTGCAGTTACAAACAATCAACAAGTATTTTCGTTATTTGTTTTTGGGGTGTTATGCCGTGTTGCGCTACCTCCTTCTTTAGCCAACGTTTCGGACATCGTTGCAGTGTCCATCATCAGGGCAGATCCGGCAGATGTGTGTTGAAACGTTGGCTAAAGAAGGAGGTAGCGCAACACGGCATAACACCCCAAAAACAAATAACGAAAATGCTTTTGGCCGTGAAAATCTTAAAACTTATCCAATCATCAAGTAGTTCAAACATAAAATATCTTCTTCAAAACTTGACACTTGTTTTCGACAAATATATAAATTTTAATATTTTTCAGCGCCAGATACTTGACGGAACAGCTCCCGTTCATTCAAAGTTTTCTTACAGAATTCTTTGCAGCTCATAGTTTTAAGGTTGTATGGAATCATCAACAAAGATCTGACCGAGGGTACAGATAATCTATTACGCTCCTTTGTCCACTGTCCCATTATAGAAAACACTCTTTCCACACTTGCGTTTTGAGCTTGGATAGCAAAAATGAACTCATACCGTTATGAAGTGCGTACCTGATATTTGCATTATGTGATTCAAATGTCCGGACTTTTTTGAACTGTCAGGCTTTTTGCCAGGACTTTTCAATTTTCTAAAAGGTAACCCTACCCGTATAATATCCGTAATACCCGTATATATATCTTTCAAATATACAATAGATAATAAAATCTTAGAAAAAGTCAAAGAAATTAGGGATCTTGGAGTTGTGTTTGATTCGCAATTAAATTTTATAAATCACATACAACAAATAACTAACAAAGGAATGAAAACACTAGGATTTATAATCAGAACAATCAAAGACTTCGATTCGTTGGAAGTTATAAAAATCGTATATTTGTCACTCGTACGCAGCTTGCTGGAATACAATTCCATAGTTTGGTCCCCATATTATCAAATTCATTTAAGAAATAAATAAAATAAATAAAAAAAACTGAATTCTTTCAAGAAAGGCATACAAATACAATATTGGATTGAATCATCAATACAGTATTGTCTTTGTATACCTTTCTTGAAAGGGTTGAGTTTTTATAAGGACAAAGCAATTTTTTTTATTTTTTTTTACATTAGCTCCACACGTGGCTCTGAGGAAAAAAGACCTCGGTCCTACTTCTTCTTTGGGAATGCTGTGCGGAGGGTCTTTTTATGGAAAGAAAGGAGAGGAAATTAATAATAATTGAATAATTTGTAGAACGCCACTTTTGGGGGCGCAAGTTCTGGGAAGTAAAAAGGTATGAGGGGTGGGTAGGAATCCATCCCTCCCACTGTGGTGCAAGGCGATGGGTCGAGAAAGTCCGGTGGGAGAGGTCGAGGTTAGGTGTACCTAAAGTCTCGATTAGGCCCGCCATGTAGTAGGTGAGCAAGCGAATTCGCTGCCAAGGCCTATACAAACCTCACCCCATGAACACGGGCATACTAACCCTAAGTCACCATAGGGAGAGGAGAGGTGTCCAGGGGCACAGGTGGATTGTGATTGCAATCAAAGTGTTTTGACACACTTGTTATGAAGTGAAATGCTTGAATTTTTTTTGGTCACTTTATTTTATATTTTTAAATTTAAAATTAAGTTTTTTTTTAAATCTAAGTTCATTATTGTTATTATTATACAAAGTAGTAAAATGTAGGATGTAAATGTTATAAAATTATGTAAGAACTTATACATTAATTACGTGAGCAGTTTTTCTTCCAATCTAGACCCTCCGTTCTTGGTGATATAAATTTGGGCCACTACGTATATTCTTTTCAAGTAACGTAAGACTTTGCTGGACCCCCCCCATTTTGAGCTCACGTAATTAATGTATGCCCCCTTATGTTATAATATATCTGTTATTTATTTATTAAGATATGGTTACCAACAAAACAAATCCAAGCTTTTGTGAAAGGGGGGCACTATTAAATTATTAAGAAAATAGTACCATGACCAATATTAAATTTTTTTTTGTGTAAGCTTTTAGTTGACTTTCCATTTTAATTTAATCTTAACTCAAGATATGTGTAGTTATGTTCACCAATAAGGAACTCCAGTGAAAAATAGTATAGCAAAAAAAAATACATATATATATTCATATTTATCAATATATTATTTATTATATTAGTACCTTATTGTTTTTTTCTACTGTTTAGAAACCTGTAACATGTCAATTTACATAATTTTTTTGTCAATTTACAAAACTTCTTTTACCAGACACTGTTAACCGTGGTTTATTTTTAAGGGTTTTCTATATTGTTATTATTTTATTTCACTGTTTATAATGAAATGGTTATTACAAGGCTATTTCCTAGAATCCGGCTTGAACTCCTGCAGCACGCGAACCACCTCGTCGTGTCCTAGCTCCACAGCCCACATCAGGGCAGTTTTACCTTGGCTATCTGCAGAGTCAGGATTCGACCCGAACTCTAGCAGTATACGTACCACCTCTTGGTGTCCTGCCTTTGCTGCCAAAATCAGTACAGAATTACCGTGGCTATCTGCAGAGTGAGGGTTCGACCCGGACTCTAGCAGCCTGCGAGCCGCCTCGTGGTGTGGCAATTCCACGGCTGTCATCAGGGCAGTAATACCTCGGCTATTTGAAGAGTTAGGATTCGATCCGGATTCTAGCAGCATGCGTACCACTTCCTCGTGTCCAGCCTTCCCAGCCAAAATCAGGACAGAATTACCTTCGCTATCTGCAGCGTTAGGGTTCGACCCAAAATCTAGCAGTTTGCGAACCATTTCGTGGTGTCCCCGCTCTACAGCCCACATCAGGGCTGTCTTACCTTGGCTGTCTGCAGCTTTGGTATTCGATCCGAACTCTAGTAGCGTGTTTACCAACTCTTCGTTTCCTGCTTTCACAGCCAAAATCAGGATAGAATTACCTTGGCTATCTGCAGAACTAGCATTCGACCCAGACTCTAGTAGCAATTGTATCACATCTCTGTTTCCGGCTTTAAGAGCCAAAATTAGGACTGAATTACCTTGGATATCTGCAGAGTTAGCATTCGCCCCGGACTCCAATAACAAGCGTACCACCTCTGGGTGTCCCTGCTCTACAGCAAACATCAGGGCAGTATGACCTCGACTATCTGAAGAGTTAGTATCCGCCCTGTATTGGAGCAGTATGGGAACCATCTTGAGGTGTCCCTCCTTCACGGCCAAAATCAGGACAGAATTCCCTTGGCTATCTGCCGAGTCAGGATTCGCCCCAGAATCTAATAGCATGCGTACCACCTCTTGGTGTCCAGCCTTCATAGCCAAAATCAGGAGAGAATTCCCTTGGCTATCTGCAGAGTTAGGATTAGAACCGGAATCTAGCAGCCTGCGAACCACATCACGGTGTCCCTCATTTACAGCCAATATTAGGTCAGTATGAGGGAGATTCGCCATCTCGTGATGTCTTCCCTTCACAGCTGAAATCAGGAGAGTATTGTCGGGTCAATTCCAAAGTCGCGAATCTGCAAAAACATTATTCAGAGATATAAAGGTTTGAAGTTTATAACTGTTATCATAAATCGATTTATATTGTTACTAAACCAGCTTCATATGCTTTGAGGTGGTACAACCCGGCTCGACCGGAAATTTGTCATTTATTAATCAAATTTTTGAGTTTTTGACTCTTTTCCATCGTGTCAAAATCGTCACAAGAAATGTTATTGACGGCCTTAGAAAACAAAAGACCATGTGGCAGGGCAAACAAAGAAGTAGTGGAAGGGGTGGGGGGATTCGTTTCCCATGCGGTCAGAAGAGGTATTCTCTATCTTTTGTGGGTTCGTTATCGAGATAACGGACGTGATTTCTTGTTAGATTTGTGTGATTTATTTGCTTTTTCTATGTACAGCGTACATTAAATGAATAAATAATCATGCATACTTACAGGAATTCGTGTTTAAAACGATTTAAACTAAAATATGTGACAGTAAATATGTAAAAATCACACAAATCTGACGGGAGATCACGTCCGTTATTTCGGCAACGATCCCACAAAACTCCAGCCACATATCACATCACAAAGTTAATTGTCCCCAAACCATAT
This sequence comes from Limnephilus marmoratus, assembly GCA_917880885.1. NCBI lineage: Eukaryota > Metazoa > Arthropoda > Insecta > Trichoptera > Limnephilidae > Limnephilus > Limnephilus marmoratus. Next base: position 11,742,505 of record OU862930.1, on the reverse strand, counting down.
GACACTTAGTTAAGATCTAAGTATAATGAAGATTATGTATTGACCTGGCCAAACCTAATTAAAATTCATATATTTAAATAAATATTTGTAATTTAATTTATCCCTTTTGTTCCAACCCAAGCGATCCAAATTGGTGAGAAGGCAGAGTGGACAAATTACAGAGGTAATGTATAAAACAGCATTTATTTAAATATTCGTTAAAATATACTGAGCTAGTTTCTGGAGATAATGCAGATTATCACAAAATTTTAATTTAATTTAATTTAGAAAAAATGTGTATTTTTGTATTACATTAAAGCTGTAAGGGCCTCTGCTCATGGAGAAACTGAAAAAAAAATAGTTCTCAATGCAATAAGGAACTCCAGTGAAAAATATTATGGCTTTAAAAAAATATGTTTATATACACCAATGAACGCTGATTCTGAATATATAAGTTTTATTTCATAATATTAAACGTAGAGTTCTTAAAAAAATTATTAAAAAGTGCATTTTCAAACCTCTCGTCAAAACACACTGTAAAGTTGGTTTTACTGAATGGTTAGTGCTGACGTCACGCGTCACCAGTCATTGTATTGAAACTTTGATTATGTAGTTATGACATAAGCCATCAGTATTAACAACATTGCATGTTATTCATTATTTCATACCGTTTATAGAGATTTAGTTGTTGTGTTTATTGAAACAATATTTAAGCCTAAATAATTCAGTATCAAAAATAGAGGTATCTCTATTAATTTATCTCTATTATTTAAAATATTGAAAAACTTTAAACTGTACGAAAAAATTGTATAATATTTTACATCAAAATACTACCTAGAGACGGGCAAAGCGGCTCAATTGAACGAGAATGAAAAGATCCGGTTCAGTGAATCGGCTCAATTGAACGACTGAATTAAGCTACGGACACCATTGCTTATTAGAAGCCAAAGAGCATGCTACCTAGTAGCAATTGCTACCCGCTCACTCGTTCGCAAAGATCCGCGAACCGCGAGCAAGTGTCCGTAGCTTTGAAGATCTGTCTTACGGAACCGGATCTTACTGATCCGTATAAAGATCCGGATCACTGAGCCAACTCGTTCGCGAACTACTCACTTCTCTATGAACTTCGATTTCAAAATGGCCGTCGTCGATCAGCTGGTAGGCGCTGTATCGCCTGTATCTTATTTGCCTACAATTTTTGCAGTGTGCAGGTGATGCTCCGTTTGAGATAGTATTGATTTTAAAAGCTAAAAAAATAATAATAATTTCAAACAATTTCTATACCACTCTCCCGTAATAATATTGAAAAATATAATAACATAATAAATATAATATAATAAATAAATAATTCCACCTAAATAATGTTTTAACTTATCGAATAGTACCATACTTTCTTCCGTCTAACTGTCATACAAAATGAACACCTGTTGAAAAACTTTTCAGGAGTGATGACGTCACACGATTCACTATACGTGCGGTGTTTTTCAGGGTATCTTGAAAAATTAAAACTATATAATTATTTTAACTAAAAACAAACTCTAAAAAAAAAATGTAGTTATTTAAGTCAGAAGATCATTATTCATTAAAAAAAAATTTAAAAAAATTGGACTGGAGTTCTCTATTGCCAATAACCTACTCAACAAAATCAATATTTTTCTGATCTGACAGATTTGAATGAAACAGGCCACGCAAACGCTCCACTTAAACCGGTTTCTCATTAGTGAGGATTGCGATCCCTGCACCAATATTAATGGTGGAAATGTGGAAAAGGCTACTCCACTCCTCACGATTCTCCTCTGCGTGGAGAGCTGCGGATACCAACATACCGGATGGCAATGATACCTGGTCACTCCACTGCTCCAGCGCAATGGTGGCCTTCCACTGCGGCCAGTGACTGTGAGTTTCTCCAAGTTGGAGGCCTCAGTTTGGCGAGCAACGCGTCCAAGGTAAAACTCTATAGGCAGAATGTTGAAAGCCTATTGTGAATGCCTAGTTCTTCCAAAATGGACAAATTTGATTCTAAAGGTTTTTACAAAGTTATAAAACGCTTTTATAAACTTCCTTATGTAAAAAAGCAATGGAGAAAGGAATTCAATTTCTTCATAATTCATACATCACAATCTATTAAGCCGAAACTTTGATAAAAGTATCTACATAATTATCTTTTGTTGACGTTTCAAGTTGATTTGTTTAATTAATTTATTTAAAAATTACTTCATTTCCGGGGTGAAATGCAGATCCCGCCAATGTGGGGGATTTTAATAAAAATGCACTCTCTAGATGAGAAAAGTGTGGAAAAGTTGAATAAAAAAGAAATTAAGGTGCGCTTGGCAAAATTGAGGGAGATACAGCCGTTTAAAAAATGAATAAAATGACACTTCGTGAACTTATACTACGCCATTTTGTTACTATTATGTTGGTATCTCAGACTTGCTAAACGAAGTTTGATACGATTGTAGCCAACTTCGTGTGATATATAATAAGGCGCGTAATTATGAAAAACAGAATTAATAATGGTCACAAACCATGTTACACAAATCTGGCGTAGCCGCTAAACTACTTGAAAACTGGGATGTTTTTCTTGCGTTGACGCGAGTAGGCGTTATAAAGGGGCACAAACCATGTTACATAAACCATGTTACACAAACCTAGCGTAGCCGCTAAACTATTTGAAAACTGGGATGTTTTTCTTGCGTTGACGCGAGTAGGCGATATAAAGGGGCAGAAACCATGTTACACAAACCATGTTTAGCGTAGTCTTAGGTTAGGTTACTTTAATTTGGAAGGTGATAAACAGTTTCAAAAATCGTTGAAAAAAAGTCCGCTAGACAAATTTCATAATTACGCGCCTCATCTATCACATGAAGTCGGCTACAATCGTATCTATTTAGAGGACGATTACGAGTGCTACCAACTTTAAGGTAATATTTAGTTTACATAATTACGCGCCTCATCTATCACATGAAGTCGGCTACAATCGTATCTATTTAGAGGACGATTACGAGTGCTACCAACTTTAAGGTAATATTTAGTTTACATAATTACGCGCCTCATCTATCACATGAAGTCGGCTACAATCGTATCTATTTAGAGGACGATTACGAGTGCTACCAACTTTAAGGTAATATTTAGTTTACATAATTACGCGCCTCATCTATCACATGAAGTCGGCTACAATCGTATCTATTTAGAGGACGATTACGAGTGCTACCAACTTTAAGGTAATATTTAGTTTACAAAATGGCTGACAGTATCGGTTCATGAAGTGACATTTTATTCATACTTTAAACGGCTGTATCTCCCTCAATTTTGCCGAGCGCACCTTAATTTCTTTTTTATTCAACTTTTCCACACTTTTCTCATCTAGAAAGTGCATTTTTATTAAAATCCCCCACATTGGCGGGATCTGCATTCCTCCCCATTTCCGTATTATCAGACATTTTTCGCAGATAAATCCATTCAAAGGAGTTTTACTAAGCCAGTTGTGAATGTATTTAAGATGCGTATCATGTCACAAAATGGAAATAAAATAAATAAGCAAGTAATTGAGTTGAAAACCCAAAAGTTCATTATCAGAACATAAATAAATTTCATTCCAGCAGTAAGTTTGTTTGAAAAGGACATACCTACCTGTTGATGTTGATAAATAGTCAATCTATAATTGGTATTTTAAACGGGTGATTTTAATATTATCACAACTCACCACTGGGAAAACAGCTATGTATCTAATTGAGAGGCTGTGGAAAGAAGTTCGTCCTGCACACAACAAGATGAGAGACAATAGAGCCGGTAATTTATTTCAACAAAAATAACTTAGTTGAAAGACACAAGGTGTGGGCGCTTCTTGATATTAGGAAATGTTAAATTTATTCAGCAATACTAGCTGCAACTATGTTATCAAAATTCTTACCGGCCACACCCGACAATAGATAAACACAAACTCGATTGCACAAATATTTACTTAAGTACTTACTAAGTTATTGAAATATAAGAGATGTGCTATTCGCAGTTTTTACTGGGTGGGACTGTGTATTCAAATTCAAACTATTCCCATTAGGTAGTAGTCCGCCGACATCAAACAGACATCATAACATATCTCTTGTATTTCAACAACTTTGAATACCTATTTATAAACTTTATTATGGGCAGTGACTCATAATATTTTTGACAGAAATGGCCAATTTATCAATGTTAAAAATGCTGCGGACCTAAAGGCAAGGTATAACCTGAGACCCCACATTCTGAAATTCTATTAAATAACAGAATCAGATGTGTTTTTTTATAATTTTCGGAGCATACTTTGGAATTTTTTTCATTATAAATAACCCACAAGCCGCCGCATTTGCACGGATTATGGAAAGGAAATCACACTTCATTTTACAATTACTACAAGAAACAACTATTTTCGTACACAAAATAGATTATTTTTAGTTTAGGTAAATTAAGTACTTACCAAATTCGTGCGTATTTAGTTTGAAAAGAAACTTCGCAAATGTCAAATCCATACAAAAAAATGGCAGAAATGGATATTTTTAACTTTGATTGAATGAAAATCGAATTTAAAAATGCATATTTTTCCGTCTATCCCGTCTGAAGCCGATGTTTCTTTTGGTAATTATGTTTTAAAGTAGTTTACTTTTCAAAAATCTATGCCTATGAAAAGTGTAGCGGCATGCAGCGGCTCATCAATTATTTAGGTACCAAAAGTTTTTATGAAATAAAAATTGAAATACTTACATATTTTTCCCTCTATCCCGACTGAAACCGATGGTTCTCGTGGTAATTACGTTTAAAAGTAGTTTACTTTTCAAAATTCATGCCTATTTAAAGTGTACCGGCTCTTTCACAATTTACCAAACTTTTTTGTAAGTACCAACGCGACTTTGCGACTGACACCATATATACAAACCACCCACACTGACACCGTGACACTGACATTTCATAATTTCATTATTTCATGTTGTATAGCAGGGTTTCCCAAACTTTTTCTGCAATGGAACGCTTTGCAATCCCGTAAATTTTAAAGGAACACTTGGTTTATTTTTAAAAGTGGGTGTAAAGCACTCTTTTTAGGGTGAAGTGCGTATTTCAAAAAACTCCTAATACTAAAAATTAAAAAAATATATATTAAACACATTATTTATTTAGTATGTGTACAGAAAAACAATATATAAACAAAAATAAATAAAGCAACTAATTTGTGAATTGCGTCTATTCCGTGAAATGCGAATCTTGAGATCAGGCACAATATTAGTAACAAGGGCGGATCCAGGGGGGGGGGGGGGGGGGGGGGTCATGACCCCATGACCCCCCCCTGGGCTGGGTCCAGGACCTAGGTGGACCTACTTTTTACTTGTATCTATTATTATAAAAAATAAATTATAACTTCTTGTGACTTGACCACGACTACGTGAACCCCCCGGGCGCCAAAACTGGATCCGCCCTTGATTAGTAAGTTGTATTCTAATACTCGTATCGATCCTGTTCCTGCACTTTGACTTCGTTACAGCATAATTAGAAAATTCCGCTGCTCATTAAATAGTTTGTAAATAACGGAAGTAAAATATCTGTTTTCATAAATTGGCCCAGAAATCATTTGTTGTATTTCTGTTTCAAGTTAGTCACTAATTAAATCAATTGCAATTTCATATTCACCTGCGCCAATTTTTTTTTAAGACAAACATTCTCGGGTTACGAATAACCTGACAATATTTGACAGTAAGTGGAAAATGTTGCTTATCGTGGAGGACTTAGCCAGCCGAGGAATCGAACACGGGACGCCTGGGTGGAACCCAAACGCGATGCCAACTCAGCCACTTATCGGTCTTAAATTTTACTGTTTTAGCTGTCACGGAAAATGAATTCCGAACCCAGGAATCGTCCTTACTAGTTTTCGGAAAATAATCAAGAATTGTTTTCAAGTTATGTATATATTCTTAAAATTCTTCGAAAACCTCTTCATCTACTTTAAAATTTGGGAGGAATGCAGATTCTGCCAAAGTTTGTTTTTTTGCCAAAAACCATGTTTTCACCGCGTTTTAAGTTGAGAACTTTAATCTGGAAGGTGAAAAAAAGTGCGGAAAGCAATAGAAAAAAAAATTGAATAAGTAATTAATTTTCAATTGCGTTAAATAAAATTTCACTTCGCGAACCGACACTATGACAGACCGGCGGGTGCCAGCAGGCATTTCGTCACTCTTGGTATCCCTGATACAAAGACGAGCTAAATACGATTGCAGCCGACTTCGTGGGATAACTGATGAGGCGCGTAATTATGAAATTTGTCTAGCGGGCTTGTGTATGTTATCTTCACTTTAAAAAACAGCCTACGTTTTTGAATGGTTTGTTTGGCTACGCAGGGTTTGTGTAGCGGGCTTGTGTATGTTATCTTTACTTTAAAAAACAGCCTACGTTTTTGAATGGTTTGTTTGGCTACGCAGGGTTTGTGTAGCGGGCTTGTGTATATTATCTTTATTTTAAAAAACATCCCAGGATTTGATCAGTCCCGTTACATTCTGTTTTCAAACAGCTCGGGTGCCTCCTCTTGCAATTTTTTTATACAAATTTCATAATGCCAGAGCTCACCAGTAGTTTTATACAAACCTTGTCCTGACAATAACGAACACAACAAAAAAAGAATTATCCAATTTGGTGCAGTCGTTCGGAAGTTATGCGCGTACATACACTTCAGCGATTCATTTTTATTAATATAGAAATATATATTTATAAATAAAAAAAAAAAAAAATATATATATATTCACTTCGTGAACCGATACTACGCCATTTTGTCACTGTTATGATGGTATCCCAGACCTGATACAAACAAAGCTAGATACGATTGTAGCCGACTTCGTGGGATAAATAATAAGGCGCGTAATTATGAAAAACAGAATCTATCTATCTGTCTGTCAGATAGATAGATTCTGTTTTTCATAATTACGCGCCTTATTATTTATCCCACGAAGTCGGCTACAATCGTATCTAGCTTTGTTTGTATCAGGTCTGGGATACCATCATAACAGTGACAAAATGGCGTAGTATCGGTTCACGAAGTGAAATTTTATTTACACTTTAAACGACTGTATCTCCCTCAATTTTGCCGAGCACGCCTTAATTTTTTTTTATTCAGCTTCTCCACACTTTTCTCATCTAGAAAGTGCCTTTTTATTAAATTTCCAAACTTTGGCAGAATCTGCATTTCACCCTAAAATTTAATTCATACAGACATTCATATAAGGCAGGAAAACAATCAAATTGATCGATTGAAATGATGAAATCCAAAATTGTAATTTTTTAAAAACTTTTTCACCAACATTTATGGCACCGTGCGTTTATAGTTCGACTAATTGCTAATAAGGATGTAGTAAAACTGAATTATTATAACATTACTTTACTTTCAGGTAAGGTCGATATCGTAAAAAATATTGTTGGGTTTCTTGGGAACAGAAATTTCGTGAAACACATACGTAGGTATACGTTATCCCGTTGTTATTGTTTCCACATTGCACAGATGTTCATACTATTGACTCTACCACAGTATTATACACCATAGTAATAAATTTCAAAGATTTTTTTTAGTATGTAAAATGAAGATTTACTGCGATGATAGCATAAACGGCACTTCCAACTTCCATAAAGCTAGGTCTCTGTCATGTCTCTGTACAAATAATAATTTATTGTCAATAATTTCAGTAGTGTTGAAATATGAATATGTATGTATTATATCATTGAAGAAGATGATAACAATAATTATATTAAACGATAATATTATAATTTAAAAACAGATGAGGCAAAAATGACAACATTGTGTGAGTCAGAAGCCTCGATAATATACATGACAACAAATTGTCGCGGAACCCATATTCAGGTTTGGCGGAACACACTTTGGGAAACCCTGTTGTAGAACATTGTGGGTGGTTTGGTATATTATGAGAGCATTGTAGAGTCTGTCAATTATTAAGAGTAGAAAATAAAATATTGAAAATTGAACTACTAAATTTGTAGGCTGGCAACACTAATTTACTGTCAAATCGCAATGACACGTGTATAAAACACTGTAAGTCACATTTAAAAAACCTTTTTTTGGTTCTTAAAAGAAAATAAATTAATTCGAAGAAGCACTGTTGTTAAGGTATCTTATTCTTAATTTGATTAAATGGTGTTTATAATGTGATTTGTTTTCATTTAATACTAGCTGGTCCCGGCATGCGTTGCTATGCCATTTAATAAAGAAATCGTTTCTCCCTGAGTGTCCTTTTCCATTCGTCCCGTTCCCCTTCTTCTCCTGCGTCCTCTTCCCCTCTCGCGTTCCCACTCCGTCACCTCCACCTTCCCTCTCCACTCCCCCCTTCCCCTGTCCCGCGAACCCCCCCTCCCGAGTTCCCCTCTCCCTCACACGTCCCCTTCCCCTCCCGCATTCCCCTTCCACCTTCCCCGCCTTCCCTCTTCCCTTTCCCGCTCCCTCGTCCCGCCAACCCTCCTCCCACGTTCCATATATTCAATCCCAGTACATTCAGTTTTTAAACAGCCCGTGTGCCACCTTTTACAATTTTTATTCAAATTTCCATTTTTCGTGTATATTAAATTTGGTAGGTACCTATTTAAAATATCCATTTAAATATAAATTTCCATTTTTCATTTGATAGGTACCTATTTAAAATATCTTAAATTCTTGATTCGATTCTAGGGTAACACCTACTTTAAATACATTTATCAACTTAAAGATTTTCAAAAATAGAATCCTGATTTAACAAACCATTGTTTTGCAAAATGTCATTCTCAAACACGCGAACTGTCAAACTTGCGATAGTCGTTAGGTTTTCTGAAATTATCCAATTTTCTGCGCAATTTTCTTAATTTTTCTCTCCGTAAGAACCATCCTCGTACTTCAAGGAATATTCTAAAAAAAGAATTAGCGAAATCGGTTCAGCTGATCTCAAGATTTGCGCTTACCAACACATTTAGCGATTCATTTTTATATATAAAAAATAACATAAATTTGAATTTCACAGTAGGTAAAAAGGAAGAATCACTAATGGTGAGTAGTTACACTACTTTTAGGTCGGAATGAGTTAAATATCAGATCTAAAATTAGAGAAATGATCTAAACCCCGGCCTACGCTAGTATTAAATAAATGTGAGCAATTTTCAACTGTGCTTTTTATTTTACTATAATATCGTTATTCCTCATTGTATTAGCAAAAATTGCAAAGGTATAATACACCTATATGCAATTCTAATTTTGAGATTGGTAGGTAACAAAATTGCAATAAAAAAATATTTTTCTCACTTTTATGTGCTTTTGATTTTTTACAAAAAATGTACGTTTCACAGCTTTACTTTAACACCATGAGTTATGTGTTTAGTATTACCATTTGATCAACAGTGGCGCCCTCCTATGTTTTCTACTCTTATTTGACAGACTGTATTTTGTATTCTTTCCAACTTTGAACATTTTCAAGGGGTAAGTACCAATTTTTAAATATTAAAAAAGATTGCCATACTGCAAAAATCACTACAAATACACCTAGTTTTTTTTTGTAAAATATTTTTTTATTTTTTTTAGTTTAATGCCGGCAACCCGGGCGTTTATTGTTTTTAAATTATCTTATACTAGCAGACCCGGCCACACGTTGCTGTGGCTAACGAAACACAATGCCATTTACCCAACCTTTATAAAATCCACACCATCCGCTCGCCAGCTGCCCACTGCCCGTTGCCTAAATTGAATATTTGAATTTCTCGGCTTTTCTCCACTATAATAAGCATTTATTATACATATAAACCTTCCTCTTAAATATTCTCTCTATTGGTGAAAACCGCATGAAAATCTGTTGCGTAGTTTAAAAGATCTATGCGCACATACATTTTGAGCGACTTCATTTTATACTATGTAATGATGATACCTACCACAAAACTTAAATTTCTACTTATTAAAAAAAAAAACTCAAAAATGCATACTTATGCAACAAAAATGTATTTTTGACCGATTATCTCTATCTCTACATATTATAAAGTAAAGTCCCCCGCGCCGTCTGTCTGTCTGTTCGCGATAAACTCGAAAACTACTGAACGGATTTTCATGCGGTTTTCACCAATATATAGAGTATTTCGTGAGGAAGGTTTAAGTATGTAATTTGTCAATGATTTGTGTAAATTGGTTGAAACATAACGATAATTGTTAGAAGTGTCGGAAAAAAGTCCAGCCGCCTGGTAGCTTTTATCGAAAACGCTGCCTAATCCTTTTGGGATATAACAAAACAATTAATGGTGGGATATTCCTCTTTTATAGATCTACAAAAAAGTCCGCGAAGGCATATATCTATCTTTTACGGATAGTTTGCATATATAGATAAATATGTATATATATATACTCTTACATTCATACATATACACATAAGTTCACAGATACATACGTATTCGTATAATGCACATAATCATACAGATACATTAAAAACAGCAGTATATACAGGGTGTCCGGGGGTAAAGTGCATTAACTTCGTGAGATTATTCTACATGATGGTAGCAGTAAAAAAGATTAACAACTTTTTTCGAAATTCCAACATTTTTTTCCATACAAAAAGATCTACCTACTAAAAATCTTACTTGCCGGGAGCCTGCCGGGCATGATGGTGGCAACAATAAATGGTGGTGAATGGCCCGTATCGTAACAGCAGAAAATGATAAAGCTGGCCGCGCACGCCGGTCTAATTTTATCTTTTTACCCCAAAACTACCCCTAAAAGTTGGAATTTCGAAAAAAGTTATTTATCTTTTTTACTTACACTATCATGGAGAATCACCTCCCGAAGTTAATGCACTTTACCCCCGGACACCCTGTATAATCAAAAAAGAATAAATGGCATATACATAGTTTCATATAACCAAAATTCATTAGATACACGTAGTTAAGCAAGCATCTAGAACTAAAACGCATGGTTTCAAAAACCAGTGGTCCCAAGAGGCTAGAAGATGGTCCGCCGGTCAATAAACGAGCCAGCTCGCAGGCGGTCCCTGGTCGAGAAGTCTGAATAAAGAAAATAGGGACAATATTCAGTTTATCATTATTGTAATCTTGTGGTCAGTGGCCATTATGGTATTCCGTTTCGCCCCGCAGCATGGGCTACTCTGTTCTACCCCCTCCGTTGTGGTAAATATTCTGCTAGAACCTGTCCTACCCTATCCTAGCCTACGCCACTGACAAGCAGTGGCTTAGGCTAGCATGAGTGGCACCTTTTTTTTTACATTAACTCCACACAGGAGGCCCTGAGGAAAATAATTTCCCTCAGGGCCTATGTCATCTGGGATGCCGTGTAGAGGGTCTTTTTGAGGAGAGGAAGGAATGAACATTGGTCTTGAAGAGACCCATGTTGTAGGAAGGAGGATACACAGAGGCCGGCAAATCATTCTACAGCCGAGCTGTTGAACACAAGAACGAGTCGAAGAAACGACCCATTCTCATGTGACAAATGTCAACCGTGTACAAATGTTGGGCACGCGTTTATCGTGTTTCCCGACTATGCAGCGGTGCCGAAGGGATCAATGATGCTAGTTCCTCGGAGCATCTTCCATTGTAATACCGGTAATATGGGAGAATCTATCAAACGGACCGCCCGTTTCTGCACAGAGTTGAGGGTTTTTTCAGGTATTTTGGAGCTCCAGACCATAGATGGCTGCCACATTCAACCGTGGGGCGTACTTGTGATTTGTACAAGGTTAGCAGTTGAGTACTATTAAAGTATCTGCGGGCCCTGTACAGTACGCCCAGTTTTTGGGAGGCTAACTTTACTTCGATGGAGCCCCCATACCTGAGCTGGTCACTTGGGTTACACCAAGCATATCAATGGAGGGCCTGTTCGGAAGATTGCTTCCGTTGAAAGAGACTAGATTTTCATTTCGATCCCTTTTAGACGTAATCAGACAAGATTGGGTCTTTGAAACATTAAATTCAACAAGATTATTTTTACCCCAAGAGAAAACACTCTCGAGGTAACTGTCCATTCTTTGCTTCAAAGCCCTACGGGCTGTTGGAGTTTGTGAGCCCTTTGGAGGCTTGTCAAATAAAAAGCTATCATGAACTGTACTGTCATCCGCGTAACAATGAATTGGTGCACATGACAAAAGGTCGTTGATGTGCAACAAAAACAAAGTCGGAGACAGAACCGATCCCTGCGGGATGCCACCATTTATCGAGTGTGAGGAAGAGGTGAAACCATCGGCTACCGTCTGAATCGACCTCTCCCTCAAGAAGTCGGCAATCCACGTACACAAGGATGCGGGGAGTCCGTAAGAAGGCAGTTTGTTGACAAGTCCTCGGTGCCAAACCCGGTCAAAGGCCTTGGAAATGTCCAGTGCAACCGTTTGGGTCTCTTATGCGCTTCCGGCCAATAAGAGGTTAATGGTTTTGTTCATTTTGTGCACCTTCGTATAAATATATACCTATGTTTTGAATTTGAAAAAATCATATTTTATTTTTCCAATTAAGAAGAGTTCGGTGAATGCACATATGAAACTGGTAGAGGTCATTCCTACAACAAGGTGAAGAACCACTGATCTAAGGGGAATTGGAGCTAATGTAAAAAAAAGATAGAGGTCTCACTTCTTCTTCGATGACGCTACAGCCCATATCGAGCTTTGGCCTCCTGCAACAGTCGCCTCCAACTCCTCCTGTCCTCAGCGGCTGACTTCCAATTTGGTACCTGGAGAAGCTGTGCTGCATCCCCTCTTACTTCGTCTTCCCACCTCAGTCTGGGTCTTCCCACTTTTCTCTTTCCACCTGGGTGTCCAGTCAAAATTCTTTTTGCGATGCGTGTATCCGGCATTCTCTGTACATGTCCAGCCCATCTCAGCCTGAGGAGTCTCATATTTGCTGAGATGCTAGGGGCCTTATATATATCATACAATTCTGCATTGTGCCGGATGCGCCACTGTTCACCCTCTTTCACGGGTCCACATATTCTTCTCAGCACTTTTCTTTCAAAAGTATCCAGCATTTCAGCCATCTTTACCGTCAGTGTCAGCGCCTCACATCCATATGCCAATACAGTTCTAACAATGCTTTGTTGGCTGCTGTGATTCTCCTTCTGATTTCTGCTGGATCCTCATTGTTCTCTGTCAGATTGGAGCCCAGGTAGGTGAATTGATCGACCACTTCGTATGAGTAGTTGTCTTTGAATTGTGCACTACTTCTTCTTCTGTGTGAAGGGTTCCTGCTCTGTATCATCATTTTCGTTTTGTTGACATTAACCTGCAGTCCTACTTCCCGTGCCGCTGTTTCTAAAGGATCGAAGACCTCCTTAATGGCTGAAATTGATCTTCCGACAATGTTAATGTCATCCGCATATCCGACAACTTGACTGCTCTTGAAACAAATGACATAGGTCTCACTAGACTATGAAAATGAACATGTTGTGATTTTTCATGAGTAACAACTAGTTGAACAAATAAAGAAGCATATTTTGTAAATAATTTAATGAATAGTGCGGTTATGTACAAAATACGATGGGGAGCGAAGAGAAGCTAGGAACTCTTGGACATGTGAAAACTCCGCCGAGCCTGGAATTTCCTCTCGCGGGCAGCCTTGTACTCCTTCCGGCAGGAACTGGACTGTAGCTCGAGGATCCGGTTTATCTTCTCCACAATCTCCTTGGCGACGGCGTTCTCGCACTCAAAGTCGTGGTGTTTGAAGGTGGCTCCGCCCGAATTCAGCATGCTGTGGTGGTGCTGACCTGAAAATTGTCATTAATTCATTATGACGCAATCTATCGCACCATGACTCTATGGCCTATCTATAATATAAAAATGAATGGGTGAATGTGTTGCTAAGCGCATAACTTTCCAACGACTGCACCAAATTGGATAATTCTTTTTTTCGTGTGTTCGTTATTGTCAGGACAAGGTTTTTATAAAACTTTCGGTGAGCTCTGGCATTATGAAATTTGTATAAAAAATTGTTATTGGTGGCACGCGAGGTTTGAAAACTGAATGTATGGAAAGCGGGAGGGAGGGAGAGATGGGGAGGGGGAGGGGTGGGGGGAAGGGGGAGTAATGTGGGGAGAGGGCAGGTGGAGGAGGCAGAGTTGGATCGGGACGAATAGGAAAGGACACGCAGGGAGAAACAATTTTTTTATTAAATGGCATAGTAACGCATGCTGGGACCAGCTGAAGTCCCTGGCGATGTCCGGGCTTTACGCAGAGTTTTTGAAATCAAATGTAGACAGTGACCTTCCCCCTGTTTTGAAGGTCACATGTCCAAAATATCATCACACTCGGTATAAAACTGTAGATTTGCATACAAATCAAATCCACACAGCCCGCTTGCCACCTGCTGGTCCACCACATACAGACATTATCCTTTATACATATATTATATATTTCAACCAATTTACACAAAACCTTGACAAATTATATACCTAAACCTTCCTCATGAATCACTCTTATCTATTGGTGAAAACCACATGAAAATCCATTCGGTAGTTTTTGTGTTCGTCATGAACAGATAAGACAGACAGACGCGGCGGAGGACTTTAATTTAAAATATGTAGAGATATTTGGATATGTGAAAAATCATATCAAGTAACGTAATGTTTATATAGTGAGATATCTCAAAAACCAAGGTGATGGGTCGAGAGAGACCAGCTAGAGATGTTAAAGGGTCTCCCTCAACTGGTCTCTCCCGATCCGGCCCGCCATGCAGTAGGTGAGTCAGCGTTTTTACTGCCAAGACCTGAACACACCAACCCTGCCAAGTCACCAAATGTAGCGAACCACTTGGGGTGACCTACGGCAGAGGTGTTGGTTATCCAATAAATATTCTGTATATAACTCGCCTCCCAAATTGATAGGTCATAATATTTTTCACACAAGTTTCTTATTTAAGTAATTTGTGATGTTTGAAGGGAGAGGGGAGGGAAAGGAGATGGGAAAGAGGAAGGTCAGGAAGTACCTGCCTTTTCAAATCTAAGTCCTCCGCCGCGTCTGTCTGTCTGTTCGCGATAAACTCAAAAACTACTGAACGGATTTTCATGCGGTTTTCACCAATAGATAGAGTGATTCATGAGGAAGGTTTATTCGGTAAATTGGTTGAAATATATAATTGAAGGAGAATATCTGTATGTGGAGTAGGAGTGGGCTGGCTTGATTTGTATGCAAATTTTACTTAAATATCTCAAAATACCAAGTAGTTAGATTTTCTCAAATAAGAAAACCAGCGATCTTTAATTACAACATAGATAACAATACTCTCGAGACATTAAAACAAATTAAAGACTTGGGCATCACTTTTTAATCAAATCTTTCATTTGTTAACCACATAACAGAAATCTCTAACAAGGGCTTAAAAATGTTGGGATTTATAACTAGGCTAACTAGAAATTTTAACAATATAAAATGTATTAAACTGTTATATTTTGCATATGTCAGAAGTCAACTTGAGTACAATTCTCCCATTTGGAACCCATATTATAATATACATGTACAAGCTGTTGAAAGAATACAAAACAAATTCTTACGTTTTCTAAATTTTAAAATGGGTATTCCAGCAATTATGTTAAACTACAACACTATTTTAAATGATATGAATATGCTCAAATTTTCAGACAGAAGAATTTTCACTGATTTGGTATTTCTGTATAAAATTCTAAATAATTTAGTTGATAGTCCGGTATTGCTTGAATTGATAAGCTTCCAGATTCCACTACGTAATACCAGAAGTCAGGATTTATTTCAGTGCAGAAATTCTGGAACTAACTACCATATGTATTCCTCTTTGCCCAGAATACTAATGGAGGGAAATAATTATACCAAGTCAGTGGACATCTTCAATTTATCTTTAACTCGTTGAATGCCGCGAGTAAATGGGGTTGGTTGTAACCAATTAGCGTTCGCAAAAAGCGGCAGCCATGACACCCAATGTCCCGCGATTCTGACAGCGTCCTTGAGAAATTTCGTACATAGAAAGGTCAAAGTTCAAAACCAAAGAATTTTTCCCGCGCATGCGCAAGAACTGCGCACGCTCCCGCGCTCCGGTAAATCATTAATATAAATTATATGGAGTCACCAATCTAATTGCGGTTTTCTCTATGGTAAAGAGCGATAATAGAGCAAGCGATTCTGACCGTGTTCTTCATACACTTTCTTTATACATAAGGGTCAAAATCGCGTGTCAAAATCAGGACCCGCCGGCGCACGAGCGGCAAATGACAGGTTAAACAAATACAAAATACTGTTGCTGAGGCAGTTCAGTTATGTACAATAAATACTATATTTTTGGTTGCAAAATACCTATTATATTTCTTTGTTAAAAAATATATAGTATTTATACAAGGTGTCCGGAAACTTGTAGTACAAGCGGGAAACTGGAGAATCCACATCACATTTGGAGTCGATTTTGTGGTTTAACTTTTTTTGATTTGAGCTTTCGTTTTCGAGTAAATCGGGTCCGAAGTTGGAATTTTTTTGGTTAAATTTGAAAAAAATTTTCACTAGGGGGTTGATTTCAGTTGTGTAATGTCTTATAAAATGCAACGAAGGGTAAACCGGGCTCAAAATTTTTTTTAACCCTTTAGTTGCCGAAAAAAAGGAAAAATAGAAAAAAAATAATATTAAAATCGAAATGCTTAGATCGAAAAAAATAAGTTTTTTGGGTTCTCTACGTGATGTAGATTCACCAGTTTCCCGCTTGTACTACGAGTTTCCGGACACGTTGTATATTATTTAATCATAGTGTAATATGTAAATTTCTTACTTATGTAAAAGCCCCGTAAAAGGGCGAATATAAATAAATAAGTAAATAAATAAATTAACAGATGGCGGTGTGAGTTAAAAGGTTGGGTAACCATCCAGTAGATGGTGTGGCCGGGTCAGTTAGTTTACATGTATACAGGTAGAACAGCTTACCGCTAGAGGGAGAAGGTTCCTGATTGAGAGAGGTGCCGAGATTGGGAGAGTACACAAGTCTAAAGGTAGATCTGTTGGACTTGGACTCTATCAGTTCACACCAGGCCACAAACTCTATGTTGTAGGAAACTGGTTTCATTCTTGGCTGGAAACAACACATACTAATTATATTTTATGCAGGCAAAAACAATGCTTTCAACATACTTCTTCTATTAGGGTCAGTCAAAAAGTTTTATTTTATATTTTTTTATTTATTATTTTTTACATTTTTATAATTATGAAACATGTTAAGTGTTATATAAAATAGAAAATATATTCATAGTCCTCCTCACTAGACTAGACCTCAATAATGACTGCTTTGAAATACGAAAAAATATAAAAAATTAGTTACTTATTTTCAATGGAAGAGCTTAAAAATCAACGAGAAACATTTTTTTGTAATTTTGAATCATATTTTTTTAAAAGAAAACTTTCAAAAAAAATTTAACCAATTTCAATCAAACTTATAACTATTTGAGGTTGATACAGAATTATTATTATTACAACAAAAAAATCAATAAAATACATTGAAAAACATATAAACTTGATTTTTTATGGTATTTTGTTGATTTTTTAGAGTTTCACGCTGAAACACAAGTCTGTATCTCACATCGCACATGCGCAGACTGAATTTTCTCAGCGCCAGCATCAAGTATAGTCGCTTTTAGGAAGCTACCTAAAGTAAGGAATCGGTGGGAACATTTAAAATTAACATAATTAGCATTTCTGTAAAATCTGGGCTTTTAAAGACCCCACGCGACGGGTCGAGGGTTAAATACCAAGGCTCATCTATAAGTGAAGAAGGAATTGTGAAACAAATGAAAATAATTTGTTTTATTTATTTTTATTTTTAACTTTATGAGTAAAAGCTCAAATTGTTATATTTAATTAAATGAAGACAATATTAGCGAAACGCGGCTTGCGGGACGGGGAAGCGGGAGAGGGGAGTGGTGAGAGGGAAGGGAACGCGACGAATGGGAAAGGAGAAACAATTTCTTTGTTATGCCGGGAACTCGCTAGTAGACAATATTACAGTAGGATTATTACAATAATACCAACACATAAAGTGTGTTAAGATGTGGTACTGGAACTCACCCAGAATTTATTGGAGCCCGCGTACAACGGGTCTATCTCGATTCTTTCCCCCGAAATGCCGAGCAGTATCTGCGTGTTGGCTCGCACGCGGTTTGCCACGCGCACGCGGTACGACTGGTACAGGGGCGCCTCGATCACCTTCTCGTGCACCTTCATGCGGTTCAGCGCTTCTGTCTCCTGGGGGGACGAGGAGGTGTGTGATTTGCCCGCTGGAATGAAACACACATTTATTAAAACGACGTTTATTAGAAGATCTTGATGGCCTGCGTGGTCCTGAGGTAACACTCTCGCGCACAATCTGAAGGTCGCGGGTTCGAACTTGCGTGCGCAGATAAATTTTATTTGATTAATTTGTGGTATTTCACAATTAATTCATTTAATCATTACCTTCAGCCTCACAACATACCCCAATTGGGGATGCCAGTCTCACTGGCTCGAGACGGGAGCAGTTGGGACTCTTGTGCAGTATTTATATTAAAAAAAAACATGGTAACATATGAGACAGAGCGCGTACATAGTGATCCATCAGGATGTGTGATCAGTGATGATTTCTTTCTTTTAATGTAAATACCTCACAGGAGTCCCAACTGCTCCTGTCTGGAGACTATGGCAAACACAATTGGGGTATGTTTGAAGCTGGAGGTAGGTGTGGAGGGGAAGGAGATAGGGAAGAGGAAGGTGGGAGAAGTACCTGGCTATTCAGATCTAGTCACCAAACATGGCTAAAGCCATTTTAAACAACCTTTCAATTCTGAATGGTGGTCTTACACCAGGGCGATACTGAGAGCATCTTCCACTCTGGAACGTGCCGCAAAGAAACCTTATATGTACTATTTTAAATGATTAAATTGTGAAAACCTAATAAAATTTATCTGTGCTTGCTGGGATTTGAACCTGCGACCTTCGAATCTCTAGTCAAGAGCTTTGCCTCTTGACCACGGAGGCCGTCATGATGCGTGATAGAAAAAACATTTTTCTAAAATTGTCATTATACATGTTTAACTTCAAATATGCTCAGGAAACGCTGGTTAAAATCCTTCAGGTAAATGCTGTTACACCCTGTATAATAGACTAGTCAGTGGCTGAGTTGACAAATACTAACAGTTCCCACTGCGGTGTCTAGGGTTCAAATCATCTGCCTGCTAAGTCCTCCATCATCACACAAGAAACATCTTACGCTTATAACTTATAAAATTCTCTTCACTGCTTTAGTAAGAAGTAATTTAGAATACAATTCCACTATTTGGTCCCCATACTATAAAGCACATCAAATAAAAATTGAGAAAGTTTAACATAAATTTTTAAGGTTCATTAATTTCAAACTCTCCATACCCATTGAAAAAAATTATTACGTTAACTTAATGAAAATACTTAATTTAACTGACTTATCGTGTAGAAGAACCATGAGCGATCTGGTACTTTTATTCAAATTAGTTAATAGATCACTTGACGCACCTGACTTAACAAAATGACTTCCAGAGCTGTTCTTTGTTTATTCGTCCAAAACTAATTATTTCATTAACTCTCCAATCCAAAGACTACATAGACATAGGCTTGGAAATAAATTCAGTTCAATTGATATTTTCATTTATTCCTTACCTAAATTTATATCTTTGTTGATATTTCTTTTTAATTCTGCTTCCTTTCTACTAGTGTAAAACAGAGGTTCCCAAACATGTTTTTCTCGTAGACCCCTTTCAAAATTTTACTGATTTCGGTGGACCCCCTGCTGCTACATTTCTACCACATCCCCAAAACTCATCAAAAAGTGTGAAGATTAGATCTAACGATGGAAATTTGCGTCGCGGCTGAGTTCCAACCCTTAATTCGGAGTGGTATAAATAAAAAGAAAAATAGTGTATTTTCTTGTGTTCTATTTATTAAAATAATATGATTACAGACTTAGGGGGGAAATAAATGTTGATGACTCAAAAAGTTTTTTATTTTATTTCATAAATTGTTAGTATAACTATTGAATAGCCCGTGGACCAAAATTTTTTTTCTCATTATTAGGATTGCATGAGAACCGTAGCCCAAAATGTAGTTAAAGCTTCAAAATTCTTTTTTTAAAGTCTTAATACGACCATTTTTCACCGAAATACAGTCTGTCAAAAATCCCCAAAAATTTTGAATTTTGCAATTGAGAATTCAATTTGGCGAGTAAAAATGTGTGTCAACCTGCGCGACTGACAGAATATTCTTGTTATGTATTTCTATGGACAACTTGATAGGGATGTACAGCTTGATCAACTATCGACCTTTTACTTTTTGTTTTAGGGATGTCACTAAAACAATAACGGTTTTAGTGACATTTCTATGGAGGCACACGCGCTGACGTGTAAACACGCTTATTGTACTTGACTGCTATCGTATTTTTAACGCATATATCTGCTTAATTTTCGGAGGGGTTAATAGTTAAAATAATTGTCAAAGTTTTAATTTTTCAAGATTCCCCGAAAACCACCGTATGTGATATTCCAATTCGAATTTCGAATTGGAATATCAGGTAAAGGTTGCCTTATGTAATTGTAAATAATACTCATCAATTTGGAAGTTCTAGCTCGACAGCTTGAGCTCCCGCCATAGACTTGAAATTTTATTTTTTAAGTTTTTATAGACGTTTTGTATTATCCACCCTATAAAGAAAATAATAAGTATAGTTTGGCAAATAAGTGTAGAAATTAATTCAATTGGAACTAAACGTGTTCATTACTATGGCAACACCGAATTATATGACGTTTCCTATGGCTGTCATGTTATTGCGTGTTACGGTTGATTTATTGTCTTAAATCTGGGTAGAATATCGCTGATTTGATAATATTTTTATTCATTGTTTGCCTGAATTTAATTAAAATTAATAAATTATTACATAGTGATACAAGAGGGGTTATATTCTGCGTTTTTCAACGCTGCCTAGCCGAGTGTCACGCGAAAAAGTTTCTGTCCGATTTAGAAGATGTTTACAAACGAACTGCAGAAATGAATGGTACGTAGTATAGTTTGTTTAATAAATTTCATTAGTATTACAAGATTTATGCCAATTTTCGAGCAATAATAACCATTACAATCTGATTGGAGGTTATGTTAAAAAATTCGAATTTGACATTTCAATTTGACAGTTAATATGCGGCCACAGGAAAAAGGGAATAACTCAATAAAAAAAATAATAATATGCAACTTCTTTAAACTCGTAGAAAAGTTTCTTTTTTCTCGTTTTCTCTTTTTTTCTTTCTAAGTGAATATTATCTAGTGTGTGTTTTTAAAACTACCTTCTATAATAATAATTATAATGATGTTTTTCACACACAGGTAAATCTGAAACAACGGTAAGACGAATCGTCAAGGAAGGGTAAAAGGCAGATGGAAAATTTGAAACACCGGGAAAACGGAAAATGGGCATAATAATAATATTTTTTTTTATTTTTTTATTTATTAGTTTTTATATACATATACATGTAATATAATCATGAGTAATTACATTTTCAGGTTACAAACGGATTAAACTCAAATCATTAAATACTAACATGCAACATTGATTATAAACAGTATAGTAATAGCATAAGTGCTGATGATTGGAAAAATTGTTGCAAACACGTGATGAAAATTGAGGCAGAATATTATGCACGAGGCAGTACTATATATGATGATATCGATGAACTGCGTTTAGATGAAGATACGGAAGAAGAAGAATCACACGAGGACAAAGACAATAATTACATGTCGGGTGTTGAATTAATAGACTTAAATTTTTAAGTACCTACGTTTTTATATCGGAATAAACGCCCACTTAAAACTTGTTTTGTTTTATTTTGCTTCTATTAAATTACAGTTTTTTGTGCAAATTTTTTGAAAATACAAATACGCTATGAAATATGCATTTTGCCAGAAGTGCTTTTTTAAAACATACGTTCTTTGTCTTATGAGCCATCTTGGTGTTGCCATTTAAAACTAGAAAACGATCGCAGCGCCATCATTTATTTTCTACACTTTCTTGCCAAACTATAAATATAATATTTTATGCATTAAATGATAAAATAAAAGTAGATTTTAACTAATAAAATCATTTATTTCAAAAGTAAGCACAAGTTTAGAAAGTTATGTAGGTATGATAACATCAGTTTTTATGACAAAAATCCTTTTTTGTCTCAAACCTTGGCATGAGCTTTCGAGATGCTAATTTAGATTTTATGAATCCCTCTTGTCTTGTCTTGTCACATACACTTAGAGCTGCTTTTGTCACAACTTTTAAAGATCTTTTCACAGCCTGGGTGTGGCAAGGCAGTCTCATAAACTCCAACACTGTATCTTCTCCATTTTCCAAGATCTTGTAACTGCTTATCGGATATATTCAACAGTATTGGGGGTTTGTATATATTTTGTTGCCAGTCAATCATGTCTATGTAAGAACGGGCATTTAAATCCACTTTTGGCACCTCAAACATGCGCCAAACAGAATTTTTATTTACTTGACGAGCCTTCAAAATGCGTCTTGCAGCGAGTTCTCTAATGTGCTTACGTGAATCGTACTCAACAACAAGTTTTCTGGATGAGCAAAGTAAATGTTTCGAATTATAACAGGGTTCATTATCGCTAACAACTCGTTGAACAAATATCGAGTGCTGTTAATGAGCTTTCATAGATGATTTGAACCATCTTTGCAGGATGAATGTGTTTTGATAGCAAACCAGTCAGGAGCGTATGATTTGCTAAAGTCACAAGATTTTGTTGTGGATTTTCCGTAGAAATATTCAAACGCAGTATGCGATTAGCTCTTGTCAACTAGCGGGCATGGGATAGATTACTCGGGCTTCTGTGCAATAAATTAGGAGAACAGGATCCATTTATAACAGCAGTAGTAATTTCTTGTAAATATTTCTCGTCTGTACTGAGATCGGTGGATATTTGTGGAGGTAGTTCACCTTCTATCTTCTCAAAGTTGGCCAACAGCAGCGTCTCGCATATCTCTAATGCCTTACCAATTTGACCTGCAAATGATTGACAAATTATCCATTGCAATGGTCGAGATAGTCTGTTTTCCAAAATACGAATCACGCCTCTCACTTTCCCTGCATTTGTGTTTGTTCCATCACAGCCAACAACCATTAAACCCTCTAGTGATATCTTTTCAGTCGTTAAAAAGCTGTTGATAGCTCTTTCAATATTTCTTGCACTGCCCGATGTTGGAACCACATACCCAACATAAATAGAACCGGGTTCTTTTATAATCGAAATATGTTCCTCTTGTACAATCACTCTAAACCTATTCGATCCTTTTAAAACAGTTTTAGCCTGTTAGTGCGTTGGTCTTCTAAAAACATTTGTTCCTCTTTTGGCACTTTTTCCCCCAAACAAGTACAGCTTACGAATTCTTTACATTAACATGCAGATATGTCAAAAAGCTTTCTACTTTGTGCTCTGAACTCTTCTAACTTTTCTTCCTTAATAATAATAATAATTGGATAATTTGTATAGCGCCGTTTTTGGGAAAAATCACCTCAAGGGCGCTTAAGTTTCTTCAAAGACTTTTTCAAATTATAACACTGAGTGATAACTTTTTAGTAACTGTAAGACTCGTTTGTGCGTGACAATTGGAATAGAAGATTTTATCCACAATTCTTCAATTTTCATTCCAACTATTTCAGCAATTTCCAAAAGCATATGTTCATGTGATGGGTTATTTCTAACTTTTAAGTCTTGTCAAACCCAT
The DNA here is from genome assembly GCA_917880885.1 of Limnephilus marmoratus. Classification (NCBI taxonomy): domain Eukaryota; kingdom Metazoa; phylum Arthropoda; class Insecta; order Trichoptera; family Limnephilidae; genus Limnephilus; species Limnephilus marmoratus. The sequence goes on along the minus strand of OU862930.1, from coordinate 11,718,790 downwards.
TCATAGAATTTCATCACATTTTCATAGGTAGGTAGGATATTCTCTTTCAAATTTGCACTTTCACCAAATATCGGAAATTTTAACGTTTGTCTTGTAGAAGTCATGTTAAATCACTTAAAAAACGTTTATCAACAAGTACTCGTGAATATAATTGACACGCGACCCTTCACCTTGAGACGATTATCGTTTAAACAAAATACTGCATTTCGTAGATTGTCACGTGCCGCCCCCCCGCTTCGTTCCGCACTTTGCTCCTTTATCACAGCGCCAATAATGAAATGTTTGATTTCAACAGCTAGTTAACTAAATGTAAATATGTTATTAAATAAAATAAACCTATTTTAATAAATTCTGTACTGTTTTGTAGGCCACGCAAATAGCCCCAAAACTGTCGTTTTTGTAAATATTCAATGTCTTGGCGGGGGCTTTTACCGTTGTCCGATATTTTTAAAAAAATTTTTCGTTCCGCACTAATGTGTAGTGAATCATGTGAAGTCATCACTCCTGAAAAGTTGCTATAAAATCGGGCAATCAGCTGTTCAACTGGCGCCATTTTGAAATTCAGAATTCAAAGTATTCTCCCTAGAGTAGCATTACTATTTTTTGTTGTGCAGTAGTTTTTGAATATTTTCAATAATAGAGATAAACTAATAAGAGATACCTTTATTTTTGAAACTGAATTATTTAGGCTTAAATAATGTTTCAATAAACACAACTAAATCTCTGTAAACAGTATGTAAATAAACGAATAAGATGAAACGTTGTTTAATTAAATGAAGATAATATTAGCGAAACTCAATCGAAAATCTGGAGACAGAAAAATCAGAAAAAGATATTGGCTCCGCTGGGACACGAACCCAGGATCCTTTGCTTACATGGCAAGAGCTCTACCGATTGAGCTACGGAACCCATATCAAATTCGGTCACTTTTAACTGTATCATACTTCGACTAAGAACTACCAACATTATCTCCATTTTCTTAATACACATATTATTGGCTGCTATCTTTATACATGATTGCAAGATTCAACTCGAACTAAATGCAATCTAGATAGTGTCTGGATAAATCTTTTATCCATTTTATTTTTAATACGTGACATCTATTGACTTTTCTGCAAGTCTAGGATGAATATTTTATTTTCGTTTTTTAAACTTTACGAGTACAATCTCTAATTATTATATTTAATTAAATGAAGACAATATTATCGAAACTCAATCGAAAATCTGGAGACAGAAAAATCAGAAAAAGATATTGGCTCCGCTGGGACACGAACCCGAAACGATGTTAATACGATGGCTTGTTAATACGATGGCTTGTGTCATACCTACATTCCCATACAATGACTTTACGGTGTTCAGTGACGTCACCACTAAACATTTCAATAATACCAACATGACGCGTGTTTCTTTGACCCTATTAAAAATGGACTTTTTAATAATTTTTTAAAAACTCTGCGTTTAATATTATTTAATAAAACTTATATATTCAGAATCAGCGTTTATTGGTCTATATGAACATATTTTTTAAAGTCATAATATTTTTCACTGGAGTTCCTTATTTATGTAAATGCTCCAAGGGCGTAAATAAATAAATAACGACGGTGATAGAAGTTTCTGTATTGTCAGGTCATTCGTAACCCGGCAATGTTTCTTTCTTTAAAAAAAAACAGCAACTCACCGAATTCTGCATCGAAATTGGCTGGCACCGAACTTGCCGTGGGCTGCAAATTATTGACTAGCACGCTTCTCGTCTTGGTGGCTTCCTCTCCAAAGGTCACGTTGGACGAGTTGCCATTCCCCGACTTTCCTGTATTCTTAATGTTAGACATCCTGGAGGGCGGGAAAACAGGAGGCTCATTCACCTGGAAACAAAAAAGATTGAAATTTATTTTTTCTGAAATTTTACACATTTACCAACCCACCTTTACATACGGTCACCAAACTGGATGATCGGGGATGACTTGCTTTCGACAAATTCATTCCCTACTTCGGTCTATGGCGAGTTTCTCCTCGCACATCCTCTACAGTAGCTGACGGCCTCCGCGGTTGAGGACTGAGGCTCTTGACTCGCAATCCGAAGGTTGTAGGATCCATTATGTTACTTCATTAACTCCTTTAAAAAATATATAGTATATTTGCGACACGTTCCAGAGTGAAAGATACTCTGAGTACGATCTGAATTATTTTTTTTTTGCATTAATTCCACAGGAGGCCTTGAGGAAAATAATTTCCCTCAGGGTCTATGTCATCTGAGATGCGGTGTGGAGGGTCTTTTTAAGGAGAGGAAGGAATGAACATTGGTCTTGAAGAGACCCATATTGTAGGAAGGAGGAAACACAGAGCTGTTGAACACAAAAACATGTCGAAGAAGCGACCCGTTCTCATGTGACAAATGTCAACCGTGTACAAATGATGGGCACGCGTTTGACGTGTTTCCCGACTATGCACCGGTGCCGAAGGGATCAATGACGCTAATTTCTTGGAGCATCTTCCATTGTAATACCGGTAGAACAAGGATAGCATTCCCACCCTACGCCTATGCTCTAAGGATTGCAATCCGTCTGTTAAAATGGGAGAATCTATCAAACGGACCGCCTATTTCTGCACAGAGTCGAGGGTATTTTTTAGGTATTTTGGAGCTCCAGACCAGAGGTGGCTGCCAAATTCAACCGTGGGGCGCACTTGTGATTTGTACAGGGTTAGCAGTTGTGTACTATTAAAGTATCTGCGGGCCCTGTACAGTACGCCCAGTTTTTGGGAGGCTAACTTTACTCTGGCTTCGGTGGAGCCCCCATATCTGAGATGGTCACTTAGGGTTACACCAAGCATATCAATGGAGGGCCTGTTCGGAAAATTGCTTCCGTTGAAGGACACTAGATTTTCATTTCGATCCCTTTTAGACGTAATCAGACAAGATTAGGTCTTTGAAACATTATATTTGCGGTCTGAGATACCGCATGCGACTGGTTGTATACTTAAAAAATCTCTTGAAAAATATTGAGAGCTGGGTGAGTATCTCATGATATTTGTATCATATTATTTAGAAATTAGTTTTATTTTATGTAAATATGTTTTACGCAAATAAGTAGTTGTGAAAATTTTATCTTTTTTTGTTATTATGTTGATTTATAGCATTGTTTTGTGTCAGATGTCTAAAAAATTGAGATTTCACAGGCTTAAACTATTTACACACATTCAAATTAAAAAGTTTACCAATTATTTTTTATTTTATATATTACTAGCAGACCCGGCCACACGTTGTTGTGGCTAACGAAACACAACTCCATTACCCAACCTTTATAAAATCCACACCACCCGCTTGCCAGCTGCCTGCTGCCTGAATTGAATATTTGAATTTCTCGACTTTTCTCTACTATAATAAGCATGTTTTTATATATATAAACCTTCCTCTTGAATCACTCTTATCTATTGGTGAAAAGCGCATGAAAATCCGTTGAGTAGTTTAAAAGATCTATGCGCACATACATTTTGAGCGACTTCATCAAATAAAATAATTCAAATCGAATACCTACTTACTCTAGGACATCTTTTTTCCAATTTCTTCCGTAGAACGAATTTCAAAAGTGACTATAGTACGGCCCGCCAGCCGTTTTAAATCACACAAAAATATGTTTTCTTTAAATTTCTCGACTTTTCTCTAATATAATTTACATGTATTGTACATACAAACATTCCTCTTCAATCACTCTATCTATTGGTGAAAACCGTATGAAAATCCGTTGCGTAGTTTAAAAGATTAACGTGCACATACATTTTGAGCGACTTCATTTTATACTATGTAATGATTTATATAGATGAAAGACTTTTTTTATTTTATGCTATATATAATATCATGAAATATTCAGTCGTCTTCTAAAACCAGACACTTGCGGAAGTTGCAGAATCACTGACTGCGCGCGACTGCTTACAGTTTGTCAAATAAGAGTAGAAAACATAGGAGGGCGCCACTGTTGTTCAAATGGCAATATTAAAAATATAATCATGGTGGTAATCTAAAGCTGTGTTATCTACATTTTTATGAAAAAATAAGAAGGCGTAAAAGTGAAAAAAATATTTTTTAATATTTAATTAAATGAAGACAATACAAGGTGTCCGGAAACTCGTAGTACAAGCGGGAAACTGGAGAATCCACATCACATTTGGAGTCGATTTTGTGGTTTAACTTTTTGATTTGAGCTTTCGTTTTCGAGTAAATCGGGTCCGAAGTTGGAACTTTTTAGGTTAAATTTGAAAAAAAATTTCACTAGGGGGTTGATTTCAGCTGTGTAATGTCTTATAAAATGCAACGAAGGGTAAACCGGGCTCAAAAATTTTTTTAACCCTTTAGTTGCCGAAAAAATGGAAAAATAGAAAAAAAATAATATTAAAATCGAAATGCTTAGAACGAAAAAATTAAGTTTTTTGGGTTCTCTACGTGATGTAGATTCACCAGTTTCCCGATTGTACTACGAGTTTCCGGACACGTTGTATTAGCGAAACTCAATCGAAAATCTGGAGACAGAAAACTCAGAAAAAGATATTGGCTCCGCTGGGACTCGAACCCAGGACCCTTTGCTTACATGGCAAGTGCTCTACCGATTGAGCTATGGAACCCATATCAAATTCGGTCACTTTTAACTGTATCGTACTTCGACTAAGAAATACCAACATTATCTTAATTTTCTTAACGCACATATTATTGGCTGCTATCTTTATATATGATTGCAAGATTCAACTCGAACTAAAAGCTATCTAGATAGTGTCTGGATAAATTTTTATCCATTTTATTTTTAATACGCGACATCTATTGACTTTTCTGCAAGTCACATTTTATTTTTAATACGCGACATCTATTGACTTTTCTGCAAGTCACATTTTATTTTTAATACGCGACATCTATTGACTTTTCTGCAAGTCACATTTTATTTTTAATACGCGACATCTATTGACTTTTCTGCAAGTCACATTTTATTTTTAATACGCGACATCTATTGACTTTTCTGCAAGTCACATTTTATTTTTAATACGCGACATCTATTGACTTTTCTGCAAGTCACATTTTATTTTTAATACGCGACATCTATTGACTTTTCTGCAAGTCACATTTTATTTTTAATACGCGACATCTATTGACTTTTCTGCAAGTCACATTTTATTTTTAATACGCGACATCTATTGACTTTTCTGCAAGTCACATTTTATTTTTAATACGCGACATCTATTGACTTTTCTGCAAGTCACATTTTATTTTTAATACGCGACATCTATTGACTTTTCTGCAAGTCACATTTTATTTTTAATACGCGACATCTATTGACTTTTCTGCAAGTCACATTTTATTTTTAATACGCGACATCTATTGACTTTTCTGCAAGTCACATTTTATTTTTAATACGCGACATCTATTGACTTTTCTGCAAGTCACATTTTATTTTTAATACGCGACATCTATTGACTTTTCTGCAAGTCACATTTTATTTTTAATACGCGACATCTATTGACTTTTCTGCAAGTCACATTTTATTTTTAATACGCGACATCTATTGACTTTTCTGCAAGTCACATTTTATTTTTAATACGCGACATCTATTGACTTTTCTGCAAGTCACATTTTATTTTTAATACGCGACATCTATTGACTTTTCTGCAAGTCACATTTTATTTTTAATACGCGACATCTATTGACTTTTCTGCAAGTCACATTTTATTTTTAATACGCGACATCTATTGACTTTTCTGCAAGTCACATTTTATTTTTAATACGCGACATCTATTGACTTTTCTGCAAGTCACATCTATTAAAAATAAAATGGATAAAAATTTAACCAGACATTTATTTACATTTATCCAGGCGTATGTGTGGTAAAACCATGTACGATCGTGTGAGAAATTGTGAGTGGAGATCCGCGAAGAATGCAAGGCTGATGTAAGCGTAATGAGTAAGATTAAGAAAGGGACGCTCAGATGGTTTGGGCATGTTTATTTTTATTTATTTATTTTATTTACGGACAAATAGTCCAATTAACAATATAACAATAACACGAAAAGAATAGAAAAAAAGAGAGATCACAATGAAAGGAGATCACATATAGATGAAGAGCATTGACAAAATACATATAATATAAAAGTACATAGAGAAGATAACTACAAGTAGCTTGAAGATGGATTTGAAAAGACTTTAAAAAACCACATTGCGTAACGACTGCCGAAAGTCATTTAGGCTTACACCAAAAAATTCAATGCTTTGATTTGCGTTGACAAGTCTCGACATTCTGGATAAAGGAGAATAATATCCATAATTAGTAGAATGTTGATTGAGGAACAGCAATTCATTATTTCGGAGTCTACGGGAAGGAATGTTGAACTGGATGAGTTGTAACAAAGCAGGTGTGTCAGTAATACTGTTGATAATTTTGAAAATGCATATTAGATCAGTCCTTTCTACGTGTAGAGCGGATGAACGAGGAAAGGAGTGTAAGGAGAATATATGACGTGAATGGAATGGAAGAAGTCGGGGACGCCCGAGGAAGACATGGCGCGACCAAGTGAATCAGATACTTGAGTCGGGCCATGTGAAGAGTCGGAATAAAAGAAGAGCATGTATGAGATGTTGTATGAATGTGAACGAGGCAAGGAATGTGTGCCAAGATCGAGTTGCTTGGTGGTCTGTCCTCTCTGCCTACCCCTGCGGGGAAATGGCGTGATGGTTAGTTAGTTTTTTTTTAGAGATTTTACTCATAAAGTTTAAAAAAATAAAAATATTTTTTATTGCAATATAGACCCACTAATCTCAAAATTAGAATTGCTATAGGTATATTATTATTATATGTTTGCAATTTTGTGTTAACATAATGAAGAATGACAATATTGTAATCCTACTAATATTATAAAGGCAAAAGTTTGTATGGATGTATGTTTGTTACTCTTTCACGCAAAAACTACTGAATGGATTTTAATGAAACTTTACAATAATACAGCTCATACATCAGAATAGGCTATAGGCTAAAGCTTGGAGCTCTGGCATTATGAAATTTATATAAAAAATTGCAATAGGTGGCAGGCGAGCTGTTTTAAAAATTAATGTAACGGGTATGGAGGGGGTTGAGGGGGGGGTTAAGGGGGAGGGGGGATGGTGTAGAGTGAGGGGAAAGGTGAAGGGGAGAGGAGGGAGGGGAAAGGTGGTGGGGAGGGGGGATGGGGAGAGGGTGGAGGGAGTGGGGTGGGGGGATGGAGAAAGGAGGGAGGGGGGATGTGGAAGAGGGGGAGGGGGTGGAGAGGGGGAGTGGGGTGGGGGAGGGGAGGAGGGGGGGGGGGAGTTGAGTGGGGATAGGGAAGGTGGAGGAGGCGCTGTGGGAACCCCCCTAATACTACGCGAGCGAAGCCGGGGGCAAAAGCTAGTAAAATATAAAGAACAATTTAGAAATTGCTCACATTTATTTAATACTAGCTTAAGTACCTAGTGTTGCCCGGGCTTTCCATGGGAATATATTTAACTCACTCAGATCTAAAAGTAGTGTAACTAAACTCACCATTAATTATTCTTCCTTTCTACCTTCTGTTAAATTCAAATTTATATTAAATTAAATGAAAGCCACTTTGTAAAACACAATTTTATCAAATTTATGTCTATAAGTAGGTACCTTAACAACAGTGTTTTTTCATTTTAATGTGTATACAGTGTTCTGTATTTTCAGTGTCATTGCACTTTGAAATAATATTTGACATTTTTTATATTTTCTACTCTTATTTGACAGACTATATATTCGGTGTAAGGGTGCAACTACTGAAAGGTTAAATGCACAAATACGTTTTCCCATCGCAACTCTCCGACCAACAGACGAATCGAGGGTTACTAAACAAATATCCCCAAAGATGACATAGGCCCTGAGAGAATTTATTTACCTCAGTGCCTCCACAGAGTGGGGTTAATGTAAAAAAGAAGAAAAAAGCCCCAACCTGCTTCACCTTAGATTCGTAAGTGGCCGATCGGCTCCGCATGCTGTGATACACCTTATCTTCGGGGGGAATGGTGATGACATTGAAGCCTCCCTTCTCGGGTATGGAGGAAGTGTGCACCTCTCCGTGCGGCTTGGCCGAGGCCCCGCTCTTGAGGTCCACGAGGCCGAGACACGTGAGACCAAACTTAGAACAGGCCTCGCGAGCGTCCAGGGACGGGAAGTCCCAGTCTACCTCGCCATCATCCTCGCAGATATACAGCCCGTAAGAGGACACTGAGCTCAGCGCAAATTCAGGATGAGCTATGCTGAAATTATAACCATGATCATCAGAGGCCCGTCCATATAGGCAAATGGTTCCATGTCAACTCAACAAAGTGGTATTTCAACACCCTTTGAAAAATCATTAAAAGTGGTGCCACACGCGCAGATAAAAGATCATCGCATGCCAAATAATGCTCTCCATAGAATCTCATCAGACCTGTCACACCTAAGCAGTTTATGCGCAGATCAATAACCGTACTGAGGCGATATACGAAAAGTTATGCAACCCCCTCTCCGCCGAAAACAGGAGAGGGGTCATTTTAATTACGAAGGTGCCAAAATGGGCAGATGACAGCTGTCGAGTTCAGTACAAAGAAATGGCATTTCTTGGCAGCTCTGTAATTCAACCGACCCCCTCTCCTACCATAGGAAGAAATATTTGATAGCGTCATGTGACGGTACAACACATAAGCGCTCGCAGTTCAACAGATATCTGTTTGCGCTTTTATCTGCGTGGGTGTCACATATATAAAACTGATGAAAAATAGCCCATAACTTAACCTGACGTAACCTATTTAACCAAGACTTTTTTTCTTCACCTTTTCAAAGGAGTGATAAAGTTGTATATTGAGTTGTCCGATCACCAGGCAAATAAGCACTGCCTCTCCTAACATTATTCACATAAAAATATTAAAACATAAAGTTATTTCACTTAAAAAATATGCATAAAGTACCAACCATGAAATTCAGCGCCATACCGACAGCACCACTACACTGTGTCAAAAGCAGGAACTAAGCATGCAAAATGTCACAGATGCCATATTCAAATGTTGACTTTATTCTATACAAGTGATAGTGTATAAAAGGCGTGTATACTTGCAACATCAGTGTGTATACTTCATACGTTACATATTTTCCAATTCGCAATTAAATTTGTTTACGTTTGACTTTTGGTTGTAAGCGTTGACACTGAAATAATGTTTGTAAGTGTTGCCCCTAACATTAATGTTTAGAAATACTTGTGAATGTTTAAAAGTACAATTTTGCGGTGATAGCTGTTATACTGTTGGGAAAGTTTTTTCAGATTACTGGCAATTCGGGAATTTCTTATGTCAGCTGTCATCTGCCAAAATGACTTGTTTGTTTACCAACATACCTTTAACCCGGCGATACTCGCTACCGGGTAAAAAATACCACAGAGTATAAAAAATTGGGTGTATTTTTTTTTCTACGCGTTCTGGCAACCCAAGATTCTAAGTACCTTTAAACCAATAGTTCACACGGCCTCACCCCGCGGGGCGGTCAATTCGCACACTGCGCTTGTTAATGACAGACGTGTAAAGTGAGTATGGGTAAAAAATACCCGGTAGCGACGATCCTTGTTCCATTATTATTCTATATGTTTATGACTATGTTTTTTGTTTTAGAGCTGTTATAAAATGAGTATTTCTCAAAGTGATAGTACAATAGAAGAGCTGCTTCAAGAAGAAGACAGCGGAGAAGAAAATGTGTCAGAAATAGAAGATTTTGAGGAGAATAGAGAACACGAAAGTGAAACTGAACAGGAAGCTGATAGTTGAGGCGCGCCCTCAAATTCAGAAAATGTTTTTGACCGTCTACCTTCAGATTCAGAAGTTGGTTTGCGAATTGTGCTTCAAAAAGATATGCCGCGAGCATACAGCCCCAATACGTGACAATTGCTATGATAGAGTTTGTTTAGTGTTGATTATCTCAATATTCACTCAGTATAAAGTTATCATTATTTTTTAGTATTTTAGGAGTGTAACTAGTTTATTTTCGATACCGATCTCAATTTTGCCAAATTTGTAAGAAAAAATATATATTATTGTTGATTTTCGTAAGATTACTAAGAAAAAAAATATTTTTTGATTATTTTTTAGGATAAACTTTCTATACAAATAAATAAACATAAAAACTTGCATTTGTAGTTTTATTTATGAAGAATAGTACCAATAACACAAATACATTGTCAAACATTGAAACTAAAGCGTCTTTTTGGAAATAACGGCAATTAAACTCTGTGGTATTTATTACCCGGTAGCGAGTGTTCATGTTCGTAAATACCTAGCGAGTACCGCCGGGTTAAGTAAATACGTAAAGCAACGTATTATTTTTTTTAAACAACATACTGCCAACGTACAATATATTTAATTCTTTTCAAATTAATTATTCTTTAATTCAGTATTCGTCGGTTCGATTAATTCTCGGCTTTACAGGGTGTCCGGTACTTCATACTATAAAGTACATTATTTTTTAAATTAAAATAATTTCGATTATTTTTCAAATATTTTTTTAGTAAATTTCTTTACAGGGTGTCCGGTAAATTCTATTATAATATTAATTAATATTATTATTTTTTTTAAATTTTTTTTTTTTTTTACCGCACAAGAATCTCAACTGCTCCCGTCTGGAGCCAGTGAGACTATGGCATCCCCAATTGGGGTATGTTGTGAGGCTGAAGGTAGTGGGGAGGGGAAGGAGGTGGGGAAGAGGAAGGTTGGGAAGTACCTGGCTATTCAGATCTGGTCACTAAACACGGCTAAAGCCATTTTCAAGCAACGTTTCAATTCTGAATGGTGGTCTTACACCAGGGCGATACTGATAGTATCTTCCACTCTGGAACATGCCGCAAATATACTGTATATTATTTTAAATGAATTAATTGTGAAATAACACAAATTAATCAAATAAAATTTATTTGCGCTTGCCGGGTTCGAACCCGTGACCTCCGGAATGTGAGTCAAGAGTCTTAGCCACTGGACTACGGAGGTCGTTAATTAATTTTTTTTGAATATGTATTTTTTCTCAAATTTTAAATTAACAAAAAAAAAAACAAAATGGCGATACCTAACATTAAAAATGCAACTAAGGAAGAATTGACACAATTGTTGTCTGAAGTTAAAATTGTCCCAGAATCAACATTATCTGCAATGAGGGAGCATATATGTTACATTAGTCATACCTGTATTTGTAGCATGTGAAGCCAATCAAATCCAATATTTTAGCACTGGCGACCACACTCACATGAATGGGATAATTTCTCTGTGCTTCTGGAACCATGGTCATGAAAATTTTATATGTTTTAGTGGGCAGACCAAACTGAGCAGTGCCATCGAACTTGGCATATTCTAGGAACTTGCTCTGAGGCAAAAAGGGGCATTTCACTAGCTGGTCTGTCAGCATACTCTTGCTTTTGCCCCGTCCCTCTCGCTTAGCTGGTGTTATTTCCTTCCTCGTAAAGAGAGCCTCGCGCTCTACGTCTGAGAGCACATTAGGAGGGTTTTCCCATTTGACCATTTTTATTTTGGCAGCTTTGCGTTGCGCTAAATCCATTTTTTCTAGTTTTTGCGCAGTGTTGGAACGCTGTCTGTTGAAAGAGCTAGAAATAAAAGTAATATTAATTTGATGGTTGTTTATTATTAATTTTTAAGTGACATCATCATTGACGTAGTATATATAGACGTGCCCTGTGAAATTAATAATGACCCCGAAACAAATAAAATTGGCTCAAGGACCATTTATGAAAAAGTGCATGCATTGTTTTGCAACGTTTAGATCGCATAGTTCTTAGTGTTGTACGTTTTATCGGTCTATAAGGTCTACACTGAAACTAATTTAACTGCATATTTACCGAAACTAGAAATTAGTAGTATAATCATTTTTATTCGAATCAACATTTTCTTAGAGAATTCAACTTATATTATTATATATTTTATATAAAACTAAATAAAATCACAAAAATATGTACATTTTCTAAAGTTTTAATCATAACAAATTTATTTTTTATTAGTATCTATAGCAAAATTTGTACATAATGTATTTATAAATTATATTATATTAAGCAGTGGCGGTTCTTCACAAGAGAACGGTGGGGACCACAGATAATAGAAACAAAGGAAGATATGCTATGTTGGCCGCCGGACCGTGGCCGGACTACGCCGTTATTAGCGGGGTATGAATACGGAAAGATTTTGTTCGTTTAGTTGACTTTGTGTGGTAACCGAGCACAGTTCGAGCCCGTTTTGTTGAAAATGCCATCTTGTTCAGTACAACTATGTAAAAATACGACAAGCAATGTGAACTTCAAGATAAATGGAGTTTCATTTCACCGGTAAGTACAAAATTAGAGTACATTATCCATTTTTAATTATTATTCGAAGTTTATTTTGACGTAAGGCTCGGAAAAGCAAACATCGCCGCCATTACGATGCTAGTGATGGGGACGCGAATTCTTTTAAATACCGACTATCGATATTTCACAATATTAGCAGGGCTATAATGTATGTACAAACATATTATTTATTTTGAATGATTTTGTAGATAATTATTGTTGTAGATACTGATTGGTGGTATAAACAAATGCAATGCTTTTCTTGTAAAATCTTTATTTATAAAATTAATAATTATTTGTGTATGTGTCGCATGCGTTCGTGTATCATTTATCCGATTTTCAATGAAACTTTGGTGATTTTTTGAGCCCGAGCCCGCGGAGGTTTCTTATATACGAGTATTGTACCAGACGTATCAAGCCTGTACAAGACTGTAAAAAAAGGGTACCGGTTTCAGTACACGACCAGGATGAAATGGTTGAAATAATAAAATACTGACCTCCCTTGCACCCAGTGCCTGATGAGTTGAGGACACTGGATGTGCCTACTCCTCTGCCCAGTCCTGGTGCGTGGCGGTTGCCTGAAGTAGGGCCGGCTTTCTGGAGAAGACTGATGGCACCAGGAGCAGTCTAGGCAGAGGTCGGCGGGAGGCAGCGGATGATAATAACTTTTCCCAGAAGGAAATAATAACACGAGTTTGACGTTGATGGAAGAACTGATTTATTAAGAGAAATGGCCGGGTTTATATACCCGATTTCCGTGACAAAACCTGTCACGTGGTATATTTTTGTGGTGGGAGGTTTTACCTAGCCCTTTACCTATATAAGGTGCGCCTTTCTGTGGGCCACCCATTTTGGCAAACACTTGCTTGAAAGTGGTTGATTAAAATTGATTTCTTAAATTAATTATACAGGTCAGGTTAATGTGTTTACAATGTTTTCCTTAAAACTAGAGTGGTTCTACGGATGTTCTACATTCGTAGATTTTTTGTTTGATAAGTTTGGGTTGATTTTAAGGAAGTTTGACTTTTTGTCGGTAGGTATTTGTTATTTAACAAAGTGTTTGAGTAGTTACAAAGAAGTTAATATTTTTCCCAGGTCCCCCGTAAGCTTGGCTATCGAAACCTTTTGGTTCCGTCGCTTTACGAGGTCCTGGGATTTTTAAAATGGAGAAAAAGTGAAATGATGCTAAAGTCTCGAAAATCTGCTCAAGTGCTGATAGCGCTGGCAGTTTAAGAGTTACAATGTTTATTTATGGCTCTATGGATGCCCCGTAGGACTCTGCACTGAAACGTCTTAGTTTCAGCGTCCTACGGGGTGTTTAAACGAAGTTATATTAAAATATGGTGTATTTTTGACTAATATGACGGCCCTTAATAGGGACACCCAAATTGGTGTTTTGGCTTTGTAGCCGGAAAAATAGCCCTGAAGGCGATGAAATAATAAGTTTAGGATGTCTCCTGGTGGCAACTTGGTAACCAAGTTTTTACTTGTGTCACCAGGGCATCTGTGTATTAAGAAAAGGACATTTAAAATTGAAAAAATGTGTTTTGAAAAAGATCGTTGCTGGCGGCACGGTATTATTGAACTTCGTGGCCAGGACGAAAAAAGGCCCTACAAAGGGCCATAATTAAAATAGAGAGCAGCCCGCTTGGCGGAGCTGCCGCCTCCTGCAGAGCCATAACAGCAGAGCGGCAAGGGAGGGAAGGCAAATGGCCCTTTTTAGGGCCTTAGCCTAAGGCTGGAAATTAAGGCCCTCAAAGGGGTCTTAATTAAAAATAAAAAGGAGGCTAGTCAGCCTGGTTGCCTTTGGAGGCGTAAATAAGTATAAATTGTTAAAATTATTAAAATTATAGGATTCTAGAATGTCTCCCGGTGCAAACTTGGCACACAAGCTTTATTTGGTTGCACCGGGGCATTGTACATAGCAAAAACATATAAGATTAAAAATTAAGAAATGAGGGAGAGCAACACGTCGGTTACACTCCCCCCGTGTAGCTACGCTGCACTAGTCTTCACGACGTGTTGAAGGTCGGTCAGTAGGGGTCGCATCAGTAGGCGGGGCCGGCAGGATCACAGCAAGCTTCACGGCAGGTCGAACGTAGACTCCGGTGCTCGTCTGGATGCGGGCGGTCCTCACCTCGCCGTCTGCAGCAGGGGTAGCGTCCAGGACTCGGCCGCGAGGCCAGCTGTTGCGGGGCATCGCGGGGTCCATGATGACCACCAGGTCGCCCTTCTTAATTGGGTTGACGGGGTGGTGCCACTTCTGTCGGGTGGCCAAGGTGGGGAGGTATTCGCGGAGCCAACGCCTCCAGAACATGTCAGCTAGCTGCTGACTGATGCGCCACTGGCGGCGGAGGCATACCTCCTCCTCCTGCTTGTCGTACAGCGAGAGCTGGGGCCGGTTGCCTGCTGCTCCCAGCAGAAAGTGGTTGGGAGTGAGGGGCTCCTCGTCTCTCGGGTCTACGGAGATGTGCGTGAGAGGACGGTTGTTGACGGTCCACTCAGCTTCAGCCAGTGCTGTCCTCAGGGTCTCTTCTTTGGGGGCCCTCTCCTTCAGTATGGCTTGCAGCGCGTGTTTGACTGACCGCACCAGGCGCTCCCATGCTCCCCCCATGTGAGGAGACATTGGCGGGATGAATTGCCAGTCGATCCCGTGCGATGTCAGATGATCCCTCATCCGGGCGTCATCTTTGAGCGAGTTCAGGGCGTCCCTTAACTCGTTGTCCGCTCCGTGGAAGTTGGTCCCGTTGTCCGAGAAGATTGTCTTTGGTTGACCTCGGCGTGCCGTCATGCGTTGGAGGGCCATGATAGCAGAGTCGGCAGACAGGGAAGTTGCCAGCTCGAGGTGAATGGCGCGCGTGGACAGGCAGGTGAAGAGGGCTCCGTATCGCTTCTCCCTTCGTCTGCCGACAGTGATGTCCATGGGCCCGAAGTAGTCCAACCCGCAGTTTGTGAAAGCGGGGACATGGTGGGCGAGCCGTGATGGTGGCAAGGGTCCCATCAGTGGTGGGGCAGGCTTGCTTCTACGCATTTTGCAGGTGGGGCAGTGGTGAGTGATGCGACGTATGTTTGTCCGCAGTCGCAGCACGAAGTAGCTGCCTCGTACCTCCGCCATTGTCCTCTCAGTACTTGGGTGGTCCGCCTTCTGATGATGGTGGTTGACTAGGAGCCGTGTGTAGGCGTGGTCTCCATCTAAGATTATGGGCGTCCGCACATCTCGGGAGATTCTGCTGGTGGCTCGTATTCTGGAGTCCATTCGCAGCAGTCCATCGGGTCCCAGGAAGGGGTTCAGCGATCTGAGCCGGCTGTTGTTGGGTACGGGGGTTCCTTGGTGAAGAGCACTCAATTCACTGCTGAATGCGTCTTCTTGGGCTGCTTTCACCCACCGGAGTTCCGCTTCACGGGTCTCCTCGGGCCGCAGGTGTCCGTCCAATGGTTTGTGGGGTCCCGCACGGCATCGGCCTATGAAGCGGTGGACCCAGGCGGTGGCTCTGATGAGTCGGTGCCAAGAGGAGAAGCGGCTTATCTCTGGAAGCGCATCTGCCG
Source organism: Limnephilus marmoratus (assembly GCA_917880885.1). Classification (NCBI taxonomy): domain Eukaryota; kingdom Metazoa; phylum Arthropoda; class Insecta; order Trichoptera; family Limnephilidae; genus Limnephilus; species Limnephilus marmoratus. The sequence goes on along the minus strand of OU862930.1, from coordinate 11,702,893 downwards.
TGGTTGAGGTGAGCCCGACATATTGGGCCTTCACTTCAAGGGTGTTGTCATCTGGCTGGGGAAGTCTGGACCTTTCGCGCGGCCATTCTGCCTCGGCCAGGGTGAGGAAGGCTGGGCCGCTGAACCAATGTCCCGCCGGTGATAGATCGGGAACCTCGACGTCGCGGGTGCCGATGTCAGCAGGGTTTAGTTTGGTGGGGACCCATCTCCAGTCGTCAATGCGAGAGAGCTCATCGATCTCGCCAAGCCGGTTGGCCACAAAGGTAGAGTAGGTACGTGGGTCCGTACGAAGCCAGCACAGCACCGTCGTGGAGTCTGTCCAGAACACCGTTCGCGCAATGTTGCTGCGACACTCCTTTTTTAGGGTTGCTGCTAGTCTGGCGGCCATGAGCGCTGATTGGAGCTCAAGGCGGGGTATGGAGAGCGGCTTCAGGGGGGCCACCTTGCATTTACTGGCCAAGAAGGTTGCTGTAGTTTCTCCGTTGACTTCCTCCGTGTGGTAGGCGACCGCGCAGCATGCTTGTTCCGACGCGTCGCAAAACAGATGGAGCGTGACGCTGCTGTGTTTGCTTCGTAGGCAGCGCCTAGGTATGGCGACTCCGCAGCTTTGGAGGAGTCCCAGCCAGTCCAGCCATCTCACGTTGTGCTCGGGTTTGATGGTGTCGTCCCATCCGATGCTCGACCTCCAGACATCTTGGAGCAGCATCTTGGATCTGACTGTGAGGCATGCCACAAACCCCACAGGATCGAAAATTTTCATGACAATACTGAGCAGCTGACGTTTCGTAGGGCTGCTGACCAGTTCTGGCTCGGCGGTGTCCCTGAAGGCGTACAGGAAACAGTCAGTCACCGGGTCCCATAGTAGGCCGAGGATTCGTTCGGTCTCTGCTTCTCCGCTGCTGATGCGTATGGCTGATCGGGCGCGGTCTTCAGGCGGGATGGTGGCCATCACCGCTGGATTATTTGAGGCCCAGTTTGTGAGATGAAAACCTCCTGATGATAGGACTGTCGCCACGTCTTTTGCGAGGCTAGTGGCTTCACTGATGGAGTCCACCGCGTCCAAGTAGTCATCCATGTAAAATTTATGTTGGATGGCGTCTGCAGCAGCTGGGAAGCGCTCGGTATTTTCTAGGGCCACCCGGTTTCGCACGTACTGGGCACTGCTTGGAGAACAGGTAGCGCCGAACATCATAGACGTCATCATATAGGTGCGAGGCTCTTGTTGAGGCGTCGGTCGCCACAGGAACAGTTGTGACAGCTGGTCCTCAGTCTTTATTTTGACTTGCAGGAACATCTCCTTTATGTCGGCGGCGAGAGCTATTTTTCCCTCTCGAAACCGGAGGATGTTCCCAAGTAGGGACGTCAGCAGGTCGGGTCCCGTCAGCAGTTGATCGTTGAGGGAGGTTCCTCGGCAGCGGCTGGCAGCGTCAAACACGACGCGGATCTTCCCCGGCTTGTTGGGGTTCACCACGGCGAAGTGCGGCAAGTACCACTTGCGGGCGGAGTCTTTCGCCGCCTCTCGTGCTGTGAGTTCTCGCGCGTGGCCTTGTGATATTAGTCGGTTGATCTTGTCTCGATACGCCACTGCGAGGTCGTCCTCCTTCAGTAGTTTTCGTTCGAGGGACCACAGCCTCTTCAGCGCACATTGTCTGTTGTCGGGCAGCGTGATTTTGTCAGCCTTCCATAATAGGCCGGTCTCCCATCTGCCGGTAGTCATCTGCCGGGTGGTGTCCTCCATCAGCTGGTTGGCACGTACAACATGTGCGGTTTCACGGGAGGCTGAAGTGATTCCCAGTGAATCTATGGCGAAGTTCGCACGAATAAGGTCGCTCAGCAGGTCATCCTTGTGGCTCTCAGCGTGCAGGGCCAGAGTGGTGATGGGGCCTTCATTGGTAGAAGGAGTCCCTCCTCCATGAGTTATCCACCCCAGGGCAGTCCGTGACAATATTCGCGTAGAGTCGCGGGCTTCGTGCACCTCCCTCGATACAATGAGGTGTGCGTTGTCCTGCCCAATGAGAATGGTGGGGGTGATATACCCGCCAGGGATCCTCTGCTCAGGAAGGCTGAGGCCTTTCACCGTGCTCGCCTTGATGTGGTAGTCGGTGCTTATACCGGCGCCGCGCAGTGTGACCTGCACGCGGCGCGACAGGTGATCTGATGAGCACATGCCCTTGGCCCCGTGGAGTCGTAGTCCTTGTATGGGTCCATAAGCGCCAATCTGTTCTGCTGCTGAGGTGTCGATCAGTGTTATCGTTGATCCCTCGTCCAGCAGCGCGTAGGCGGTGATCTGCTCAGCGGGGCCTGTCAGCACCACTGGCACCACCTTGAGCACGGCGCCGTCGGCCTGGCGTCACATGTGGTGGACGTTGGCTGTTGCGGGGCTTCTCACGTACGTGGGGTCGTGAAGCAGCTTGTGATGGGGAGAACGGCAGTCTCCGATGCCGCACCAGTCGCGAGTTTTGCATGCTTTTGTTGCATGTCTCTCCAAGCACACGCGGCAGAGTCGGGAGCTTTTCACCGTTTCCCAGCGCAGCTTCACGTCCTTTCCGACGAACTCACGGCAGTCTCGTAGCAGATGGCCTCTTTCGCCACACTGTAGGCACCCGTCGCGATTTGTACTTTCGCTAGGGTTCGCGTTACGATTGTTCGAGTCATATTGTGGTGACTTTCGCGCACTTTCATTTTTTACTTTTTGTGAACGGTCATATTGTGGTGACTTTCGCGACAAACTTTCGGTAGGTACTTTTCGACTGTCATATTGTGGTGACTTTCGCGACAAACTTTCACTTCTGCGTCCGAATTGTTCAGTCGTGGCGAACGACTGTTCACGACGTGGTCTAGACCTCGCGGGGTCGACCATACCCGATTTGGTGATGGCGTTCGCGATGGCCTTCAGGAAGGCGGCGTACTGGCAGATCGTAGCTGGTGCGTTGTAGTGCCGCACCTCCATCAGCCACGCCAGCCGCATCGTGCACGGCATCTTCCCCGCGATGTCGCTGAGGAGCGCCGGGTTGGTCAGGTACCCATCGTTGTTGAGGGAGCGAAGTGATGCCACCAGGTTCTGCACCGTGCCCGAAAAGTCTGCTATGTCCTCCAGTGAGGCCTCTGCTGTCATCTGTGGGAGCCGCTTGGCCTTGTCCAACATCAGGGCGGCCAGCGAAGTCGTCCCTCCGTAGCGCTGCTCCAGCACGTCAAGGATCTCAGGTACCTGAGTGGGGTCCATCAGAAGGGGTCCCACGGCGTCTCGGGCCTTCCCTTTGAGGGCCCGCTGCAGTCGGATGAGGTTTTCACTGCTAGTCATCCGGCAGGTCGCAGTTGATTGGTTGTACTGTGCCCTCCAGGTGGGCCACTCCAGGGGGTCCCCAGAGAAGGGAGGCAGGTCCTTGGCCATCGACTGCCTGGCGATGAGAGCAGCCATCCGGGGGTCATCCTCAATTGTGGGATGAGGGCTGTCCTGAGCCCTTGAAGCTCTGATGGCCTCTGTGAGCGCGTTGGTGAACTGGGCCATCGGGTTGTCCGTTTGCTGGACCCAAGCTCTGGTTTGGCGGGCCGTCTCCTCCGCACTTGGTTGTGGTGGGAATAGCGGCAGGCCGGAGCTCGGACTGGCAGCGGATGGAATCTGGTCATCAGGCTGCGCCGGCTCATGATGCGCCCACTGGGCATATGCAGATGGTCCCTCAATGTGGTAGTAAGGGGGCGGCGGCGGAGGGCCTTCAGGCCCTGGCTGCGCCGGTGAGGCGTACCTCTGGTCCACCAGAGGCACAGGTTGGACAGGCATCTCGCGTACGGCGCTGCTCGGCCTCTGGTCCACCAGAGGTGCAGGCGGCACGGGGCCGGAAGGTCCAGGCTGCACCCATCCTTGACCCTCATGATGATGATGAGGGGGCGGCGGCGGAGGGCCTCCAGGCCCTGGCTGCGCCGGTGAGGAGTACCTCTGGTCCACCAGAGGCACAGGTCCGACAGGCATCTCGCGTACGGCGCTGCTCGGCCTCTGGTCCACCAGAGGTGCAGGCGGCACGGGGCCTGAAGGCCTAGGCTGCATCCATCCTTGACCCTCATTGTGATGAGGGGGCGGCGGCGGAGGGCCTCCAGGCCCTGGCTGCGCCGGTGAGGCGTACCTCTGGTCCACCAGAGGCACAGGTCCGACAGGCCTCTCGCGTACGGCGCTGCTCGGCCTCTGGTCCACCAGAGGTGCAGGCGGCACGGGGCCGGAAGGTCCAGGCGGCATCCATGATGGACATCCTTGGCTGCTTGGCTGCGGGGCTCGGCTATCTCGTGCCGGCTCAGGAGCGTTGTGTTGTGCCAGCCCTGAAGTACTGCGTTGTGGCAGCCCTGAAGTACTGGGTTGTGTCAGCCCTGGTGCAGCATGCTGAGGCGCGTTCAAGGCTGCCATCAGCTGTTGTATCTGCTTCCCTTGGTGGCGCAGCTGTCGTCGCAGCCGGCGCACCGTATCCTCAGTGGCTGTGGAGGGTGGAGGCCCCTCATCGCTGTCCTCTGCGGAGCTCGTCACCGGGGTAGTGCTGGATGAGGGCCGGGGCGTGGCGTCAGGGGAGACGTCAGGCACGCCCAGGGGCTCGTCTCCGGCGTCCGGAGCAGCAGCCGGGGGCTCAGCAGGGGGTGATGAAGGTCCATCGTCTTGCGCCGTCTTCTTCGATCGTAGGGCGGGCGGAGACATCCTGGAGTCGTGCAGCGGATCCGGCTCGAAGGACCACTTGTACCAGACGTATCAAGCCTGTACAAGACTGTAAAAAAAGGGTACCGGTTTCAGTACACGACCAGGATGAAATGGTTGAAATAATAAAATACTGACCTCCCTTGCACCCAGTGCCTGATGAGTTGAGGACACTGGATGTGCCTACTCCTCTGCCCAGTCCTGGTGCGTGGCGGTTGCCTGAAGTAGGGCCGGCTTTCTGGAGAAGACTGATGGCACCAGGAGCAGTCTAGGCAGAGGTCGGCGGGAGGCAGCGGATGATAATAACTTTTCCCAGAAGGAAATAATAACACGAGTTTGACGTTGATGGAAGAACTGATTTATTAAGAGAAATGGCCGGGTTTATATACCCGATTTCCGTGACAAAACCTGTCACGTGGTATATTTTTGTGGTGGGAGGTTTTACCTAGCCCTTTACCTATATAAGGTGCGCCTTTCTGTGGGCCACCCATTTTGGCAAACACTTGCTTGAAAGTGGTTGATTAAAATTGATTTCTTAAATTAATTATACAGGTCAGGTTAATGTGTTTACAATGTTTTCCTTAAAACTAGAGTGGTTCTACGGATGTTCTACATTCGTAGATTTTTTGTTTGATAAGTTTGGGTTGATTTTAAGGAAGTTTGACTTTTTGTCGGTAGGTATTTGTTATTTAACAAAGTGTTTGAGTAGTTACAAAGAAGTTAATATTTTTCCCAGGTCCCCCGTAAGCTTGGCTATCGAAACCTTTTGGTTCCGTCGCTTTACGAGGTCCTGGGATTTTTAAAATGGAGAAAAAGTGAAATGATGCTAAAGTCTCGAAAATCTGCTCAAGTGCTGATAGCGCTGGCAGTTTAAGAGTTACAATGTTTATTTATGGCTCTATGGATGCCCCGTAGGACTCTGCACTGAAACGTCTTAGTTTCAGCGTCCTACGGGGTGTTTAAACGAAGTTATATTAAAATATGGTGTATTTTTGACTAATATGACGGCCCTTAATAGGGACACCCAAATTGGTGTTTTGGCTTTGTAGCCGGAAAAATAGCCCTGAAGGCGATGAAATAATAAGTTTAGGATGTCTCCTGGTGGCAACTTGGTAACCAAGTTTTTACTTGTGTCACCAGGGCATCTGTGTATTAAGAAAAGGACATTTAAAATTGAAAAAATGTGTTTTGAAAAAGATCGTTGCTGGCGGCACGGTATTATTGAACTTCGTGGCCAGGACGAAAAAAGGCCCTACAAAGGGCCATAATTAAAATAGAGAGCAGCCCGCTTGGCGGAGCTGCCGCCTCCTGCAGAGCCATAACAGCAGAGCGGCAAGGGAGGGAAGGCAAATGGCCCTTTTTAGGGCCTTAGCCTAAGGCTGGAAATTAAGGCCCTCAAAGGGGTCTTAATTAAAAATAAAAAGGAGGCTAGTCAGCCTGGTTGCCTTTGGAGGCGTAAATAAGTATAAATTGTTAAAATTATTAAAATTATAGGATTCTAGAATGTCTCCCGGTGCAAACTTGGCACACAAGCTTTATTTGGTTGCACCGGGGCATTGTACATAGCAAAAACATATAAGATTAAAAATTAAGAAATGAGGGAGAGCAACACGTCGGTTACAAGTATAATGGTGGGCTCTAGCCTTATGAAATTATTTCCTACACCATTCATCCGATTGGGATGTGTCCTTATGAAATTATTTCCTACACCATTCATCTGATTGGTGTTTTGTTGTGGGCACGTCCTGGTAAGATCTGGCGTTATGAAATTTGTATATTTTTTGGCGCGTGATCAGTTTGAAAATGTGTGTATTTTACATAGTTAAGCGGGAGGAAGCGAAGGGGAAGGGAATACGGGAAGAGGGATCCGATAAGGGGAGGGTTATGTGGGTGGAGGAGGGAAACGAAGGAGGGGGTTGGCGGGGTGAGAGAATGATGAGGGAGGGAGTTTCGCGGGACGGGGAGAAGCATAACAAAAAAGCGTGATAATTTCTTTATCTTAGGTAAAGTATAATTTATATCCGTTTTTAGATGTTGTAACTTATGGTATTTTAATTATTTCAGATTTCCGGAGAACGGAAAAATTAAAGAAAAATGGATTGACGCGACGGGGAGAAAGGGAAACTGGTTTCTGACTCGCCATAGTGTCATTTGCTCGTCTCACTTTGGCCAAAATGATTTTAAACCAGCAACAAAAATTCGGAACCTTTTTGCGTGGGCTGTTCCTACACTCAAACTGCCACTTATATATGATTCGGTGTGTTTTCTATTTAGTTTTTACAAAGCATATTTTAGAAAAAAATATTTTATCCTCGTGCTTGCACAAGTTTCTGCCATTTTAACCAGTAATTTTGGTTCGTTAAAGTTCTCAAGTGAACCAACAACATCTACTTCGCACACTTTAGCTGCAGCGCAAACACCAACTTCGCCTATTTCAGCTGCAGGACAAGCATCAACAATTGAAGATTCATTCAAACTGCCACTTATATATGATTCGGTGTGTTTTTTATATTTAATATTGCAGAATCTTCTACGCGCTACAGCCGCCGAATCACCATTTTTGTAAAACTCACGCACGCACAACGCGCGGTCGCTCCCGGGAAATGCTTCATAGCGCCTAAATTCCCAAGAGCCAGACTACTGATTGACATACCCCCCGCACCCCTCGGTAAAGTTGCGTTCACACAGAAAGCAAAACAAATATCAACTTTCTTTTGGGACACCCTGTTTTTGCATATATTTTTGTTTATTTGTTGACATTGTTGTGCACGTATTTAAAGAAGAGTATACCCGGGTAGGTTGTTTTATTTTAATTTAATTTATTATTTGGTGAAAACTAGCACTCTTGACATATAAAAGAGGAGGAAAATAACTGTCTGCATCTTATTTTAAAAAAAAAATGCCTGTAAAACACGGGTAATAAATAGATCATGAAACAAAATATGAAATCGCAAAATAAAGGCCCTAACACGGGTAGAGCACCCAGCGTTTCCCAAAATACTTGTCATTATTATTGTAAAATTATTACTTGTGAAACAGAATTGTAAATACTTTCAGTATAACCCTGGTTAATGACCACCATTCAGAATAGAAACGTTGCTTTAAATTTTTTAGCCGTGTTTGGCGACCAGCTCTGAATAACCGGGTACTTCCCCAGCTTCCTTTTCCTTGGTTTCTTTTCCTCCCCACCACCTGAAACCTAACAACATACCCCTATTGCGGATGCCCTAGTCTCACTGGCTCCAGATGGTTGGGAGCAGATGGGATTGTAATGTGAAGTACTCAAATTCAAAATAAATTACATTAGTAAAAAATGAGAATTACTTATTTATGGATTTTTACAACAACAAAAACACATTGTGAGTGTTATTGTGATTACCATTATTGAACTAAACCAAAAACTGTTAAAATTCATTTATATAATTATAGATTAGAAACAATTGGTATGGATTTATTACGATCACACTTATTCCGATTTATCGGTTTTGTGAATAGAACACTCTTATTCCAATTTATCGGTTCTGAGAATATGAATTTTTCATCAAAATTTTAACTGGAATAATTTTATAATTAAAATGTCGATTTCTATCGATTTGTATTCGTGCAAGCTTTACTTGTTGTCATTTGTATGTATTGCTAATCGCGAATGCATTCGAAACGTGTACGGATAGATATCTTTTCTAAGTATTAGTGCCAACGAAAACGATAAGTTTTAAGTGTGAGTTGGAAAAGGGGCGGATACTTTAGCGTAAGCGAAGGTATGCAATAGTATTGGTTAATAATATCGGCGGCACGAGGATAAACAGTTCTAAATGGTTCAAATTACCTATAGCATATCTCCCCTTGGTTTCTGTTATCTGTGGTGGGGACAGACCCCACTTCATATTTCAGAAACCTATTGCGAATTTTTTCGATGCTTTATGTTCATAAAAATGATTCATAAAGTAAAAGTAATTATAAAATTTTACAGAAATATAATCTATAATTTCAATTCAGATCATTTTTAAGTTCGAAATTCATAAAGTTTCTTCGGACGAACGTGCGACAGCTCCGCTCACTTCCTTGTTGCGTACTAAACTACTATTCGCGATAATCGCGATTCGAGCTGGAAACTAGCAGTAGCCATGAGCCATGCGCACTGCGCAAAGCGTTCTGCGCACTTGGGGGACATCACGGGATTTTTTCCTTGAAATTAATATTTTTTATTCGTACTGAACACGTTTCTTAGGGATCTCGCGAATTCGCGCATGCGCATTTGAGTCATAGTATCATTATCGTGGGGATAAACTCTAGGATCCCCTCGTGGATAATTGGACGTTTGTTTTCGTTCAGATTGAAAGATGTGAGCTTTGCACGGACCGGGATTCGCGTTAGTATTGTTATTATCGTAAGTATTTTATTGTCGTAAGTATGTTGTTATTAAAATAATAATATAGGTCGGATTATTTTTATAGCGCCGTTCTGGTAGAAAATTTACCTCAAAGGCGCTCTAAACCAAAGTTGGTTTGATTATATTTGTTATTTTTTATTAAGATTCATATTCACATGTGTGCCTATTTGGTATTTCTGGTATTGTGCGTAACTTATCCAATAATATTTTTGTGAGAAAAATAAATATTTATTCCAAAAAAATTATGAATTATTTACCTTAGACTTTAGACATTAGAATTAAAAACATAAAAATATACCTACTCGTATACTTACATGAATATAAAATAGTACTTAGGTATTTTGAATGTTCTCATTTATAATGAAGGTAAATTATCACATATATACATATATCTACTTATATGATAATACACAAAAAAAATATCGGTCCCCACCATCGAAATTGTGCTCGAGCCGCCACTGATATTAAGGTATTATAAAGTACATTATTTTTTTTTTTTTTCACAGTCCTCCTCACTATTCTCCGTCCACCTTTAGATCAACTTGGGAGAGTACGAAATTTGGTTCGTATTGCGCATACCCCGCCCCCCTCTTCGGTCCCTTCACCACCGCTGTGTTACTCCGCCCATAGATCAGTCGTTCGTCGGCTGTCGCGCTGTGTGCACGTAACTTGAAATTTTAACCCTTTCAGACCCTGTGATAAAATGGATATTTATTATTACTAATTTTTCTTTATTCATTGCTTTTTATGGTAACAAACTTTGCGGATTTTACGACAATGCTTACATTTTACGGCACATGCCCGTGTTATGGTGGTCGATTATTCAAACATCAATGTTTCAGCCAAGTCCTAATTCATTAGATATCACTGTCACTAATTGCAAATAACAAAATAGGAAAGTATGACATTAATAATTATGTCCTTATATTCGAATTGCAACAATATGAACACTGGAGGTTTCCAACCGCATACCCACCCCAGTATAAGTAACTTATGGTTACTCCTTCAGGGCTCTCACAAGGAAGCTAATTTTTTTTTAATATGAACAATGCATATTTATAAAACAATGGTGTTACGTACTGTACTATAAAATTACTGAATGTTGGTGTTAATCAGTTTTATTTTTTTATAGGCCGTACACAAACATCAACTCACAATTATTATTATTGATTAATTATTATTTGTAAAAAAAAATATCTGGAGAACATGATATTTCCCAAACATCATAAAAAAATCGGTGATTTCATTGAGCATATTTTCAAAAATTGATAAAATGCAGTGCGTTTATTGGAGAACCATTACAACAATTATTTAAATGAATAAATTGTTAAAACTTTTGATTGCAGGTGGGTGGAAAATAATAATTAAATAATTTATTTACACACGTGAATCTAATGGGTTAACGCGCATTCAAGCAGCAGACGGGGGGAGGGGTGGAGACATGCGCGGTCACAGGTTGTTCTTATTTTGGACGGAGAATAGGGTTTCCTGTTCTGAGGCGGCCTGTAGTTTTTCCACATTTGGTAATTTCAAAATTGTCTTTAGTACTCCTTTTTGGGCTATATTGAGCCGGTCCATGTGAGTGCTCAAGGCAGATCCCCATCCAGTTATCCCGTACTCTATTTGTGATTGACATAAAGCGTAGTACACTTTCTTAATGTCGTTTATGTTGAGGATGTTACGGATGGCTCTAAAGAAGTAAATGTACCTGGTGAGTTTTTTTGTGATTACTTCAATGTGTGCGTTCCATCGGAGATTATCATCAATTTCAATACCAAGATATTTGATACTTTTGGAGTGTGCTATGGTAGGACAGTGGCATGATAAGCCTTGATTTTGATAGTTTTCTTGGCATGTATTTAATTTGAGATTAAAGTCATCCTCTGGCTGTTATAGAAAATGTCAGATATTTTGTTTTATTGACATTAAGTGTAAGGGAATTTCTCTTAAGCCAGTTTTGCAGTAGACCAAGTCCATGTTCTGCTTCTTTGTAGGTACTTCTCCAATCTTTTTCGTTGAATACAATTACTGTATCGTCAGCAAAGCTTATGATTTTCCTCTCGTTCCTAGGCTACCGATATTTATTTATTTATTATTAATTTCAATAGCAAGGTTTGTACATGTATGTATAATGTATAGTATAAGTATAGATCCATTTTTTTTTTCACAGACCTCCTCACTAGGATTTCCTGTTCTAAGGTGGCCTGTAGTTTTTTAAAATATTTGTATTTGGTTATGGATTGACTTTATATCGGATTCATGATGTTTGTAATTTTATTATCACTTTGATCTCTCAGCCATGTTTTTACTTTTGTTTTAAATATGTTAATTTCCTTTATATTTTTGATTTGATCTGGTAGAGCATTGTATAATTTCATAGCATGGAATTTATTATTTCTCTGTCCAAAAGATTTGTTCAAACTGGGAGTAACCAGGATGTTATTGCTTACTGCCCTGGTTGAGTATTTATGTTGGGTAGTGGAGTATTCATATATGTTTTTTTTCAGTTTAAATAAAATATTTTTTGAATAAAGTTTCTGTACATTGAAGACTTGAAAGTTATTAAATATTTCTTCCGTCGGAGTTCTAAGCGGAACTTTCAGTATTGTCTTTAGTACTCCTTTTTGGGCTAATCATTTATGTATATTAGAATTAATATCGTATATTAGAAATAATACACATTATAATAGTTTTTCTTCTACAACTAATCTTGGTACTTGTGAAAAATAGTAACATAAGCACCAGGTGGATAAAACTCACTCGCCGACAACTTTGACGTCGTTCAGATGCCTCGCTGAGCGGTGGCTGATTAAATCCTCGCTTCTTGTCGCTTCCTTACTTCCCCCCGCGCAGCTACTGAGGTGCACGGAATAGTTGAGCGTGGCAAACTAAAAGTATCGAACAACATAAATTGCCTAGGGTAAATTTTACCCAACCTTTTACGCTCGCTGGGTTAAGAATGTCAATATGCCCCTTTATAACGCCTACTCGCGTCAAGGCAAGAAAAACATTCCAGTTTTCAAATAATTTAGCGGCTACGCTAGGTTTGTGTAACATGGTTTGTGATTCAAAAAGAAAGTGCCCCTTTATAACGCCTACTCGCGTCAAGGCAAGAAAAAAATCCCAGTTTTCAAGTAGTTTAGCGGCTACGCCAGGTTTGTGTAACATGGTTTGTGATTCTGGCGTACAATCTCACAAGACGAAAGCTAATTTTAATTTTATGTAATCAAAATTTAGAATGAAATATTTTCCACTGTGCATATTAACCGTTGCCAGCGATCTCCAAAAATTACCATTATTAATTCTGTTTTTCATAATTACGCACCTTATTATATATCCCACAAAGTCGGTGTAACCGACGTGTTGCTCTCCCTCATTTATTAATTTTAATTTTATATGTTTTTGCTATGTACAATGCCCCGGTGCAACCAAATAAAGCTTGTGTGCCAAGTTTGCACCGGGAGACATTCTAGAATCCTATAATTTTAATAATTTTAACAATTAATACCTTATTTATGCTTATTTACGCCTCCAAAGGCAACCAGGCTGACTAGCCTCCTTTTATTTTTAATTAAGACCCCTTTGAGGGCCTTAATTTCCAGCCTTAGGCTAAAGCCCTAAGAAGGGCCATTTGCCTTCCCTCCCTTGCCGCTCTGCTGTTATGGCTCTGCAGGAGGCGGCAGCTCCGCCAAGCGGGCTGCTCTCTATTTTAATTATGGCCCTTTTTAGGGCCTTTTTTCGTCCTGGCCACTAAGTTCAACAATACCGTGCCGCCAGCAACGATCTTTTTCAAAACACATTTTTTTAATTTTAAATGTCTTTTTCTTAATACACAGATGCCCTGGTGACACAAGTAAAAACTTGGTTACCAAGTTGCCACCAGGAGACATCCTAAACTTATTATTTCATCGCCTTCAGGGCTATTTTTCCGGCTACAAAGCCAAAAAACCAATTTGGGCGTCCCTATTAAGGGCCTTGATATTGGTCAAAAATACACCATATTTTAATATAACTTCGTTTAAACACCCCGTAGGACGCTGAAACTAAGACGTTTCAGTGCAGAGTCCTACGGGGCATCCATAGAGCCATAAATAAACATTGTAACTCTTAAACTGCCAGCGCTATCAGCACTTGAGCAGATTTTCGAGACTTTAGCATCATTTCACTTTTTCTCCATTTTAAAAAATCCCAGGACCTCGTAAAGCGACGGAACCAAAAGGTTTCGATAGCCAAGCTTACGGGGGACCTGGGAAAAATATTAACTTCTTTGTAACTATTCAAACACTTTGTTAAATAACAAATACCTACCGACAAAAAGTCAAACTTCCTTAAAATCAACCCAAACTTATCAAACAAAAAATCTACGAATGTAGAACATCCGTAGAAACACTGTAGTTTTAAGGAAAACATTGTAAATACATTAACCTGACCTGTATAATTAATTTAAGAAATCAATTTTAATCAACCACTTTCAAGCAAGTGTTTGCCAAAATGGGTGGCCCACAGAAAGGCACACCTTATATAGGTAAAGGGCTAGGTAAAACCTCCCACCACAAAAATGTACCACGTGACAGGTTTTGTCACGGAAATCGGGTATATAAACCCGGCCATTTCTCATAATAAATTAGTTCTTCCATCAACGTCAAACTCGTGTTATTATTTCCTTCTGGGAAAAGTTATTATCATCAGCTGCCTCCCCCGCCGACCTCTGCCTAGGTTTTGCTCCTGGTGCCATCAGTCTCCTACAGAAAGCCGGCCCTACTTCAGGCAACCGCCACGCACCAGGACTGGGCAGAGGAGTAGGCACATCCAGTGTCCTCAACTCATCAGGCACTGGGTGCACGGGAGGTCAGTATTATTATTTCAAACATTTCATCCTGGTCGTGTACTGAAACCGGTACCCTTTTTTACAGTCTTGTACAGGCTTGATACGTCTGGTACAGTCGGCTACAATCGTATCTAGCTTCGTTTATATCAAGTCTGAGATACCAACATAACAGTAACAAAATGGCGTAGTATCAGTTCACGAAGCGACATTTTATTCATACTTTGAACAGCTGTATCTCCCTCAATTTTGCCGAGCGCACCTTAATTTCTTTTTTATTCAACTTCTCCACACTTTTCTCATCTAGAAAGTGCATTTTTATTAAATTCCCTGACATTGGCGGGATCTGCATTTCACCCAAAATACCTGTGTAAAATTACCTGTGCATTCCAAAATCCATATCATGTTGCAAATCATAACTTTCTGTAAGTGGGTCCATGTCATCCTCGTCACTCTGGTCCATTTCTGGATAACAATCGAACTCCATCACTCGTTCCCGTTCGTACTCTCCATCGCAGCTATCATCGGCAGTTTTAGAAGGCGTCGAAAGTTCAATCTTTCCCTTCTCCGCCATACTCTTGGCATGGAGTAGTTTGGGAAAATCTTCCCCCAGCATAACAATCTCGCACATCCCAGTATCATCGGTGGATATAAATGAATTTCTTATATGCGAAAGAAGCCAGTGCTTGTTGTCGTAAATAGCCATGATTGCTGATTATCGATAGAACCATATAAAATGAATTTAGTTTTGATTACCGGCAAGGTCCGGTTTACATTTTCTACTTTTGACAGCTCTCCAAGAAAACAAAACTAATAATTTTACAATTACAACAAATACAGACGTGAAGCTAGAACGAATCGGGCATGAATCTTTTCTTTAGGTTGGTGTTGGTATTAGTTGGAAAACAAAAATATTAATCAGTTGCGTTCAGAAAACAACGATTTGTTAACGCGCGCGTAATAATACTTTTATCGAATAATGAGTAATAGGGGTAAATACTTCCCCCGATAAACGTAGGATTACGGAAATTACGCTTCGTTTCAAAATTAAAACAAGAAACAACTTTTTACATGTACAAAATAGGTTATTAGGTTCTTAATTCCGCACAAAGAGGAGACCGATTATTCTATCTCATTCACTCGCATGCTAAATCCTATAGATGTATGTGTTTGTCTCTTTCTAGTGTCGCTTTTTTGTTTCATCGAGTTTTAAATCACAACGGTGGTAAGAAGAAGTTTTCACTTCAATAGTGAAATTGTTTACTTATTTTGTGTTATGTATAGAATACTAATCGCGGTATGCGGCGCGTAAGGTCAGAATTATTATTATTGTGAAAAGTTTGAGTTTTTAAGACGACGTAGGGGAGGCGTCTACTAATATCTACAGGAATTCCAAAAACTGAAAAATCGAACTAATATCTATGAGAATCAAAGTGTTGACGAATATCTACAGCTCAAACTGTTGATTAATATCTATGAGAACCAAAGTGTTGACGAATATCTACAGCACTGGCAGAGGTTGGATTTGCAATTATGTATAGCATATTGGAATAACGTAATATTGCGTATGCAGTTTAAAAAACTTAATTTATGTAAGTATGTATGTAAAAATCCCTAATATCGGACTATTGGGCACATTTAGCTGATTAGTCCAACCTACGCTCTGTAGATATTAGTTCAACCTACGCTCTGTAGATATTAATCAACACTCTGAAGTTCGTAGATATTAGTTAAACATATGCGCTGTAGATATTCGTCAGACCTACAGGCTGTAGATATTCGTATCTGGAGTCGACGTAGGTACGGTTAAAACTGTCTTAAACTGGGATTAAGACCGGCTTAACCATACTTACGATGAACTGGCGAGTAGCAATTTTTAATAAGTAGGACGGTAATAGAGAATAATTAGGTTTAGTTGTTAGTTCACCAGGGCGTTGACAGACTTGAAATATAATCATGTCAGTCATGGCATCGAGACGTTATTTCAATCTATCTATCTTCAAAGGTAAATCCAAAAATGTAGGTACTGGACTAAAGCAGTTGGGCTTCCAGAAGTGAATCTTTATTTATTATTGCACGATGCATAAGATTTTAGTTTTCCCTTAGAAAGACTCTCTCCATCTAACAACTGTGTTTTAACATTTATTTTACAAGATTTTTTAATATCAATCTGAATGCGACGCTTTTAGCGATCAATACAATACGATCAATATAAGATGTAACTCAACTGAATATTGCCTTGTATAAATCTAGCCACTCGTTCATTACTTCATGGCTCATGGCTACCATAGCAACAAAAACAAATAGCGCGATATGTCATTTTTTGTTTGTAAATTTATCAAAAAATCACCAAAATCAATGTCAAGCAATTCAATATTGGAAAGGATGTCATTTTAATGATAAGCGGAAAAATCAAAAGCCTGTTTAAATTAGGGTATGGACTGTTGAATTAATATATTTAGATTATAGTTGTTTTGTGACACTTTATTCAATGTTAAAATAATATTCTGCCGCTCGGCAGCCACTCGGTTTTTCTTCCATTTACTTTATGTCATTAGTTAAACTTATTTTTTCATATTAAATGAAAAACAACACACTTTGTAAAACACCACTTTTTATTAGAATTGATATTTAACAGCCAACCAGGTTTCGCTCAATTTCGAGCTTCATCAGGGCTTAAATAAGCCCTGATGAAGCTCGAGATTGAGCGAAACCTGGTTGCAGGGATGTTCTGCCCAAAAAAATTATTTCCCTAGATTTCGAGGTGAAATTTCCCTAGAATTTCCCTAGATTTCGTTTCTGGGCACCACTTTGGCAAATCTTGCGTCGGGGGGGGGGGGGGGGCGTCGTACGTGGAAATAAAGGATTTGGAAAGTGGTATTCCTTATACATACAATAAGCTTTTTGGGTATTCACTGTAAAAATTTCTAGACATTTGTTTTAAAAAGGTTTATTTTTTTTTATTTAAAAAAAAATTAAGTTACAAATGTACATATAAAATAAAACTTTTCAAAACAAAATATATAATAATCACATTTACGCAATTGCCTACATAGTCACCTGATTGTGTAACACGAATTCCGTTATATGTTAATTAATATGATTAATTAATTGGAAAGAAGATATCGGAACTTATAGATACGTATAATACTGTGCTTTTCCAAATAAAACACTTTTTGCTAAGTGAAATAATAATTTCAAAGTAGGTATACACTAACCACTGAATTATAAACGGTATTCCAAATTAAAAAAAAACTTTGCTAAATAAAAAATCAACCGCAATCACCGAAAAAACGGAACATAAATCTTAAATTAATTTTTTTTTTGTTCAGAGGTCCCCATTTATCTTTTTAGATACATTTTATCATTTTGAGTTCAGTTTTAAAAATAACATGGCTTGATTACATTGCATGTAAGTACATCAACAATATTTATGATTCGTGGCAATCCTGTATATATGTAAACATATATATGTAATACCAGTAATATTGTCATATGTAATAAAAAATTTGCCAGAGTTCAAAATTTCCCTAGATTTTGGGCTGATTTCCCTTTTCCCTAAAAAAATTTTTTCTCCCCTAGATCTAGGGAAATTTCCCTAGACATACCATCACTGCCTGGTTGGCTGTTAAATATCAATTCTAATAAAAAGTGGGGGGTGAAATGCAGAATACGCCAATGTCAGGGAATTTAATAAAAATGCACTTTCTAGATGAGAAAAGTGTGTAGAAACTCATTAAAAAAAGAATTAATGTGCGGAAAGTAAAATTGAGGGAGATACAGCCGATCAAAGTTTTATAAAATTTCACTTCGCGAACTGATACTATGACAGCCCGCCCGCCATCGTTGTCACTGTTATGTTGGTATCCCGGACCTGATACAAACAAGAGCCTAGATACGATTGTAGCCGACTTCGTGGGGTAAATTATAAGGCGCGTAATTATGAAAAACAGAATTAATAATATAATATAAATAGGCACTGGAATGGAGAATCCCGCCAGACAAACCATTTAAAAACGTAGGCTGTTTTTTAATGTAAAGATAACATACACAAGCCCGCTAGAAAGGTTAGGTTAGGTTCGGTTAGGTTAGGTTAGGTTAGGTTAGGTTATGGGGGGGGGGGGGGGGCGGGCAGATCCGGCGCTGGGTTAACATACACAAGCCCGCTAGAAAGGTTAGGTTAGGTTCGGTTAGGTTAGGTTAGGTTAGGTTAGGTTAGGTTATGGGGGGGGGGGCGGGCAGATCCGGCGCTGGGTTAACATACACAAGCCTGCTAGAAAGGTTAGGTTGGGTTCGGTTAGGTTAGGTTAGGTTAGGTTAGGTTAGGTTAGGTTAGGTTAGGTTAGGTTAGGTTAGGTTAGGTTAGGTTAGGTTAGGTTAGGTTAGGTTAGTATCTAGGCTCTTGTTTGTACAGGTCCGGGATACCAACCTAACAGTGACAAAAGATGGCGGGCGGGCTGTCATAGTATCGGTTCGCGAAGTGAAATTTTATAAAACTTTGATCGGCTGTATCTCCCTCAATTTTTCTTTCCGCACATTAATTCTTTTTTTAATGAGTTTCTACACACTTTTCTCATCTAGAAAGTGCATTTTTATTAAATTCCCTGACATTGGCGTATTCTGCATTCCTCCCAAAAGTGGTGTTTTACAAAGTGTGTTTTTTCATTTGATATATAATGTCACACCACAAAGTGTTTGCTTCCTTCGATAAAACTTATTTTTTCAGTTTTTGGTTCCCGCGAAAGCTTATTATAATTAATTAAATTGTATTCATTTTAAGAAAGTCGTTTTTGCGTGTGTGTAGTATAGCTTCCGATAATTGTTCGGAACAAACGTTAACGGTTAATACGCACTTTTTTTGATAAAACTTTTATATTCGGTAAATATTCGGAACAAACGTCAACGGTTATGTAACAGGATTGTGTATGTTATCTTTACTTTAAAAAACAGCCTACGTTTTTGAATGGTTTGTCTGGCAAAGCAGGGTTTGTGTAGCGGGCTTGTGTATATTATCTTAATTTTAAAAGTTTTATCAAAAAAAGTGCGTTGACGTTTGTTCCGAACTGCAAACAGAGTGATTTGACAGTGTGAAAGCAAATTTTCAATTTACGTAAATAAAATTAAAAATGTAACATTTTCAACCTCCCCCAATGCAAATAGTTGTCTTTTATGGTAATTAATAAGAATCTAAAAGTTTTATCAAAAAAAAGTGCGTATTAACCGTTGACGTTTGTTCCGAACAATTACCTTATATTCTTCTTAATTACCATAAAATACAACTATTTGCATTGGGGGAGGTTGAAAATGTTACATTTTTAATTTTATTTACGTAAATTGAAAATTTGCTTTCACACTGTCAAATCACTCTGTTTGCAGTTCGGAACAAACGTCAAAGGTTTAATATGCACGTTTTTTTGATAAAACTTTTAAAATTAAGATAATATACACAAGCCCGCTATACAAACCCTGCTTTGCCAGACAAACCATTCAAAAACGTAGGCTGTTTTTTAAAGAAATTTGCGCACATAATATGAAATAAAAAAATACTAAAAGTTAATTAACGAGTGACGGCAAATGATTGAATATTGACACATTGTCACCCGCACGCACCCGTTCGGATTACAGCGTGCACCGAAGTAACGGGGGTCCGGATTAGCGAGGCTCTACTGTAGTTAGACCCTTTTACAAATGTATTATCATTTACTCACCTCTCCGCTCCTCTGCGCATCCCAATTTGTAGACAGTTCGGTTTAAAATGAACATTCAGATCCTGCGCAGAAAAGTCCCACAATGGACTGCGTTGCAAACTGTCGTAGTACGCTCTTCGGCCGTCAATGTACGACTGATGTTGTAGTTTATTCAAAGCATTCTTGAACCCTCAACACGGTTTGTCTTCAATTCTTCTTCAGATTTTATGTTAGGGCAAGTCAATCAATTTGGAGGTCTATGCACGTAGGTACCCCTAATTTTTATGTTATTGTTTGGGTGCCTAGGAAATCCTAGTATTAGTTTGAGGATTGTGTGGAATATTCGAAATAGTTTTAGAAGTGTTTTGATGAAATACATCGTTATAACCAATAAGAAGTTGCTAGAAGTAAGGGTCAACCGAGACAGGTTTTTCGTTCTCGGCCGAGAATAAATTAAAATCTCAGCCGAGACCGAGAATAAATAAATTGTGAATAAAAAATGAAAATGCGCTATTTTTGCATAATATAGTATATTTAAGAATGTAAAAATAATTTGTTTTAAATAGTTTTAATAATCAAAATTGAACAACATGATGTTGTAGCACATAAAAGCAATTTTTCTCCGTTTTCACCCTTCAAAGAGTGTTGCCTCATATCGTATAATTGACCAGCTCTGCTAATATCCAACATATGTATAAAATAATACGTAATGATCTTGATATTCACTTAACTAGTTTATGTAGTTATTCTGGCTAGTAATTATAATTAATCACAACAACACATAAAAGAAGTTATTTTTTTCTACTGCGAACAAAATTCAAACAAATTTCCTTTAACTACAATTGTTTGTTTACAAAAGTAGTGGAATGAATGAACGGCGCGGCGCGGCGGCGGCAGCGGCGGTAAGTAAAACCCGCCTCGTTGCCAGTCAACCAATCACAATCGACAGCTCTCTCACGCACTGACACCAAGTGACAAATGTGGATAGATTTGAATCCCATTATCCTATACCGTACCTACTTACAATGGTCTCGGTTATGGCCTAGAACCGAGACAGAGTTCTCGGTAGAATTTGTGGCCGAGAATGCCGAGACCGAGATCTCGGTCGACCCTTGGCTAGAAGTATTTCGTCATACTATGATATGAGATTAAAGTGATCTATGTGGCTGAAGCATATTCCATAAAGTTTCTCTAAAGCACACACATTGTGTCAAAACATGTCGCGTGGTGGGACAGATTATTTTTAACATTAACTCCACACAGGAGGTCCTGAGGAAAATAATTTCCCTCAGGGCCCATGTCATCTGAGATGCTGTGTGGAGGGTCTTTTTGTGGAGAGGAAGGAATGAACATTGATCTTGAAGAGACCATGTTGTAGGAAGAAGGAAACACAGAGGCCGGTAAATCGTTCCACAGCCGAGCTATTGGACACAAGAATGAGTCGAAGAAGCGACCCATTCTCGTGTGACAAATGTCAACCGTGTGCATATGTACGGCATGCGTATGGCGTGTTTCCCGACTATGCACCGGTGCCGAAGGGATCAATAATGCTAGTTCCTCAGAGCATCTTCCATTGAAATAACGGTAGAACAAGGATAGCATTCCCACCCTACGCCTGTGCTAGAAGTTAAGAAAATCTATTAAACAAACCGTCTGTTTCTGCACAGAATCAAGGGGTTTTCAGGTATTTTCAGATTGAAATCTTAAGAAATAATAAATTTAAAACAACTAAATTTATTCAAATTTACAAACGAAGACAAGTTTTGACTAACTATAAATATTTTTGTTATATCTCTTGTTGGAGAAGTATACAGACTGGGTAGTTTTGGTTCCCTTTAATTAAGACGCGCATGGTCGAGTTATATTACTTTTATTTGTTACCTCAGAACTTTCGACTGGGTGAACCGATATTGATGATTCTTTTTTATTTGAAAGCTGGTGCTTCCCGTGTGGTCCCATTTAAATTTGGTCCAGTTCTGGCAATGGCATCCATGAGAAAACCATATAATAATAATCTCACTTGAATGTTATGATAACTACATTAGGACGGCAGAAGAATCAATAAAAAAGTGTAGTAAACGCTTCTGGTCGTTCGTAAAATCAAAGCAATTGTCTTCTGATCTACCAAATCAAATGTATCTTGGCGATATCTCCTGCACTGATGGACAATCCATTTGTGACAATTTTAGTGATTATTTTAGATCGGTTTTTGTAGAGAATCCCAACCCCAGCCTCGATCCTATAAACTCTGATAACAATGTCGACAACTCTTATCTTCATATTCACACAATTAACTTTAATCAATCGCATGTACTTAATAATTATCTAAAAAAACTCGATCCGAACAAAAGCGCGGGATCTGATTTAATTCCATCCATTTTTTATGTAAAATGCCGGGACCAATTGGCTTATCCTATCTCCGTGCTGTTCAAAATGTCATTTGAGGAAGGCAACTTCCCCAACGTCTGGAAACAAGCACTCATTACACCAATCCATAAAAGCGGGGACAAAAATAACATCACTAACTACAGGCCCATCTCCAAACTCCCAATTATCAGCAAGATTATGGAAAACATGGTTCTTGACCAACTTTTTCCAGCAGTACAAACTACCATATCAAAAAATCAGCACGGCTTTTTTAGAAAACGGTCAGTCGAGACAAACCTGCTGGAATACACAGATTTCATATTTAATTCTATGGGTAGTAAAACTCAGATTGATTCTAAATACACGGATTGTTCAAAAGCCTTTGATAAAATTAACATCAAACTGCTTCTGAAGAAGCTATTAAAAATCGGGATCAGTGGGGACCTTCTAAGATGGCTCAAATCGTACGTCACTAACAGGAGTCAAGCAGTTAGAGCTAAGGGTTTCTCTTCACGTTTCTATAATATACCCTCAGGAATTCCACAAGGATCACACCTCGAACCTCTCCTTTTTATTTTGTATATAAATGATATAGACTCTTGCTTCAAAAACTCTAAAATCCAAATTTTTGCTGATGACATTAAAATTTACAAAAAAGTAATTAATATTAATGACAGCCTAGAATTGCAAGAGGATATCAATAGGCTTAGACTATATTGCGCGAACAACCAACTGTACCTTAATCTAGAAAAATGTAATACAATATCTTTCACCAAAAGCACTAACCCCCTAACATTCCCATATAAAATAAACGGAGTTGAATTAAAAAGGTGTAGTGAAGTAAGGGACTTAGGAATAATAATGGACTCCGGAATGTCTTTCCGATCACACATAAATTCCATTTGTGACAGGGCCTACAAACTCCTAGGATTCATTGTAAGAGTGACTAAACCATTCAGATCACCACATGTAATCAAGATATTATATTTTTCTTTTGTTCGCTCCATACTAGAATTTGGATCAGTGATTTAGAATCCCCAATACAAAGTCAATATTGAAAGGTTAGAAAGAATCCAAAAAAAATTTTTGAAATACTTAGACTTTAAATCGTTCCGAATATCAGAACATGTAAAAGATTCCTTAGCATTCCATAAAATTACATCACTAGAAGAGAGAAGAAATATATCCGACCAGAAATTTTTATACAAAATTATCAACAACGCTGTTGACAGCAACTATCTTCTGGAAAACATCCACTTCCACTGTCCAGTACGTAATACAAGAACAAACAAACTATTCCACATCCCACAATCAAAAACTAACTACTCACAACATACATTTCTGAAAAGGACGTGCACAAAATATAACAATATCCTTTCAGACGCTGATATTTTCCATTTGTCCTCAGTTCAATTCACAAAATATGTAACGGAGAAGATCAAAACAGATTGTTGATCGTGAATCCTGCTGTGTGCCTTATTTTATTGTTTTTCTCTTATTATGTTGGTTTCATCTGATTTTCGTATGAATTATTATGTTGGTTTCATCTGATTTTCGTATGAATTATTATGTTGGTTTCATCTGATTTTATTATGTTGGTTTCATCTGATTTTCTGTAATCTAGTTAGGTATTATGTATGTATAACTTCTTATATTAATGAGTTTTTTGTTTTTTCTTTAAATTCTATATTCTCAAATGTGGAAACTTCACTGGTTCATGCAAATTTGTCAAATGTAATTATTTAATAAAATATGTACAACTGTTTGTTTCCCAAATAAAGTAAAATAAAATAAATAAAATAAGTCTTAAATTTGCATTAAGTACATGCGCGTCAAATGGACGAATAACTCAATATCATGCCAACCGATTTCGATGATTCTTTTTTTATTGGAAAGGATGTACTTCAAGGGTAGTTTGATGAGAGTTTGGTTCGGTTCTGATTACGGGATCCATGACAAAGTAACAGAACTCTTCAATTCTTAGGAGCAAATTAACGATACTCGGCCGAATCTTTTATAGGCTCTCCGGATCTTTGAGTCACCTACCGTAACGTCGTTATGTTCAAGTAATGTCTGTCTCATATGAGCAGCACGTTTAGTACGAGGGCTATTCAGAAACTAGGGAACGTTTTGTAATAAAACAAAAACTAGGTACAGGAAAAATATTTTATTATATACATCTGAAAGAGTGACTAAAATGCAACTTTTCTACATAGTCACCAAACAAATTAAGGCACTTATCGTAGCGGTGGACAAGCTTCGAAATTCCTTTGTCATAGAAATCCGCCGCCTGCGATCTCAGCCACTCAGTGACGCACGCACAGAGCTCGTCGTCGTCATCAAAACGCTGTGTGAGGTCGGGCATTGCAAAAAACAAAATTTTTGACGATAACTTTCCTCGGCGCTTGTTTTGCATTGCTCTTGTAAGCTTGCGCAATGTTTGGCAGTACCGATCAGAGTTGATTGTTGCACCACGCTCGAGAAAGTCAATGAGCAGCACACCTTGCCTATCCCAAAAAACAGTAGCCATAATCTTCCTCGCTGACAAGGTTTGCAAAAATTTTTTTGGTTTTTTGGGGGAACTTGTGTGCCCCCACTCCATTTTGTCTCGCAATTGACGTGCTTCACCCACGTCTCGTCACCCGTTACGATTCGATCCAGTAAAGAATCATCATGTGTGTGGTAGGCGTCAAGAAATGTTAAGGCATTCGCTGACCTTTATGGAGGTCTGTAAGCATTTTTGGCACCCATCTTGCACAAAATTTATGGTAGCCAAGCTTGTGAGTCACAATTTCAAACAACAAAGTCCGTGAAACTTGTGGGAAGCAAAGCGAAAGCTCCGTTATTGTGAATCTTCTCATCAACTTTGGCGAGAAGATCTTCTGTCACAATGCTCGGGCGTCCACTCCTCTCTTTATCATGCAGGCCATTTTTAAACTGGATACACCATTTTCGCACTGAACTTTCATTCATTACGTCGTTGCCATACACTTCGCACAGTTGCCGATGAATTTCTATCAGTTTTTTGTTTTTTGCTAACAAAAACCGTATTACGGACCGCACTTCACAACTGGCGGGATTTGAAATTGCAGCGCACATTTTAAATTGGAATATTGGGAAAACGGGCAGCGCGAAGACGTTCTCGTTCTGACTCTCGTTAGATCGATTGTTATTTTTGAAGTCAGTGTCAGCCAAGGTACCCGGCCCGGTGTGTTCGCTTGACAGCTCCCCTCCCGCCGCGGCCCCGCTCTCGCCTCGTCAAGTTGCGCATGCGACACAAGCACATCTAACCTATAACTATGTTACAAACCTACCTTGGCTGACACCGACTCCAAAAATAACAATCGTACCTACATATTGATGAGTGGAAAAATTAAGTTGATTATTAAGTTGAAGAAGAATACGAAATAATTTTTTTTACTTTTTAGTGCATTTTTTGAAGTTGTTTTTTTTTTTTTGGTAAAATTTTTGCACAACGGGAATATCACAACAGGTGTTGTGAGGTGTTGTGGGAGGTGGTTAATGAGAGAGCGCGTCTGACTACTACAACTCAATATCTCCTGTCTCGCTCATGTAGACTATTAGTCAAATTAGTCACTAAACATTCCTACATTTTGGCACAAGAATAATCTGTTTCTTGTAAATTCATTCTAGTCAATAACAGTTTATCTAAAACTAGCAGACCCGGCCACACGTTGCTGTGGCTAACGAAACACAACGCCATTACCCAACCTTTATAAAATCCACACCACCCGCTTGCCAGCTGCCCGCTGCCTGAATTGAATATTTGAATTTCTCAGCTTTTCTCTACTATAATAAGCATGTATTATACATATAAACCTTCCTCTTGAATCACTCTATCTATTGGTGAAAACCGCATGAAAATCCGTTGCGTAGTTTAAAAGATCAATGCGCACATACATTTTGAGCGACTCCATTTTATACTATTTTACTTTATTTTATTTATTAATTTTCAACACCCTGATGGGCTTTTACATGACAAGTTTATAATACAGAGACAGTTTTTTTTAAATAAAAAAAGATAAACTATAAAAATATAACTTGTAAACATCATATGAAAGGTAGGTATACAGATAAATTTAAGGATAGATAGTGCATTACAATAAAAGAGAAAGTTTCTAAGTTGTAAATGACATAGAAATAAACTAGTAGGTATGTTAGTAATTACAAAATTTACAGGTGACTTTTAAATGTGATGAATAATACATGACAAAATGCAAGATGCATAAAAGAAAACGCTAACAAGTTATTAATCATTGTAGATTAATATAGAAATACACAAATATATGCAATAGACCCTACGTGATGCTCCTTAGATATCAAAATATTCTACATAAAAATATTGTTCAGATATTTCTTGAATAACGGTAAACTTGTATTATATACATCAATATTTGAGGTGAATTTGTTTCCTAGTGTGTGTAATCGAGAAATGTAACTATGTAATGATGATATGTAAATATGGTTTCTTAAACCTAGTGACAGAGAACGAAGATCGCCATGATGAGACTTGTCCGTCATTGATTTTCCCCATATTTCTGAATGGTGCGGAAACACGGACAGGATAGACGCCCTCAAAATGTGGTGCTGGAGAAAAATGTTCAGAATTCCATGGACAGCCAGAAGCACAAATGTGTCCATCCTGGAAAAGTTAGCCACCCACAAAAGGCTTTCAACTATCTGCCTACAACGTATGTTAAGATACTTTGGATATGTTGCGCGTCAAAAGGCTTTCAACTATCTGCCTACAACGTATCTATACTTTGGATATGTTGCTCGTCAAAAGGCTTTCAACTATCTGCCTACAACGTATCTTAAGATACTTTGGATATGTTGCTCGTCAAAAGGCTTTCAACTATCTGCCTACAGCGTATCTTAAGATACTTTGGATATGTTGCTCGTCAAAAGGCTTTCAACTATCTGCCTACAGCGTATCTTAAGATACTTTGGATATGTTGCTCGTCAAAAGGCTTTCAACTATCTGCCTACAGCGTATCTTAAGATACTTTGGATATGTTGCTCGTCAAAAGGCTTTCAACTATCTGCCTACAGCGTATCTTAAGATACTTTGGATATGTTGCTCGTCAAAAGGCTTTCAACTATCTGCCTACAGCGTATCTTAAGATACTTTGGATATGTTGCTCGTCAAAAGGCTTTCAACTATCTGCCTACAGTGTATCTTAAGATACTTTGGATATGTTGCTCGTCAAAAGGCTTTCAACTATCTGCCTACAGCGTATCTTAAGATACTTTGGATATGTTGCTCGTCAAAAGGCTTTCAACTATCTGCCTACAGCGTATCTTAAGATACTTTGGATATGTTGCTCGTCAAAAGGCTTTCAACTATCTGCCTACAGCGTATCTTAAGATACTTTGGATATGTTGCTCGTCAAAAGGCTTTCAACTATCTGCCTACAGCGTATCTTAAGATACTTTGGATATTTTGCTCGTCAAAAGGCTTTCAACTATCTGCCTACAACGTATCTTAAGATACTTTGGATATGTTGCTCGTCAAAAGGCTTTCAACTATCTGCCTACAACGTATCTTAAGATTCTTTGGATATGTTGCTCGTCAAAAGGCTTTCAACTATCTGCCTACAACGTATCTTAAGATACTTTGGATATGTTGCTCGTCAAAAGGCTTTCAACTATCTGCCTACAACGTATCTTAAGATACTTTGGATATGTTGCTCGTCAAAAGGCTTTCAACTATTTGCCTACAACGTATCTTAAGATACTTTGGATATGTTGCTCGTCAAGCTGAGGACTCCAACTTGGAGAAACTCATAGTCACTGGAAGAGTGGAAAGCAAAAGAAGCAGAGGAAGGTCATCAATGAGCTGAGGTGACCAAGTATCTCTGACTTCTGGTATGTCGGTGTCCGCAGCTCTCCACGCAACGCAGAACTGTGAAGAGTGGAGGAGCAATAATTTAAAAAATTGTAAAATTATTTACATGCTTATGTTTTACAATTACGGTAGGGTAGGCAGTGCTTATGTGCCTATATGGAGTGCACGCCCCTGATTATGACGTAAATAAACATTAAATAATAACATTGACTGTACCGAACTTCTTTCCCTAGTTAATTTTAACATACCATTAAGACGTACACGCCATACAGAACTATTCCACACGCTTAATTACAAGTGCAGCATTTAATTCGCCAATCAATCGTGCTCTTCATATGTTTAATTCTAACATCGACATTTTCTCCGATTCACTGCCCAAATTTAAAAAGAGCATCGTGTTAATAATATAAATTGTTCAATGCGCATACATACATACACACATACTATAATTTGGGAGGCGTGTATGGGTACCACCGCCCCGGGAACCATTTATTGGACAACCAACACCCCTGCCACAGGTCACCCCAAGTGGTTCGCTACGTTCGGTAACTTAGCAGGGGTGCCCGGGTTCATGGGATGAGGTTTGTCTAGGTCTTGGTGGCGGATACGTTTGCCCAACCACTGCGTGGCGGGCTGGATCGGAGGAGACTGATTGAGGGAGGCCTTTTGACCTCTCCAGCCGGATTCTCCCGACCCTTCGCCTTGCATCGCAGTGTGAGGAATAGATTCATACGTCTGTCTCTCCTGGCCACACTGACCCCCAGATTCCTACTCACCCCTCATACATTTTTCCTTCCCATGTCTTCTTCTCCTTCCTTTTACTTAAAAAACCCTCCACACAGCATTCTCAAAGATGACATAGACCCTAGGGAAATTGTTTTCCTCGGTGCCTCCTGTGTGGAGCTAATGTAAAAAAAAAATTACTCACTCACACACACAGACACACCTTCACACTATACACATCACCCGTAATCACCCGGTAAGGGGTCGTCCATTAATCACGTGAGGCTCGAAAGGGGGGGGGGGGGGTTCGGAAAAAATCACGAAATATCACGGGGGGGGGGGGGTGTAATGAGATATCATGTGTATTTATTTTTCGTGATATAATTGATATATTCTGAAAATTTCAAAATACTTTGTACTAAAAAAAACACATGTGATTTTGGGGGGGGAGGGGGGGGGGGGGGCTTAGTCTAAAACCTCACCACATATCACCACGGGGGGGGGGGGGGGGAGGGGCTTAAAAAGTTGCTAAAAAACATCACGTGATTAATGGACGACCCCTAACGAGTACTTATTATACATACCATAAATAAGACACTACATTGAAACACCCTTGAATGTACCCACCTTCAAATATTCTTATTAACCCCTCCGAATTTTCGAGAATATTAGCTTTTGGTGTCTTAACCCATTCATGACGAAGGTTCCATATGGAACTCGAAAAAGTATTGGCATTCATTTAGTCACATCATGCCGATATGTTAAAATAGTGGTGCCAAATACAGTTTGACATAGTCTACAGGCATGTATGAACATATTTGTCTTGGTTGCGTTCAGTTCGTTTGTGTGTGCCGACGTGGACAGACGTGTCTTTATTGAGTTAGAAAAAAATGTGCAATTTTTTCAAAATGTCAAAACATGTGAAGTAAGTAATCCATTAAATTTATATAGTAGATTTGATTTTTTTCTCCAAAACTGAATATGATTTGTAGAGAATGAAATTCTCTGCCTATTTACAAACATTTTGTTAGAAAAATAATCATTATTATATTCAAACGAGTACTGTGAATTAAAGGTTTTGATTTTTGGTTCCATATGGATCTTTCGGCAGATCTCACTATACATAAAATGTAATTTTTCAAAGATTTCATTGTTTTTTCGTGTGTTTTAGGGGTTTGACTGTTGAAGACTGCTTGAAGAACAATTGGATACGAATTTAGATGATGATGAAGTAGTGGATGTGTTTGTGGAGCCGCCAACTGAGAGTGACTTGTCCGGAGCAGATTCAGCTGATGAAGATGACGGCGAAATAATTGCCAATATCTCTCGAGCACAATTATTTTCTAATTGCCAAATTGTTAGGCGTCGTCAACACTAAACGGGAAAAGGTACGTCCGATTCTGATTCAGATCCAGAGAACCCTGACCTAGAGCATTTAGGAGATGTGCCCTTGGACTCAGCTTGCGGTGACCTCCTCCATTTATGGAGTGTAGGGAGTGTGACGAACCCATCGCTCAGGGAGTGGAAACACAAACCTGCAATAGATCCCAAGCCAAGGTGTGTGCTACCGTGCTCAGGCTGATTGTCATGTCACGGTGTCACGAACGGTGCCTCCGAGAAACAGGGTCCCATTTCGGAGTATTTTGACCTTACTCCAGCACTTGGGGCTCTGCTGGTGTGGACCTTCTATTTCCCTGGTCACTCGTGGACAAAAAATTGGACCATTCAAAAACTAGGGGCCTTTGGGAAAATTAGGAGTGCTGAGGCCACCTCTCTGGACTTTCTTCACGGGGCCTGCAGGAGAAACTAGGATGAGAAGCCGTAGAGAGGAGAGCTGAGGTCAACTCCACGACCTCTCCTCTTATGGGTCCTTCGGGGAACCAAGGGGAAGTGCACTCTGCCGGTGTGGGGTCTTCGGGAAACCAAGGAGAAGTGAAGTGGAGAGATGATATCCTCTTCCTATGTGGGGCCTTCAGGAAACCATGTAGGAGTGAAGAGGAGAAATGAGGCTACCTCTGTGAGCTCTTCCCTGGTGGGGCCTTTAGGAAACCACGGAGGAGTGAAGATGAAGTCCCCTTCCCTCCTGGGGTCCTCGGGGAACTAAGGTGGAGTGGACTCTTCCCTTGTAAGGCCTTTAAGGAACCAAAGGGAGGAGAACTCTCTGTTGTGAAGACTTCGGGGAACTAAGGAGTGGAGAGGAGAGATGAAGCTTTCTTCCCTCGTGGGGCCTTCAGGGAACCAAGGAACCTCCTTTTGGGCAGAACTGATAGAATGGACCACGTTGTATGGTTGGACTATGCGTGAAATGCTTCGAGGGTTACCTCAATAAATAAGTCTGTTAAAAATTTTACTTCATGTAGAATAAAGTTGAAAAAAATAAATTTCCGACTAGTTATTTGCCGAAGGTGCCATATGGAACTCACCCTTCTCTGGCTTCCTGGGGAGTGAAGAAACCATTTTTTTAAATTCTGAGAAAAATGTCCATTTTCTACCTCCAAAACCAACCCCCCTGTGAAATTTCAGCACGAAATTCGAGAAAAAAATAGTTCGTCATGAATGGGTTAAACAAAATGACATTTTACAAAAACTTTTTGTTATTACCGCTTCACAATTAAAGCTCTATAAATGAAACATTTCTGAACGTAGCCGAATAGTAAAAACTGTTTTAGAAAGGTTACAAAATAAGCTTTCAAATTATTATATTATAAATAAATATTAGCATTTGTAAATATAAAAATTTAGAACGCAAACATTAAAAATAGGTAAAAATGACTCACGTGATGTTTTTATGTGAAAACGGTACTAAAATTACCGATTATGTAAACAACAATACTTATTCTATTGTATATATGTGTAATAAACACTTGTCACCTCACTTTTTTATCATTTCATATAAAAATATTTAATAAAAATTTAAAATGTGGAGCGCGGTGGAGCTGCCGGTAGTAAATTTGTGCGGGTAAATATTTTTGTCAACTGACACGACTGACAGCTGATTCCTGTTATGTATTTCCATAGACAACTTGATAGGGATGTGCAGCTTGATCTACTATCGAACTGTTACTTTTGTTTTAGGGATG
Source organism: Limnephilus marmoratus (assembly GCA_917880885.1). NCBI lineage: Eukaryota > Metazoa > Arthropoda > Insecta > Trichoptera > Limnephilidae > Limnephilus > Limnephilus marmoratus. The sequence continues at coordinate 11,671,280 of OU862930.1, read as the reverse complement.
TAACTTTTTTTTTTTTTTTACATGAAGTCCACACAGGAGGCCCTGAGGAAAATAATTTCCCTGAGGGCCTGTGTCATCTTTGGGGATGCTGTGTGGAGGGTTTTTTTAGGGAAAGGAAGGAGAGGAGAGTTCTGGGAAGGAAAAGGGTGTAAGGGGTGGGTAGGAATCTGGGGTTTAGTGTGTCCTGGTCATCAGACCTAGACAAACCTCATCCCATGAACCCGGGCACCCCTGCTAAATCACCAAACGTAGCGAACCACTTGGGGTGACCTATGGCAGAGGTGTTGGTTATCCAATAAAGGCTCCCGGGGCGGCGGTACCCATTCCCGCCTCCCAAATTGACTAAAACAATAACGGAGTTAGAACGATTTCTATGGAAACACACGCGCTGACGTATAAACACGCTTATTTCCTATTTTTAACGCTTATATCTGCTTATGTTGCGGAGGGGTTAATTGTAATTTTTTTTCACCAATGTATCAAATGTACTAATGTATAAATAAATAAATTATGACGTAAAGACACTGGCTGGTATGACGGCTGTCGCCAATGTTGACATCGACTCCGCTATATTTCTACATATTATAAATTAAAGTCCTCCGTCACGTCTGTTTGTTTGTCTGTCTGTTCGCGATAAACTCAAAAATTACTCAACTGATTTTCAGGCGGTTTTCACCAATAGATAGAGTGATTTATCAGGAAGGTTTAGGTGTATAATTTGTCAAGGTTTTGTGTAAATTGGTTAAAATATATGATATACTACAGACCCGTACATACGTTGCTGTGGTTAACGAAACACAACACCATCTATTGCCAACAACGCTATTACCCAACCTTTATAACCAACGCCATCTGTTAATTTGCATACATATCAAATCCGCATTGCCCGCTTGCCAGCCTGCTGCCCACAGCCCGCTTATATTATATATTTCAATCAATTTACACAAAAACTTGACAAATTATATACCTAAAAGCCTTCCTCATGTATCACTCTATCTATTGGTGAAAACTGCATGAAAATCAGTTGCGTAGTTTAAAAGATCTAAGCGTACAGAGAGCGGGAGCGACTTTACTTTATAATATGTAATGATAATGATAAAGGAGAATGTCTGTATGTGTTGAACGAGCGGGCTGGCAAGCGGGCAGTGTGGATTTGATTTGTGTGCAAATTAACAGATGGCGGCGGTTATAAATGTTGGGTAACCATCCAGCAGATGACGTTATGTTTCGTTAGCCACGGACACATGTGGTCGGGTCAGCTGGTTCATAAATAAAAATGAACATGTCCTTTTGGCGGTAAATCAAAAATGGCACATTTTAAATTGATACAGAAATTTTATTCATCAATATAAAATTGTCTTCATTATCGTAATGTTTTTTGAGATTATGTGAAAATAATTGGAATATAACGAAGAAAAGAAAATTTTTAAGAAATAATATGACAACAACAAAAATTAAGTTAACTTCACACGGGGAAAATATGACGACTGATTGATTCTCCCGAAATTCTGAAGACGAAACTCGGAACGGACTGGTGATGAAACCCTATTCCACGGTGATGTTTCCAAAAGTGAGCAGGCACCTCCGGATGTTCTGCTGGCAGAGATGGAAGTCCTTGAACGGGGGTGCCAGAGTTTCATCATAGAGCTTCAGCTCCTCGATGAACTTGACCAGGGCTTTTCCGTATTCCCCCTTCTCCATCAGGTGCTTGGCTATCTTCTGGGTCTTGACTGTGTCCTGGAATTAATATCATCAGCAATTTGATTAATTTGTTATCCACTGGAGTGACCACACGAAATAAATAAATTTACCTCGATTGCTCGAGATTTCCAGAAGATTTTTTAAAAATTTTTCACCAACATTAAATAAAAATAAATTTATTTATTAATGCGCGTCTAGAAAAGGCCCAATTTACGTGAACGAGGAAAAACAGATGGCAGTAGCTAGTTCCACAAGCGAGCCGGGTTACTCAAAAACGAACAGAAGAAATGACCCAATGCCCGAAGAAATGACCCGAAGCCAATGTCAATTATGAACTGGTATTCCGCTCTTTTCTGTTGATTTCTGCATACCTTCACCGGTGCATAGGGATCAATGCTGCTAGCTCCTTCGAAATACCTATAGAACAGACTCAGAATGCTCATTGTGTGCGTTAGAGATAGCAATCGTTTTGTTAACAATGTATCGTAAATCAGACAAACAACTCCTTTGCACAGAATCAAATAGGTTTATAGATTTATGGGGCCACAGCAGAGAGAAGGCTCTCAAATTCATTGTTGTGTTCACAACCGGTGGCGTGCAGTCGATAAAAAAGCGAGCATTAAAATAAAATAAATTTCTGAAATACAGTAGGGCCTCGGGTTTCATTTATTAACCTTTTCCCCGCGTTGAACTACTCCGTTTTTTCAATACCCATACGCGGTACATGTATATGTCATATTTCAAATACCTATCCATCCAATTTTATGTCAAATTACAGCATATTATGGCATGATTTATCATACTATATAAACAGATGAGATTATTATCTACAATTTGAAACCAAATCGTCGTCCTAGATGTTTATAAAAAACAAAAAACGTAAAAAAATGTACCCATATTATCTTAAAGACGGCGCCATTTATCCGCGTGCTTGTACTCAGGACACTGCGTTGATAGACACAAGTGGTACCTCAATCACTTATTATTATTAATTCGTATAAACAGGTTCTAAAACTTCTGATGACACTAAAATTAATAAAAATTTTATGTAAATTCAAAATCACAGTTTCACAACATAAACAAACGTGTGCGAATACGCGCGATCTCGATAATAAATGTTATCGACGCTTGTCCAATTTGGTCAGTCGGAATCGCATGGATGCGCGTGTGCAAACTACTAGCGCCATCTGTGGAGTAAATTGTGAACTCTTCATTCAAAGGCACGAGGACACATTCACTTGAATATAGATGTTTTTTACGAAATATAATTTTACTTTCGAAATATGCCTGAAGATGTCAGCATCGTGATAGTTACACGAATATCCTAGCGAGCGGGAAAAAATACTGTGACATAGTAGCGCTGTGATATCGGCAGTCGAAGTTAGCGTAACAAGGGCTGATACGGGCGCGTGTGAGGCATGGCTTTTGCCGTATCAACTGTTGTTACGATCGCGTGGAAAAAGTTAAAGTCAATTTAGACAAGAATACGTATGTATGTACAAATGTACTCAAACATATAAGAAATTTGTGCACTTAACATGAAAAAAAAACTAAAAGTTTAAAGTTTAAAAAAAAAAGAATATTGACAAGTTTTGACCCGCACGCACCCGTCCGGATAACAGCGTGCACCGAAGTAACGGGGTCCGGATTAGCGAGGCTCTACTGTAAATGTATCATCATCAACATCACTATTGGCTCTACAACCCCTGGTGGGTCTTGGCCTCCTCAAGAGTCTTCCTCCACTCATCTCGGTTTTGAGCCAGCTCTCTCCAGTTTAGAAGCTCCAAGATAGATAAGTCTTTGAGGACGTTGTCACTCCATCTTAGTCTTGGTCTTCCCAGGCTCCTTCGCCCTATTGGCCTTGAGTTCAGCAGGGACTTTGGTGCTTGATGCTCGGTCATTCTCTCCACATGATCCAGCCACCGAAGTCTTCCCAGTTTTATAAACTTTGCGACGTTTAGCTCTTTAAACAGACTACATAGCTCATTGTTATAACGTCTGCGTCAAAATCCATTTTCTAGAATGTATATCTTACCCTATTAAAATTAACGTGCTAAAAATTCAAAATCGTATATGTATAATAGATGGGGCCTTAAAGAGTCGGCGATGTGTGAATGCGGTGCGGTGCAGACCACCCAACGTGATCAATGAATGCCCGCTCCATTCACTCCCCGGCAGGATCGATAAGATCCACAGAGCAACGCGTTTAATTAACGACCCTAGACTGGCTTGCAGACTTAGGTGCTCCCCTTTGACTCCCCCACCATACGAAAGAACAAGAATTTTTTAAATCTTCACATTCTTAAACGATTGCATGCGTTTTCATCGCACGTACGCCTTAGGGATTTCATTTCTAATGCATTCAGATGCATATGGCATAGGAATTTGAAGGCATTTGACAGCCTCCGTGGTTGAGTGGTAAGGCTTCTCGACTAGCAATCTGGAATTCGAGTTTTCAAATCCCGACGTGCGCGTGAACAATTCATTCATTGAAAATAAAATATGGTATATTTACGGCAGTAGAAGATAATCTCAGTATCGCCCTGGTGAAAGACCACCATTTAAAATTGAAGCGTTGCATGAGATGGTTTTAGTCAAAGATATTGGAATATAAGTAGATGTGCTATCTGCTGTTTTTACTATGTGGGTCTGTGCTTCCGGGTGTCGCCGATATTGTTTACCAATTAACAAATAAACTAAAAGAACAAATAATTAACGAATAAACCAAACGAACGTTAAACTAAATGAACGAATTCTTTCCTTATTCAAAATATATTGTTAACCAATATTAATGCACATTTTCAAAAAATCAACGAAATGAACAAATTCTTTTTGTATGAAAACTACGCTAATTAGCGCTTAGTCCGGCGACAGTTGCGCGGACACCATAGCATATCTCTTCTGTATTTTAATATCTTTGGTTTTAGTCATGTTTGATGACCAAATCTGAATACCCAATTACTTCCCATCTCTTTTCCAATTGGGGGTGCCATAGTCTCATTGGCTCCAGAGAATTGGGAGCATTTGAATCTCTTGGGCAGTATTTACATAAAAAATCAAATTTCCGTTACGTACTGCTAACTTCGCTTAATAAAATGCATTTCTCATTTTGTCTACAGGATTGGCCGTGAAATGCTGAATCATATACCGCATTAATTGCTCTATTATTCGACAAGTATCGCAAAATGGATGACGATGATGATGATACTACGATAAAAGAAATCAAAGAAGTCAAACAACCGGAAGGTAAGACTAATTAATTAGTTGTCCAAGAATTAAAGAGTGTTCCTTATTTTCAGTGACGTGGTCATTATTTCTCAAAATGTGGCAGCACTAGCGTATAGCTCCGACTTTCCCTTAAAAAACGGGCGGTGATCCAACTTGGTAGCTGCTTCAGTGCGATCTTTGCGTCTGTTTGCGATCGACGCTCCGCTGTCAAATCCCGCCGACTGCAAGGTGCACTCAATTATTCGCTTTCTCAACTAAGAGGGAGTCTGCCCCGTTGAAGTTCGTAAGATCGCAATTTTGATCCCAGACGTCAACACGTCTACCACACAAATGATTTTGAAGGAAAAATGGCGTTTGCAAATTGCATGCTCGTTGGGTTCCCAAAATGCTGAAGAGCAAAAACGTATGGAAAGCGATTGGATCTCTTTTTTTTTTCGATTTTTCCAATCTAGGCAAAGTTTTTTGGGTTAAAATAAGGTTTCAGCACCTAATCCCGGAATCAAAAATGCAATCAATGTCATGAATTGCATATTTTTCTTCACCTCGAGCAACATTTGGCCAGAAAATCTTTGGTCTAGGACACCGGTCCTACTTGAATAGGCATTGTTGTCAAATTTTTTATATGAATATTTTACGCCAATCTCTTTGTAAGGATCCTAACAATATGTATATGTAAAAAAAATAATAAAAAAACGAGTGTGCTTTAGACCACACAACTGAAGTAAAACTAACTTAAAGAACATATGAAGGCTTGACTCCAGCGACCAAATGTTGTTTGAAAGTCCTTCGATGACCTTAAAACATTAATTGAAGGGCATTCAATGACCTTTAAACATTTACACCAACATTTTTTGTAAGATTAGGGTGAAGTTCGCGCGGTCCACACAATTTGACAACTGGTCTGGAATACGGACGTCCAGGCCTACGCAATACTTGACGTTTGGCATTTATTGCATGTCCTAAGTTACTATTGAATTTGAGATGCATCAGGAAGAAAAGACAGATATTTTAATAGATATTTATTTATCAGGAAAGATTTCCAACTAATATTGATTACTATTGAATTTAGAGTGCGTGAATAATTACGTAGCATCAAAATTAGGTCTGCGCAGTTGATAACCAAAAAACTTGACGTTTGACATTTATTGTTTACGTAAATGTTAAAATGCGTTCGATGTGGATAAGATGCTACACCAGGAAGAAAACACAGATATTTATTTATCAGGAAAGATTTCCGACAAATATCAATTATTATTGCACCAATAACATTATAATAACGTCAGTGTATTTTTGCATTACGGTTCTAAATTATTTGTCGTTATTTTATTGGTCTATGACATACTTATTTTTATCACTGTCATTTATGAATTTTGTACAGACTGTTTATAACGCTAATAAATAAAATAAAATTGTATTGCACGACCGTTACTAGAATTTAGAGTGCGTAAACATTTACGTCAAAAACAGAATAATTATAAATATTTGATATTATATTATAATTTTATTATCGAATATTTTGATTATTATATTATATTTAGGTATAATAATATTTTATATTCATATATTTTAAACTCGTGATTACGCTCGCTCATAGCACATAACCATAAAAGGCCATTCCGTTTTTCTCCATACACGACCGCATCGTGTGCCATCGCGCATCTTCTGTTAAAAAATGAATTCTCCCCCCCGCCGGCCCCCGCCTGCCTTCCCGCTTCACCCGGGATGGGATGTTTAAGTTTTGTTTTGTTGGTAATTTTTCGGGATTAGTGTCCATGGCTATTACGAATAATTTTTAGAAAAAAACTTTAGATTCGTCTTAATCACTATAAAAGGAAACTTTTTGCATCACGGCCGGCAGAAAATAACACATTTTAATTTTCAATGTCGTTAAATAAAATTTCACTTTGCGAACCGATACTACGACAGCCCGCCCGCTGCCGCCCGCCATCTTGTCACTGTTATGTTGGTATCCCTGACCTGATATAAACAAGAACTAGATACGATTGTTGCCGACTTCGTGGGATACATAATAAGGCGCGTAATTATGGAAAACAGAATTAATAATATAATGTAAACGAACCTCTAATCAGGCACTGGAATGGAGACAAACCATTCAAATCCTGGGATGTTTTTTAAAATAAAGATAATATACACAAGCCCGCTACACAAACCCTGCTTTGCCAGACAAACCATTCAAAAACGTAGGCTGTTTTTTAAAGTAAAGATAACATACACAATCCCGCTAGACAAACCCTGCTTTGCCAGACAAACCATTCAAAAACGTAGGCTGTTTTTTAAAGTAAAGATAACATACACAATCCCGCTAGACAAACCCTGCTTTGCCAGACAAACCATATAAAAACTTAGGCTGGTTTTTTAAATTAAAGATAACATACACAAGTCCGCTAGACAAATTTCATAATTACGCGCCTTATTATGTATCCCACGAAGTCGGCTACAATCGTATCTAGGCTCTTGTTTGTATCAGGTCAGGGATACCAACATAACAGTGACAAAATGGCGGGCGGCAGCGGGCGGGCTGTCGTAGTATCGGTTCGCAAAGTGAAATTTTATTTAACGACATTGAAAATTAAAATGCGTTATTTTCCGCCGGCCGTGATGCAAAAAGTTTCCTTTTATAGTGATTAAGGCGAATCTAAAGTTTTTTTCTAAAAATTATTCGTAATAACCATGGACACTAATCCCGAAAATTTACCGTTTTGTTTTCCGCTGAACACGGGAAGCTCAAACACTACAAAAATTGTCAAACATTTATGACCTTGAATATTGTTATGGGACTGTCAAAGCAAAAGTCTGGCGTTTGCCCGCGCAATGGACCCAACTTGACATTAACTTGTTGTGGGCCAGGTTTTTTCGGGAACAACACGGAAATTTCACGACCTTCAATTTGAATTGAATGTTTTGTGGATTAATTTTTACCTATCGTATATTTTATAGACCGAAACACATTCCTAGAACAATAAACTATTTACCAAAATAACATTACTTGCGTTAATTACGTAAATTGATAGGTTTTATGATGTTTTATTCGAGGTACACGCATGTCACGCATAACGGCATAATGTGACGCGGCCGCCAAAATGACAGTTCGAGATGCCCACAGATAAAAATTATTTTAAAATATTTTGTGGCTACAAAGTGAATGAAATCTTTACCCATACCATAGGGAATGTTGGCGCAAGCGATTCTGATACTTTCTTTACAAATTTTGTACATAGAAGGGTCAAAATAGTAGAAAAAACGTTTTTTTTTTTCGCACATGCGCAGAATCTTTTTACATTCCGCACTACGAAAAATTTAATATAAATTATTCGAAGTGACTTGACGCATTGCGGGTTTCTCTATGGTAAAGTACGATAATAGAGCAAGCGTTTCTGACATTGTTCTTCATACACTTTCTTTATACATAAGGGTCAAAATTGCATTTCAAAGTGCCGCGGCCACCTCGCGGCCGCCGGGTGACGAAAGGCCCACAATGAGTTTTAATATTGACATTGACGTGACATATGACATTGAGGTGACATATGACCATGGGGTGACCTATGACCCTGGGGTGACATACGACCGTGTTCTTTTTTTTTGCTAATGATTTGTACCAAAGTGAAAACTCCGATGTGAAATATCCAATTATCTACAAATTTGATTATTCATTTATATTTATATTTTCAGCTCCAGAATTGGATTTGTTAGCTCCGCCAAAGTATGAAGTCAGGCCAAAACTTATAGATAGGTAAGTTATTTTTATTTATGTCTACACAAGAGAGTCCTGTTCAGAGCCAGTGACTCTATTGCAACCCCAAATCATGATTGGTTGTGAGATTGGAGAAAGTGATGAAGGGATATTCCTAACTCTAAAATAAGGAACTCCAGTGAAAAATATTATGGCTTAAAAAAAATATGTTCATATAGACCAATAAACGCTGATTCTGAATATATAAGTTTTATTTCATAATATTAAACGTAGAGTTCTTAAAAAATTATTAAAAAGTGCATTTTTAAACCTCTCGTCAAAACACACTGTAAAGTTGGTATTACTGAAATGGTTAGTGCTGATGTCACGCGTCACCAGTCATTGTATTGAAATTTTGATTATGTAGGTATGACAAAAGCCATCGGTATTAACAACATTTCATGTTATTCTTTATTTCATACTGTTTATAGAGATTTAGTTGATGTGTTTATTGAAACAATATTTAAGCCTAAATAATTCAGTATCAAGAATAGAGGTATCTTTATTAGTTTATCTCTATTATTTAAAATATTGAAAAACTACTGCACAAAAAAAAATAGTAATGCTTCTTCTAGGGAGAATACTTCGAACAACGGAACAACGGATTTCAAAATGGCGGCAGTAGATCAGCTGATTGCCCAATCCTATACTAATTTTTCAGCAGTGATGACGTCACACGATTTACCATATTTCCGGTGGTTTTCAGGGGGTCTAGAAAAATTAAAACTTTGAAAATTATTTTAACTATTAGAAATAACTCTAAAAATAAAAATAAAAATGCAGTTATTTAAGTTAGAAGGTCATTATTCATAAAAAAAAAATAAAAAAATTGGACTGGAGTTCTCTATTATAGTTTCTTTAATGGCCCCCAATACAAGCAATATCTCTAAATGTTTCATTCTTTCTTTCACTAGAGCGTGTCATACCTGGTTTTACCGGTATACCATGAGGGCTCTAAATTTAAAACGTGTCACTATGAAAGATCTTGGTATTTTATTTGATAGTAGGTTAACTTTTCATGCTCATATCGTAATGACGTGTAGCACTTCACTGAGAATGTTAGGTTTTGTCCTACGCACTGCGAGAAACTTCAGAGACACCCGGGTTCTCACAGTACTATACAATGCTTTGGTTAGGAGTAGGCTTGAGAGTGGGTCGGTGGTTTGGAGTCCACACCAAGTGAAGTATTCCCGTATGTTGGAGAGGGTTCAGAAGAAATTTCTGAGATTTCTTTACCTGAGGGAGTATGGTTACTACCCGTGGTTCTACCCTACCCACTTTCTCTTGGGCATGCTCGGTGTGAACCTTCTACGGGTCAGAAGGGATTTGCTCATTGTAACACATTACTTCAGACTGATTCGTGGAAGTTTCGAAAACTCGGCTATCATGGAGAGCATTAATTTCCATGTTCCCGATGGTTGTCTCTGTCACCGACAGCATAGACTGTTTTATCCCCCGGCTTGCAGAACTAACTTGCCAATGGTTATGCCAGTCGGGAGAGCTGTCTTGTTGTTAAAAAGAATCACTTCAAATATTGATATGTTTAACATCAATGAAGCACAATTCAAACGACAAGCTTTGTTGCTGTTAGTCTAAATCTTTTTATCTTATTATCTGTAATCTTTTAACAGGTCAAAGGCCACGCCATTTCACGAAAATTCACTAAATTGTCTATTTTGTTTTATGTATCAATGTGTTTATTATTGAATTCTCTGCTTATTTAAAGTTCTTTTAAAGTACAAATAAAAAACATTCTTTGTTTAAAACCACTTTATTTTATTTATAAACTCAACCGGCTTCGTTGATCTCAACCTTCATCAGGACGTAGATATAAACTAGACCAACTAAAATCTATGTCCGGATGAAGGTTGAGACAACTGAAACCGGTCGATGTTTATAAATAAAATAAAGTGGTTTTAAACAAAGAACGTTTTTCATTTGTATAATGTCAAGGCACAAAGTATTTGCTTTCTTCAATATTTTATTTTAATGTCTTGGAATTAAAAATAAGTTGCGAAAGTGTAGTTTTGTTTGCACCTGTCAGAAAATTGCTGTTTTCGGAGGGGTGTATGTATTGATATTATAATCTTATATGTAATATTAATTCTGTTAACCCCTCAGCAACGTAAGCAGACATATGCGTTAAAAATACGACAGCAGTCAAGTACAATAAGCGTGTTTACACGTCAGCGCGTGTGTCTCCATAGAAACCGTTATAACTCCGTTATTGTTTTAGTTACATCCGTAAAATAAAAAGTGAAAGGTCGATAGTGAATCATGCTGCACATCTCTATTCAAGTTGTCCATAGAAATACATAAAAAGAACATTCTGTCAGACGCGCAGTCTGACACATAATTTATCCCGCCAAATTTCCTACGGGCGGGTCGCCCGCTCCCAACATTGTTAATTTTTATTAAACATTTTTATATGAAATGATTGAAAAGTGAGGTGACAAAAATGTTTATTACACATTTATACAATAGAATAAGTATTGTTGTTTACATAATCTGTGATTTTAGTACCGTTTTTACATAAATACATCACGTGAGTCATTTTGACATTTTTTTTAATGTTTGCATTCTAAATTTTAATATTTACAAATATTAATATTTATTTATAATATAATAATTCGAAAGCTTATTTTGTAACCTGTCTAAAACAGTTATTACTATTCGGCTACGTTTAGAAATGTTTCATTTATAGAGCATTAATTGTGAAGCGGTAATAACACAAAGTTTTCGTAAAATGTCATTTCGTTTAAGACATTTAAAGTGCAAATTGGCGATTTTCTGAGGGGTTAAGATTCATAACAATTTTTTTAGAATTATGGAACATATAGATTTTAATTTTCATATTTTTATGGCCTCAAAAATTCAACTTTAGACTATTGTAAAGTTTTAAGGTAAGGAACTGGTAATGAAAGACTCATCTTCAGGACAATTTTTAAGGGACTCTTGAGTTTATTGATTCTATTTCCAATTACATTTTTTATAATCGGAAGATACAAACTACCCGAGACAGACCAAGGAGTTACTAGTTAATTAAGTGTGGTTTCAGCGAAGCGACGAGGAGAAAGAGGGTATATCACCCTAAAAAACAGTTATTTATAGAATAATATCCTGGCCTGACCAGAGTTTTGCATCTTCTGACATCTGTTGACAATTTATCTAACTAGCTATGAGACTTCTCACCTAATGTTTTTATGTAGAATCTCCAGGGGTGTGAGTCCTGGCTAAATTAGATTTCAAGGTCTGAAGTTCAGACAACTATATTTACATGAAAACGAAAGCTCGAATAAAAAAAAAGTTATGCCACAAAATTGTCTCCAAATGTGAATTTCAGTTTTCCAACTGTACTATGAGTTTTCGGACACCATGTACAAAGAAGAGTTTGTGGGAGCTTTGTTTTTTGTACAAATCTACAGTTTTATTTTGAGATTGATGGAATTTTGCACACTTGACGTTCAAAATAAGAAGGAATTTGTTATCTACTCTGATTTTGAAGGTCCGACTTCGGTTAGTAATCTTTATATAGATAAATGTTTGTTCGAGATAAACTCCGAAACTACTTAACCGATTTTGATGAAATTTGGTCCAACTTAAAAGATAAGATAGTTTTTATCTCGATTATTGACCTCAATATTTATTATTGCAAATTGAATGTTTCTTATAGGACAAGGCTTTGTAATTATTTGTAAGTTCCACAAGTTTCTAACAGATGGCGGTGTGAGTTAATTTATCGACACAACACTTGGTTATCTAGGTTGGGTAACCATCCAGTAGATGGTTACCCAACCGTGTTGGGTGATGTGATGTGTTTCGATTTCACGTCACAGCAACGCGTGGCCAGGTCAGCTAGTTTTATATAAATCTAGCTGGTGATTGCAGGTTTCAGGCTGCGGCGGTCAAAGAGATCATCGACCAAACCATGAGGGAGAATCTGACTAATCGGACCTACTCGGGTTCGCAGGCCGAGAAGTGGGCGCAAGCCGTGTCCAATAAGGTGCGGGAAAGGGTCAACTCACTCTCCATGGATAGGTATTTTTAATTTTATCTTTTAAGGATGTTGGGTATGGCAAAGTCCTGTTTTAGCTTGACTGTTTGGCATTTCGTCTGTCGACTTAAATACTTAACTTTTAGATACATAGTGGTCCCATATGGAACTGCGAATTTGCGTCGCTCAATGCCCAACGGTCCAGTATGGGACCGAATATTTCATAAAAATTGCTTGGGCAGTGGACTAACTTTATTGCACGCGGCGCACAAGCATTTAAAGGAACCTTTAGACGCCCAGTGGCAGCGCCGGATCTGCCATACGTTCAAAAACGTGCAAAAACCTGGCGCCAACTCCGAAGGGGCGCCGTGAGAAAATAAATATTGTATTAAAATTTTGTTATAATATTCCCTGAATCGTGTAAAAATTACCCATAGTACGAAATAATTATTACGCTCTAGCAACACTTTCCAAAGAAACAGAATGCGCACGCATCAGGTTGGTATCAACGGCTTACGAATTTATAGTCAGTTACAGAATTTTTTTTACAAATTCCATATATTTAGTTTAAACGTAAGATCTATTTTTCCATATATCTTTTACCGTCTTTTACGACGAATGGGTGCGATCCAAATTCAATAACCAATCACAGCGCCGTACTTTTGTTCTAGATAATCAAACAAACCGAACTGACAATTTTAGTCAGCGTACGCTCGCTATTGTTTTATTTTATACGATTTAAGTCTCTAGGAGAAGGTAGTTAAAGACCATTTTCTTATGAAATCTTCAATAAATTCCATTAACAAAAACATCGCACGGTTTGTAGGATTTGCAGGTTGCAACGTGTTACGTGTTGACAGTTTCATGTTTCATCAGAGATTTGACATATTATTTGAAGTTCGTTAAATGTATAATTAATATCTATTAGATTTGTTGGATTTGTTATTTTATGGTGTCAATGTAAGCGTCTTTCGTAAGCCGTTGATACCATACGTCAGTGTTTAGTGTTTGTATGGTGTTTGTTCGCTCAATATGGTGTTTGTTCGCTCAACACAGGGGAAATGCAAGGTACAAATTTGAGGTTATATTCTTATTAGTCAGAAACTGTAGACGCTATTCTTGTGTTGTACGTTGCCATGAGAACGTATTTGTATTTCCTTTTTCTATTTATTCGCATTGGGTATATACATAAACGCAGTAAATCTCAAGAATGTCTAATGCACCTAGTTCAGCAAAACCATCCGCATTGTCTCGTAACCTATATTTTAAATCATAGTACGGGCACAAACAAACAATTCGTTGTATTATTTTAAAGCATAACTTGCAAAAAGAGTTTTTCCTAAAATTAATAAAATAGCACCATAATTTTATGTTTACCCAATAGATTCAGAGAGTATAGGGCTGCTGGCGATTCTCTCTTTAAAAAAGAACAAGTGTGAGAGCTACCGCCAAGTCCCTTGGAAAAGTTACAACCTTTATATGTCTTGATTTTATTTGATAAATTAGTTTAAAAAAAATAATAACTAAATAAAAAAATTGGGGTGAACGAATTTTTAATCAAAATAAAAATGTAGAGAAGGGGGGCGCCATCGGTACCTTCTGCACAGGGCGCCAGATTTCGTAGATCCGGCCCTGCCCAGTGGTACTAAAAACATGTAAAATAAAAGAGATATGCCATTTTTCTATAAATTTCATATTGTCAGAGTCGGGAGTCAAACATAACCTCACATTTGAATCGACTATAATTTGTTCCAAAATTAATGTTGCCACAGTTAAGCCGAATTTACATTAGGAAGCCTGGTTGGGCACAAGTTGTTTCATGACATTAATTGCACTGCTAGTTTCACATGTAAACACAAAATTAGAATCGCACTAGCGCAAAATTATGGCACCACTAGTGGTTTATAATTGATTGCATAGTGATGTAACTAGTGTCGCGAAAGTTGTGTACAATATATTTTTATTTTTTTTATATGAATATTTCACAAGAGTCCCAGCTGCTCCCGTCTCGAGCCAGTGAGGATATTGCATCCCCAATTGGGGTAGGTTGAAAGTAGTGGGGAAGGGAAGGAGATGGGGAAGAGGAAGGTAGGGAAGTATCTGGCTATTCACCAAACACGGCTAAAGCCATTTCAAGCAACGTTTCAATTCTGAATGGTGATCTTACACCAGGGCGATACTAAGACTACCTTCCACTCTGGCACGTCCCGTAAATATGCTATACATTATTTTAAATTAATTAATCGTGAAATAACACAAATTAATCAAATAAAATTTATTTGCCCACGCTAGGATTCGATCCAGCGACCTTCAGATTGCGAGTCAAAAGCTTTACCGCTAGACCACGCCGGCCGTCGCATAGAATCGCACCAGGGCAAAATTATGGCACCATTAGTGGCATACAACTAATTGCGTAGTGTAAAAATGTGATGCAACTAGTGTCGCGAAAGCATTACAGCTGAGCGGGCTTGTGTATTCCATGTAACAGCATAAGTGTTATGTACAACAACAGTGTGCATTGCAAAAAAAAAACTTCTATGTTGATGGTGCCATGGTTGCTGTGATACTAAAGATTGCACGACACTAAATTTGCTCATTTTATATCAATTTTTTGGTGTCATGCAATTATTTTGAACATGCATGCTACTAGTTACGTATTGTAAATTCGGCGTATTGAATATTTTTTTAAATTTCTAGCCTTTTTTGATTTGAATTATAACTTTGTTTTCAAATAAATACTATTTTAAATTGCAGGTACAAGATAATTGTGCAAGTTGTATTAGGAGAAATGCGCGGCGCGGGCATCAAAAGCGGCCTGCGCTGTCTCTGGGACTCGGAGTGCGATAACTTCACGTCGCACACCTTCTACAGCGACACCATCTTCTGTAACACCACCGTCTTCGGCGTCTACTTTTATTGATCCTATTTAAAATGTGTACATAAGAATCCCAAAGATTTGAACCATAAATAATAGAAATAGGGGGATATGGCGTGGATGCGTGCCTCGCTAAGACCAAACTGTACCGATTAACAAAGCTATGCGTTTGATGTGTACCACCTCTGGTCTGGAGTACCAAAATATTTTAAGAAATTCTTGACTTTTTGTTAGGTAACAGACGGTCCATTTGATAGATTTTCCTATCTAACAAATAGATTCCAATCTTTTAGAGCACAGGCGACAGACGGGAACGCTGTCCTTGTTCTTGTTCTACCAATATATTTCAATGGAAGATGCTCCGAGCAACTGGCATCATTGATGCCTTTATCAGCGGTGCATAGTTAGGAAACATATCAACAGCCACCCAACATTCACATTTGTCACAAGAAAACGGATCGTTTCTACGAATCGAATGACTAAAACGATTTGCCGGCCTCTTCGACACCCATGTTCACTCTTTCTTCTCTTCAAAAAACTCTCCACACGGCAATCCTCAAAGATGACATAGGCCCTGAGGGAAATTATTTTCCCCAGGGCCTCCCGTGTGGAGTTAATGCAAAAACAAATTAGAAACAAAGGTGGGGTATATCGTTGACTCTTATATTAGCGACACTTATGGTCCTCACTGTTTCATTCTCATGATGATTTATGTCCCATCTCCATAGACGTATGAATATTAGTAGACCTGCCCTAAGTGATAAAAGCGTATTATTTCCCCCTCCCCATACCGGTTCCTTGGAACCGGCTGGGATTGAGTATGGTTTCGCATGAATCTAAAAAATGTGACATCATAATTCTTCTGCGAGCCAGTGTCGAGCGCTCATCGGTGCATTTTACGAAATAACACCGCAATAAACATGGTTTGTGTTTTGAAAACCTTTAAATGAGATACATCAATATACAGTCAATGTTTACGGGGTAAGTAAATTATGAAACATTTGTAAAAGTGTCCTAACTAAATATGGCAACTAAATATTGGAGTCTGAAAATAAGCAAACTTTACTTTGCCATATTTAGACTTCGCAAATTTGTTCATTACGCGGCGAGCAATTTGCGCTCCCATGTAAAAAGGTTTATTCATTCAAAAGCAGAGTTTACTTTTAAGAACTAAATGGTGATATTATAATATACTGCCATATTGAGTTATCGACGAATCACATATCTCCAAAGTCATCTTCCCGCTCTGCGCCCTGCTGTAGTTGTTGTCTACCCCTCACCTTTATGTTCTGGTCTACTAATATTCATATGTCTATGCCCATCTCCCTTATTTCTATTATATGTGACCTGAACCATTTCTAAGAAAATTAACATAATCACAACTGCCGTCTTCAACTAAGAAAACTTGATGTAAAGTTTGACAAAAAAATTTTGAAATTTCATAAAGAGGAACTACATTTTTCATTATTACGGCAATTTCAAGTAATGCCAATTTTTTAACTATTGTATATATATTTAGATGTGAGATTATGCTTGACTCCTGAATTTTAGAGTTTGACATTTGTTTAATCAAATTTTTACTGGGTCGATCATTTTAATCCAATTATGAACCATCAATGATCAATCGAGTTACTTTTTCACTCTGTCGCCATGACCTGGCACCCCTACTAAGTCGTCAAACGTAACGAACCACTCAGGGTGACCTATGGCAGAGGTGTTGGTTATCCAATAAATGGATCTTGAAGTCGCTATGCCCATACCCGCCTCCCAAACTGTCCTCAAACTATCTGAAAGGTGTGTATATATATAAATAAAATGACTGATTACGTTTTCAAAAATAAAGCCAGCAATAGGTGTCCTCTAAAATATATGGAATTTTGTTGTTTTTGTGTTTGAAAAATATGTACAGTTTGTCAAATAAGAGCAGAAAACATAGGAGGGCGCCACTGTGGTTCAAATGGCAATACTAAACATATTCATGGTGTTGATGTAAAGCTCTGTAACCTACATTTTTATAAAAAATTAAAAAGGCATAAAAGTGAAAAAAATATTTTTTCATTACAATATAGCTACCTACCCACTGATCTCAAAATTAGAATTGCTATAGGTATATTATTATTATTCCTTCACAATTTTGTGTTAACATAATGAAGAAAAACGATAATGTAATAAAATATAAAGCACAGTTTAGAAATTGCTCACATTTATTTAATACTGGCTTAAGTACCTAGTGTTTATATTTAATAGCGAATGTATTTAACTCATTCAGATCTAAAAGTAGTGTAACTAAACTCACCATTAGTGATTCTTCCTTTCTGTCTACTGTTAAATTCAAATTTATGATAACTTAAATGAAAGCAAATCGCTTGATAAAACACCTTTTAATCAAATTTATGTCATAAACAAAAATGTTTTTTAAAATGCGGTTTACTGTGTTCTATAAATTCAGTGACATTGCACTTTAACTCGTAGAATGCCGTTCGTGCACCGGTGTGTTTGAGATTTTACACGCGATTTTGACCCTTATGTATAAAGAAAGTGTATGAAGAACACGGTCAGAATCGTTTGCTCTATTATCGCCCTTTACCATAGAGAAAACCGCAATGCGCCTGGTCGCTCCAAATAATTTATATTAATAATTTACCGGAGCGCGGGAATGTGCGCAGTTCTTGCGCATGCGCGGGAAAAATTCCTTTAATTACGATTTTGACCTTTCTATGTACAAAATTTCTCAAGGTCAGTGTCAGAATCGCTGGACACGAAATGTCATTGGGTGTCATGGATGCCGCTTTTTGCGAACGCTAATTGGTGGACAACCAACCCCAACTACCCTGGCAAACAACGGGTTAAAAGAATATTTGACAGTTAAATTGGTGTTGCCAGCCTACAAATTTTGTAGTACAATTTTTTATATTTTCTACTCTTATTTGACAGACTATAGTCGATCAGCATGGCTGGGAGACTACTTAGCTACATTGTAGACCAATATAAGGTAAAAAGCAATGCACAGTACAATCTAAACACTGCGATATACAAAGCGCGAGCTTTTTCATAAATGTGCATGTTTAGGAGTCAATTTTTAGGTCTGTCTGTTGTTTATTTGGGCGATGTAATGTCGAATATCAAACATCAACACAGTGCTTCGATCCATCTTCTGTATTTTTTTCTAAGCGTAAAAGTTTTCGATTACTTTACCTGTGGATCGTGATCGGCCCAGGACAAGATGAGCTATTCTGTACCTTTTGTGAATACTGAATCGATTCCATACATAATCTACTGTCAAATTGTACAATTGACTATGGATAGCAATTGCTTCTTTATGGACTGACATGTCAACTGTCACATTTCAACTGGTTAACACGAAATGCTGCAAGTATGCATGATTATTTATTCATTTAACCCGGCCTGTGCCGCTTGTGCGCCGGCGCACAAAAATGAAAAATCAAAATTTTTACGCAATTTTGACCCTTATGTATAAAGAAAGTGTATGAAAAACACGGTCAGAATCGCTAGCTCTATTATCGCCCTTTACCATAGAAAAAGCCGCAATGCAGCCGGTCACTCCGAATAATTTATATGAAATTTTTCGTCGGGCGGGATGTGCGCAGGTCTTGCGCATGCGCGAAAAAAAAATATTTTCAACTACGATTTTTACCCTTCTATGTACAAAATTTGTATAAGAACACGGTCAGAAATGCTAGCGCCAACATTCTCTATGAGATGGGTAAAAGTTTCATTCACCTTGCAACATTAGTAAATTTTAAAATAATTTTTAGCTATGACCTCCATCTGTCAAATTTTGCCACGATTATTTTGGTCAAGTCGATGCATGTTATGTGACGAAAACATCGTAAAAACCTATTAATTTACGTAATTAACGCAAGTAATGTTATTTTGGTACATAGTTTAATGTTCTAGGAACGTGATTCAGTCAATAAAATATACAATAGCTCAAAATTAATCCACAAAACTTTCAATTCAAAATTCAATGTCGGGATTTTTTCCCTTTGTTCCCTGGCCCTTGGGGGGTTAATGTATGTTTAACCCGACATTTGCCGCTTGTGCATCGGTGTGTCATGAGATTTTACACGCGATTTTGACCCTTATGTATAAAGAAAGTGTATGAAGAACACGGTCAGAATCGCTTGCTCTATTATCGCCCTTTACCATAGCGAAACCTGCAATGCGTCTAGTCACTCCAAATAATTTATATTAATAATTTACTGGAGCGCGGGGATGTGCGCAGTTCTTGCGCATGCGCGGGAAAAATTCCTTTATCTACGATTTTGACTTACTCGATTAAAACATCGTAAAACCTATCAATTTACGTAATTAACGCAAATAATGTTATTTTGGTAGATAGTTTGTTGTGTTGTGAACGTGTTTCAGTCAATAAAATATACAATAGCTCAAAATTAATCCACAAAACATTCAATTCAAAATCAAGGTCGTGAAATTTCCGTGTTGTTCCCCGGCATTCGACGAGTTAAAGTAGTATAGCATGGATTTGACATTTGCAAAGTTTTGTTTCAATCTAAATATGCAAGCATTGCTTGGTTTGCCCAAATTAAGAACCTATATAAGGCAAAGCTATTGAGGCAGTATACACATACAGAATAATTAAATATGTGGGGACGAACTAATTAATTATCCCACTAACCGATGCACTTTTAGGCTGGGTTTAGACTCGTGTAAGTTTTTTTCTGTAAATCGCTCTTTTAAGCGATTTATGGCCAAATTACCAATGTAAACGACACCAGAAGTCACTTAACGTAATTTATAGTTAAGTTACAGAACTTATTCTTTCGGAAGTTTTTTGACGGGTCTCATCGCGCCCGCGCGAATTTCCAGCTTTCTTACAGCTTAAAATCAGTTTGATAAGCTAAGAGACTTACCGCAAGAAATAGTTCCAAAATGCGCCGCGCACCGTTGCGAAATGTCAAAAATTAAAAGACAAAGAAGTTCAGAATTTTTAGCAGTAAAGTTATATAACAAACTCCCACTTAGTACCAAACAAATTAAAACAAAAAATAGCTACATTAAGGACATTAAATGTTGGCTGAAGGATCTATCGGAAAATGAACTTACTTGTATACTTAAAACAACGTCATAGAAGTTTCTGGAAAACCTTATCCAAACAATGAAGTTAAACCATAGAAGTCGCTGAAAACTTATCCAAAGTATAGTCCCCCTCAGCACAGGATCTCCTAGTGAGGAGGACTACGAATGTATTTTCTATTTTATATATGTTTCATATAAAAATGTAAAAAATTATAAATGTATAGTTACTAAATAAAATTAAAAAAATTGTTTTTATAGGATTTTTTTCCTACGAAACTAGTATTTATTTCCACTTATTTAAGTTTTCTGGAAAATGAGCATCTTTCTATTCAATTATCGGTCCAATCCTTTCCAATCTTAAGGTTTTTGTTTTTAACATTTACGTATTTGAAATTTTGAATTCGAAATCGGTTGCGGGTGAAATGCAGATCCGGGCACAGTTTGGAAATTGAATAAAAAGGCACTTTCTAGATGAGAAAAGTGTGGAGAAGATGAATAAAAAATAAATTAAGGCGCGCTCGGCAAAATTGAGGGAGATACAACCGTTCAAAGTATTTAAAAATTCACTTCGCGAACTGATATTGACAGTTCGTTCGCCATGTTTTCATTGCTTATGTTGGATCCCAGACCTAATACAGAATTAATAGTACACCAAAATCACAAACCATATTACACAAACCTAGCGTAGCCGCTAAACCACTTGAAAACTGGGATGTTTTTTTGCCGTGACGCGAGCAGGCGCTACGAAGGGGGCACTTTCTTTTCTATCACAAACCATGTTTAGCGTATTAGGTTATAAAAAAATGGCGGGCGGACGCGGGCGAACTGTCAATATCAGTTTGTAAAGTGAAATTTTAAATACTTTGAACGGTTGTATCTCCCTCAATTTTGCCGAGCGCGCCTTAATTTTTGTTATATTCTGCTTTTCCACACTTTTCTCATCTACAAAGTGCCTTTTTATTCAATTTCCAAACTGTGCCCGGATCTGCATTCCTCCCTCGGTTGCTGTCAGCAGATGTCAGGTAGCTGTCATTCGGATAAAACGAAATTAATTGCCGCCTTTGACCACTTTTGACAGCATAAAAGCGCGTGGAGAATTGTTTAATTAAAGTCCAAATCTATTTCCACACTTTATTTGGGCCTTTTCGTCTTTATTGACAAAATCGCGTAAATTTGACAGTAGCAGGTCGTTGTTGACAGGAAGCCATCTTACCGCAAATAAATTTACAGATGTAAACGGTCGCATGAGCATTTACACAGGTTGAACTTCCGAACAACTTCCGTGATCAATAATTACCACAAGTCGGATGCATATGTAAACGCTCCTGTGAGTGACCTGTCAAAATCTTATGAAATCCGTAAATTTTAATTACGAGTCTAACCCCAGCCTTAGGCACGGATTTTGGGAATTACACTTCATTTCACAATAACTACAAGAAACAACTATTTAAGTGCACGAAATTGGTTATTAGGTTCTTAATTTGGGCAAACTAAATAATTCATGCGTATTTTGATTGACACTTTGCAAATGTCAAATCCGTGGTATACAACTTTTAAATGTACATTAAACGAATAAATAATCATGTGTACTTGCAGCATTTTGTATTTAAAACTAGTTGAAATATGACAGCTGACATATCAGTAGCTGACATAGCAATTGCAAGCCATAGACAATCACACAAATTTGACAGTAGATTATGTAAAGAATCAATTCCGTATCCACAAAAGATTCAGAATCGCATGGAAGATCAAATGGCATTACTCAATTTTCTTAAAAATATATATTTTTTAAATTTTGTGATAATGTTGCCATTCTAGGTTTATTAATTTATTGTACTTTCCCCACAGGTACTTACCCCATTTTGTTTCCTCTATTATTATTATTTAATTTGTTATTTTCACTAAAGACATAAACTGAAGTGTATTGTGTTGTGGATGCCCAAAGTGAGCTCAATCTTCCCTTACAAAAAAAAATCTTCCCTTCAAATTGTTTAAATATTTCAAAAATGTATTAAAATTGTTTCATGAACAATTTTTTCTGTTCCTTTGGCCTGTCTGCGGCCTTTTGTAAATTGGTGATAGCAATTTTCTTTCAGATCACACCTCTAGGAATTTTTGGTTCAGTGTTTATATTAAACAAATTATTTTGTGCCTTAAACTGTGTCTTTATTATAATTAAATAATGTTTTGTATAACACGATTTGCGTTTCATTTTGAATGTGTCAGAACTTTGCCATGCGCTATAGAATACTGCCGACCAGTGGCGTGCACAGAGTTTTTGATCAGGGAAGGCAGTAGGAAAACCGCCGAAAGATTCAAATAAATTGAAAAAAAACTTACCACAAATAACTCCCTTCGTACGAGTTTTCGCTAAGTGTGCTTGCTGATGGTAAGACAACTAGTTGATAGAAATAGATAACAATAGATGTCACTGTCGTCACTGATTGTCATTTGCTAATTTTGTTCCAGGAAGCACTGCCTAATTCTAACAAAAAAACCTCATAGAAGCAGTGATATATGTATATCTCTATGCATAGAAGCAAATTCAAAATGACAGTTCTACTCTATGCTATGTGCATTTCGTAAACATTGATATTATATCTAGTATGAAGTTAGCTCCTAGCAGAAATAATTCCTGCTTAACCACTGGAGCGATTTCGGTTGAAAAATGGACCACTTTTATTTTTCTGCGATTGATTTCGGTCCAAAAATGGACCACATTTTCCTACCATCCGTAAAACATTTATTGTAATTATTTAAAACATTTTCTGGGTCAGCCGTTTGTTTTAACACGAAGCTATTGAAATGCTTTTTCTATTATGATCATAGATGTTGCAAATCCGAACTTCGTAGACTATTTTAGAACAATGTTAAAAATAAATTTTTAAAATATTTTTTCCCGCCGAATTTTTGAACAGCTGTTTAAGGATAAAATTAAGTCCTTTTTCCATAGATATGCACCATTAATTGTCAAGTATACCACAGACAACATACAGAAACCGAAAATATTCTATGTTGACCCGAATCAGTATCCCTCACGGCAATTTCAAGTAAAAAACACCCTGGATTCGCGCGATTATAAACTTTACGATTTTTTTTATATTTTTTCATAAATCCTACAAATATGAGATAAACGGTAAAATACAGGTTAATTCATTGGCTATATAGCACTACAATAAGTTTTTATGTCTCCATGTCAAAATTCGAAGGTATGATTTTTTTAATGTTGAAGAAAAATGAAAAAATGGCCATCTGGGAAATCTCAAGCAATCGAAGCAAATTTATTTATTTCGCGTAATCGCTCCAGTGGTTAAGCCGCATTTTAGTGAGGCAGTCGGAGGGCGCGCGTGTAATTTCTAGTTACAGTTTATGCCACGTTTGTAGTTTGCCGTTTGAGGAGGCGCTCGCATAGTTTCGGTTGCTCAGCTTTTTCGCGCTTATTTTTGAAAGTTTTTTATTATTAGCAATAATTTAATAAATTATAATATTATTACAAGCTTATGTTTTACAAATGCGGTAGGGTAGACAGTGCTTGTGTGCCTATACGGAGTGCACGCCCCTGCTGCCGACGAGGACGGTTGTGATACGCTATCCAAAATTGCCCACTGTCACTTTGCAAGTGGCTGTCGATGCATTGCAGAACAATGCGCAATTGAATATTGCTGATGAGAGTATCTAATTCTGCATGTACTATTGAATATTGCTGATTATAAAGAAAATATGTGAATACTGCACAAAAGTACCAACTGCTCTCAATCATCTCACATGGCAGTGAGATTGCAATCTCCAATTGGGGTATATTGTAAGGCCGTGAAGGGGGTGGGGAGGGGAAGGAGGTGAAGAAGATGGGGAAGTACCTGACTATTCAGATCTGGTCACCAAACATGGCTGAAGCCAATTCAAGCAACGTTTCAATTCTGAATGGTGACATTTTACTATGGGGATACTGACAGTATATTTCACTCTGGAACGTGCTACAAATATAGGTACTATATTCGTAATATTTTCAATTAATTAATTGTGAAACATCGCGTAATTAAATTAAGTTAACTTGCGCACGCCAGGATTTGAACCTGTGACCTCCGGGTCACTCTGACCACGGAGGTCATCTTGACCATCTGGCCATGATTGATGCAGTTTGTTCATGTGCATGTCAACGCGGACTAGTCATCAAGCGTAATTGAATATTGCTGACGAGGGCAGCTGCCCACATATAATTGAGTATTGCTGGTAGTGACCGACCGAAGGTTCGGTTTCGGTTTCGGCAAGTTTCGGCAAAAAAATCTAGTTTCGGTATCAGTTTCGGTTTCAGCTGAGCAAAACTTTTGTAGACATGTTAAAAATTGATTGTTTACTGTTATTTGGTTTATTTTTTACACTTATTCAGACAGCTAACACGTGCTAAATTAAATAAATAAAAAAAATATAATTGAAGTATGTGAAAAAACATTATTTTTTTTATATTACTTCTACAAAACAAACAAAATTTATAAAAAACTAGCCTTTTCCCGCAGCTTCGCTCGCATGGTGTAAGGGGGGTTCCCACTTTTTTTTCCCACAGCCAGCAATTAGTATCCGACCGAAACAGGACTTGTTAATTTTTCGGGATTAGTGTCCATGGTTATTATGAATAATTTTTAGAAAATAACTTTAGATTCGTCTTAATCACTATAAAAAGAAACTTTTTGCATCACGGCCGGCGGAAAATAATGCATTTTAATTTTCAATTTCGTAAAATAAAATTTCATTTCGCGAACCGATACTCTGACAGCCCGACGGCCATTGCGTCACTGTTATGTTGGTATCCCTGATATTTGTATCTAGATATGATTTGAGCTAGATACGATTGTAGCCGACTTCGTGGGATACATGAAAAGGCGTGCAATTTGCATTTAGTCCACCTCACGGATAATACGGAATTTTGAGGTCAAACTACGAAAGCTGCATGTCATCATAATTTTAAAAAACATCCCAGGTTTTGAATGGTTTGTTTGGCAAAGCAGGGTTTGTCTAGCGGGCTTGTGTATATGATCTTTATTTTAAAAAACATCCCAGGTTTTGAATGGTTTGTTTGGAAAAGCAGGGTTTTGTCTAGCGGGCTTGTGTATATGATCTTTATTTTAAAAAACATCCCAGGTTTTGAATGGTGTGTCTGGCAAAGCAGGGTTTGTGTAGCGGGCTTGTGTATATTATTTTTAATTTATAAAACATCCCAGGATTTGAATGGTTTGTCTCCATTCCAGTGCCTGATTAGAGGTTCGTTTACATTATATTATTCTTTTTTTCATAATTACGTGTCTTATCATGTATCCCACGAAGTCGGCTATAGTCGTATCTAGCTCTTGTTTGTATCAGGGATACCAACATAACAAACAGTGACGTAATGGCCGCCAGGTTGTCGCAGTATCGGTTCGCGAAGTGAAATTTTATTTAACGAATTGAAAATTAAATTGCATTATTTTCCGCCGGCTAGTTTTTTTCTAAAAAATATTCATAATAACTAGACATCGGATTATATGCACTAACAAAGTGCCAAAATATGCATGCAAATATAAACTAAAAAAGGCCGAAATATGCACTAAAAACTCTTGATTTGCCCAAAATATGCACAATGCAAAATCAAAAAACCATTTATATTTTTATATATTTTAATTAAAGACCGTACAAAAACAGCAAAATATCCTTAATATTCTTAATTATGCATAGTTTTTGTGATAATATACCTACAACTAAGTATTTTTCCAAATTTTCGAAATTTGTGACGTTTGTCACCCAGTATTTATTTGTATGCCGAAAACAACCTCTCTACGTCAACCAAAGATATTGAAATATATTCTGTATTTGAATATCTTTGACGTCAACTGACGTCATTGTACAAAATTTCAAATTTGGCGCCATTTCTGGAGATACGTGTTTAGGCAGGGTATGTATGATCTGTGCCGTTGATGTAGGCATTAATGTTCTTCATGTCTTCAAGACTCGGGTTTTTAAGCAAAATAGAGTCTAACTTTTTACGAATCTTTTCTGATATTGAATTAGGAAGGGCGTTGGCGAGTTCGATCATTGTTTCCAGTATTTCTATTGCTTTAAATAGAGGAAGGTTTTTTGTTTCCAATTTTTTATGGCATCTGGTAACTTGTGTAAATGTGTTGAGATGAGGGCGATATTCTGTTTAATGGATGCGTCTTCAAATGCTAGCTTGCTTGAATGAATTGCAATGGCCTCAGAACTGTCAAATTGCCCAACTACTTGTTCTACGGCCTCAAATTTTTCAGCATAGAATAATACTGCCTTTAGCCAAGTACCCCATCGAGTAATTATGGGTTCTGGCGGCAATGCTAGATTTGGCAATTGCTCTTTATAAGACTGCACACGCGACGGTGCTTTTAAAAACACTTTTTTGTAGAGGAAATCAATTTATTAACATTCCCATACTCTTGCCGTATCTCTTCTGCAAGGCGATGAAACCCGTGAGCTAAGCAGGTAATGTGTAGTAAATTTGGATAAAAAGTGCAAGGCTTGGCCAGCTTTCACCATGTATGGCGCAGCATCAGAAACAAACATGCAGATTTTTTCATCCACAGAAGAATCGGGAAACAAAGATCTTATGGAATCATTTATGAAACGAGCAACAGTTGAATGATTTGTTTTTTCTAGGATTTTACACCTAGAAACAGCTCCCTATAAGTAGATGATACCTCCCGCTATTAAACGAAATATGCACGATTTGGGAAAAAGGCTGAAATATGCATTAACGTCGTAATTAGAGAGTTATATGCATTTGCATATGCAAATATGCAAATGCATATAATCCGATGTCTAGTAATAACCATGGACACTAATCCCGAAAACTTAACAAGTCCTGTTTCGGTTGGACACTAATTGCTGGCTGATGATGGCAGTTCTCCATATACCATTGAATATTGCTGATGCAGACTGTTTGCCATGTGCAATTGAATATTGACAGAAACGGTGTATAAAAGAGGGATTACCTGTATGGATTTGAGCCCCTTCAGAATGTTTGTGAATTGCTGACACAGGCCGCATCTAATCAAGAAATCCTCGCAGTTTACTGGAATAGGAATCACGTTGGGACAATTTGTTCCCGAGTCACATCTGAAATATAAAAAAAAAATAAACATTAAAATCATATCACAACGGAATAATTGTCCTTCAAAATTTTGATGAACCAGTTCATTAGTCAGACAAATCATAAAAAATGGTAAATTTTGGGGATTGGTGTCCATGGCTATTAAGAATAATTTTTAGAAAAAAACTTTAGATTCGCCTTAATCACTATAAAAGGAAACTTATTGCATCACGGCTGGCGGAAAATAATGCATTTTAATTTTCAATGTCGTTAACTAAAATTACTTCGCGAACCGAAACTATGACAGCCCGCTCGCCATTTTGTCGCTGTCAAAATACGTTTTTGAATGGTTTGTTTGGCTACGCAGGGTTTGTGTAGCGGGCTTGTGTATGTTATCTTTACTTTAAAAAACAGCCTACGTTTTTGAATGGTTTGTTTGGCTACGCAGGGTTTGTGTAGCGGGCTTGTGTATGTGACAAATGGCGTGCGGCAGCGGGCGGGCTGTCGTAGTGTCGGTCGGAAGTGAAATTTTATTTAACGACATTGAAAATTAAAATGCATTATTTTCCGCCAGCCGTGATGCAATAAGTTTCCTTTTATAGTGATTAAGGCAAATCTAAAGTTTTTTTCTAAAAATTATTCGTAATAGCCATGGACACTAATCCCCAAAAATTACCAAAAAAATTGAGTTAACCTGTTGAACGTTGAATGGTAGTTTGAAAAAAGTATATTATATGATAATATCTTAAGAACTTTTTCCAGAATAGCTATCTAACCAAAAAAGATTAAAAAATCTCCCATTTTGGAAATAATTGTCATAAAATATATTCATACAAATATAAACTGATTTTATTATTTCTACACAAACCTGAATACATACATATACATACCAGAAAGAACACAATTTAAAGGGGTTTTCAAAGAAATAATGACCTTTATACTCAGTTGTAACAGTTGTAACAATGTAACTTTGACAGCTGCCAAAAGTCACTCGATAATTTCATAGAAATTTATTTAAAAATAATTCAGAGTGGCTACATTAATCAAATAGTACCTAGGTCCTAGATTGATATTGGCGCGAGCGATTTTGACCTTGTCCTTTATAAATATTT
This sequence comes from Limnephilus marmoratus, assembly GCA_917880885.1. NCBI lineage: Eukaryota > Metazoa > Arthropoda > Insecta > Trichoptera > Limnephilidae > Limnephilus > Limnephilus marmoratus. The sequence goes on along the minus strand of OU862930.1, from coordinate 11,642,468 downwards.
TTAATACAAAAGGGTTAAAATCGCATTTAACCTTTTCCCCGCGTTGAACTACTCCGTTTTTTCAATACCCATACGCGGTACATGTTTTCAAATACCTATCCATCCAATTTTATGTCAAATTACAGCCCATTATGGCATGATTTATCATACTATATAAACAGATGAGATTATTATCTACAATTTGAAACCAAATCGTCGTCTGTCAACACTCCTAGATGTTTATAAAAACAAAAACATTAAATTCCATACAAAAACATACCCATGTTATCTTAAAGGCGGCGCCATTAATCCGCGCGCTTGTACTCAGGACACTGCGTTGATAGACACAAGTGGTACCTCAATCACTTATTATTATTAATTCGTATAAACAAGTTCTAAAACTTCTGATGACACTTAAATTAATAAAATTTTTATGTAAAGTCAAAATCACAGTTTCACAACACAAACAAACGTTTAGAATACACGCGATCTCGACAATAAATGTTATCGACGCTTGTCCAATATGGTCAATCGGAATCGCATGCGCAAACTGCGAATTACTACTAGCGCCATGTGTTGACTAAATTGTGAACTATGGCACTCAAAGGCACGAGGACACATTCACTTGATTATAGATGTTTTTTACGAAATACAATTTTAGTTTCGAAATATGCCTGAAGATGTCAGCATCGTGATAGTTACACGGATGTCCTAGCGAGCGGGAAAAAAAACTGTGACATAGGAGCGCTGTGATATCGGCAGTCGAAGTTAGCGTAACAAGGGCTGATACGGGCGCGTGTGAGGTATGGCTTTTGCCGTATCAACTGTTGTTACGATCGCGTGGAAAAAGTTAAGAAAAAGAAGCCAGCCACCCTGAGGTGAAGCACCTCAGCTTGTAACATTCGTAATCACTTGAAATCACGCACTCCTCATGCAGATGGCGATTAGGTTGAAATTCTCGTTTTATACCAGCCGCCTGTTTTGATTTAAGCAAAAAAATCATCGCCAAATGTATGTATTTTTTTAAGTTCAGGCACAAATATTAAAATATTTTTTAATCATAAACTAAAAATAATAATTTCACAAATTATTCAATAAAACCATATCCGAAAGGGGATTCGTGAATAGATTTTGCACTTCAAAACCATTTTTTTTGTGCTAGTTTCTAAGTAAAGGCTCGATGACACAGGGCGAGTTTACAAGCTACTATCTACTAAGCTTAAAAGCGGATAAATCGGCGAGTGAGGGTGGGTTTCTTCATTTACCGAGAATGCTAAATGCAATGCTAATTGTAAAAGTAAACGATCGAAATTTAAAACTTAAACGAAATTTCTATGCATTCGACCATTTACTTTTACAATTAGCATTGCATTTAGCGTTCTCGGTAAATGAAGAAACCCACCATGAGATTGTCATGATGACACACAAAACTGTCCACTCGCTCAGTAGCGTAGGAAACTGAGGTCGCTGCTAGCGCCAGTTACAAGAATAACGACGCCTGCGTGAACTAATTCTGTGATGTTTGACAGTCGAAATCAGCTGTTTATTGGAAGCCATCTTGAAAAACACAAATAAACCAATCACGAGCAAGCGTGTAGCGAGTAAAGTTGACGACCTTTCAACTTTTTTCGTAGATTGTCGACAATCTGCTAGTTAGCAAGTAACACGATGATACTTTTACAAGTTTACAAGCTACTACTATCTGGGAAATTCACTATCTGTTAGTAAACTCGCTCTGTGTCATCGATGCTTTAGAGTATATTGTTTTTTCATGTTTCAGTAAAACAACTGGACTTTAGTATTTGGATGTCTGACTAAAGATCTGAACGATAGATATTATGTCTCACTTGAATCGCATTGTACCCTCGTCCATATCTTCAAACTTGGGCCACTTCTGTGTGCAAGCAACACAGTTGCAATCGAACCAGTACTGTTCTCGCAGCTCAGACTTCCGCTCTTCGATTCCCTTCCTCGTGAAGAGCGGACCGTAGTTCTCAGACACCTGCTGGCCCTGGCCGATGTTCTTTATGGCCTGGACTATCACGGAGGTGCCTTGGAAGTACCTGGAGGATAAATATAAAATTTAAATGTTACGGGCAGAGAGAAGGCTCTCGGAATGAACAGTCCAAAGTACTCAACAGACCAAACTCTGGGCGAACCAGGCAATTATGTGTTCAATATGGACAGTAAACCTTCTGAGGCATGGAGAAATGACAACATGGTGATTAAATATAATGTATTTATTGAATGTGTAAAAAGTAACTATTGGATTACATTGCTTTATGCCACTCTCGACTGGAATATGGAGTAATAGGATGGGGCGCAGCAGCATCTAATCACATAAAACAACTTAAGGTAACTAAGAATTGAATCATAAAGACCATACTGAAGGTCCCCATAAGGACATGAACAACAAAAAATTTTAAACAGTTTGATGTTCCAAGCATACAGAAAATCTATGCCAAAAACATTCTAGTACATCACCACAAAAATGATTCAGAGGCAGACACCTCACATGCTCCTAAAACCAGAGCCAAACAAACAGACATACTTAATATACCAAAGTGTAACTCTTCATTTGGACAAAGAAGTTCAGAATTTTTAGCAGTAAAGTTATATAACAACTCCCACTTAGTATCAAACAAATTAAACAAAAAATAGCTACATTAAGGACATTAAATGTTGGCTAAAGGAACTATCGGAAAATGAACTTACTAGTATACTTAAAACATCGTCATAGAAGTCGCTAAAAACTATTCAAAGCATAGTCCCCTTCAGCACAGGATCTCTCAGTGAGGAGGACTACGAATAAATTTTCTATTTTATATATTATTAAAAAAGTTATTTCAAAGATAATTTCAACATATGGTCACTATACATGTTTTACGTTATAATGTATTTGTTCCTATAGTGCAGTAGAGGCCCATTCTGTGAGAAATATTATTGTAACAATATTGTCTTTCAACACCTATATTATTTTGTGTACTCTATAAAATTGTTAATCTCAAGTCAAAATGAAGTTCAAAATTTCAATTTAAACAATAACACCTAAATTAAAAAGGTAAAGAAACAATAAATAAATAAATATATAGGGGTTATCGTATCCCATAACTTTGTCAACACTAAAAGATCACACGGATGGCATTTCTAAGATGTCACTTACACTATAAAAAACAATCATATTTTAATGAAAACGGGCACTTAAATGGAATGAAAACAATAATGTTGTGATCAAAACGGTTTCTTTCATATTTATTTCATAATTATTTGATAGTCACTTTAATATTTCATAAGAAAGATTCGCTCTAATGTAATCGCTTATAAATCTTTGTTTTTTTTCATTTTTTATATTTTACACATAGGTATTTAAAAAAAAACCTAAGGACATATATTTTTTTAATTTTATCTATTGTTGAAAATGGTATGAACTAATGATATAATGAATGATAACATTTTGTCTGATCTCTTAACACTTTGTTGTTAATTCATATATTTTTATCACTTATTATTTTCTCTGTTTATCATTTTATTTTTAAATTTTATTATTTTGCTTTTACTTAACTGTTTTGCATAACCGATATTTGCGTGTGTTATTTTTATTAAATTGTGAAATTATTAACCCCGATACAGGCGAACCCTAGTGGGGTTAATAATTACATGCTAAAAATATATGTATATAAATTGTGAAGAAGCAATAAATAAATAAATATATATACCTAACATGTTTCATATAAAAATGTTAAAAATTATAAATATGTAGTTACTAAATAAATAAAAAAAATTAAAACCAGCAGTTTTAATTTTTTCCGCTTCGCCCAGTTGAAGTGTTGGTGACCATTTTATAAATCCGTTGGGAATTGGTTCCAAAAATACCCTGTTCCTCGGATCCACTATGATCCAGTGACATATAATCACCGGGACAAAGTAACCGCGACAGGCAATGACGACATATGTAATATATAGCCGCGCGATACTATTATTCACAACTCTAAGTATTACCATCAATCTTTCCATTTCTTAACTAGCTTTTTTAGCGTATTAATAATATAGATGGCAGTGCTTTTATTTGTGTCTATTTGTAAATTGAGTGTGTACGACAGACATTAGTGTATTAATACTGTTCGATTACGCCTCATAAAGTAAAAATTCCCCATCCCAATACTACTGCTGAAGAGTTTTGTCCTCCGTTGAACTCCAATATTGTCGTAGAATTTATACCAAACTCCATCGCCCTCCCAATTGGAGGTCCGTGGACGTTTAATTACGCGATTAACAGTTTATCATTTTTGTACCTTATGGTCCCTGCAAAAACAATTAAATGTCCTAGTGGTCCCTGGTCAAAAAAGGTCAGGAACCATTTATTTATAACTTCTCACCATTCTTATTTTTTACATACAAAAACAAATTAACCTCACTAGGACTAACAGCCTGTATTGAGGTTAACATTTATAAATTTGAGTGATGATTTTACACACAAAATACTAAAATACATAACACTACATTCAAAACACTAAAATATTATAAAGTAAGAAATAAAAATATCATATTAGTGACCAGTTGGGTAATTTGAGTATGATTTGTAACAATATAGACCATAAATATATCTTTAATTACTATACCCAGCAAGAAACAAAGCTAGTTCAAACCAACCATTGATCTAGGTCAACCATACTCAACCTGCGGCCCGCCAAGCTTTTATGTGCGGCCCTAAACACATTGATCTAGGTCAACCATACTCAACCTGCGGCCCGCCAAGCTTTTATGTGCGGCCCTAAACACATTGATCTAGGTCAACCATACTCAATCTGCGGCCCGCCAAGCTTTTATGTGCGGCCCTAAACACATTTTTATCAGGAACATTATTTAAAAAAAACTCTATCACTCTAAAATTCGCATATTTTGAGATTCGTTTCGACTTTGACGGATAGATAGTGACAACCTAAGAGGATTGTCATACCTCCGTAGTCCAGTGGGTAAGACTCTTGACTCACAATCCGGAGGTCGCGGGTTCGAACCCGGCATGCGCAAATAAATTTTATTTGATTAATTTGTGTTATTTCACAATAAATTCATTTAAAATAATATATATTATAATTGCGGCATGTTCCAGAGTGGAAGATACTATCAGTATCGCTCTGGTGTAAGACCACCATTCAGAATTGAAACGTTGCTTGAAAATGGCTTTAGCCGTGTTTAGTGACCAGATCTGAATAGCCAGGTACTTCCCAACCTTCCTCTTCCCCAACTCCTTCCCCTCCCCACCACCTTCAGCCTCATAACATACCCCAATTAGGGATGCCATAGTCTCACTGGCTCCAGACGGGAGCAGTTGAGATTCTTGTGCGGTATTCACTGTAAAAAAAAAAAAAAAAAATAGTCCTCATCAGATCTGGTATCAGCGTGTTGCTATTGCACAGACTACATTTGTTTCCAAAAAGCAATTATGTATTTGTCAAAAAAGCATGCGCGCAAATAATTTATTAATAAAATAGCCGTTTCCAGAAACCACCAAATCAATTATAATGCATAAAAACTCGTTAATATTGTATAACAACTGTTTAAAGCGATGCACTAGTAGTCGGGTACCTATTTGCAAACTTTAACAGCATTTTTGGCTGGCTTATAAAGTAAGTTTTTGTTATAATTTAATTACCCATAATGGCGGGAGTGTCTTTAGAATGTAATCGAAAAACGTCCGACGACAAGAGCGTTTCAAGACAAATGGGAAGAAGATAACTTTGCAGGTATATGTATGTGGCCCGAAGACAAAAAAGGTTGAGTATCGTTGATCTTGGTGATTTAGGTGGATGTTGCCTTCTTGAGTTCAAAGAATTTAGTATAGTAAGTCCGCCGAAACTTTTGTTTGTTGACCTTATCCCTAATATGTCCCCACTCCCTTGTTTCTATTATGTATGGTGTTACCTTACGACGCCAGGATCGCAGGAGTGATTGAAGAGGGCCAGCGTGGAGTACAAGCCTCCTCCCAAGAATACTGACTTCCCCAAGTCCTTCCGCAGTACCTGGTCACTTTCCCCCGGCTTCTCACAGCGAAGCTCAAATATCTCATGAGCATTGAACTGCAGGATCTGAAGGTTCCTCGATATCAATCCACCGATGAATGCCTCAATGTCTTTTGTATTGTTTGATGTGCCGTTACCTGAAATTAATTTGTAATGAGGTTGAAATGATTTTACATTTTTACGGTCAAAAGTTTATTATGCCGTGTTGCACTGCCTCCTTCTTTAGCCCTTCGAATAATAAGAAAATAATATCTGTAAAGTTTTGCCTGCCAAGGTTTGTACGCAAAATTCCTGGTTCTTCCCATGCATTGTTAATGTTCCTATTTATTGGTTATTTTGTAACCCTTTTGCAAAAATAAAAATTGTTCCAAAATCTAGATAAAATAATCTTACCGATGTGTTTATTAGAAATCAAAATTTTTGTTTCTAAATATTAAAATTTTAATATTGGAAATGTAAATCGGCTAAAAAATGCATACCTGCGAATATTCGAATTAAAGTAGAAAATAGAATAAACTTAAAATTTTAAGTACAGATTCCTTTTCTTAACAAAATTTGTAATAAAATTGTCACCTCACTTTTTATCACATTCATACAATTTGAAAAAAAATTAAATGTGTTTTACATCACGAATTGGCGTGAAATAAAATCGTCACTTATGATTGGGTTTGTAAAATATCTGAACTACAAAGCTTGTACAATCCTAAGGCAAGAGAAGCATTATTTCTTTCGCTTTCTAACATAAAAGAAATCATAAATATTTACATGACAGGAAGAGAGATATCTAAATTTTAATAATGCACGGTCCCACTGGGACAATCTGGGTCTCCTGTTATTATAACGGCGTATGGGCGTTTACCAAAAAAAATGACCACTCGAAAATGACGTGTCCTACGACTTTCAACAAGTTATTCTATAGGTTAATAATTTTAGAACATGTTTCTTAAAACAAGTCCTATAAAATAATTTATAAAACTAATTATTTACATAGCAAAAACCATAAAATACATATAATTAACATAAATATTCGTCAAATAAGTTAGAAGAGAGGCGATTTTTTTAGTGTCCTACCCTACTTTTGCAAAATTCCGAACGCATAATATTAATGTTTACCCAATCCCTGTTTTACATTTTGTGTTAATTTAAATGGTCATATGTTCCAAATTCATTAACATATATTACTTTTAGCAGAGTATAGTTCAAAATAATAAAAAAAAATTGTTTTATTCTGTGTCTAAAAATGATGTAGGTGGAAAATTCCGCAACGCTACAACAATAAATCGATTTTGAACGAAAAATTACCTTTAAAATCATTGTGGGAATCGGTTTATTTTGATAAATGGCAACATTTGCACTATAAACAATCGCCATTTTAGTTTTGAGCCGCAGTTTATGTCTTCTGTGACACTCTGAGTGGTTGGGCGTCACGCTGTGCTGTTTTAATTTTCCACTACGAACTTGGTTTATGTTGGTAAGTAATAAAGATTTTACTTACAGCATTTGAAGGTTAATTACTTTAGTCATGTAGAATATGATTAAATATGCCAATTAGTGAAATCGGTCTTAAAAATAAGTGCTTTTTGAGTTTGTTTCTATTCCGGCATCATACGTCACATCCAAAACGCGACGTGATGTACTAGTGGAACGCAAAATGTGACGTAATGGAACTATTAAGCATGGTTTACATTATGATTTATTTAATTCTATATATAGTAACTACTGCTGGTTTTTATGTTTTGTCATATTATTTTTTTAATTTTTAAGTCTAATGAAAGTAGGAATTAAGTTTTTATTTACAGTTTATTTCTGAAAATAATCCCTGGTGAGCGGTGTCTCGGTAAAGTCTCTTTCGTTATTCAGTTATTAGTTACGTCAGTATGGCGTTAAAAAAATTGGAAAAAAACTATGAAATCAATTTGAAATAAAGGGTCAAATTCATAAGCTTATAACTTTACATACACTTTACTTTACATAACTTTAGATACATTTTGTTGATGGATCAATTGGAGACTGTTATTGAACCATCAGAGACTTCGTTGGCTAGAAGTGATGTTATGAAAAATGAAAAATATGTACTACCTGAACCATCCACTTCAACGGCACCACCAATTTGCGATTCACTTATAAACTGTCTATCTCCAATAGCTGATGAAATAGACGTTAAGTGCTATAAAGGCAATCTCATTGACTCTTTGGATGGGCAAATTTTGGACACAGGTTCTTTGTCAAATACTGATGGATCTTTAGAAAACATATCACCTCTTTACGAAAATCAGGAAATATTTTACTGCTCTACACACGATATTAAACTTCAAAATGACATTCCAATAGTAATTTCATCAGAGACTTAGTTGGCTAGAAGTGATGTTATGAAAAATGAAAAATATGTACTACCTGAACCATCCACTTCAACGGCACCACCAATTTGCGATTCACCTATAAACTGTCTATCTCCAATAGCTGGTGAAATAGACGTTAAGTGCTATGAAAGCAATCTCATTGACTCTTTGGATAAGCAAATTCTGGATACAGGTTCTTTATCAAATATTGATGGATCTTTACAAAAAATATCATCTCTTTACGAAAATCAGGAAATATTTGACTGCTCTACACACGATATTAAACTTCTAGATGACATTCCAATAGTAGTTTCCCCACCGATTACGACATTCAAACGCAGCGATGTTCAGGTTCTACAGTCTAATAAGAGAGTTAAAATCCATAAACCTTATGACGACGAAATCCTAATTATGTCTCCCATCAAAAAATTTAAAAATCCTGTATCTTCTGCAGTATCAGATGACAAAGCCTATAAAAAACCCTTAACGGTGTTAAAGCCGAAAGTCGAGAAAAAGAACCAAACAAAGCGGAAAACGAATTCCTCAACGTCGAGAATATTTACTTGTCATATTTGCAAGACTCGTCAACAGTTCATTATGCAAGATATGGCAAAGTGCATGGTTTGTTACAACTGGGTATGCATATCATGTAGTGGAACAACTGCGTTTGACTACATTTGCCCAGTGTGCTTTGGCGATTGATTGCAGTAACATATTACTCAAACAATGAATCTCTTAACTCTCGACAGGCCAAGATGCCAAACAGGACGTCCGTAACTGTGGGGGTCGGCTGATGACCCCATTTTTTTTCTAAACTTTTAAACCAAAGAAAACACTTTTTCTATTTTTGATTTTTTTTGTTATTTATGTTTTTGCAGGGAATATTACCTACCTATATTTGACAAAATATTTTTTCCTACGATCAACGATTTTTTCACATTTTTTTTAAATGGCATATTATGTATTAATCCTTTGCGCAGGAATACCTAAAATACTAAAAAAAAAAAAAAAAAATTTTTTTATAAGTAATAGAAGGTACATAAATTACAAATAAATTTTATACAGTAATTAATTACATAGTAGATATATTTGATGTACCCCCATAATTAAGCAAGGCTTGTATGTATGGGGGGATATATATTTCATGTATTTAAGTAGATATAAGAAGGATAGTTATTTTGGGGTCTACCTTCGGCCCCAGTTGGCTGCGGAAGATTTAATCTAATAATTATTATTTCTAAAAAAATATTTATAGCTTCTAAGAATCTTACAAGTAATTTTTGGTTATATTAAAACTTATGTTTGAATTTATGTGGTTAACTTACTAACTATTTAAATTATAAATTTATAATGCAAATTGTTCTTAATATTGTGCAGGATGTAAACCAGTCTTTATAGTTCCTAAACCGTGACGTCTTTTCCATTAACGTCACTTGTCCTATTGTGATGTGATAAAAGATTTAACTTTTTTATATTAATTTGTTTAGAATAATGCTCAAAGATTAGATTTATAAAAAACATGATAATTTTATTATCTGTATACATTTAAAATAATATTACTTTAAAACAAAAATGCCAAAGTAAAGACAAAATTGTGCTATTGAATTTACCATATAGTAACGTTGTGGAATAGTTTTATTAAGAAAAGATATTATTTCATTTAATTACCTATCTGAAGTTATGTGTTTTTGAAGACTGTTCAATTTAAATGATAGTTTAATAAATAATTAATTAAAATTGCCACAGAATTTTACTTAAATCTTACCTAAAGTTTGTGACGTAATGGAACTTCGCATCACCTGTACTTCATTAAAACATTTATTTCCTACTAAATAGTAGACTTTTCTTATTTTTATTTACTATTTTTACGAAGTTAGATATATTATTAACTCAATAAAAAATCGTTTGTTACTAAAAAAAATTTTTTTTTTGGTGGAATTCCATTACGTAACGGACATTTTTTTTGGTAAACGCCCGTATATGATGTTTTGGGACAACTTGAGTCTCCTGTGATTAGACGGGTTAGCCAACGTTACACAATGATGCCTGCAAAAACTATGTTTCCTCTGGAAACAAATGGAGGTTATAAATGTGGCAAGGTTTATGTAGGCCAGAAAGGATGATCTCCAAAAGGATATCAGAACACTTTCGAGCCAACTCGGCCACCCTGACAAATAGGTAATTGCAATATTCCCATTTAATTGGAAACCGGCCATTACTTTGGATATGTTCCTGAAGTCCTAGGAAGACCCAAAATGCATAGAGCACGTCTAATTAAGGAGGCAATTGAAATTCACAAAAATCCCATTAATATTGATAGACTAGTTCTTGGTATGCAGAAAACCATTTTAAATTATACCTACTATAATACCAGCTTGAAAGAGCTGGCAACATGTTCTCACATCTACATACATAAGCACACACTTAACCACTATCGATTAAACATCTGTTTTGATGACAGAAACTGTAATGTCGAAAGGTTTGCTAAAGAAGGAGGTAGCGCAACACGGCATACAACCTTAAAAAATAAATCACGTTAATGTAATGAGGTTTTTTCCATATTTTTTATTTTAATGAAAATGTATTACATTATTTAAAGAGTTTAAGGCACCAAACCACGGTAAAATTTTATATTTTTTCATCTTTTTTCAATTTTTCTTTCCGAAAGATGCAGTTGTTAAAATTGCTCTCATCAGACGTTTTAAAGAAATTTGTAAAATTGACGGAGATAGAGCATTATCTGTGAAACCGTTTGAAACAGTTTGTATGATGAAATACCCTTGAGCAAAACTTTGAAAGCATTTTACTGGAACATATTAAAAAAAAACAACATATTAAAAAAACTTTTTGACAACATATTAAAAAAAAAATACATCCAATTTGCATGCACCAATCTTAAACCGTTCGAAAATCCAGTCTCTATGGCTGTACCACACCCCAACTATAAAAGTACGGTCAAAAATTATAACCTGCTTTGTAATAGAACTCCATAAAAAGATTTTAGTCAGTTTTGAGCCATTTAGTGATGTTTTATGTGGAAAAAACGTACATATTATGTAGCATAGGCTTTATTTAAAACCTATAAAGTGAGATAAACATTACCATTTTGCAGCCAAATCGACGTTCCTTACCAATATTCGTATGTAATTTTCAGTTTAAATCTGCCGCCAATGTCACCTGGCAGTTCCAATTGTATCTGTCAGGCGGCGTTACTAACAGGGAATGCCCCAATAATATTCATTAGCATTTATTTTGCAAATGTCAAACACGTTCGTTTTTGTTTTGAAACTCCAAAATACCATAAAAATAGTTATTCTACAGTATTTTGTGCAAAATTTTTAATTTCGAGGATATTTTTAACAGTGATACTGTTCGAATCCCGAAATTACATTCCAGTTTCGTGTGTTTTGTGATTTTTGTGATTATGTCGAATTCGGGAAGCTCGGATTGCGGGAGCCGAAATTTCGAGAGATAAACGGAGATTATGAAGGTTATTCATACGGACGCGCGGGGCAAACGTTCGAGGGTCTGCGGTGATGCCGAAAGGCAGAAGGTCTGTGAACCGATACCCGGCGACCCGCGAATTGACATGCACACGCAAATGTCCTAGATGTAGGAGATGTTGCATCTGTTTTTGGAAAAGCGGTCGGATGTCCCTATCCGTGACGCCTCGGAAGACGATGATAAGGATAGCATCTACCTGGACACCCCCGCGTCGCTCAGGGAAAACATTACGAAAAAATTGTTTTTCGCTTTGGTATAAATCATTACAAAAATAAGAACAATGCGCACCTCCAGTGCCAAAGTGTAAAATAAAATAAAATATGATAAAATATCCTTCGACACAAAAAACAAGGAGATAATAAGATTTCCCTATCTTGTATCACATACACATGTATATTTATATCTCTACATATTAAAAATTAAAGTCCTCCGCGTCGTCTGTTCGCGATAAACTCAAAAACTACTGAACGGATTTTCATGCGGTTTTCACCAATATATAGAGTGTTTCGCGAGGAAGGTTTAGGTATGTAATTTGTCAAGGATTTGTGTAAATTGGTTGAAACATAACGATAATTGTTAGAAGTGTCGGAAAAAGTCAAGCCGCCTGGTAGCTTTCGTCGAAAACGCTACCTAATCCTTTTGGGATATAACAAAACAATGCATGGTGGGATATTCCTCTTTTATAGATCTACAAAAAAGTCCAAGATGGCGTATATCTATCTTTTACGGATAGCTTACTATACCCATTCTATCTTCTAAAAAAATGGTCATGTACATTGCGGTAATTGAAAAGTTATTTAGACGGATACAGTATTAATTCTTATTAACTTAACCCCTCCGAAACGTAAGCAGATATAAGCAGTAGAAATAGGACAGCAGTCAAGTACAATAAGCGTGTTTATACGTCAGCGCGTGTGTCTCCATAGAAATTATTCTAACTCTGTTATTATTTTAGTTACATCCCTAAAACAAAAAGTAAAAGGTCGATAGTAGATCAAGCTGTACATCACTATCAAGTTGTCCATAGAAATACATAACAGGAATCAGCTGTCAGTCACGTAATTGACAAAAATATTTACCTGCTCAAATTTACTACCGGCGGCTCCACCGCGCTCCACATTTTAAATTTTTATTAAATATTTTTATATGAAATGATAAAAAAGCGAGGTGATAAAAGTGTTTATTACACATATATATATATATATTATTGTTTGGTTTGGAGACGCCTCACTTTTTTTGCCGCGCTAAAAACGACCACTCTGCCCTATACGTTTCAACCACCTTAAGGGTCACTTTCGCTCGAAGCGGATTCAGACAGGGTCGTGTCCCGATTGAGGACCAGATTTCATACAAAAAAGATGATGCAGGATTAACAGCGCACCCAACGGCGAAAACTACAATTAGATCTCTCACCGACGAAGAAATTCGGCCTCAGTTATATTTTCTGCCGACAGGTTCACCCGTTAAAAAATGTCGAATATTTCAGTGCGTCAGAAAAGTTCACCTCCCATACAAAACTGTATTTGCTAGGGATTTATTAATTTTACGGCTTTATTGAAAATAACGTAGAAAAATGGACATTTTAAAGGCTCTTTGCGGGAACGCAGATTACAGCGTAAAAAAATATTTTGACCGAGATGTTTTTCAATAAATTGTAAAAATGAAAAAGTTTTACCTTACAATAAAACTTATATTATGTACTTAGCTTTATTTAAAACCTATATAGTGAGATAAACATTACCATTTTGCAGCCAAATCGACGTTCCTTACCAATATTCGTGTGAAATTCTCAGTTCAAATCTCCCGCCAATGTCACCTGGCAGTCCCACAAGAATCCGCTAGGCGGCGTTGCCAGCACGGCGTGGGGACGCCAATGATTATGCGTCATTAGATCTCATCAGGCAGCCCTTGCCTAGGTTTTAAATAAAGCTAAGTACATAATATAAGTTTTATTGTAAGGTAAAACTTTTTCATTATGTAGCATAGGCTTTATTTAAAACCTATATAGTGAGATATTGTTTGTTATCGCCTGGTGACATGATGCTAATGTGAATCAATTGCAATATTAGAAATTGGGGCAAGATTTCTAGGAATCGGCTAACCAGTTACAGTGGTTGAAAAAGGTCAGCAATAGATGGGATTCTGCAATTTCCCTTCTATAGAACTTGGCAAAGGTATTAGGAGTTCTCCAGTTGCCACACGACAGTACATCATCTTATATCAGTAAATACTTCTGCAACCAGTTCAGGGATGTCACCACTGAACGGATTCTGTCAGGTGGATCCTCTACTCCGGCATCCCTGAGGATTGTCCTAATCCAACCTGCAATTACTGCCCTGGAGGCCGCCTTCACCGTCCTACAAGTTGTAATAAATAGATTAGGTAATATCGCCTGCGCTTTCCGTCCCCTTGACAGTTCTAGGACCTTATCTGTTTAATAGACGGGGTCTATGTTCCTTGTCTCAGAGCGAGCCAGCTTCCATCCTGATTGCTGCCAGTCTACCGAATCTGTCTTGGCACCAGCCACTTGCCAAATGGAGATGCCTTCTCTGTCCACTGACAGTCTTTCAGCTGTGCAGTGGAGTAAGGTGAGATCGTGGACTCTGCGCCCTGATGCCAAAAGCAGGATTGTGGCTGCTCTCCTTGATGCTTCAAAGAGTGTTATGTGTTGAGGCAAACTCTTCTCCAGCCAAGATGATACAATCTTCGGGTCCCAAATGGGGGGGTTGGGGACTTCGAAGGCTTCACTGCAGCTAAAGATATTCCCTTTTAATATCTTTTTCACTACCGGATTGGAGTTCAGCTTTCTATTATCCTCTGGAGAGCCTAAGTTACACACCACTGACTTAAGAACTAAAATGGTCCTCAGCTATAGCGATAGCTTTTCCTTAATGTGTAGGTCGGCTAGGAACCTGGTCAGGTTGGGACATATGGCATCGAGCTGATTCTCTGACACCCAGTGCTGCCACCTCTGCCATGCCAGAGTATAAGTGCGAAGGATAGAACTTCTCCTCCCAGATCTAAGAAGTTCCTTCTGCTGAGTTGACCATCTTCCTAGTCCTTTTGTCCCATCCCCACAAAGCCAAATCTCCAGAATGAAGGATTCTACTTGAGGAGGAGGGTTGTTGGTCCTGGTGTCTACCAGTGCTTCTTCTAGATTGTGAATCGTGAGAGGTGGACCTAAGGCCCGACACTTCAGATCCGCTCTCCAAAATGCCCTCTCCCAACGAGGAGCCACTATCAGGTATAATTCCCTTGCTCTGTTCAGGTGGCAAAGAACCCTTAGCAAGAGGCATGGGGGAGGGAAGATCCAAGCCAGCTGATAGTCCCAATCCCTGGTCCAAGCATTGTGGTATCTGCTTTATCAACCTGAAAATCAAGAGAAACTTACCTCTGAACCTCTGTGCTGTCTTAGAGCCAAATAGGTCTATCTCGGATCGTCCCCATTTTCTGAATACTACCTCTGTAAAAGAGGGTAGCAAGTGCCATTTGGGTACAGCACGATGACGAGATAGACAGTCCGCTACTTCATTGAAGCGACCTGGTAAGTATTGTGCTGTCATGGAGATATAGTGTTCGTCCAAAACATCT
This sequence comes from Limnephilus marmoratus, assembly GCA_917880885.1. Lineage (NCBI taxonomy): Eukaryota > Metazoa > Arthropoda > Insecta > Trichoptera > Limnephilidae > Limnephilus > Limnephilus marmoratus. The sequence goes on along the minus strand of OU862930.1, from coordinate 11,627,035 downwards.
AGCACTAGTCGAGTACAACTCAGGAGTTGAGTTGACCTGGTACCACATTCCTTGCGGAGGTAAGATCCGACAGATTTGTTATCCGACTGGAAGACCCGAGCCGGATAGCTCGAGCGCGTGAGGAGACAAGGCAGCCAACACGGCGAGCATCTCCTTCAGATTAGAGTGAAGATTCAGCTGATCTTCAAGTCAAGTACAGCTCAGGAGTTGAGTTGACCTGGTACCACATTCCTTGTGGAGGTAAGATACTACAGATTTGTTATCCGACTGGATCAGAAGACCCGAGCCGGATAGCTCGAGCGCGTGAGGAGACAAGGCAGCCAACACGGCGAGCATCTCCTTTATATTGGAGTGAAGATTCAGCTGATCTTAAGTCCACACACCACAGAGAAGTCTCTCGTCTAGCTGGGCACAGTTGTCAGGTAATGCTCAAACAGCGGCAGATGTATAGGTGACGTCAGGGTGAGCGATCGAACCCACCATCTCAATTCCCAAGCGGTAGCTGCAGGAATCGTGGTGATAACTTCCAAGGGTGATAGTGTCAGAGTCCTAAGCACCCTTTCCGTATATACCGGCTGTTGAGTCTGCCTCTTGGAACTGCAAAACTAGCAAAGTTGAAAGAACCCAAGAGGCTGCGCCCCTTATTTAGTGACCACCTTCCTGTCTGATTCAAACCCTTTAACAGATAAGATAGGACTAAAATCTTGTTCTGAGGGAGACTTTTCATTAGTTACAGTATTCCAACTGATACCAAGAAAATGGACTTGTGATGGTTCTAGTATTGACTTATCAAATTGTACTTGCCATCCAAAGTCTTGTAAAAACTTCACCATTTCGCCAGACTACTGTTTTAAAGTAAGCAGGCATTGGTTTACTAATAAAAAATCATGCAAATATATTCAAATTCTCATCCCTCTCTTCCGCAGTTCCTGCGCTACCCAGTTAGTGATAGTTGCGAATGCCTTGGTGCCAGGTGAGGCGGCCAGGCCAAAGGAGAGGGATGTCATCAAGAATTCATTCCTGTAGATAAGGAAACATCTATACTGCTCACTCACAGGCACATGGAAATCCAGGCGTTTGGTTGTAGGAAAATAGGAACTCAGTAAACATTTACCAGACAAAATTTACTAATATTCAGAAAGTTGTCTTTGAACCATCTGATTTGGGGACGAGAAACATGTTAGAAATAATTATTATAAGCAATAATTATCAGCCTGAAACACTCATCCACATTGAAAAATCTTCCGAGAAAAGATACATGACGCCAACGGGACTTGAACCCGTGTCCTCTCGATTGCCGGTCGAATGCTCTGACCACTGAGCTATGGCGGCTTATCTCTTACCCGCCAAATGATTCAATATATGCTAGTGTTTCATTCAACAATTACTGCTTATTATATTTTAAAATAAAGTTGGTTGTTTTCAGGTGGAAAAAATATAATAAGCAGTAATTGTTGAATGAAACACTAGTATATATTGAATCATTTGGCGGGTAAGAGATAAGCCGCCATAGCTCAGTGGTCAGAGCATTCGACCGGCAATCGAGAGGACACGGGTTCAAGTCCCGTTGGCGTCATGTATCTTTTCTCGGAAGATTTTTCAATGTGGATGAGTGTTTCAGGCTGATAATTATTGCTTATAATAATTGTTACCCTTTGTGCTATGCATAAAAAATCTTGTCTTAAAAACGTTAGTTTTACAATTAAAAATAATAATGTTAGAAATAAATGAGGGAGTGGCAGGTGCCGACTCTAAAACTTCAAGGGCCTTGAGTTTTTCAATTTGTTCCGTCATTGCCACAGAAGTCTTAGAAGCGAATGGGGAATTAAATAAATTAATATTTTTATTCAGCGGAGGTTTTGAAGAAAATGGAATTCAATAGCCCTCCAATATCTTAAGAATGATAGTAGGGGTGCCAAGGTTCCTCCACTTACCTGCGAATTTTTTTTTTTTTTTTTTTACAGTGAATACCGCACAAGAATCTCAACTGCTCCCGTCTGGAGCCAGTGAGACTATGGCATCCCCAACTGGGGTATGTTGTGAGGCTGAAGGTAGTGGGGAGGGGAAGGAGGTGGGGAAGAGAAAGGTTGGGAAGTACCTGGCTATTCAGATCTGGTCACTAAACACGGCTAAAGCCATTTTCAAGCAACGTTTCAATTCTGAATGGTGGTCTTACACCAGGGCGATACTGATAGTATCTTCCACTCTGGAACATGCCGCAAATATACTATATATTATTTTACATGAATTAATTGTGAAATAACACAAATTAATCAAATAAAATTTATTTGCGCATGCCGGGTTCGAACCCGCGACCTCCGGAATGTGAGTCAAGAGTCTTAGCCACTGGACTACGGAGGTCGTCGACTGATTGCAACTGACCCCCCTGAAAAGGGGGCTGGGTTAAAACCTCTTACCATCTGACTTCCCCGCCCTTTCAATGGGCCTAAACCTGTTTCGGCGAGTGAAATCTTTAGCAGTTCTGGGCTGGTTCCTGTTCTCGGCTCTCTGGCTGCTCCCTTCTCGCGATGGTCCTCCTCTGCTGCATTCTGGGACGAAAAGGGCTGCAAGTTCTGTGCTGCAACGGGTTTAACGGGTGGAGCAGATCGCGATGTGCTAGGCTGAGGAGCGAAGCACTTCTTCACTCCTCCCAACCTATCCAGCTGCGCCAACAGGATGTTTGGGTTGAAGAGATATTCTGATGTGGGTGGAATCCTTCGTATGGTGGAATATTTTGGCCATATGAAAGACTCCACCCACCATCTGCACAATGTCTTTGGACACCTTCTGGGAATCATGGCGAAGAGAGACTGTACTTTCTCATAAAGAGTGGAAGTGCTCAGCTTCATGCCCGGTTCCGCGCTCCAGTTGACCAACTCCTGCAGTGAGGCCGTCAGGAGATCGGCATGCAGTGAAAGCGCATTGGTCAGGGATACGCAGGAGTCCGTTGACGTACTGGCCGATTCTTCCTGGGCTACGCGCTTCAACTCCGGTTTCAATGCCAACATTGAGAAGAGAGGGGTTGCGGTTCTGGATCTCGAGGTAGCGGACATTGTTCCAATTAGCTGACCCCAGATGCTGAAGGAATTCTACTCTTTTCACCCTCCCTGGGTCGGCCGACGGTATCTTCGGCTGCTTTAGCTCTTTCGTCCAGTCCCGAGATCCAAGGCACGAGATAGCAGGGGACAGGTGAGACATTCATCTCTGTCAGCTTTCCTCGCCAATTCTCCCCTGAGCGACGCGGGGGTGTCCAGGTAGATGCTATCCTTATCATCGTCTTCCGAGGCGTCACGGATAGGGACATCCGACCGCTTTTCCAAAAACAGATGCAACATCTCCTACATCTAGGACATTTGCGTGTGCATGTCAATTCGCGGGTCGCCGGGTATCGGTTCACAGACCTTCTGCCTTTTGGCATCACCGCAGACCCTCGAACGTTTGCCCCGCGCGTCCGTATGAATACTATGAATAACCTTCATAATCTCCGTTTATCTCTCGAAATTTCGGCTCCCCCGCAATCCGAGCTTCCCGAATTCGACATAATCACAAAAATCACAAAACACACGAAACTGGAATGTAATTTCGGGATTCGAACAGTATCACTGTTAAAAATATCCTCGAAATTAAAAATTTTGCACAAAATACTGTAGAATAACTATTTTTATGGTATTTCTGAGTTTCAAAACAAAAACGAACGTGTTTGACATTTTGCAAAATAAATGCTAATGACGCATAATCATTGGCGTCCCCACGCCGTGCTGGCAACGCCGCCTAGCGGATTCTTGTGGGACTGCCAGGTGACATTGGCGGGAGATTTGAACTGAGAATTTCACACGAATATTGGTAAGGAACGTCGATTTGGCTGCAAAATGGTAATGTTTATCTCACTATATAGGTTTTAAATAAAGCCTATGCTACATAATACAAGTTTTAGAAACTTTTAAAGTTGCGACATGTACCGCATTCCATTCAAAATATTACACTATATTGCATTAAAGATTGAAATTTTTCTGACATTTGCCGAAATCGATCTATCATCGACAATGCATAATTTTCCAGCCAGTTAATATGAACTCGAGGTAGGTACCTACTGGCGATTAAAATATGAAGGATTTGCACGTAGAAAATAAACAGTAGTTAATGCAGCATTCATATTATCCGAGGTTTTGTGAAACCAAATCAGAGTACTTACGTGGGCACTTAATTCCATTGAAAATCAAATAAGTAGGTAATGCAGCGTTGATATTATATTTATAACGCGGTAGGTACCTACCGTTCTATCGAATTATTGCAAATTCGCCAAGTATTTATTGAGAAAACACGTAGGTACCTACACAAATATTATTTTTCTCGGTATGTACTAGGTAGGTACCGGCTTATGTGAGGATATTCTTTCCTTTAAATTTTAAATCGAAAATTCATGATATGAAATGAAAAAAATCACCCTAGATGGTCACTTTTTGAAATATGTGGGTACACGGAGGTTGCTTCTTGACAACCACTGTTGGTAGGAACGTTATTTTTAAATTAGTCAAGTTTATTTTCCCGCAATGTGCGAGTTTTATTTATTCAAAACATCAAAACTTATTATATTTATTATTATTTATTTATACTTTTTATTTCAAAACAGAAATAATTACGGAACTTGAATAGAATTTGAACAGAACTTTCACAGAACGTTTAAATTAACTTGAAAAATTGGAAATTTTTAAATATTGTTTTGAACAACCCAGCCTAAATATATTTCTTTTTTTTTTACGTATGTGCAGGTAACTCTAAACATTAGTACCATATAATTTTTTTCAAAAATGTTAAATTTATATAGCGCTTTTTTGTATATTGCATTTTTATGATAATCATTCAATATGGGATTGGTACCACCGCCCCGGGAACAATTCATTGGTTTCTATATAAAATAATGAGCTTTGACATCACGAAATTATGCATTGCTAAACTGTTCATCCGATTGCGAGGAAACTTTGGGGACACTATGTGCGCATCCCTTCGATTCTTTCTGTATAAAATGGTGAGCTCTGGCTCTGGCTTCTCTGACTTTGGGGATTTGATTTTTTTTTACATGAATACCGCACAAGAGTCCCAACTGCTCCCGTCTGGAGCCAGTGGGACTATGGCGTCCCCAATTGGGGTATGTTGTGAGGCTGAAGGCAGTGGGGAGGGGAAGGAGATAGGAAAGAGGAAGGTGGAGAAGTACCTGGCTATTCAGATCTGGTCACCAAACACGGCAGAAGCCATTTCAAGTAACGTTTCAATTCTGAATGGTGGTCTTACACCAGGGCGATACTGAGAGTATCTTCCACTATGATGTGTGCATTCCCTCGATTATTTTTTTTAATATAAAATTGAGCTCTGGCGTCATGAAATTATGCATTGCTAAACCGTTCATCCGATTGCGATGAAACATTGGGGATTTGATGTGTGCATGCCCGCAATGGTTTTTGTATGCAATAGTGAGCTCTGACATAATGAAATTACGCATTGCTAAACCGTTCATCCGATTGCGATAAAACTTTGGGGATTTGATGTATGCATGCCCGCAATGGTTTTTGTATACAATAGTGAGCTCTGGCATCAAGAAATTATGCATTGCTAAACCGTTCATCCGATTGCGATGAAACTTTTGGGATTTGATGTGCAGTCGAGTTTGAATCCAGACAGTTTGAATCCAGTCGATTCATTCTATATAAAATAATGAGCTCTGGCATCATGAAATTATGCATTGCTAAACTGTTCGTCAACTACCTGTTCCCTTTGTAGGTGCTCACTCCTCGCTTCATCCGCATTCAAACATCGTTTTTTCTTCATATATTTAATTTAACACACACTCCTCGCTTCATCCACGTTCACACGTCAAATCGCATGTGTTTTAACCCGTTAGTTGCATCTGCAACGGGCAAAAGCTAGTATAATAGAATAAGTATTGTTGTTTACATAATCTGTGATTTTAGTACCGTTTTCACATAATTTTTTTAAAATTTTAATACTTACAAATTCTAATATTTATTTGTAATATAATAATTTGAAAGCATATTTTGTAACCTTTTTAAAACAGTTTTTACTATTCGGTTACGTTCAGAAATGTTTCATTTATAGAGCTTTAACCCGGCGGTACTCGCTACCGGGTAAAAAATACCACATAGTACAAAAAAATGGTTTTATTTTTTTTTCTACGCGTTCTGGCAACCCAAGATTCTAAGTACCTTCAAACCGATAGTTCACACGCCCTCACCCCACAGGGCGGTCAGTTCGCGCACGGCGCTTGTTAACGACGGATGTATAAAGTGAGAATGGGTAAAAAATACCCGGTAGCGACGATCCTTGTTCCATTATTTTTCGATTTGTTTTTTGTTTTCGAGCTGTAATAAAATGAGTATTCCTCTAAGTGATAGTATAATAGAAGAGCTGCTTCAAGAAGAAGACAGCGGAGAAGAAAATATGTCAGATATAGAAGATTTTGATGAGAATAGTGAACACGAAAGTGAAACTGAACAGGAATCTACTAGTTCCGGCGCGCCCCCAAATTCAGAAAATGTTTTTGACCGTCTACCTCCAGATTCAGAAGTTGGTTTGCGAATTGTGCTTCAAAAAGATATGCCGCGAGCATACAACCCCAATATATGAGGATTGCTATGATAGAGTGAAGTAGTTTCGTTTTTAGCAAAATATTTGAAATAGTTTGTTTAGTGTTGATTATCTCAATGTTCACTCAGTATAAAGTTATCATTATTTTTTAGTATTTTAGGAGTGTACCTAGTTTATTTTCGATACCGATCTCAATTTTGCAAAATTTGTGAGAAAATAAATATTATTGTTGATTTTCGTAAGATTACTTAGAAAAAAAATATTTTTTTATTATTTTTAAGGATAAACTTTCTATACAAATAAATAACCATAAAAACTTGCATTTTTAGTTTTATTTATGAACAATAGTACCAATAACACAAATACATTGTCAAACATTGAAACTCAAACGTCTTTTTGGAAATAACGGCAATTAAACTCTGTGGTATTTATTACCCGGTAGCGAGTGTTCATGTTCGTAAATACCTAGCGAGTACCGCCGGGTTAATTGTGAAGGGGTAATAACAAAAAGTTTTCGTAAAATGTAATTTTGTTAGAGACAGTTAAAGTGCTTAAATGGCGATTTTGGGAGGGGTTAAATACGTTAGTTACCCCAAGCATTTCATGCACATTATTATAATCTTTCACACCATCTTTACGTATTATAAATTAAAGTCCTCCGCGGCATCTGTCTGTCTCTTCGCGATAAACTCAAAGACGGCGGTGTTTATAAAGGTTGGATAACCATCCAGTAGATGACGTTGTGTTTTATTAGCCACAGCAACGCGTGGCCGGGTCAGCTAGTTGCTTATAAATTAAAATGTTTTATACATATACGTATAGTTGAGACCCTTACAAAAAGATTGGTTTACAATAATCATTAAAAATATTTGACAGGGCAAAGGAGGGAAAAAATTACCATTTAGCGTGACTTCAGTGTCCTCATTATCCAAAAAATACCTCGTCTTTTTCAGTAATTCCATCAGAAACACAGCCATGTGCGTGCGCTGGAAGAAATCAGCTTTGGATCTCTGGTCTTCATGGCGGACCAAATTATAAACGCATCTGTAATCGTTACTCAAGTATTTCCCCGTCGGTTTCTCGTTGAGTTTCGGCCGGAGCTGTTTGAAGTACGAGAGGGGTTTTTGGGTGATTATCCTAAGGGCCATGTGGCAGGTGATGGAGCATCCCGAGTCCCAGACGATGCGGAGAACGGAGCACTCCACCGAGTGGTGGGAGTTTAATGCCTTCAGTTGACACGGTTCGCTACAGAATATCACATTAGAACACGTTGGACAGGCGAGGGGCACGACACATCTGGAAATTTTAACACATGTTTAAAAATTTTTACTGAGGGAGCGGACTCCGGATCGGCAAAGACGGGTCATAAATGAAAAGCATCAGGTCGAAGTAGTGAGTCAGTCTTTATTGATGAGCTACGTAGCAAAGGTTGAAGCGGAGAGGAGTGACAGAGGTGCAGTGTTGCTGGTGCGTGAAGATGGTCAGGAAGCTGCGGCGATGAAGATCACACATCTTCAGGGAGCTAGCGTGTTGCTCTACACCGTGGCGGTAGAGAAGTGACCTTGGTCCAGGCGGTCGATCGACGTCGTGGTGACGGATATGGCGGCTATGTGTCCTTTGAGTTGGAGCACACACGTGACGCAGGAAGGAACCTTGGTGGTGAGGATGGACTCTGGCAGCGGAACGCGATGGGTTTCGAATGCCAGAGAACGGGTTGCACCTAAATAGCAAGATCGTGCGGGCTTGGTAGTTGGTAGGTCGAGTGACATCTCATGTCGAGGCGCGATGGGCCGGGCAGCGAGATGGTGGTTGGAGATGGAGGCCTCAAAGGTGTTTTGGAGATGTTCCTGGTGTCACACTGGATATGCGTAAATCACATGCTGATTAACGTTGGACGAGAAGGAGCCCCGCGAGTTTGTTTCGGCGGGTACTACACTGGTGTGTTATTACTGCTCGGTGTGTGTGAGTCTAGTGCTGAGTTGCGGCGCTTATATAGCCGACCGGTAGAGTAGCTTCCCAAAGCGCCAGGTAATGTTGCGAATGCATGCAAAGTGAAGAAAGTGCCTGAACGTTCTGCTGCCGCAGTGCCTCGACATGAGATGTCACAGCCCGCACGAGCTTGCTATTTAGGTGCAACCCGTTCTCTGGCATTGAAACTCATCACGTTCCGCTGCCAGAGTCCATCCTCACCACCTCTCAAGGTTCCTTCCTGCGTCATGTGTGTGCTCCGAGTTTGACCTCTCCAGCCGAACTCTCTCCACCCACCGCCTTGCACCGCAGTGGGAGGGATGGATTTATACATCACTCACTCCTGGACACGCTGACCCCCAAATTCCTAATAATACCTACCCTTATCACCTTTTTCCTTTTCAGAACTTCCTCTCGTTCATTTTTGATGACAAAATACCGGTTATACGATAACTCAACAAAGTGGCATTTCAACACTCCTTTGAAAATTAATTAAAAATTATGAATTTTTTTTTTAGAAAATAACCCATAATCTAACCTAACCTAACCCAACTTAACCTATTTTTTTAATCACTTTTAATGACTTTTCAAAGACTTTTCGTTGAAGTTGCACGATTCTGAGTTGTCCGGTCACCCAAAAAACAACGCTAACGGCAATAGAATTAGCAAAATGACAAAATGTCTATTAATGTGTTTCAAGTTCCCCAAATCAAAACCAAATTAATGCAAACACATGGCAGTTTTATTGGTCCTCGTACATTTAATCTTTTACCAAAACACATTCAAATGACAGATAAAATATCACTTTACATAAAAGAATTAAAATTATGGCTAAATGATGCAGATGTTGAAACACTTTTTTTATAAACTTTATGCTTCACTTTTTAATACAATTCTACTGTAACTTCAAGACTAACTTTATTTATCTTCTTGAAACCGTAACAAAAATCAATTAACTTGTATGTGTCACTTTGTTACTATAATATTTTCAAAGCTACATACCTGTATTTTTAAGCTTTCACTTTGAAATTTACATTTTTTACTTGTACCACTAACTTATTGGTGTAATTTAGCACCTTAGTTTATATTACCCACGCACAAGCAGCACCTTAGTGGGTTCCCATTGAAGGCGTCTACTAATATCTACAGGAATTCCAAAAAATTGAACAAATCGGACTAATATCTATGAGAACCAAAGTGACGACGAATATCTACAAACTGCTGACTGCTCAAACTGCTGACCAGTGGCGGCTCGAGCACATTTTTTGTGGTGGGGACGGTCATTTTTGTGTGTAGACATTTTCAAGTTTTTTTTATGTTGTGTTTTACCAAAAAAGTGAGTTATTGCGTTTGTCACGTGCTCCCACGAATTTTCGTGTTTTGTCAAACTTTCCGATAAATGTTTAAAATATATAAGATTAAAATTAGTTTTAAATCTTATACCCAGCTTGAGTACACCGTATCACCACCAAAAAGTACTATACTTAGAATATAATTTTCAGTTAAAAGTCGACTTCATTAATTCTTTTTATAGATTTTTTATTTCTTACCAAAAGTATAACAAAAGTATATAAAGTAAAATAGATCAGAGGATAAGTCACGCACCTAACCAGGAACACCAACTAGGTACCTACATACATAAATATTAAGTTTAATAAAAATACACAAGATAATCATCGCCACTTTCGTTTAAATTACCTTTGATGTGTATTTACCACGAGAACGGCGCTATAGAAATAATCCGATCAATCGATAACAATATTACTATTTACTAAACGTCAAATACGATTATAAAACGCCTAACGTGAATTCCGGCCCGTGCATAATATTCACAATCTTCACAGGGGGATTCTTGAACCGGTCCCCGCGATTATGGTATAGATGGTTCAAGTGCGCATGCGCGGATCCCTAAAATCACATACAAAAATATTCAGCGCGCGCAAAAACTTCATTTTAGAAGGAATAGATCGCCGTGTTGTCCCCTAACTGCGCAGTAGTCAGTGCGCACAGTCAAGCGGGCGCTAGCATCTAGTACCTATGCATCGAGCATCGAGTCGAGTCCGAACGTCCGAAGTGGCCGGCCGGTCGCGTTTTGCGTTAGTATTAGTTTAGTTTAGTTGTATGCTTTGGAAGAAAGGAGAGCAGTCGCACGTTTGTTCGCGGAAATATTTCAAATTTCGTGCCTAAAATTTATCCAAATTAATTTTTTAGATTATATTTCTAAGCACAATGACACTTTTATGTTGAGAACGCATTAATTATTTTTTGTGAACACAAAGAAATATCAACTTTTTCTTGGTATGTTTCTGGAATAACTGGTGGGGACTGTCCCCATGGTCCCCTTATGGGGAACCGCCACTGCTGCTGACTAATATCTATGAGAACCAAAGTGTGGACGAATATCTACAGCACTGGCAGAGATTGGAGTTGCAAATATGTATAGCATATTGGAATAACGTAATATTGCGTATGCAGTTTAAAAAACTTAATTTATATATGTGTATGTAAAAATCCCTAAAATTGGACTATTGGACACATTTAGCTGATTATTAAGGATTCGGGTTTTTGTTTTAACAGCTTTCTTTATTTCGAGTGCTTCTAAATTATTTAGTCTGTTACCATGACCATTTCTATGTCAGTTAGGTTAGGTTAGGTTGTGGTGCCGTGTATTTCAAAATAAATAAATATCTTTGTATTACGACCTCCATGTTTGTCCAATAAATTATTGTCCTCGTAAACAGCAAAATAGTAATATTATGCAAAAACTTCATGTACGTACTAACGTTTAAGCCTTTACGTAATTAGTAGTTAGGTAATTTGTTAAATACAGACTCGAGTGTAGGCGAGGTTATTTATAAATAATGCGCGTATTGGCGATATGGATATTTATTATAAGTAATGGCTATAAATACGTCCTAACTAACGTGTTGGCGGTTGGAAAAAGAGAGTGAGGAGAGGCCTGCATCTCCTTTTATATGCGGGATCACCTGTCTCGCTCTTGTATGGCCGGAAACAGGTGTGCCACCCTAAAACCTCTCTCACATCCTCCCCTACTTAAACGGGAGAATCCTGGCTACATAAGTGATACCTATAGCTACATATTTCATACAATATATTTTATATTTCATATTTCACATTTAAAATTAACACATTACATTTAAAATTAACAAAACATTTGTTTTTGTTCTTTCTGCTTCCCTTCTGTCCATTTCTGTCCATTTCGACTGCGAAGTGCTGTCACCTGGGCCGAAGCCTTCCTTGCCATGGGTTAGACCTGAAACATGGAGAAACAGAATTAGAGACACTTCTATTACGTAACATACCGGAGAGATCTAATTCGTCCGTCGACAATTCCAACGTGTCAGACGCGAATTCCTGGTTATCTTCCTCCTGCCATGAAACATGTAATTCCTTTAGCTGGTCTAAATGTCTTTTCCACACCATATTAGACTTGTTAATTTTTATGAAATATATTTTACTACCTTTTTTATCCACAATAACCCCAGGGACCCATAACCTATTACCCTGAGATCTGAAATCTCTAGTCATTACTTTCTGACCTATATTAAAACCTGATTTAACTCTACCCTTATATTGTCTTTTCTGATTGTTTTGGCTCTGAGTAACCTTTTTTATTACTTTGTTTCGTCGAGTAGAACCTGAACTACCCGTTCTATCCTCAATTTTCCTTGGAATCAGAGAGTCAAATACTGTTCTAATTTTTCTACCCATTAATAATACAGATGGCTCACAACCTGTTGTTGCGTGAACTGTATTCCTATAGTCTGCTAAAAAGTTACCTAACTTTTCTTTATAATCTGAAGGAAATCCATTATGTTTACAAATTTTTTTAAGGAAATTTTTACAAGTCTTTACTGTAGCTTCAGCTTGCCCGTTGCTACTAGGGTGATTGACTGGACTAGTGATATGTTCTATCCCATTTTTCTTACAAAAATTTTCAAAATCCTCAGAACAAAAACACGTACCATTATCACTAACTAAAGTTGCTGGAAAACCAAATTGCGAAAATAATCTATGAAGTATTTCGATATTTTCTTTTGAAGACAGACTGTTTACTTCCAGACACTCAATCCACTTTGAAGAAGAGTCTACCACCACTAAAAAATTTTTGTTATACAAACTACCATGATCAATATGTACCCTGAACCATACTTCAGGTTCATATGGCCACACTGCTAAAGAACTCTTTTGTGATTCTGGTTTAATTTCTAAACAATCTCTACAATTTTCCGTTATTTTCTCCAAATCTTGATTAATTTTTGGCCACCAGACAAAGCTTTTTGCAATACCTTTAGTCTTAAAAACCCCTAAGTGAGATCTATGTAACATCTTTAAAACCTCTTGTCTTAAAGACTCAGGTACAACAACCCTATGTTGATATAAAACACACCCATTTATCAAAGACAATTCTAACCTTTTTTCCCAAAAAATTCTAATAAAGTTACCACTTTGTGCCTTTTTTACTGATGCTGGCCAACCTTCGATAAGAAAATTTTTTACTTGACCTAACACATCATCCTTTTCGGTTTCGCTTTTTATCACGTCTAAAGACAAATTAAACCCATTATTCTCGAAATAATTAATGTAATCAGACTCTATCTCATCTTCACAGCTAACCTTTTCAATCGGACACCTGCTCAGAAAGTCTGAACAATTATTTTTCGATTTTACATATTCAATTTTAAAATTAAACGAACCTAACATAATAGCATATCTCTGTAACCTTGACGCGGCAATCTTAGGTACTTCTTTATTTTCACCTAAAATTCTCACTAACGGCTGATTATCCACAGCTAAAATAAATTCTCTGCCGTACAAATATTGATAAAACTTCTTAATTCCAAAAATAATTGCTGTTGCTTCAATATCTAGAATAGAATAATTCTTTTCCGCTTTAGTTAAAGTTCTGCTTGCGAACCCAATCGGTCTTTCTACGCCATTTTGAAACCTATGAAGTAATGTTGCTGCTACCCCATTAAAACTACCATCTGTGACAAGTTTCACAGGTATATTTTCGTCAAAATGCGTTAAAATCCTATCCGAAGTTAATATTCTTTTAATTATCGCAAAACTATTTTCTTGTTCCGTACCCCATTGAAACTTAACATCTTTTTTAAGTAATTCGTATAATGGTGACAATATATTTGCCATATTTGGAATAAAATTACGATAATAACTAATCATACCTAATAAACTTCTTAAATTATTTAAATCACTAGGTGCTGGTGCATTTAAAATGGCTTCTTTATTCCGTTCACACGGTTGAATCCCTTGTTCACTTATTTTATAACCTAAAAACTCAATAACTTTTAAATTGAATTCACACTTGTCACTATTCACTGTTAGATTACAATGTTTCAACCTTTCTAACACGACACATACGTTTTTCTCTAAATCGTCTTCGTCTTCCCCTATCACGATAATATCATCCAAATAAAACGTCATGTTCTGTAATCCTGACAAACAATTTGCCATTGCCTTTGCAAATATAGCTGGCGCGGGAGATAACCCGTACACTAACCGCTTATACTGAAACAATCCTAAATGGGTATTGATTGTTGTAAAACGCCTACACTCCTTTTTTAAAACAAATTGACTATACGCCGATTTAAGATCGATTTTTGCAAAAACTTTCCCACCATTTACTTTCGTTAATAGCTCCTCTATCCTAGGTAATGGATATTTGTCAACTAATAACTGATTATTCACTGTCGATTTATAATCACCACATAATCTAATACTACCGTTTTTCTTAATTACTGGAACAATTGGACTTGCAAACTCACTAAACTGGACTTGTTCTATAATACCGTCTGACAGTAAACTATCTAACTCCCTTTCGACTTTTTCTTTCAAAGCGAACGGCATAACTCTGTGATTACGAAATATCGGAATAGCGGTCTCTTTTAAAGTTAAATTCACTTCGTACTTATTAAATTTTCCTAGTTTATCCGTAAAAACTTCCGGGAATTTTTTTACTAATCGCTGCTTCAAAGTATTCTGTTTTATACTGTTTACGATTCCGTTAATCCCGACGTTAAAAAGATTCATAAAATCACGCCCCACTATCGATAACGAAGCACTTGTGACAACAACAAATTTCAAATTGTGACACTGACCGTTAAATTCCACTTGTGGCGTAATTGTACCTACCACTTTCACGAGCGTATTGTCAAAACCCCGTAGACTAATGTCTTCGTGCACTAGCTTGATTCTACTGAATTTACTGAAATAACACTCCTTGGAAATTACGCAACAAGATGCTCCAGAATCTACCATGAATTTACTCTTGATCCCGTCTAGTGAAACTTCAATAAAAAATGGTTCGACACTATTAACTTCACCCAACTTTGTGTCCGACAACAAAGTATTCACACTCTTACGTGTTGAGGAACGCTTGCACTGTTTTGCGAGATGACCCTTCGTACTGCAAATTTTACATAAATAATTTTTATATCTACATTCCGTCGCGATGTGATTATTGTGACCACAAACGGTACAATTTTGTTTCACAGCGTTCGCTGGCGACTGTGACCGTGCCCTGTTGCTATGCCCGAAACGCTTCACGTCTCTGTCTTTCACACGCGAATTATTAAAAGAGAGTCGACCGGCCTTGAGCTGTACATTAGCGTAAACCGTATTATCAACTCGGGACTGCGCTTGAGTTGAAGCTACGAGGTCAATGCACTCGGCGACTTGTAAACATTTTTCGAACGAGTGTAATTCACCCTCGAGAAATAATTTTTCCCTTACCTTTCCTGGTTTACAACCCAAAACAAAGAAATCCCTTAAATTTACTGATAAACTATTCCCAAATTTGCAATTAGTAGAAAGAGACTTTAACCGCACTGCAAACTCACGGATTGATTCGTCATTTCTTTGTTTAGCACTGTAAAACTTAGCTCTCTCTTCAAAAAAACATTTCGTTGAACAACAATACTCATCAAGTTTAGATATCAAATCTTCTAACTTAATATCTGTTACCTTTTTAGGAATGCACAAATTAACCAATAAGGAAAAACAATCATCTTTCAATGCATTCAGGAAAATAGCCCTTTTTTTATCATCCGATGCAAACTTTTCATCATTCACGAGGAGAAATTGTCCGAGGCGGACCTTGAAGTTCTCCCAGTTCCCGTCACGCAAACTGAAGGACTCCAATCCTCGAGACTCCATGTTCCCAATGCCCAGAAGGTACCCAAATAGAGAGAAAGAAAACAGAAAAAACAAAAACTTCCCAATGAGGCTTCTTCTTCTGCCGTCTGCTCCCTGGACCCTGCTCCGGAAACTGCTCCTTGACCCTGTGAATTGATGGCTCCTTCCAGACCCGTCACACAGTAACACCGATGGCTACCCCAGATCACTCCTGCGACCTGGATCTCCGATCCTTGACCCTCAGAGATGTCGATTGACGCTGGACCTCCCGTGCTTCCCCCTTCCGAAAAGCTGGCTGGCTCCAGTGTCTTCTTGCACTTCACTCCTTGCAGTGAAGTGTTGGAATAATTTCGGTCCGGCCTTTCTTACCGACCCGAAATAATAATGTTACCCGCGTATTTTTGCCAAATTTTTGTGCCAAATTTTTTTTTGCGCGTCGATTCTTTTCGCGATATTTCTGCCGTATTGTGCAGAATCGTGTACCGTAGGCTGCGCCACTGTTAAATACAGACTCGAGTGTAGGCGAGGTTATTTATAAATAATGCGCGTATTGGCGATATGGATATTTATTATAAGTAATGGCTATAAATACGTCCTAACTAACGTGTTGGCGGTTGGAAAAAGAGAGTGAGGAGAGGCCTGCATCTCCTTTTATATGCGGGATCACCTGTCTCGCTCTTGTATGGCCGGAAACAGGTGTGCCACCCTAAAACCTCTCTCACATAATTGAAGTAATTTATGCTTTTCCATACAACCTCTTGCTCAGCTGCCCTCTGTAGATATTAGTCCAACCTACGCTCTGTAGATATTAGTCACCACTGGGACTGTCATAGATATTCGTCCGACCTTAGCTCTGTAGATATTAGTCCTCACTCTGAATTTCATAGATATTAGTCCAACATATGAGCTGTAGATATTCGTCCGACATATAGGCTGTAGATATTAGTATCTTGTGTTATGTCATATATATTTAGAAAATATGTAAAAAAATTACTTTTGAAATGTATCAAGATATAATGGAAAAAAAAGGAAAAAAAAAATAAACATCACGAAAAATGTAGAAAGGGAGTACATATTAATTAATTATTATTTTTAATTGTTAAACTAACGTTTAAGACAAGATTTTTATGCATAGCACAAAGGGTAACAATTATTATAAGCAATAATTATCAGCCTGAAACACTCATCCACATTGAAAAATCTCCCGAGAAAAGATACTTGCCGCCAACGGGACATGAACCCGTGCCCTTCTTGGCGTCATGTATCTTTTCTCGGAAGATTTTTCAATATGGATGAGTGTTTCAGGCTGATAATTATTGCTTATAATAATTGTTACATAATTAATTTTTACCTTTTAAAACACTCGTAACAATGTGTCTGCGCATTCTCAGCAAGCAGGACGCTGCAATGAGCCTTCTCCACAACCAAAATCTCCCCAACTGACACATCTCTTACAGCTTGAGCAAATCTTCCTTCAGACTCCGTAGATTCTATAGTTACGGCTTCAGATGCAGCCACATAAGTCCTGTTATTCTTGCCACTGACTTGCGGAAGGTTGGTCTTTTTCACGGTCGGCAGCAGAATATTCTTTGCTTGTGCTTGGTCGAGCTCTTTTATCTTTGGGTTCAGCATTTGAATACTTTTGTTTAGGATTTCTATCATGAGTTGTGCGTCTGTCTGCATCTTTTGGCGCTTTTCTTTGGATATTTTAGCATCATCGAGCGCCGATATTGTCTCTCTGAAATGTACAATAATCACACATATGTAGCTTATATAATACATTTATGTAAAACTAAAGAGAAAGATCAGGCAAATAGACTAGTGACCAAACGAAGTTCGGTTTCGGCCAATAAATATAGTTCCGGCATCAGTTTCGGTTTCGGCAGAAAATCTGCCGAACCTTCGGCGGAACCGAAACTCTGTGTTCGTGAATTTTCGCGCGTTGTTCGGCTGACTTCGGGTGAGTTTGTGTGTCACCCTCATCATCAGCTGAGTGTTGATTATGGACAAATTTATATTCCAAGATGTAGTTAACATGTTTGTTAATTTTTATAATTTTTGTTTGTTTTAAAGCAGTAATATCAAAAAAAATAAATAATTGTTTTTTCACATACATACTTCAATTATTGTTTTTCATTTCATTTAACAAGTGTATAATAATATGAAAGTTGACACCGACTACAAAAATAACAATCGTACCTACATATTGATGAGTAGAAAAAGTAAGTTGATTATAAAGTTGTAGAAGAATACGAAATTATTTTTTTACTTTTTAGTGCATTTTTGAAGTCGTTTTTTTGTTTTGTTAAAATTTTTGTTTATTTAATGTAAGTGTTGATTATTGACAAATTTTTGTTCCAAGAAGAAGTTAACGTTTGTTAATTTTTATAATTTTTTTGTTTCATAGCAGTAATATAATAATAATAATCTTTATTCCAGGATGTGGGGAGGATAGTGCAATCCCACACGGCCCATATAGTTATACATATTTACACAGTAAAGAAATAAGAACATAAATAGAAAATAAAAAAAATAATAGTAATAAAAATTAATAATAACAAAAATAAATAATCAATTATTATGCAGGGCGTGATCTTGAATGCGCTCGGGCCCATCGCTCACTCAGGAATGGCGTTTGGTGCTGAAAGGCTGCGGTCACCAACGTTGTTGTCGGAGGCCATTAGCCGCATCCTGGCTCCAGTTACCCGGTGTCTCATCAGACTGGTGAATCCATGGAGTCCTAATTCTGTGAACATTGTTGAAGCGCTGCTATACCTTCTGAATCCAAATATGATTCTGCACGCATCATTATATTGGATCCGGAGACATTCCATTGAGCTTACTCGGTATTGACACCATGTTTCACATGTATACAGGCTAGTGCAGAATGCATTAAATAATGTTTTTTTAACATTATTGCTGGATTGGAAGAATCTTCGGGCAATCATATTTGACAAAACACTGATACTTCTCCTCTGTCGTTTAATATTACCATCATCCGAGAGGTCTTCAGTGATGATGTGCCCCAAGTATTTTACATATATTTTTTTTTTTTCACTTACTTCAATTTTTGTTTTTCATATCATTTAACATGTGTTAACTGTCCGTATACGTGTAAAAATCAGCTAAATTTCAGTAAAAAAAAGATTTTTAACATGTCTAAAAAAGTTTCGGTTTCAGCCACATACCGAAGATTCGGTTTCGGTTTCGGTGGAAAGTCCTGTTTCGGTCGGACACAAAAATAAACCTCTTCTTTTATTGTTGTGTTCTATTTTGTCACTGTTATGTTTTTTTATTCAGTTGTAACAATAGTTACAGGAGGAAAGAAGTACAAAAGAAGTAAGAAGGAATACATATTTTTTTAAATAAATAAAAAGAAAACACTTTGTTTACGTCACTTTATTGATATTTCTTCCGTCTACCGGTTTCGGTACCTCCGTACCATCATCAGGACTGAATATAGTATTTTATATTCAGTCCTGATGATGGTACGGAGGTACCGAAACCGGTAGACGGAAGAAATATCAATAAAGTGACGTAAACAAAGTGTTTTCTTTTTATTTATTTAAAATGTCAAGTCACAATGTGTTTGCTTCTTTTGAAAAAAAAAAAAAAAACTTTTTTCGTAAATCCGCATATGCATCTGTATATAATCTACCATTTTAAATCGAGATTAAAGAAATTTTGCATACTTGACCTCCAAAAGAGGAAAATTCCCAGCTTTGCCCGGGCTTTAGCAGAGTTTTTCGAAATCAGATGTAAATAATAATAATAATAGCCTTTATTCAGACAGTATATTACATTACATTATTTATAATATTTATAACATTTATAACACTTATCATGCATCGACTCTCTGTCTGTATGTCACTAGTTGACAAAGGCCTCCTCAGACTGTCGCCATTTCTCTCTATCATTAGCTACACTTGTCCATGTACCACCTGCTATGGCTTTGGTGTTGTCAACCCACTGTCTAAATGGTCTACCTCGTTTTCTCTTCTTGTCACTTGTGAACCAATTCATGACTAATTTTGACCATTTTTCACTTCCTCTGATTGTACGGCCTGACCACTTCTATTTTAGCTTTTTTTATTGTTTTTGTGACATCTTTTGTTCTTGTTTGTTTCTTAATAGTTTCGATTTTTATGAAATCAAATGTAGACAGTAATAATTTTTCACTTATTTTGAATGTCAAGTGTGCAAAATTTCATCAAGAACTATCAAATTTCTGCTTTAAGGGGTGGGAAAAGGGGAAGGGGGTGGTTTTTCAAAATATAATGAAGATAGTCACCTTCCTCTTACTTAGAAGATCCAAAACTTCATCAATCTCAGAATAAAACTGTACATGTATTAAATTCAAATTCATGCCGTCCACATTAAAAATACATATAAAGTTACATCAGTTACCTACATAAGGTTTTAACAAAGAAATAAAAAATTGCCTTTCCTCACCATAAAGAGACAATGCTCTTGTGTTTGGTGAGGGAGTTCTAGCTCAATTAGTAAATTAAAAGATCATGTAAGTTAGTAATAACGGCTATTGTAAATAATAAGTAGGTTAAAAAATCATGTATAAATTTAAAAATAAAAATCATGAAGAGTTTAAAAAAATCATAATATAAATTAAAAAATCATTATAAATGAAAGAATCATGTACGTTAGTAACAAAAATTATTGTAGTAAGTAAGTAAAGGATATGTAAGAAAGAACGCAACATTTATACAATAGTAGACTTAGAGATATAGAAACTAAGAAATGAAAGAAAAAGAAGGAATGAACGATTTATAAAATAGCAGACTTTAAGAGCCCGCGCAGACAGCTAAGCGTTCAGCGTTCACTGGCGTTCACCTAGCGTTCTGCCGGTTGCGTTCTACGCGAGTTCTAACTCACACAGCACACGGTCAAATATTCTGCGTTCCATTTTCCTAAAAAGCTTGTACCTGAAACACGTATTTTTATAGTTCGTCTTCAGAAGACGAAGCATTGCTTGTTTTGACTTTGGAAGAGTCTAAAAAGAAAAGAAGTCACTGGGTGCATCCAATTAACACTGAGCGAAATGAAAAGGAGAGTTCAATAAGTAGCTTTAATGAATTGCATAATTATATAAAAAAAATTATATAATTATATAATTATAAAATAATAAATATATAGTTATTTATAGAATTATTTTACCATTTAGTCTCTGGTAGGTCGACATGTTGTTCTTGTATTGTTTTTACAATACTTATATAGTGCAATTGCATAGAGTGGATTAACTAGATGATCATTTGGGGAAGTGTGTGGAAGGGTTTAGTTTTTCCTGTGGGGAAAATTTAACCCGGACATTTAAATCTGGCGCATATAAAAAATATTTTTATAATTATACAGTCTGTGTCACTAAGATTTTATAAAAAACTGCCTTTCCCTTACTAAATCAATTAATTTTTCGGTGTCGGTCATCTTGCGAGCGAGGCGTACCACGCGTTCTTTGTAATTCTGACAATAGAACGCAAGAACGTAAGCGTTCACACTGACCGGCGCGGTCTGACTGCTGCTGTGTCTGCGCGGCGCTATAGTGGTCAACTACTTACAAAGAACGCGGAACGCAGAACGCGGAACGCTTGCTGTCTGCGCGGGCTCTAAGATATAAAGTAAACATATTTGGGACTTTTATAGCAGTTTAAGGTAATTTTTTCATTTGGGCTTAAATTCCTGCATATCTTCGATGGTTTTTAATTTTAATGGGAGGTTGTTATAATAGATTATGCCTAGATAAAGATAGGAATTTTGAATGTGCTTAGTATTAAATTTAGGGATTTTAATAGTTTTCTGGTATCTTGGTGATGTATTGAATTGTGCAACTCTGTGCAACTATTGGCTTACGCTGATGATATCGACATAATCGTGAAAACTCCAGATGCTTTACGTAACGCCTTTATAAATCTTGAAAGCTCTGCCAAAAATATGGGTCTCGTAGTAAACCAGCAAAAGACCAAATACATGGCTGTAGGATGCACCCAACAAATCCCAACTCTCTCATGTGGAAACCAAAATTTCGAAACGGTACCAAGATTCACATACCTAGGCTCCCTGATAACAAACGACAATAATACCACAGAGGAGATCCAGAAGCGCATAGTGAACGCAAATCGCTGTTATTTCCGCTTACAAAACCTATTAAAGTCCAGACTGCTGTCCAGAAACACGAAGATATTAGTGTACAAAACACTTATCAGACCAGTACTTACGTACGCAGCTGAGACTTGGGTACTAACTAAGAGGAATGAGCGAGCACTGGACGTTTTTGAAAGAAAAATTTTGAGGTGCATCTTCGGACCGGTTCTAGAAAATGGATTTTGGCGCAGACGTTATAATAATGAGCTTTATACTTTGTTTAAGGAGCTAAACGTTGCAAAATTTATAAAATTGGGAAGACTTCGGTGGCTGGGTCATGTGGAGAGAATGACCGAGCATCAAGCACCAAAGTCCCTGCTGAACTCAAGACCAATAGGGCGAAGGAGCCTGGGAAGACCAAGACTAAGATGGAGCGACAACGTCCTCAAAGACATATCTATCTTGGAGCTTCAAAACTGGAGAGAGCTGGCTCAAAACCGAGATGAGTGGAGGAAGACTCTTGAGGAGGCCAAGACCCACCAGGGGTTGTAGAGCCAATATGATGATGATGATGATGATGTATTGAATTGTAAGTTACGAGTATTTAACTGTATTTCTTTGTAAATTTGAAGTATTGAATATTTTTTATACATTTTGTCTATTGTAGGCACATTGAACGCTAGATAGATTGTACGCTATGCCAATTATTATAAGGATTACATTCTCCGTGGTCAAGGGGTAAGGCTTTTGACTCGCAATCCGAAGGTCGCGGAATCTTGTATTATTTCACAATTAATTAATTTTAAAAAATATGTTGTATATTTGTGGCACATTCCAAAATGGAAGATACTATCAGTATCGACCTGGTGTAAGACTGCCATTCAGAATTGAAACGTTGCTTGAAATGGATCTTTTGGACAAAGAAATATGAAATTCAATGCGACAAAACTATATGGTTGGGCGTACAAAGATGGCTGCGGCAAATTTCTCCTTCGCAAAGCGGGTGCGTGTGCGTGTGCCAAAATTAAATAAGGTTCACTAAATAACTGCCCAAAATAAGGAAGGTTAAAAAAGGGATGCCAAAAACTCACCAAACTGCATTTCATAGTCCGTTCAGGTTTTTATAGTCCACTTTAGGCCGCTGGTTTAGTCTAAAGGGTTCACAATACACAACACGGCATTCTCCACAGCCGCGGCGGGATAACTTAAATTAATGTGGCGGGCGGTTTCACGGGCAAAATACATATGGCTTAACAATACACAATATCAGCGGGCAAATCAATCCAAATAACCAACGATGGATGAATCCAAAATAACACACGAGGTGCTGGCCAAACCATTGCACACTTGCGTGAGGCGGGAACAACAATAAATGAACTTCCGCGCAGTTACAGGCGGTTCACAGTTTTTGTGTGTGACAATACTTTAGGCACAAGTAAAGCGAACAAAGCTGTTTGTCACTGCACTTTGTTTTTGGCAATTTATAGGTAGGAATAAAGGAACAAGGGAATAAGCAGTTATTTAGCTTCGTATCATAGACAAGATGATTTTAATTGAAACTGGCGCCACCAACTATACAATGCTCTACCAACTCAAACAAAAAAATAACAGAAATAAATAAATTTATAAAAATATGGTTGAGAGAACAAAGTGAAAATGAACTATCAAACATACTGAAGACCATGTAAAGACAACTGGATACTAAATACAAATGTGGAAAAACTACAGGCCACCTCAGAACAGGAAACCCTAGTGAGGAGGACTGTGAAAAAAAAACTTTATAATACCTTAATATAATATAATTTATAAATACATTATGTACAAATTTTGCTAATAAAAAAAAAAAAAAAAAATGGTTTTAGCCGTTTTTGGTGACCACATCTGAATAGCCAGATTATTCCCCACCTTCCTCTTCCCCTTCACCACTACCTTCAGCCTCACAACATACCCCAATTGAGGATGCCATAATCTCCTAATCTCACCCACAAAAAAAAAATTGAATAATTAAATTTTAAAACATATTATAAATTAAAGTCCTCCGCCGCGTTTGTCTGTCTATTCGCGATAAACTCAAAAACTACTAAACGGATTTTCATGCAGTTTTCACCAATAGATAGAGTGATTCATGAGGAAGGTTTAGGTATATAATTTGTCAATGTTTTGTGTAAATTGGTTGAAATATATAATTAAAGAAGAATGCCTGTATGTGGTGGACGAGCGGGCTGGCAAGCGGGCGGTGTGAGTTAAAAGGTTGGATAACCATCCAGTAGATGGCATTGTGTTTCATTAGCCACAACAACGCGTGGCCGGGTCATACAATAATATTTATAATTTTTATGTATTACTTGAAAGCTGCAACAGCCTCCTGGTTCCACTTGAGTGCCAGATAGCAGCGGGCCCTCCTGTCCATCACCTTGAACCTCAACTCCGGGGGATAGTCGTACTTCAGCGCCAGAGATATATCAGCCAGCGCCTCCTCGTACTTGGTCAGGTGGTAGAGGGTGGCCGATCTGTTGGCCACTATGATGGCCAGATCTGATTCTGAAAACAAATGTCATCATTTACTGATATAACCTCACATACCTCCTGTATGTTGAATTAACTTTATCAAAAGGGTTAAAATAAATAACTTTGAATCCTTTAACATTGATGTAACTTCCGGCGTTCCGCAAGGAGCCCATTTGGCCCCGCTTCTTTTTAACCTTTTTATTAACAATATCATTAAAGTTTTTTCTCACACACGTTTTTGGCTTTTTGCCGATGACAATAAGATTCTTAAGATAATTAAATCCCATCTTGATTGTTTACTTTTTCAACTTGATATTGACTCATTTAATGATTGGTGCAAAATTAACTGCATGGAACTTAATGTTGATAAATGCAAAATTTTGTCCTTTTATAGAACCAAAAAACCTATTCAGTTTGATTATAAACTAAATAATGTTTGTCTCTCTACTGTCACATCTATCAAGGACCTTGGGGTCACTCTGGATTGTAAACTTTCTTTCCGGGATCACATTAATAACATCGTAAACAAATCACTTAAACTACTCGGCTTCATTCATAGAATTACCTCTGACTTTAAACATATAAATATACTTAAAACTCTTTACTGTTCGCTGGTCCGCCCTCACCTTGAATATGCTAGTGTCATTTGGTCTCCTTTTTATGCTGTCCACATTTGTTACATCGAATCTGTACAACATCGCTTCCTACGAGGAATTGCTTGGAGGTTAGGACTTGAAAGAGGAGAATACTCGTATGATGAAATTGAACAAATTTTAAACATTTCCTCTTTAGAAAAACGTAGAAAGGACTCTGATCTAATATGCATTTTCAAAATTATCAACAGTATTACTGACACACCTGCTTTGTTACAACTCACTCATCCAGTTCAACATTCCTTCCCGTAGACTCCGAAATAATGAATTGCTGTTCCTCAATCAACATTCTACTAATTATGGATATCATTCTCCTTTATCCGGAATGTCGAGACTTGTCAACACAAATCAAAGCATTGAATTTTTTGGTGTAAGCCTAAATGACTTTCGGCAGTCGTGACGCAATATGGTTTTTTAAAGTCTTTTTAAATCCATCTTCAAGCTACTTGTAGTTATCTTCTCTATGTACTTTTATATTATATGTATTTTGTCAATGCTCTTCATCTATATGTAATCTCCTTTCATTGTGATCTCTCTTTTTTTCTTTTCTGTTCGTGTTATTGTTATATTGTTAATTGGACTATTTGTCCGTAAATAAATAAATAAATAAATCAAACACACTATTGAAACAGTCAATAAAGCAATATAACCATACAAAATCATATTCCATTAGAGCAGTGGTGCCCAAACGGTCGATCGCGAGAGCTTTTTGAGCCAATCTCGAGAAAAATTTGCCGATATAAATGAAAAAGTTTTACCTTACAATAAAACTTATATTATGTACTTAGCTTTATTTAAAACCTATATAGTGAGATAAACATTACCATTTTGCAGCCAAATCGACGTTTCTTACCAATATTCGTGTGAAATTCTCAGTTCAAATCTCCCGCCAATGTCACCTGGCAGTCCCACAAGAATCCGCTAGGCGGCGTTGCCAGCACGGCGTGGGGACGCCAATGATTATGCGTCATTAGATCTCATCAGGCAGCCCTTGCCTAGGTTTTAAATAAAGCTAAGTACATAATATAAGTTTTATTGTAAGGTAAAACTTTTTCATTATGTAGCATAGGCTTTATTTAAAACCTATATAGTGAGATATTGTTTGTTATCGCCTGGTGACATGATGCTAATGTGAATCAATTGCAATATTTATATGCTAGAAAATAGAGGTAAGATTTCTAGAAATCAGCTAACCAGTTACAGAGGTTGAAAAAGATTAGCAACCGATGCGTCATTGATGGTTCGGCCAGCTGATTCTGCAATTTCCCTTCTGTAGAACTTAGCAAAGGTATTGGGAGTTCTCCAGTTGCCGCGCGACAGTATGTCGTCTAGTTTATATTTCTGCAACCAGTTCAGGGATGCCACCGCTGAACGGATGCTGCCAGGTGGATCCTCTACGCCGGCATCTCTGAGAACTGTCCTAATCCAACCAGCAATTACTGCCCTGGAGGCTGCCTTCGCCGACCCACAAGTTGTAATAAATAGATTAGGTAATATCGCCTGCGCTCTCCGTTCCCTTGACAGTTCTATGACTTTCTCTGTCCAATAGACGGGGTCTATGTTCCTTATCTCAGAACGAGCCAGCTTCCACCCTGATTGCTGCCAGTCTGCCGAATCTGTCTTGGCACCAAACACTGGCCAAATGGAGATGCCTTCACTGTCCACTGACAGTCTTTCAGCTGTGCAGTGGAGCAAAGTGAGATCGTGAACTCGGCGCCCTGATGCCAAAAGCAGGATTGTGGCTGCTCTCCTTGATGCTTCAAAGAGAGTTATGTGTTGAGGCAAATTTTTCTCCAGCCATGATGTCACAATTCTCGGGTCCCAAATGGGGGGCTTCGAAGGTTTCAGTCTGGCTAAAGATATCCCTTTTAGTATCTTCTTCACTATTGGATTGGAGTTCAGCTTTCTATTGTCCTCTGGAGAGCCTAAGGTACACACCACTGACTTGTGGACTAAAATGGTACTCAGCGATAGCTTCTCTTTGATGTGTAGGTCGGCTAGGAACCTGGCTAGGTCTTCAGCTTTGGGACGTATGGCATCGAGCTGATTCTCTGACGCCCAGTGTTGCCACCTTCGCCATGCCGGAGCATAAGTGCGAAGGGTAGAACTCCTCCACCCGGATCTAAGAAGTTCCTTCTGCTGAGTTGACCAACTTCTTAGGTTTTTATCCCACCCCCACAAAGCCAAATCTCCAGAATGAAGGATTCTACTTGAGGAGGAGGGTTGTTGGTCCTGGTGTCTATCAGCGCTTCTTCTAGATTGTGGATCGTGAGAGGTGGACCTAAGGCCCGACCCTTCAGATCCGCTCTCCAAAATGCCCTCTCCCAACGAGGAGCCACTACCAGGTATAATCCCTTTGCTCTGTTCAAGTGGCAAAGAACCCTCGGCAAGAGGCACGGGGGAGGGAAGATCCAAGCCAGCTGATAGTCCCAGTCCCTGCTCCAAGCGTTGTGGTAGTCTGCTCTGTCGTCCTGAAAATCAAGAGAAACATACCTGTGAACCACGTGTGCTGTCTTAGAGCCAAATAGGTCTATCTCGGGTCGTCCCCATTTTCTGAACGCTACCTCTGTAAAAGAGGGTAGCAAGTGCCATTCGGGTACAGCACGATGACGAGATAGACAGTCCGCTACTTCATTGAAACGACCTGGTAGGTATTGTGCTGTCATGGAGATACAGTGTTTGTCCAAAACATCTAGCACTAGTCGAGTATAGCTCAGGAGTTGAGTTGATCTGGTACCCCCCTCCTTGCGGAGGTAAGATACGACAGACCTGTTATCCGACTGGATCAGGAGACCCGAGCCGGATAGCTCGAGCGCGTGAGGAGACAAGGCAGCCAACACGGCGAGCATCTCCTTCAGATTGGAGTGAAGATTCAGCTGATCTTCCGTCCACACACCACTGAGAAGTCTCTCGTCTAGCTGGGCACCCCAGCCCTGGTCCGAGGCATCGGTTGTCAGGTAATGCTCAAACAGCGGCAGATGTATAGGTGACGTCAGGGTGAGCGATCGAACCCACCATCTCAATTCCCGAGCAGCAGCTGCAGGAATCGGTGACGACTTCCAAGGGTGGTAGTGTCTGAGTCCTAGGCACCCTTTCTGTATATACCGGCTGTTGAGTCTGCCTCTCGGAACTGCAAAACTAGCAAAGTTCAAAGAACCCAAGAGGCTGCGCCCCTTATTTAGTGACCACCTTCCTGTCTGAATCAAACCCCTTAACAGATAAGATAGGGCTAAAACCTTGTTCTGAGGGAGAGACTTTTCGTTAGTTACGGTATTCCAGTTGATACCAAGAAATTGGACTTGTTGTGATGGTTCTAGTATTGACTTATCAAATTGTATTTGCCATCCCAAGTCTTGTAAAAACTCCACCATTTCTCTAGACTGGCGTTTTAAAGTAAGCAGGCATTGGTTTACTAATAAAAAATCATCCAAATATACTAAAATTCTCATCCCTCTCTTCCGTAGTTCCTGCGCTACCCAGTTAGTGATGGTTGCGAATGCCTTAGGTGAGGTGGCTAGGCCAAAGGGGAGGGATGTCATCTGCAAGAGTTCATTCCTATAGATAAGTCTAAGGAAGCATCTATGCTGCTCACTCACAGGCACATGGAAATAAGCGTGTGTTAGGTCCACTTTTACCATCCAGTCATTCGGTTGTAGAAAAGTAGGAACTCGATAAACGTTTATCAGACGAAATTTACTAATAGTCAAAAAGTTGTTTAAATACTTTAAGTTAAAGACCGGTCTCTTTGAACCATCTGACTTGGGGACGAGAAACATGTTAGAAATAAATGAGGGAGTGGCAGGTGCCGACTCTAAAACTTTAAGGGCCTTAAGTTTCTCAATTTGTTCCGTCATTGCCACGGAAGTCTTAGTAGCGAACGGGGAATTAGATAAATCAATATTATTATTCAGTGGAGGTTTTGAAGAAAATGGAATCCGGTAGCCCTCTAACATCTTAAGGATGATAGTAGGGGCGCCAAGGTCCCTCCACTTACCTGCGAATGAGCGCAACTGACCCCCTTGAAAAGAGGGGCCTGGGTTAAAACCTCTTACGATCTGACTTCCCCGCCCTTTCCTTGGGCCTGAACCTGTCTCGGCGAGTGAAAGCTTTAGTCGTTCTACGGGCTGGCTCCTGACCTCTGCTCTCTGGCTGTTCCCTTCTTGTGATGGTCCTCCCCTGCAGCATCTTGGGACGAAAGGGCTGCAAGTTCTGCACAGGATTTAACGGGCTGGGTTTAACGGGCGGGGCCGGGCGCGATGTGCTAGGCTGAGGAGCGAAACACTTCTTCACTCCTCCCAACCTATCCAGCTGCGCTGCCAGGATGATCGGGTCGAAAAGATACTCAGATGTAGGTGGTATCTTCCGCATGGCGTCTCCGACGTACCCGTCACTGATGCCCTGCAGTACCCTCTCCCTTCGGTGCTCGATGTGGGCTGCCCGTTTTCCGCAGACCATCTGCATAATGTCTTTGGACACTTTCTGGGACTCAGATCCCGTAGCGAAGAGAGACTGTACCTTCTCATACAGAGTGGAAGTGCTCAGCTTCGTGCCCGGTTCTGCGCTCCAGTTGACCAGCTCCTGCAGGGAGGCCTTCAGGAGATCTGCGTGCAGCGAAAGGGCATTGGACAGGGATCCGCAGAAGGAGTCCGTTGACGTGGTGGCCGATTCCTCCTGGGCTACGCGTTTCAGTTCTGGGTTTAGAGCCAACATTGAGAAGAGAGGGGTTGCGGCATATGATTTCTGGATCTCCAGGTAGCGGACATTGTTCCAATTTGCTGTCCCCAGATGCTGAAGGAGCTCCACTCTTTTCAGCCTCCCTGGGTCGGCCGACGGTATCTTCGGCTGTTTCAGCTCCGTCGTCCACTCCCCGAGATCCAAGGCGCGAGACGGCAGAGGGCAGGTGAGACCCATCCCTTCATCTCTGTCGGCTTCCTTCGCCAATTCCTCCCGGAGCGATGCGGGGGTGTCCAGGGAGATGCTATCCTCATCGTCCGAGGCGTCACGGATAGGAGCATCAGACCGCTTCTCCAACAACAGATGCAACATCTCCTGCATCTGGGACATCTGCTTCGTAAGCACGTCAATTCGTGGGTCGCCGAGAGTCGGCTCACCGATCTTCTGCCTTTTGGCATCACCGCAGACCCTCGAACGTTTGCCCCGCGTGTCCGTATGTATCACCTTCATGATTTCCGCCCTCGAAATCTCGGCTTCCCCACAATCTGAACTTTCCGAGTTCGCCATAACAATAGAGGCACAATCACGGAACAATCACAAAGAAAAGTTGAAAAACACACGAAACTGAAATTCAATTTCGGGATTCGAACAGTATCACTGTTAAAATGTTTGGTAAATTAAAATTTTTGCACAAAATACTGTTTGAAAGCCACTTCTAGTGTATTTTGTACAATCAAACGTGTTTGACATTCGCAAAAATAAATGCTAATGACGCATAATCATTGGCGTCCCCACGCCGTGCTGGCAACGCCGCCTAGCGGATTCTTGTGGGACTGCCAGGTGACATTGGCGGGAGATTTGAACTGAGAATTTCACACGAATATTGGTAAGAAACGTCGATTTGGCTGCAAAATGGTAATGTTTATCTCACTATATAGGTTTTAAATAAAGCCTATGCTACATAATAGATCTATTCACAGTTTTTGTTTTAGTTGATCCTCAATTAGGCTTCAATAAGACCGCCCATTTTCATGCCTTTTTGTATATTATTTATTTGTAGTTTATATTGTCAATGATTGCGCATTTTTATTATTTGTTTACTCTATCCTCATCTATGGTGTTTGACGTCACAAGTCCACTTAGAAAAAAAAATCGTCTAATTATAATGAAATTTCAATGTGTTAAACCGTCCATGAGTTCCGAGTACAAAAATTGCAGAAAAACCATTTTGGTGTTTTAAGTGTAGTAACAATTAAATATCAATTAAATTGGGTGTAATATAAATTAAAGCCGAGGATTCACGTGCAGATTAAGTCTTACGTTAAAACCAGTTTCATGTTCCGAATGATCTGTTAAAATTCCAGTAGCGGATTAATCTGCTGAGGCATTTTGAAGAAAATCGTAATAATATTTAGAGTTAAATTTTATTTCAAACCATTCTTCAAAATTAGTAATTCGTTGGAAAACCATACGCGTGTTATGAGAGTAATAGTAATTAAAGCTGGGGAGCAACAAGATTTAATCTTAATTTAAAAGCAGTTTTGTGATCAGAATGTAAAATTTCAGTTGCGAATTTATCTGCTGACACATTTCGAAGAAAAACATTCTCTTATTTGATGTGCAGTTATAAAATTCTAGTTGCACACTATTTATATGCTGCCAGAATAAAGAAAAACCAATTTCATCTGCGAGTAGTTTTAATTCGCCGCATACAGATTTAATTTAAACCAGTTTTGTATTCAGAATGTAAAAGTCGAGTTGTGGATTCATCTGCTGAAACATTTCAAAGAAAAACATTCTCTTATTCGAAGTACAGCTATAAAATTATAGTTGCAGACTATGTATGTGAAGTCAGAATCAAAGAGAATTCATTTTCATGTTCTGAGTTTTAATTTTTTAATTCACCGCACACAGATTTAATTTAAACCAGTTTTGTGTTCAGAATATAAAATTACAGTTGTGGATTCATCTGCTGACACATTTCGAAAGAAAATCATTATCTTATTCGAAGCGCAGTTATAAAATTCAAGTTACAGACTATTCATGTACTACCAGAATCAAAGAAAAAACATTTTCATGTTCTGAGTGTTGTTTTAATTCACCGGATACAGATTTAATTGAAAATAATTAACAAATTTTCTTCGTTTATCATTTTATTTTAAATTTTATTATTTTGCTTTTACTTAACTGTTTGGTAATGACCGATATTTATTTTTATTAAATTGTGAAATTATTAACCCCGATACAGGCGAACCCTAGTGGGGTTGATAATTACATGCTAAAAGAAAAATGTATTTAAATGGTGAAGAAGCAATAAATAAATAAATTAATTATTTGTTTGAAAACTCCTTTGATTTTTTTTTCATGTTGGGTATGTATTCAGGTTTGTGTAGAAATAATAAAATCAGTTTATATTCGTAAGAATATATTTTTTTTATATTTGTTTGCCGAATGGGAGATTATTTTTGTTTTTCAGTTAAAGTTAAATCTGGGAAAAATTCTAACGATATTGTCATGTAATTTATATGAATAATAAGATATATTATCTGGTAAACAGAAAACAATCGCAAAAAAAACAATTGATTTGTTTTTATATGGATATTTGACCAGAATTAATCAAGGTAATATTCGCGAGGTTTTTCGAAATACCGTCCAATGTTCAACAGGTTAAAAGAAAGGGGCAAGTATTGTAATATACTAACTATTTTCAACTGGACTGAAAATTAAACTCTTTGTGTAGAGATTCAGGGCTTTAGTCCAGTCTCCTTTCTGCACAGCGGCGTTCCCATCGTCTTTGAGCAGCTTGGCCCTGCGACCGTCTTTCTTGCCAGACACCGTGGCCGGCCTCTCGTCTTTCTCCAGGACCTTCAGCCCCTCGTTGAACTCTCGGACCTGGCGGTAGAGATTGCAAACCAAATAATTCAAGTTGCCACAAAGATTTAGTACAAACATATGCGATAATTATACAGGGAGAAAAATATTAATAACCTAATGTTATTAAAAACCCGACGACATAACTGTCTCTTTTTTTTATATCTCTGGTGAAAGACCACCATTGACTGTCTGGTGCAATTTGATGGTAGCATCCTCCTCAAGAAAGACTCTATGACATTTATACAATAATAAATCGCTTGCACACTTAAGGTAATGAATTTTAGAGTCCGACCGAAACAGGACTTTCTACCGAAACCGAATCTTCGGTATCTGCCTCAGTTTCGGCCGAAACCGAAACTTTTTAAGACGAGTTAAAAATCTATTGTTTAATGAAATACAGAAAGTTAACACATGTTAAATGAAATAAAAAAGCAATAATTGAAGAACCCATGTGAAAAGATAATAACAATATTTTTTTATATTACTGCTATAAATCAAACAAAAATTATAAAAATTAACAAAACTTTGAACAAAAAATTGACAATAATCAACATTTACTCGTACATTTATTTATTTATTTATTTATCTATAAAAGGTATGTTTGCATTACATTATTCGATGCCTGTCTCACTAGGGTATACCTGTGTTGAGACAGGCGTAGAGGTACATAAATGAGTATCATACATAAGAATATTTAATTACAACATAAGAATATTTAAGGTAAGATACATACTGATTTATACAATTCAAACAGAAAGATGATTAAGATTGAGGGTTAATATCATAAAGAGAGCATTATATAGGTGAAGGAAGAGATGAATAAAGTAGTAA
This sequence comes from Limnephilus marmoratus, assembly GCA_917880885.1. Lineage (NCBI taxonomy): Eukaryota > Metazoa > Arthropoda > Insecta > Trichoptera > Limnephilidae > Limnephilus > Limnephilus marmoratus. The sequence goes on along the minus strand of OU862930.1, from coordinate 11,593,658 downwards.
ATCCTTTCGAATCTATATAGGGAGTTATATTATACATATAGGATTTTACTATTTTAAGTTCTTTAATAAGGGTAAGGACATACGTGAGATGGCAATTCTGTCTATTTGTAATCTATTTTACAGATGTTAGCAGTAGTGTGACGTCCAATACTTATAATCCATTTCTTCTTGTTTGTATTTGGTCATTGATTCAGTTTGTCTAATCGTGGCTGGAAGTGTATTGTGTAGTTTGCAAGCTATGTATTTAAGTGTTTTTGTCCAAAGGTGGTTTTAGAAAAGGGAGTTTGGAGAAGTTCTTTATTTTTGGCTCGGGTATTGTGTATCATTTGTGTTGGTTTGTATAGGATTTTGTTGTTTTTATTTTTTTTTTTATTTTTTTTTTTTTTACAGTGAATACCGCACAAGAATCTCAACTGCTCCCGTCTGGAGCCAGTGAGACTATGGCATCCCCAATTGGGGTATGTTGTGAGGCTGAAGCTAGTGGGGAGGGGAAGGAGGTGGGGAAGAGGAAGGTTGGGAAGTACCTGGCTATTCAGATCTGGTCACTAAACACGGCTAAAGCCATTTTCAAGCAACGTTTCAATTCTGAATGGTGGTCTTACACCAGGGCGATACTAATAGTATCTTCCACTCTGGAACATGCCGCAAATATACTATATATTATTTTAAATGAATTAATTGTGAAATAACACAAATTAATCAAATAAAATTTATTTGCGCATGCCGGGTTCGAACCCGCGACCTCCGGAATGTGAGTCAAGAGTCTTAGCCACTGGACTACTATGTAAATAAAGTAAGATGGATTTTGCGTAGAGCTGTTTAATGTCCATAACGTTGAAAGTATTGAAGATCGTATCGGTGCTGGTAGTGAGAGGAAGTTTAAGAATTATTTTTATTATTAGTTTTTGTGCTTTAATGATGGGGTCGAGGGCATTAGAATAAGTGTTACCCCAAGCTAAAATTCCGTATTCGATGTGAGATTGGCACAGTGAGTAATACACTGTTTTTAAAAGTTGTAGGTTAAGGAAATTGCGCATTTGTTTGAAAAAGTAAATAGATTTGCGGATTTTGTTTGTAGTGTTAAGTATATGTTGCTTCCAATTTAGGTGTGTATCAAAGGTTAATCCTAAATATTTGATAGTTGCTACTTGTTCTAGGCATGGGCAGTTGCAATTCCGGTTCGGAGATGAGTTATTACATTCGTGTATTTTTAATTTTGGGTGTAGGTTTGGTTTTGTGATATTGGTAAGACTAGACAGTAAGTATTTTGTTTTCTGTATGTTAAGAGTTAATGTGTTCGAGTCAAGCCAATATTTAACCTTTTGAATTCCTACCTCCGCTTTAGAATATACGGTAGGCCAATCTTTTGCTTGAAATAGTAGTAAAGTGTCGTCGGCGAAACTGACAATAGTGGCATCGATATCTAGGTTACACAACTCGTTAATGTATATTAGGAAGAGCGTTGGAACTATAACACTGCCTTGTGGGACACCGTAACTAATAGGTAAATTCTGACTCTTTGTAGCTCTGAGTTTAACGCATTGGGATCTGTCAGATAGGAAACTGGAGAGGAGGCTTAATTCATTATTCCTAATACCTATGTTGAACAATTTGCGTTCTAATTTGATGTGTGATATTGTATCAAACGCTTTACACAGGTCGAGAAATACCGATAGACATTATAAAGTTAAGGACCTCAGTTTACAATCACAACATTCTTATTACACATGTTAAATGAAATAAATAACAATATTTTTTTTACATAATTATCATCATCCATGAATCCGAGTGAATAACTCTACCGAAAGAACTTCAATTCTCAATAAATTCCCAATAAAATGTGTGAGACAGAAGTAATAAAAATAACAAAAAGAAACACTTAACTAATCACTGTGGAAGATACTCACAGTACCACCCTGGTGTAAGACCACCATTCAGATTTGAAACGTCGCTTGAAATGGCTTTAGCCATGTTTGTTGATCAGATCTGAATAGCCTGGTACTTCCCCACAACATACCCCAATTGGGGATGCCATAGTCTCACTGGCTTTAGACGGTAGCAGCTGGGACACTTGAAAAGTATCCATAAAAAATAAAAATAAATCACTATGCGCGAGAAATAACACATAAACTCACAACACAATCAAACCGGACCAGCCTGCTAACTCAGCTGATGATGGCGAGTGACACACAAGCCAAGAACTCACCCGAAGTCAGCCCTACGACGCGATAATTCACGAATGTAGAATTTCGGTTCTGTCGGAGGTTCGGCAGATTTTCTGCCAAAACCGAAACTGATGCCGAAACTAGATTTTTTTGCCGAAACCGAACCTTCGGTCAGTCACTAATAACTAACTAACTAACCTGAATTTGCTAAAATCGATCATGCCGAAAGTTTGTCATCATATAAAAGATCCATTAAACAAAATTTGTCTGCTGGTACCATGTAATCATAATATAATCATGTAGACATAATATATCCTACCAGAACGCAATCTAATATCTATGCATTAGAAATACATCATAGGTACTTTAAATTTTATCATATCGTGTTGTCATAATCCGTAATACCTACCTATTATATATTTTTAAAATTTTATTTTATCTTAATTTTTAACTCCTAAGAGCATTTCTTATTTTTTAAACGACTTCAAAAAGGAGGAGGTTCTCAATTCGACTGTATTTTTTTTTTTTTTTTTTATGTTTGTTACCTCAGAACTTTCGACTGGGTCAACCGATTTTGATGATTTTTTTTTTATTTGAAAGCTGGTGCTTCCCATGTGGTCCCATTTTAATTTGGTTTAGTTTTAACAATGGAATCCATGAGAAAACCATATAAGTCTTAAATTTGCATAAAGTATGTGCGCCACAAATGGACGAATAACTCAATATCATGCCAACCGATTTCAATGATTCTTTTTTTATTGGAAAGGATGTACTTCAAGGATAAATTGATGAGAGTTTGGTTAGGTTCTGATTATCGGATCCATGACAAAGTAACGGAACTATTCACTTCTTAGGAGCAAATTAACGAAACTCAGCCGAATCTCTTAATTTGACCCTAATGTCGTTATGGTCAAATTATGTCTGTCTCATATAAGCAGCACGTTTAGTAGATCTACCCATATTCAGACAAATTAGTGTACTTCAAATTCACTAAAAATCAAAAAATAAACAAAAATTTTAACAAAACAAAAAATGACTTCAAAAAATGCACTAAAAAGTAAAAAAATAATTTCGTATTCTTCTACAACTTCATAATCGACTTACTTTTTCTACTCATCAATATGTAGGTACGATTGTTATTTTTGGAGTCGGTGTCAGCAAAGGTACCCGGCCTGGCGCGGCGTGTTTACTTGACAGCTCCCCTCACGCCGCGGCCCCGCTCTCGCCTCGTCAAGTCGCTTGTGCGACACAAGCACATCTCACCTATAACTATGTATGTAGTTACAAACCTACCATGACTGACACCGATTCCAAAAATGACAATCGTACCTACATATTGATGAGTAGAAAAAGTAAGTCGATTATGAAGTTGTAGAAGAATACGAAATTATTTTTTTACTTTTTAGTGCATTTTTTGAAGTCGTTTTTTGTTTTGTTAAAATTTTTGTTTATTACTTTGTATATTAATAAATTTTGTACTTTCAATTATTTTTTAACCTCTCCACGAGTATGGGCGAAACGGTTCGGCGAAGCGAAAAAATGCCCAGAAGAATATGGGCGAAACGTTTCGTCCGCGGCTATTATTCAAATACCGTCATATTTAATGAAAATATTTGACTTGTAGTGGCTTCTATTGACATCTGCACTTAGTTTGTTGAAGTTTTGGAAGACGTACCTACAATACCAACTTCAGAGTTTTAGTTTTAAAGTTCTTTTTGCGTCATTAGCTGTCGTCAGAGGGGAGGAAGCCGTTTTTTGTATGGATATGTTTTTTTTTTCAATGTTTGTTTATTTTCGTGAATTTATGTCAATGACCTTTTAATTCAAAACGTAATATTATTTTTAGTTTATCTACTTATAATAATTTATAAAAAAATGAACCAAAAAATAAACTCACTCCTCACTTACAGTTTTGTTCACCAAAACTCACCCCTCACGTACAGTTTTATTCGCCAAAACTCACTCGTGGAGAGGTTAAAGATATCTTACAGTTTTTACATTTTACTTTTTACCACATTATTTCCACCTTTTAACTTTTTATTTTTACCTTCTACATTATTCTTTATATTTTGTAGTTTATACTTAATACTTTCATTTTACTTAGACTATACTTTGTTTAAGGAGCTAAACGTCGCAAAATTTATAAAATTGGGAAAACTTCGGTGACTGGGTCATGTGGAGAAGAGAATGACCGAGCATCAAGCACCAAAGTCCCTGCTGAACTCAAGACCAATAGGGCGAAGGAGCCTGGGAAGGTCAAGACTAAGATGGAGCGACAACGTCCTCAAAGACATATCTATCTTGAAGCTTCTAAACTGGAGAGAGCTGGCACAAAACCGAGATGAGTGGAGGAAGACTCTTGAGGAGGCCAAGACCCACCAGGGGTTGTAGAGCCAATAGTGATGATGATGATGACTTTCATTTTATATATCTTACTTTTTACTTAGGTACTACTCTTTTTTATCTATTGTTTTTAGATTAAACTTTACGAGGTTAAAGTATTTTATAGTTTATACATTTTACTTTTTACTACATTATTTCCACCTTTTAACTTTTTATTTTTACCTTTTACATTATTCTTTATATTTTGTAGTTTATACTTATACTTTCATTTTATATATCTTACTTTTTACTTAGGTACTACTCTTTTTTTACGTATTGTTTTTAGATTAAACTTTACATTTATATTGTCATTTTCTTTACGTTATTGTACTATTTGTATATGTAAATTTAATTATGTTAATGGCACATGTTGTGCTGTACGTGTTGAAATTAATACAATTCAGTGATAGATGGTACATTACATTTACGAGATATCTCTAAAGTAGGGAAGTTGTATGGTTTCCTAAGGATAGTTTTAATAATTATTCTTTGAATTGTAACTATGGGCTGTAAGGAAATTTTAAAGGCCCCTCCCCACCCGTTAATGTCATACCGCAATAAGGAATGGATTAAATATGTTCAAAAACGGCCATAAACCGCGAGCAGATATCTGTTGAACCACGAGCGCTTATATTTTGTACCGTTCACACAACGCTATCAAATATTTCTTCATATGATAGGAGAGGGGGTCAGATGAATTAGCGAGCGACTATGGAATGCACATTTTTTGTACTAAATCTGTCAACTTGACTTCAGTCATCCACTGGTCTAGCTCCGTAATTAAAATGACCCCATCGCTTGTTTACGTCGGCGAGGGGTGCGCTTATCTGTTCGTATATCGCCTCAGAAGCAGTTACGGCGTAAGATGTGCATTGTTTATGGTTGATCTGCGCATAAACCGCTTAGGTGTGAATGGTCTGAAGGGATTGTAATGGGGAGCGATATTTGGGGTGTTATGATCTTTTATAGTTTATAGCTGTTGGCTTAGCTTAGCTGGCTTCATGCATAAAAGAAACTTATGATAGTTTTCTCGTTTAATATGTTGCAGGTGTTATCTGAAGTTGTAGGTAAGTTTTGCTTTTTGAATAAAAGGATTTTGAGCATAGACATATGAATATTACTAGACCAGAACATAAAGGTGAGGGGTAGACAACAACTACAGCGGGGCGCAGAGCGGGAAGATGACTTTGGAGATATGTGATTCGTCAATAACTCAATATGACAGTATATAGGCATCTCACATTATAATATCACTATTTAGTTCTTAAAAGTAAACTCTGCTTTTGAATGAATAGACCTTTTTACATGGGAGCGTGAATTGCTCGCCGCGTAATGAACAAATTTGCGAAGTCTAAATACGGCAGTAAAGTTCGCTTATTTTCAGACCCCAATATTTTGTTGCGGTATTTAGTTAGGACACTTTTACAAATGTTTCATAATTTATTTACCCCAGTAAACATCGACGAGCACACGCCATGTATCTCGAGTGATAGTATATATTTACACGTTTTCAAAACACAAACCATATTTTTTGCGGTGTTATTTCGTAAAATGCACCGATGGCGCTCGACGCAGGCTCGCAGAAGAATGAAGACGTCACATTTTTTAGATTCACGCGAAGACATACTCAATCCCAGCCGGTTCCAAAGGAACCGGTATGGGGAGGGGGAAATAATACGCTTTTATCACTTAGGGCAGGTCTACTAATATTCATATGTCTATGGTTTCGAGAAATCAGAGAATTCAGATTTTCCAAAACAGCTCTGGATTTGCAATCCGTACCTGGGGGATATTGGCTATAAAAGCCACACGGACATCGTCTCCCTCTAGATTGGTGAAGTTTTTCAGCGTCACGTCATCGACGGAGCTTCGAACGAACTTGTGGTGCTTTTGGAAGAACCCCTCCGCTACCGTCTTGTTTTCGAGTAACATTCTGTAACTGAAAAATTATATTTTATTTTGGTCAAACCGTTTAGCGTAGTTATCAGTGGGGAAAAAATATTAATATAAATACAAATTCTTGTAAAATACATTCAACACTTTTATTAATTGCACCATCTTTTTTATCAAAGTGATAGAAATAAATTGCAGTGACTTGAGGTCATAAAAACTTTCTAAAAAAAATAAAACCCACCTTACCACCCCCATACCCTTCCGCCCCTTGCGAATGCTTCAGCTGCACCACTGATTTTGACATTTTATTAATAATATTAAGTTATTATTAATAATAAATTGTGGCGAGTTAATGTCCTAAAAACGTTCTAAAAAAATACAACCCCCCTATCCGCCTCCAGTGACGGCCGACTCGGTCGAGGGTTAAGGCTCTTGATTCGCAATCGGAAGATCGCGGGTTCGAATCCCTGCGTGGGCAAATAACTTTTATTTGATTAATTTGTGTTATTTCACAATAAATTATATTAAAATAATATATACAGTAGATTTCGGACATAACGACTTCGCTTATAATGGCTTACCGTTTTTAGCAACGACAATGTAAACTCAAGTTAGGTTTCATAGTTAGGTACTAGGAAAACATAACCGTTTAGTACAACTCCGTTTTAAGCGACCAACTGCTATAAGCCACCTATTTTAATGATAATTCGTCTGGTTAAAACGACACGCAGTGTTTTAGTTACAAAACCTACGCACCAATACCTCGCCTGTCCGCGCACTAACACCTATCCTTATTAGCACGCTTCAATCACAGTCAGTGTTTATCATATGTTGTGACTAGGTTAAAAGCTCCACACAACGAGTTCCGTGAATCAAATGTAACCCCGGCGAAGGAGTTCGGCATGTCTCATGTAAAAATAAGTTTAAAATATCTGACCGTTTTGTGCGCCGTCCAGTTAGTACGACAAAGTATCACCGGCCCCTTGAGGGTCGTTATATCCGGATTCTACTATAGTATATTTGCGGCACGTTCCAGAATGGAAAATACTCTCAGTATCGCCCTGGTGTAAGACCACCATTGAGAATTGAAGCTTTGCTTGAAATGGCTTTAGCCGTGTTTGGTGATCTGAATCCTCACCTTCCTCTTCCCCATCTCATTCACTTCCCCACAATTGGGGATGCCATAGTGTCACTGGCTCCAGACGGGACTCTTGGGAGGTATTGAAATAAATTAAAAAAAACATTATACTTATAAAAAAATACTTAAAAAAATCTTTGTCAGAAGAGGAAAAAATGCAATTTACGTAGGTATTTACCTACTCATTAGATAAATAATAGTTTATAAGTACATAAGTACAATCTATTATATAAAAATGAATCGCTGAATGTGTTGCTAAGTGCATAACTTTCGAACGACTGCATCAAATTGGATAATTCTTTTTTTTTGTGTGTTCGTTATTGTCAGGACAAGGTTTGTATAAAATTTCAGGTGAGCTCTGACATTATGAAATTTGTATAAAAAAATTGCTATTGGTGGCACGTGAGGTTTGAAAACTGAATGTATGGAAAGCGGGAGGGAGGGAGAGATGGGGGAGGGGAACCAGGGAGGGGGAGAGGAACCAGGGAGGGGGAGGGGAACCTGGGAGGGGGGAGGGGAACTCGGGAGGGGGGTTCGCGGGACGTGCGAAGGGGGGAGGGAGTGGAATTAGGAGAGGGAAGGTGGAGGTGATGGAGTGGGAACGCGAGAGACGAAGAGGACGCAGGAGAAGAAGGGGAGGCGGAAGGGGAACGGGACGAATGGGAAAGGACACTCAGGGAGAAACAATTTCTTTATAAAATGACATAGCAACGCATGCCGGGTACCAGCTAGTGACTTATAAGAAAAGAAAGATTCAATAATTTTATATTATACATTATTAAACTGCATATGTAGTTGTGCAAAATTAAACAAAGATTTTGAAAAAAAAGTATATCAACAACAATGATTAATTTTTAACTCATTATTATAATAACCGATAACACAACAGTTGATCCACTGACAATTTGCCCCGCAAAAGTATAATTACTTATTGTAAAATTATAATTGGTAAATTTTTGAGATCGCTGGCAATGGTTAATATGCACTTTTGGGTGAAATGCAGATCCGGGCACAGTTTGGAAATTTAATAAAAAGGCACTTTCTAGATGAGAAAAGTGTGGAGAAGATGAATAAAAAATAAATTAAGGCGCGCTCGGCAATATTGAGGGAGATACAACCGTTCAAAGTATTTAAAAATTCACTTCGCGAACTGATATTGACAGTTCGTTGTTCGTTCGCCATGTTTTCACTGCGTAGGTATGTTGGATCCCAGACCTAATACAGAATTAATAGTACGCCAGAATCACAAACCATGTTACACAAACCTAGCGTAGCCGCTAAACCACTTGAAAACTGGGATGTTTTTCTTGCCGTGACGCGAGCAGGCGTTAATAAAGGGGCACTTTTTTTGTATCACAAACCATGTTTAGCATATTAGGTTATAAAAAAAATGGCGGGCGGACTGTCAATATCAGTTTGTAAAGTGAGATTTTAAATACTTTGAACGGTTGTATCTCCCTCAATTTTGCCGAGCGCGCCTTAATTTTTGTTTTATTCAGCTTTTCCACACTTTTCTCATCTAGAAAGTGCCTTTTTATTAAATTTCCAAACTGTGCCCGGATCTGCATTCCTCCCGCACTTTTTTTAAAAAAAATCTTTTGATTCACCTTAATTACATTAAAAGACAACTATTTGCATTGGGGGGAGTGGAAAATATTTCATTCTAAATTTCGATTACGTAAAATTAAAATTAAAACGTGAAATTAAAAATGTGAAACGAGACCGTCCATTTTCAAACATTATTTTCAAATGACATTTTGTTATGTTGGTATTCTTGTTACTGTACGAAAAGATGCTAGAGCAAAGCGTAGCAGACTTCATGGGAATTCTAGGTTTGTGTAACATGGTTTGTGATACAAAAGAAAGTGCCCCTTTATAACGCCTACTCGCGTCAAGGCAAGAAAAACATCCCAGTTTTTAAGTAGTTTAGCGGCTACGCTAGGTTTCTGTAACATGGTTTGTGATTCAAAAGAAAGTGCCCCGTACCTTCAAAATCTTCTAGCCATTCGTTATACATTCAAGTGTATCAGGAATACCAACATACCAAAGTGACAGCGAATGAGCTAATAGCTAATGGCGTACAATCTTACAAGACAAAAGTTAATTTTAATTTTACGTAATCGAAATTTAGAATGAAATATTTTCCAGTTCCCCCAATGCAAATAGTTGCCTTTTAATGTAATTAAGGTGATTCAAAATGTTTTTTCAAAAAAGTTGCCAGCGATCTCCAAAAATTAATTTATAATTTATTGTGCAGTATTTGTTTACCAATTTCAAACCTAAAATCGACATAAAAACACCTTTATTAATAAGTTGGTATGAATATCACACAAATTATTCACCCATATTTTGTACTCATACGCTGGTATGTACAGTATGTTACAGACAAGTAGTTTTATCCTTGATGCATTGGAATGAAAATATGTTTTATGTAAGTACTTAAATATACTTTTGTTATTCGGCGGTACATCCAATGCTCTCTGCAAACCCCTTCGGAAGACTAGTTATATTTTGTGTAAGTAGGTATACCACATCTTCCCTAAACCTACTGCATTTTGTACACAAGAATGCCGGGGGGCTAACTGTAGGGGATCAACTGTCATGGAACCATAATAACTACAAACGTATACACGAAGCAATAGGTTCAAAACTTCTTTCTGAACGTTGTGAAGTACAAAACAATACAATATTTATTAAATTGCACTTTTTTATTTAGTTGACATTCTACTGCCGAAAATAAAAGTTTTATTTGAATAGAACAAGCGCTTGGCAAAATTTGGACACGCCGAAACGTATCTTATCAATTACACACAACGTAATTTCAGTATGTTTTTAATCAAGATATTGTGGTTACAGATTACTTGAATTACCTACCTGTGTTTACTGAATTGAATTACAGTCGATTTGAAGTGTTATCACTTGGATTATTTATGAAATACGAGCAGTCGGTCCGGCGAAACATGTGAGATTGCCACGCCGACTTTATTTTAAACTTTGAAACAAATCTCTCATTTTCTATTTTGAGAAATTTCAACGCTAAAAATAATAATATGAGAGCTCGCGCCCTCGACGTTTCCACTAGTGACATCTTACTAAATAGACACTAAGCTTGGCTCCTAAGAAGATGCAATATTGGTTCGCGCCTTGGGAATTAAGGATAAATAAAGAATAAGAACTTAGTTTTTATTTTGTAAGATATCACTGATTTATACATATAAGATCGAGGCATCGATATATTAACTATAGATTAGCCCTCCCATACCCAATTCCAATCACAAAATGACACCACCTACGAGAAATTTCATAATACAACTACCCATCGAATTCCGTTGCGTCTCTTGCGTGACGTAGTTGTTTAATTAGGAAAAAATTAAACATTTTTTATCAATTTTTTTTTAATAAAAAGAAAGACAAACATTCCCGGGTTACGAATAACACAACAATGTTTGAAAATCTCCTACAACCACCACAGAAAGCCGAAAATGTTGCTTGTATTGTGATGGAGGACTTAGCCAGCCGAGGAATCGAACACGCGACGCTCAGGTGGGACCCAAGCGCTATGCCCACTCAACCACTGACCGGTCAAAATGTTACTTTTCTCGATACGCTGCCTCGAATTCATAAGTTATGTGCATTTTTTTTAGATATTCATATAACTGATTAAATTGTTAATAATAAAGTCCGTGATAGCCCATACCTAAAATATTTCTAACTGCCTGAAATTTATGTTTTAAAAATGATCTTCGCAAAGCTAGTAATTCCGTAAAGCCCATTCACATGATTCACTCGGATGAAGGTTTACTCGATGAAATGTTCCATTCTCGTTTCACCGCGTGTTCAGACGGTTCCTTCGAAGGAAGAGTTCACTCGACACTCGACAATCTCGACATTCTCCATTCTCGCTACGAAGTCGTCGAGCGTAGTCGCGGCCAGGGGGGTATAACTCCGATCCAAATTTTCAACAATAGGCCACTTGCATGGACTTCATAACGACTTGGAAAAAATCGTGTGGATAGAGTTTTTGGGAGGAATGCAGATCCGGGCACCACTTTTTTTTGGCAGAAAACCATGTTTTCATCGCGTTTTAAGTTGAGAACTTTAACCTGGAAGGTGAAAAAAAGTGCGGAAAGCAATAAAAAAAAAATTGAATAAGTAATTAATTTTCAATTACGTTAAGAAAAATTTCACTCCACGAACAGATTATGTCAGTACACCCGCCATTTTATAAATAAACCAGTCATACTAACCTAAGAAAAGAAAGTCAGTGTTACCAGCTCTCAAAAATATTTATCCCTATATTATGAATTACAACTATCTCAACGACCGTATTCTTAAACCAAAAGTATGAAAATTCGTAGTCTTAAAAATGCGTAACCTAACCTAACCTAACGCTAGGTTTGTGTAACATGGTTTGTGCCCCTTTATACCGCCTGCTCGCGTCAATTTTAAAAAAACATCCCTGTTTTCAAGTAGTTTAGCGGCTACGCTAGGTTTGTGTAACATGGTTTGTGCCCCTTTATACCGCCTGCTCGCGTCAATTTTAAAAAACATCCCTGTTTTCAAGTAGTTTAGCGGCTACGCTAGGTTTGTGTAACATGGTTTGTGCCCCTTTATACCGCCTGCTCGCGTCAATTTAAAAAAACATCCCTGTTTTCAAGTAGTTTAGCGGCTACGCTAGGTTTGTGTAACATGGTTTGTGCCCCTTTATACCGCCTGCTCGCGTCAATTTTAAAAAACATCCCTGTTTTCAAAAACATCAAACAAAAATTTCAAACAAAACAAAAACATCAAACAAATTTTTTTTAAACATCCCAGGATTTGAATGGTTTGTCTCCATTCCAGTACCTACGCGCCTTATTATTTATTCCCTACAATCGTATCTAGGCTCTTGTATCAGGTATCCCTACCAACAAATTAGTATCAAATGGCGGACAGTATCTGGTTCATGAAGTGTCATTTCATACATTCTTTAAACGGCTGTATCTCCCTCAATTTTGCCGAGCGCGCCTTAATTTCCTTTTTATTCAACTTTTCCACACTTTTCTCATCTAGAAAGTGCATTTTTATTAAATTTCCAAGTGGTGCCCGGATCTGCATTTCACCCGAGTTTTTTTTTACTAAGATTACGAAAATGTTAGTAAAATTTTTTAGAAATCTACAGTTTTTTGTTTGTTTTTAAATAAATAAATCCATTATTTGGGCTCGTGACGTCACTACATGAAAATGTCCCGTCGCCGAAAATATTCCTATTAATTTTATAAAATTCCACACTGATTTATTTATTTATTTATTTATTTATTGAAAAAAAAATAAGAAGTACATGAGAAACATAAGCTGCATATCTCACTAGGGCATTCCTGTATCGAGATATGCAGTTTTACATTGTAATTTAAACAAAAAAACATACATATGAACTAAATAAAAATACAATTATAAACCTACAAAAAAACATAACAATAAGCAAATTAAAGATAACATAACAATAAGCAAATTAGATACTACAACAATAAGCAAATTAGATACTACAACAATAAGCAAATTAGATACTACAACAATAAGCAAATTAAAAAGTACATAATAATATACATATAAGTTAAGTTATTAAATTTGGATTGTATGAAATATAGCTGAATTCCAGAATGATTTATGATACAAGCGACAACATGGGTAATCCAAAACCATCACTCTCAGTTATTATACATATTTTGACCATTTTCTTGAATAAATGTAATGTACCAATAGTTTTTATTTTTTCATTGAGCATATATTATAAAGCAACGGAGCTTTATATGAAAAACTTCTTTGTGCAAAGGATGTTTTGGTATGTACCGGCTGATACATTAAAGAAGAGCCCAATCTAGTGATGCGTATATGGCATCATCATCATCATTATATGGCATCACTTTGATTTCAGGCGAATTTTTGAATTCGTTCACTAGATTTTGTTTGTTCTCTGCGAACTTATCATTTGGTTTGATTTTTTGACAGATGTTCTGAAGAGAACCCCGTACAATTAATGGTTACGGGGTTCTCTTCAGAACGTGAAGATGATGTCGGTACATGTTTTAGAGGTATAATGATTATGGTGCTGATTTTAACAAAATAAAATTTTATAATATTCTTATTATTATTACAATTTACAAGTTCAAGTATATTACATTGAATTTAGTAATATAGACGCTGTACATTATAATGATTTATGATTTATGATCAATAAGATGGATCAAGGAAAAAAATATTTATGAGATGTAATATTTTTGGTATGCCTCGTTATTCTCCTGTGCCATTCGTGTGGAAAACGTTTTTTTTTTTTTTTAAATGATTTTCTGCTATGTAATTATCGTTTTTTCACACCTATAAAATTATGTCCCGTCTTTCCGGTTTATAAAAAATGGTCTGATTTTTCGGTTTGAAATTTTCAAAAAATCCCCAGGGTTTCAAAAATACGATTAAAAAAAAAAAATACAGAATGTCTTAGAATATTTGCCTGAACCGGACAAAAATTTAAAAAAATGTGATGCAAGTGGCCTATTCCCTATTTCAACCAAGACGAAAGATAGATAATATCTATGACTGTGTGACGACAGAGTCTCACGACCATCTCACGACCAATGGGAAAACTTTGAATTTCTATGAAAAAACTTTTGACAGCTGGGTGAAATAATCAAATAATATAATACAGGGGGGTATAACTCCGATCCAAATTTTCAACCAAGACCAAAGATAGATAATATCTATGACTGTGTGACGACAAGGTCTCTCGACCAATGGGAAAACTTTGAATTTCTATGGAAAAGCTTTTGACAGCTGGGTGAAATAATGTATCAAAATGGTTGCTCTCAACGGTTTATTTACATGCGACGCGAATTCAAAATTTGCTTCCTAAACAAGTAAAATAGGCGCGATGTGAATTTAGCAGCCTTGAATAGGTTGATTATCCGATTTTGAGAACTCGTGCATATGTTTGTGGCTACTAGTATCGCAAAACGTCTCATTTCGCGATATAATGATGCTCGTGAAAACCATTATAACCTCTGCAGGTACAAATATTTATATGAAACATTTCTGCATTTATCTTGTTTTGTTTTTATCTGTCGGTCTGTCTTGATGTATCTCATGAGATATTTTCTTTAATATTTTCAGCTCGAAACACCAAATCCTATCCTTACAGCTGACAGGCCGGTGGAGATTACTGGTGTCATTCCCCTAGAGTAGAGAGTAGACAGCACGTTCCACGAACGACGGCCCGCGCCTACAGATCTCAGAGTTTGTTTGCATTTTACCTTATTATAATAATACATATAAACGCATTAATTTAGCACCTTTGATGACATATGATTGTTTGTTGTAGGTATTGCAGTAGGACAGTAACGTTGTTATGTCATGTCAGGAGATGGGGGCTGACGTGTTCCACCACTCTCTTGCACCGCTGTTCTTGAGAGGACATAAGAAGGAGGAAGAGTACTCCATCTACTGGACCAGGATGCAACAGGAGCAATATATTCTCAGTACGCTTAGCTTTTCTAAATTTGTTCTATTTTTATCATTAAATAGAGTATGAACACATTGTGCAATATAGTTGTGAACTTGGAGCAGGTGGATGAGTTTGTATATCGTGGGAAGTATGTGTATGAGAGACGGGAAGGCTGATAGAGATATTGAAAGAAGGGTAAATGTAAGTAATTATATTAATAAAGGACTGAATGCCATTGGCGCTAACAAAAAACTGTCTAAAGAAGCGAAACTAGCAGTCCGCAACGGAATGATGGTATCTACCCCGATGTATGGCAGTGAGGCATGGAACTGGCAGAGGAAAGTGGACTGAATGTCCTGTATATTTTCTGCCTGTACAGAGTATAAATAAAATAATATATGTACATTTTATATGCAGCAAGGCGTTCATTGGTCAAATCGTTGTACATATAGTTTCATATCAATGATCGATGAACCGGTGGATGCAAGTTTTAGCTATAAGTTGTTATAATGGATTGTCTACTTTGTAGTTGGAATTAGATTGTAGAAATATAAGTCTGTGCAGAGCACCTTTGAGGTAACTTTTTACAAAAATGGCGCTATACAAATCATCCAAATATTATTATTATTTATGATCAAGCAATGCAATGCAAGGCTGATCATAATGAGTAAGATTAAGAAAGGGATCCTCAGATGGTGTGGCATGTAGAGCGAATGAACGAAGCGTGGGGTGTAAGTAGAATATATGACACAGATGTGAGTGGTAGATGAAGTCAGGGACGCCAGAGGAAAACCTGACACGATCAAGGGAATCCGATACTTGCGTCGGGCCACGTCAAGAGTCAGAAATAGTATGTATGAGTCGATGTGCGAGTGTGAATGAGGCAAAGAGTGTGTGCCAAGACCGAGTTGTTTGACGGTCCGTCCTATCGGCCTACCCCTGCGGGGAAACGGCGTGTTGTTGTTAGTTTTTCTTGTATTTACTGTTTTTAATAAAATACTAAAATGTTTAATTGAGTTTTTCATTTTTCTGTTGTAACCAGAGAAATGTCAAAGTCGATACTATCGTAGGAAAGCTAAATTTTATTTGAAATTGTTCTTCCCCTTTTGAAGGGATTGAAATTTCAAGTAATTTTAGGTTATTTTTACGACAGTTGGTTTCTTCATAGGGCAACGGGTTTCAATATGATAAAGCTCTGTCCGGAGAAAATGAGCCGTAAAGAAAAGTAAGCTCATTTTCTCAAGGCAGTAATCTGTCAGATGCAGCTCTGTTGCCCTGGGGAACATTTTGACATTTAATTTTATTTTTAAAATAATATTTTGGGCTAATAAATTGGGTAGGTACTGAAAGATAATTATATTGTCTGAACAGTGGTGGAACACGTCAGCCCCCATCTCCTGACATGACATAACAACGTTACTGTCCTACTGCAATACCTACAACAAACAATCATATGTCATCAAAGGTGCTAAATTAATGCGTTTATATGTATTATTATAATAAGGTAAAATGCAAACAAACTCTGAGATCTGTAGGCGCGGGCCTGGGTGGTTTGTATATTTATGCGCGGGCCGTCGTTCGTGGAACGTGCTCTCTACTCTCTACTCTAGGGGAATGACACCAGTAATCTCCACCGGCCTGTCAGCTGTAAGGATAGGATTTGGTGTTTCGAGCTGAAAATATTAAAGAAAATATCTCATGAGATACATCAAGACAGACCGACAGATAAAAACAAAACAAGATAAATGCAGAAATGTTTCATATAAATATTTGTACCTGCAGAGGTTATAATGGTTTTCACGAGCATCATTATATCGCGAAATGAGACGTTTTGCGATACTAGTAGCCACAAACATATGCACGAGTTCTCAAAATCGGATAATCAACCTATTCAAGGCTGCTAAATTCACATCGCGCCTATTTTACTTGTTTAGGAAGCAAATTTTGAATTCGCGTCGCATGTAAATAAACCGTTGAGAGCAACCATTTTGATACATTATTTCACCCAGCTGTCAAAAGCTTTTCCATAGAAATTCAAAGTTTTCCCATTGGTCGAGAGACCTTGTCGTCACACAGTCATAGATATTATCTATCTTTGGTCTTGGTTGAAAATTTGGATCGGAGTTATACCCCCCTGGATGCAGCTCTGTTGCCCTGGGGAACATTTTGACATTTAATTTTATTTTTAAAATATTTTGGGCTAATAAATTGGGTAGGTACTGAAAGATAATTATATTGTCTATGGTCGAGCCTTTTATTTTGTTTCCTCTATCCTTTGTTTATGGTATGTGTGACGACAAAGTCTCAAATCGAATAAAAAGTCGTTAAATATAGGTACGTATATGATCAAATAGCGTTGACACTTGGTCCAAGCAAAAAGTACGAAGTTATCAATCTAATGACTGGTTTATTTATGATATAATAGTTGATCCAATGGGTATTAGTTCATTTATGGTATATTTATGAGTTCATTTATGATCCAATGACTGGTTTATTTATGGACAGTTCCGTTTCCAAATGAGTTTGTTTTTGTTGTTAACGACCGCTGTCACACGTTAAGTAAGTTTATCTAATTTTAACCCTCAGCTAAGTATTTGACTTATTCCTTTTAGTAAATTTCGTTACTACTACATATTTTGCCTCGCTGTACTCAATACCAAAAATCTACGTAACCATTTGTGATTTATTTTTCGCATTTAAATTCGTAAACCAATATTTTTACTTTGGAAACATGAATTTAATATTATACAAGTACTCTCTCTCTCTCTGGTTTCAATCCTGAGATTGGTTTGCAGCAATGTCATCTATTCGTTTCTTCCACTCTTCCCTGTCTTGTGCGGCTCTTTTGAAGTCTGCATATGATGAGCAGCGCACGTCCACCAGCAGGTCCTCCAGGTACTCTCGGTGTGGGCGTCCCCTAGCGTTTGTCCCCTCGGTCATACCCTCCATTATGGCATGCAAGAGGCCTTCTTGTCTTATTACATGGCCGATCCATCTTGCGCGCCTTTCGGACAAGGTCCTGAGCAGGTGCCTTCCTCCTTCGATTCTTTGGAGAACCTCTTCATTTGTTATGTGGTCTCTCCAGGAAATTCCTAATAGTCTTCTATAGGACCACATCTCAAAAGCCTCTAGTCTCCGTTTATCTCTTTCGGATAGGCACCATGTTTCACAGCCGTACATCAAGATACTCCATACATAGGTCTTGATGAGGAGTATTCTCAGTTTCAGGTCTATATTATTTGATTCTATTATTTTCGACCTTTTATTGAATGCAAGCCTAGCCTGGTGTATACGGCTGTTGACCTCGCTCTTAGACCGACCGTCCCATGTTATTTTACTCCCGAGGTAGACAAATTCCTTGGTGTTCTTTAGTGGAACTCCTGACATCTCTACTCTCATCTGATGTTGCGTTCGGCCTACAGTACAAGTACTAGTATACTCTAAAACTGCTTCGACCCACGCAAAACTGCACCGATGTAAAATTGACAGTGGCTTGATACACGAAAACATAAGTAAACCACACGAAAATGACTCAAATGCGAAAGTATTACCAACTGAAAGCACTCTAGGTACAAGCGAGTATCAAAATGACTCAGTGCTGCTGATCTTTTCATCAATTAATCCTAGAAAGATAATCTTATTTGGTAAATATTTCCTTATCGAGTCCACGCTCAAAACACACTTTAAAAAATTAAAACAAATTGTACTAGTTAGATTACAGTTAGTAATAAGTAATTCAGTAACCGGAATTGAAAAATATTGCATTTTAATGGTTATTTTGTTATCTTTAAAAACGCGAAATGTAATTTCTCAAGGAACGCCATGTTGTTAAGCCTAGATTCATAAACACACATCTCTCATACACCCTGAAGTAGTAAAATGCTCATAGAGCGCAGTGCAAAAGAGATGGCAATATGTGCTTGTCAGTACCCTCCCGACACGGTTAGAGCTCTGTGTGGCGCCATGGATCTTGGCGCATAAATGTGTAGTTGCGCAAATACTAAGCCCAAGGTGTCTGAGGCAATGACGTTATATAAATAGACTTGCCATAGTCTCACAAACTCAAGATATAATGTGGCCATTAATCAAAACTCTTTTGTTTTCAGCGATTTTCAATAATTTCTTAATTCAAAAGTTATTCGTCTATGATAAAGATAGACGCTTAAAAGAATATGTGCATATGAACGAAACAAAAGATAGAACGCGGGCGGCATTTTCATATTCAAAATTCAAAAGTTCCGTCGAATACTGTCTCAAGGCCGGCTAAAGTAGGAGGCCTGGGCACCAGTCAAATTTTGAGGTGTCAAATAGCTATAATGAACAACGATAGTTTGCAAATGGCGTTGATTGTTATTGTATTTGTTGTTTCTGCTGATTTGTATGTTGTTTTACCGCAGGCAAGTAAATAAAGAATCATTAGATTATTATTATAAAAAGTAAATTTTACTTAGCGACGGCATGGCATCGACTTTGTAATTTGGCTGTTGCGCATCCAGACCTGTACTTTAGTAGGCCTTGAGTTCTCTAATGATGCATAAAATCTTTGGGCGGAAAGCAATTGTATTATTTTTATAATCGATAATAAGTAATTTGCATGTATTTACAAATGAAATGTTATTCCTTCGCTTTTACGACTGTTTACCGTGTAATGGAAACATTTTCTCATCACACAGGAGGGAATTTTGGCGCTTTTTAATGCAATTTACTTACTAGTAGGACACGACCTTACTCGACGCGTGGCAGTTTAGTACTAAAGTACTAGAAATCGAGTACTCTACAATTGTCTTGTTGTTGGCTTCCCATTTTGAGATTTCTACCCCGCGTCTAAAGTATGTAACGTCTTTGGTCTGAGGTACACATGTTTATGAATAGTGTAACAATTTTTTTTAACAACTTTCAAACCAAAGAATAAAATTGTTCTTCTTCTGTCCACGACTCATGGAATTGGCACTTTAGCATCATCTGGTAAGCCAGATATTATAGAATTTTATAACTCGACTAAAGGTGCTGTTGACACATTAGACCAAATAAAATATATATGAGTGGAAGATACTCTCAGTATCGCCCTGGTGTAAGACCACCATTCAGAATTGAAACGTTGCTTGAAATGGCTTCTGTCGTGTTTGGTGACCAGATCTGAATAGCCAGGTACTTCCCCACCTTCCTCTTCCCTATCTCCTTCCCCTTCCCAATGCTTTCAGCCTCACAACATACCCGAATTGGGGATGCCATAGTTCCACTGGCTCCAGACGGGAGCAGTTGGGACTCTTGTAAAATGTGCGGTATTCATGTAAAATGTGTCATAATATGTAGTGCAATAGAAAAACCCAAAGATGGACACTGCTACTTTTAGGGTATGTTGAATATGTCCATAGTCAATTCGTTTATAATCCACATCCACAATAATAGTCTTAATCAAAACAAACCACTGACAAGGAGAGCTTTTGTCAAAGAAGTATCAAGTAAGTTGATCGAGCCTTGGTTACGACGTCGCCGTGAAACAACAACTTTGAGGCGATGCCTAAAACAGAACATCGATGCGATTTTAGGCGATACTTTGCCTGGTGTACCAGTCGATCCTTGAATACAAAGGAAGTTATATGCAACTACTGTTGTGACAAAAAAAAAACGTGTGACTAGATTTATCTGCACCTCTTGCAAACGTCACAAGTGCATGGAACATCGGGGAAGTTTGTGCTTAGAATGCTCTGAATGATCTCAAAAATTGTTTTTTTAAATTGTTGATCTCAAATAAACGTTCCTATTATTATTATAAGCAATAATTATCAGCCTGAAACACTCATCCACATTGAAAAATCTTCCGAGAAAAGATACATGACGCCAACGGGACGTCATGTATCTTTTATCAGGTCAGAATAAGGTCGTATTTCTGATTTGGTTTTGATAAATACTAATTGTTCATTTGTGTTGTGTCATGTTCATTTTAAAAATGTATAAAAAATATTTTTCATATTAAAAACTTTATGTTTATCGATTTGCGTAATAAAATTATCATTATTTCAAGACAATATAAGCGAAACTCACTCGAAAATCTGGAAACAGAAAAATTATAAAAAGATATTGGCACCTCTGGCACTCGATCCCAGGACTTCTCGCTTTCCGGGCAAAGGTGCTAACCACTGCGCCAAGGTGTCGATATCAAATTCGGTCATTTTTAACTGTATCATACTTCTACTAAGAACCACCCACATTATCTTAATTTTCTTAATGCTTTTAATAATATTATTATTATTATTATATAATGAGCAGGCAGCATTCTGCTGATGCGCTCATATCTAATTTCACAATAGTTTGACAGTAGATTTTAATTTTCAACTAAGTTAGTCCTTTTTTCTCTCCAAATATGAATCCAATAGAGCTTTAAATTGGTTTATGTTAGTTGCATCGATGACATGTTGTGGGAGTTTGTTCCAAGCATCCACCACTCTATTTGCAAGGAAGTGTTTTCTAGGATTAGATGCAAAAGGCGTTTTGGTAATTTTTTTCGAGTGTTCACGGAGAATTATATTTTTACTAGTAGTGAAGATTCCTTGGATGTCAGGGCAGCTGTAGTGTCCAGATAAAATTTTGAAGGTCTCGATCAAGTCACCCCTTTCTCTTCTATCTTTTAAGGTTGGTAATCTTAATTCCTTGAGTCTATCTTCATATCGCCTATATTGGCTGCTATCTTTTTGTTTTATTTGCTCGGAAAGCGGGAGGTCCTGGGTTCGTGTCCCAGAGGTGCCAATATATTTTTTGTATTGTCTTCATTTAATTAAATATTACAATTTGAGGTTTTACTCACAAAGATAAAATAAAAATTAAATATTAATTTTTTCCCTAAATCACATTTATACGAACAAGTCTGAAAGTTAGACAAAAGGTAATCATACTTATTGTGGTGACAGAGCTGCCCCGCGCAGCTCCGCTCGCCAACTGAGCTAACTGAGATAGACAGCGCGCTATGTTGCAAAATAAAAAAAGATAGCAATTCTTGTGTATCGCTTACGCCGACGTAGATTATCTTTCTAGGGTTAAGTAAATAGTATTTTTCGATGAAGCTGTTCTCGTTACTATATTATGCAAAGCTGAAAAATCAGGGCTGTCGGTCATATCATAAACAATTTTATAATATATAAAAGAATAAATGTCAAGTCAGAAATGAGTCTTCTTTCTATTTGAGAGTTTTAATAATTTTAATTCTTTCTCTATTAATTTACGGTTTCAATCGGTGGACCTTAATGGTATATCATATATCATATCATATCAACCCATTGGCCACAGAATAAATGAGCTAAAAAATTGGCCTTCAAGCCTTCAACACTGATTTAATTTTGTTCCAAAAATTGAAAACCTGCATTGGTGTACTAAATCTTTTGTAACTTTTGAACCACATATTCAAATGAATTAATTTCTACAATAAAAAAACACATAAACACTCTACCGGTTTCAGAAGCACCCTTCCTTCGTCAGGAGAATATTATCTAATATATAAAATTCTCGTGTCACGGTGTTTGTTACCATACTCCTCTGAAACGGCTGGACCAATTTTGATGAAATTTTGTGTGCTTATCTGGTAGGTCTGAGAATCGACCAACATCTATTTTTCATACCCCTAAAAGTAAAGGTGTTCCACTCCGAAGAAAATTATTTTCCCCATACAGGGGGGAGGGGGGAGGGGGGAAAGGAACTCAGGAAGGGGGGTTAGCGGGACGGGGGAAGGGGAGAAGTGGAGTGGGGAGAGGGAGAGGGAACGCGAGAGGGGAAAGGATACGCAGGGAGAAACAATTTAGATCAAGGTATGGTATACGCAGGGAGAAACAATTTAGATCAATTCAGCTAATAAGTTGACAACAGTTTTTGATTCTGAGGCGGTACGAAGTTCGTCGGATCAGCTAGTAACTATATAATATTCTCCTGACGAAGGAAGGGTGCTTCTGAAACCGGTAGAGTGTTTTAAAATAAAAGTGGTCTTAAACAAATTTATGTGTTTTTTATTGTAAATTATGGCGAGCCACAAAGTTAGTGCTTTTTACAAATATGGAATTAATTTCTTTAAATTAGTTTACATATTGAATTAAGGTAAAGAAAAACATAAAAATAAGAATTTAAAAAATATTAAAATTTGAATAAATAAGGATAGAAACATAATCTTCTCTTTTTTGTAAGTTTTTTTCCCCATTTTTATTCAAAAAGTTACAAAAAAACAAAATTTTCATAAATCGAACAATAATAATTTTTGTTGGTTTGTCATGCTCGTTTTCCGTTTTTTGGCGGACCTACTCTAGCCAGCCAGCGCGCCGGGGTTTGTGGTTGAGCACGCACTGGTGCTGAGTTGCGCACCCGGCAGGCTGCCGGGGTTTGTGGCCAATGGGTTAACATATATTAGTAATTTATATTGAAATTTATCGACGGAATCGGAGTGGTTATTATTTGGAATAGAAAATAATGTCAAGATTATTAAATTCACCGACGAGGAAGAGGAAGGGTGAGGATAGAATTATTCATTTTATTTTGATGGTAGAAAGGTTGATTTATTCTGAAAAATCTTATTATATTTATTTACCTGGAGGTTTGTTAAGTTTGCTTCAATCTTGTCATTTAAGTTTATTTGAAGTTGAATACAGTCCTCTAAACTTTTTATAATTTTGAAGAGTTTTAGATTTGATAGTTCAGCGAAAAACAAAACATTAACATTATACCAATAAAAGTAAAGACTTTGTTAATAAAATAGTATTGGGCCTAAAAGTGACCCTTGGGGTAGGAACACAGCTTGTAGCCAAGATTTTGTTCGATATGTAAAAGATTTCTATTCGTTAGGTAGCTCTTTATCCTAATAATTTAACCTCAATGCCAAATTTTTATAGTTTATTGAGAAGGATTTTTTTTGATTACTTTGTAAAATTTTACAAAATCCTTGGCGCTTTTTACGCTCTTGTTTTTTTATAGGTTTTATATTGTGTGATCTTGCAGTTGGAGATTTTCTATGCTACTCGCCTTTGCAAATTAAACACTTTTTGCATTTGTCTGATCGTACTTTATATATTTCTTGATTTACATCCAAAAAATTATTAAGGTATATGCCCACCACACCGTTCCATACCATGACCGTACAGACACGAAATAAACACGCTACGCCCTACTATGCCCACTAGAACGTGCTAACACCGTATTATACCCGTACGTAACGGGTATAGTGACCGTATGATAACCGTGCACACCGCGGTTAGTGTACGTACCATCCCCGTTCAAATGTCTGTCTACCGCTGATGCACGTCTCACAGAACTGAACAAAAATTGCGAACTGACAGAGTGGCAACGCGGATAGAACGGGGATCATCCGCGTATGAACCCCGTTCTAACACAGTCGCGTGCCATGCATAGAGCGGACCGGCACCTGCAAAATATTGTCATCGAGAATTCGCCGTCAGTCCGGTTATGGTAAGTGACGGTGTTGGTCGGTGGCGCGACGGGGTAGTGGGCAGCGTTTCATACTGATCGATACAAAGAATATTTTTTTGCATGCGCCGCTACGGTTACGGCCATGGCATGGAACGGTGTAGTGGGCATAGACCTTTTCAGTGGTGGCTAGAGTTTTTAAATGGAACACATTTTTTCTCCTAAGACATAGAAGCTACATCTTTTGTTTTATAGAACTAATTCGAATAGAAAGAAAATAATAAAATTAGGTAGGTACTTGCCTAGAAGAAATTGCCCATAGAACAAGTACCTACTTAATAAACATCAATTTTAACCAATCTTTATGTATTGAGTCGGCTTGGGGTTTATTTTCAAGTGAGATTTTGTTAGAGGATTTATTTGTTTTTAGCTGAGATAAATTAGCATCACACAACAGGACGCTATCACAGAAGTGTCATGGATCTTCTCAACCCAGAACCAGGATGGCAGAAAGAAGGCTCAAGTGGAATCGTGCATCCAGATATACAATTCCACCTACCGGATGTGAAGAAGGAAGGTTGGCAGTGGCAGTATGCTGAGAGTGTTCAACTAACAAGTAACTTGCATTGCGTATATCACAGAGATGCTTCAGATGGACGCACTCAATTCAGGGCAGCTGCTTAACTGGTCTACTTACCCTCTTAACGTCAATTGGTCCTTTTGATTTTATATTTCAAATATTGCCTTACGTGAAACTGAAGAACTAGGAAAATTTTCAATTTATTATGCCCGCAAGCAGTTTCTAATTCCCCAAGCTGTTTTATCATTTTATCATTAACTAGCAGACCCGGTTACACGTTGCTGTGGCTAACGAAACACAACACCACGCCATTACCCAACCTTTATAACCAACGCCATTTGTTAAATCAAATCCACACCACCTGTTTGTTTTTTGCAAAGTTGTGTAGACCTCTATCTTCTCTGCTTACCCATGCGAAATAGTTAGCTAGTTTAGAGTGGCTGGAGAACTAATTTAACAATAATTGTCTCTGATTGGTTCACGGTGCTGAAAAATGCTCTATGATTTACCGATCACAAGCAGTTTGGATGAAATCTTCAGGAAAATCTGTGTCTTGGCATTAGGCAACTTTATGACAAAAACATACAAGCATACCTCTTCAAACACAGAACTATCTTTGAAAATATCCAAACTGCTCGAGATACTAAAACCAAAGGGCATAATCTCTTCCCTTTTGCTAAAACAAATTTTAGCCAAAGAAATTTTAGTTACTTTGCCACAAAGCTATATGTATAATGAACTTCCACTGGTGATAAAACAATTCACAATGTATCTTAAATACAAATCTGACACCAAGTCCTGGATTACCAGCCAAAACAGATCCAACATCAAAGATATTATCAAAACTAACTTATAGCATGTATTTTTTCAATGGTACGTTGATGATTTTGTGTTACTTTGGAGTATTATATTATTATTAGTATTATATTATTATTTGTATTTTTATTGTATATTTTTATAATAAACTGCTAATGCTGTAAAGCGCCTGCTCTCAACACAGGTTTTCCTAGTGAGACAGGCATAAGACATCACAAATTGTAAGTCTAGAGTTAATAAAGATGAATAAATAAAAAAATATAAATAACATGGTTCTCTCTGTAAGAGCTAGATTATGATTTGGAGCAATCATTTCAAGATCTAACTCAGAAACTGGAAAAGTGAGTTAGTACACTGTTGTTTAAGACAATCCATTTAACGTCTATATACTCTGAAAAGTAAATATAATCACTTAAATAATATATCCAAGTATAATATTCCTATCCGATGTATAGATTTTTATACAACGGTAATTTATTTCCGCTAATCTACTAACGGTAATTATTTACTCCTACAATAAGTACAAATAATAATCATGTAAATAGCACCGACCCACCAAGATTTTTTTGTGTAAAACTAGCATGTCTTTTCACATATTGTCAATTTATGATTGTTTTGTTAATCCAGGTAGCATTATCGCGGAGACTGTCCCCATGAAGGTAGTACCAGTACCCCGAGAAGAACATGAAGGAGGAATCCCTTATACGGAAATAGACATACACCTGCCAGATGTTAAAAAGGAATGCTTAGAGCACTCTGAAGCTATTATCGGCTCTGCTGCAGGTAATGTTTTTTTGTGTAAATTCGTTAAAAAAAAATTTGGTGTCATTATAGATACCTACTTATTGACCTTTATCCGCTATCTTTTTCAGGCATGATAACGGACCCAAAGATGAACCCTGGAGATAAATCTTATTCATGTTCTCATTGTAACTTCTCCAGTTTGCACAAATCAAGTTTAATAAGGCACTTACGCACACGTACTGGAGAAAAATCTCACGCATGTTCTCATTGTAACTACTCCTCCTCAGAAAAATCAGATTTAACAGTGCACTTACGCGTCCATACTGGTCTAAAACCTTATTCATGTTCATACTGCAGCTTTTCATGTTCTCAAAGTGGGCATTTAAAAAGTCACATTTTTTCACATACTGGAGAAAAACCTCATTTATGTTCCCATTGTAACTACTCCTGCACAGTCAAATCACTTTTAACAAGGCACTTACTCACCCATTCTACAGAAAAACCTCATTCGTGTTCCCATTGTAACTACTCATGCTCAGACAAATCACGTTTAAAAAGGCACTTACTCACACATACTGGAGAAAAACCTCACTCGTGTTCCTATTGTAACTATTCCTGCTCACGCAAGACCGATTTAACAATGCACTTACGCACCCATACTGGAGAAAAACCTTATTCATGTTCCTACTGCAGCTATTTATGTTCTGAAAGGGGACATTTAAAAATTCACATTCTTACCCATACTGGAGAAAAACCTCATTCATGTTCCCAGTGTAACTACTCGTGCACAAGTAAATCAGGATTAACGAGGCACTTACGCACCCATACTGGAGTTGTTCCCATTGTAACTACTCCTGCTCACACAAGTCAGCACTTACGCACCCATACTGGTATAAAACCTTGTTAATGTTCCTACTATAGCTATTCATGTTTTAGGAACTTTTAAAGATCACATTCTTTCACCGCAAATTATTACATAATTTTCAATTTTCTCAAATGTTAATTTTATTTATTAAAAAAATAATGTAATACATGAAAACATAAGCTGCACACCTCACTAGGGAATTCCTGCATCGAGATTTGCAGCTTTACAATTATGGAATGTGAAAAAAATACATAAACTTAATAACATATATGATAATAAAAATAAACTTGCAAAAGAAGCACTTAATACGGTTATTCAAATATTGATTACGGTTGGGCAGTATGTAGTTGGCAACAATAACATTCTACTGTGAACTAAATATCGTCACAGGAAAGCAATACAAAATAACTGTAACACCCAAAAACCAAATTGTTCTCCAGAGCCAAAAAACTTTTCAGTTTTTAGAAAAAAATTCGTAACTTTTAAACCACTGGTTACAGAAATGCCATTTTTAAAATGCTTAGCTGAAAAATATGATCTGTTAAATGGTAATACATATATAAATCTTTTATAAGTGAAGAAATACAATGTTTTTGGCGCTTACTGCAGTTGAATTTTTTTTTGTGTACACCAAAAATGTTGTAAACACTGCTGCTAAATGTATGAATACTGAAAATCAACTTAATTTTCAGCTGCCTAAATTGCTGTAAGCACCTAAGTATATCAATACAGTAGAGCGTCGATTATCCGAACTAATTGGGAGACATGGGTGTTCGGATAACCGGTATTTTCGGATAATCGAGCCATTCATATATTGCGTACATATTACGAAACGGTGAATGAATACCATATTTAAATGTTTAATGACAAACACATGCGTAGGTAGTGATATGATCCTTGCTTATTTTAGGATCAATGCTAATGGCTAAGTTGTAACCAAAGCTAAATGCTGCTAATTCACGACGTGCAGCAAGAGTTTTTCGTGGCAAAGCTTTCAAATTGAGCCCCGTTTCGTCTGCATTGTAGACGTTTTCGAGAGTAGGCACGCGCAGGTCGGGCGGGCGTAGTAGTTCGGATAAGCGGTCGTTCGGATGATCGACGTTCGGATAATCGACGCTCCACTGTATTAAAAAATTTAATAGCTGTAAATGTGTGTCGTTATTTTTTTGGGCTAAATTTGTTTGGTTTACAACATACAAAAAATGTGTTTGAAATGAAAATGATGTAAATGCAATTTACAATCTTTATATGAAACTTTTAAAATGTTAACGGTACAAACTATTAGTGACCGACAGTCTGCCGAACTGAAACTCTGCATTCGAGAATTATTGTGCGTCGTTCGGCTGACTTCGGGTGAGTTCTTGGCTCTTGTGTGTCACCCGCCATCAACAACTGATTGGGTTGATTTTAAATTTTTTTTATGATTACCTGTAAGAGTACCTGTATGACATCCTCAACTGGGGTATATTGTGAGGCTAAAGGTAGTGGGGAGGGGAAGAGGAATGTGGGGAAGTACCTGGCTATTCAGATCTTGAGTGAAACCAACGATTCAATAATATTATTATGTAGCAAGGGACCAGGGTATCCAAACCTATTCACACAACGCTGTTAACCGAGATTTAAATAGTTGTTTTCTTTGCTTTACATTCATTACAGGCCTGGCCAACCTAAATTGCACCACGGGCGGCCATTATAACCTAAAACTTTCCAAGAGTTGCACAGGTTAAATACTTTTTTGTTCATAATCTAACCGGGAAATGAATTTTGAAATTCTGTTATTCGCAAATCACAATTCACGGACTAGAAAATGTTTTTTTTCCATTGTGAGTCCATCCGAATAACGACCATCTGTACTGCGTCCCAGGGTTGGTATGTCCAAAAAAAAAATTCCCTAGATTTCAAGGCGAAATTTTCCTAGATCTCGGGGGTACTACCTTTTTTTGAGGTTGAGGGGAAGTTTTTAAAATGGCACCAAAGAAATCGTTTGAAATTTTGAACTTTAATTGAAAAAAAAGGGAATTTTAATGCATCTTTTACCATCTATCCAAACGCAATTGGTTGTTTCTAAGTTGAAACGTGTATTTTCCAAAATCTGTGCCTAATAAAAGTGCTTTCGTGTTAAAACATAATTTCACCACTTTATATTAATATATTTCATTAATTAATATTGAGACCATTAATTTCAAAGAAGAAGCAATTTAGGGAACGTACCCATACTACGTGACACGTTTAGGAGGGGGGGGGGGGGTCTTCAAAATGTCACGCTCCATACAAATGAGCGGCGGGTTGCTTAGGTTTTTGGTCACCGGGGGGGGGGGGGGGGGGGTTAAAATTTGCAAAAAGTTGGTCACGTAGTATGGGTACGTTCCCTTACATCATTACAAGACTTTATTAATAACATATTTAATGTGGTATTTTTTTGTTAACATTTTGTTTGATGTTGAGTAGCCATCAATGCTACCACAGTATCTGTATGAACTTCCTCTCACACTGAATTTCCTCTCAACGGAAGCGTTGGAAAACGGTAACACGACAAATAACTGTTTAAGACTGAAAGGGACTCCCAGTCTGGGAGTGTCAATACGTCCATTTTGGAGTTTTAGCCCCGAACTTCAGGAATCCCCACACTATTATTGTTAAGAAATAAAGGATACAATGCTACCATAAAATAAACTATAAAACTTCCACCCAATGTACACATTTTTCAATATGGTTGGATAATCAAGAAATGCCCAGAATCCCCGCAAAAAGGTTCTCCCGGCAAAATACCCAATTCTGCAAAAATCTTAAAAATTCTTGTAATTTGGTGAATTCCGCCCAAATTGGCAACCCTGATGGTGACGGTCGTCCTGTAGAGATTTAATATAACCACCGCCATCTCTATTCTTCAAAGCCGAGCTGGTGATTGGTTTATTTATGCCGAGCTGTGTTCGAAGGAACTTAGATTTAAATGGATCAAAATAAAGAGACCCATTTGCCCATCAAGTAAATACAGTATTCCAGCCCCATGATAAAGATTTCATTGTGTCATACATTTCAAAATTATGGTAAGCAGTGACATCAGCACTAAACTTTCAATAATACCAACTTGACAGTGTGTTTCAATGACACAATTTAATATAAATAATATTTTTTTTAAAACTCTGCATTTTATATTATTTAATAAAACTCTTAGAATGACAACACGTTTATGCAGTTCGCAACAGACTGGCTTTTATTAATAATAAAAGGTTTTACATTTTTGTTAGTAGATGGCGTTAGTAGACATACATTTTTAATTTTGATACGGATATTAATACCCCCACTTATCAAAATAAACTAAACATACAGTTTATTCATTGCATACAACGCCAAGTAATCTCATGAAATTATAATGTTTTTTATAACATAAACCTTTGGTAAGTACATCAGCAGGCATTTCCTCGCTACGAATATATTTAATTTTAACAAATTTGCGCTTTACAACATCTCGAATATAATGATAGCGCACATCTATATGTTTTGACCTACTATGACTTTGATTACTTAAGGCTAACTTTAATGCGCTTTGATTATCACAATATAAGTCAATTACATAAAGTGAATCAGTAATTTCATGCATTAAATTTCTAAAGTAGACGGCCTCTCTGGAAGCTTCAGACAAGGCAATGTATTCCGCCTCTGTACTGGATAAAGATACTGTTTTCTGCTTTCTACTTTGCCAAGAAACAGCTGATCCTGATAACATAAAACAAAAACCAGTATAGGATTTCCTATCTAAAGCGTCACTCGCCCAATCACTGTCTACAAAACCTTTTAAATCATTATTATTATTACCATATTTTAAACAATAATTCTTAGTACATTGTAAATATCTCAACACTCGTTTTGCATAGTTCCAATGTACATAACCATAACAATTATTAAATTGGCTGAGATAGCTGACAGAATAAGCAATGTCTGGTCTCGTTAATACGGCCAAGTACATTAAACTTCCAATTAATTTTTGGTAAGGAACATTAGGTAAACATTTATCTGTTGATTTATCCAAATTCAATTTAGGCTCAATTGGAGTACTTTGTGTTTTACAATCAGACATCTGAAATTTAGAAACTAACTGTTCAATATATTGTTGTTGATCTACAGTAATAACATTTTTATTTTTATCTAAATTAATTCTCATGCCTAGATATTGTCTAACAGGCCCTAGGTCCTTCAACTTAAATTCTGAACCTAATACATTTTTTAATTTAGTAGTTTCAGCCTCACTGTTAGAAAAAATTAGAAAATCATCTACATACAGTGCCACTACTATTTTAATTTTACCCATCATTTTTGTAAACAAACATGGTTCATATTGACTATTTTTAAAACCTAATTTAGTTAAAACCTCTTTAACTCTTTCATACCATGCAAGGGAAGATTGCTTTAATCCATAAATGGCCTTTTTTAACTTTAATACCTTTCCCCCACTTTTGTTTACAAAACCTTCAGGTAAAGACATATATATTTTTTCTTTCAAGTTTCCATTTAGAAAAGCAGTACATACATCTAAATGAGTAATACTCATTCTCATCTTTACACTATGGTCAAACAATAATCGTATGGTAGAATGTCGCACTACTGGTGAAAAGTATCTGTGTAGTCAACACCGGCTTTCTGTGAAAAACCTTTTGCCACAAGCCGAGCTCGAAAAAGCACTTTATTTTCAAAATCAAATTTTTTATTAAGCACCCATCTGCACTTCACTATTGTCACATCTCCCGGATTATCAACAAGCTCCCATGCCTCATTCTCCTCAAATGACTGCAGTTCCTCAGCCATCGCCTGCTTCCACCGCTCCTTCTCTGGCCCCTCGAGAGCCTCTGCGAATAAAATCTCTTCAGATGCTGGAACGGTACTGGAAACACACATGTTACTAAAACCGTATCTTTCTGGTTTCTTCCTCTGGCGCGTGCTGCATACATCTGTCACTTGTTCGGTTGGTTTTGTTGACTGAACTACATGTTCTGAGACATCTTGTGTTGGAAATTCAATTAGTGTTTCATTGCCATCATCATATATTGAAGAATCTGAAAAGCAATCAAAAGGATCCTCAGTCTCTGGAATATTCTGAGACAATTCCCCCACTGAATCACTACTCTCTTCCACCAGATTGTCTTCTGTTATCTCTTCATTCATCACATCCGTCTCATCCTCCATCACATGAGCAAGGGGTAATCTCATTTGTTTTCCCTCACAACAAGTATTACACTGAGACTTGGTTATGTCAATAGTACTCTGACAATTCAAACCATTCACAATACCGTTTTTCATTTTTTGCATATCTTGACTGTTAATGTGTGCTAGTCTTCTGTGCCTTAATTTTCCACTAACAGGAACTGTCAACAAACAACTTCGTGATTGTAATCTCAATTTATAAACACCTTCTGATAAATCCGCAGTTGCAACCAAATCATTGTTTTTGTTTCGAATATAACAATGCTTCTCTTCAAATATGACATTATTTCCATTCTTGATAAGTTCACTTACGGATAATATGTTGGTTGTCAAACTAGGTACACATAGCACATTTTTAACTGTTATATGATAATTCAATTCCGACACAATGTCGACATCTCCGGAACAAACAACTTGCACTTTAGATTCATTGGCGACAGCAATTTCTGGTAAATACGGCGTCGTATTTATGTTTTTAACCCAATCTTTCTTCGCCGTCATGTGTGCGCTGGCTCCTGAGTCGATGTACCATGAATTCTTGTTATATTTTCCATTCAGGAAAACAACATTAAAAACACATTTACTTGTATCCTTCTTTAACAACGGACACTGATTTCGATAATGTCCATCCTCTTTACACCTGTAACATGTTATTGTTTTCGTTGGCGTGTCAGCTGTCATTGACATTTTGTTTATCTTTGACTGACGGCCACTATATCTCTGTGACTTACTGTTGGTATTGCTAGAGGAATATTTATTTCTCGCTGCAAACGCTGTGCCACCGGTTCCAAAATCACTGGTTACCTCCATATCGAGTAACTTTGACTTTATGGCATCAGCTGTTATCGAAATCCCGCTGTGTTCCAGTGCCAATACCATTGGAGAATAATGGTCAGACAAACCTGACAACAATAATGATCCTACCAACTGGTCTGTTATTGTAAATCCCGTGCCGTTTAACCGTTGAGCCGTTTCGATCATCTGTGTGACATATGTAGCCATGGAGTCACAATCTTCAAGTCTTATTGATATCAAATGTCGAAGCAAGGTTATTTTTCTTGATAAACCAGAGTCATCGAACATGTTCTTTAATGTATTCCATAATTCTGCCGAACTCTTGGTGTTTTTTATATGCACGTACAAAACTGGATCGATCGTTAATATTATTTTTGCCTTCGTTTTTGCGTCATCTATTGGTTTTATTTCAAAATCTGCTGTTGGCTTGATATACTCTTCCACGCCTTCTAGCACCAATAAATTTTGTACCCCAAAGCTCCACAAATCGTAGTTCTCCTTGCCTTTTAACCTGGGTACACTCGCAATATAGTTCGTGGTCATGTTTCTGCGAAACAACGTACACAATTTATCTATTTTAAGCACTAAAATAACTGATAAATCAAAAAAAAGAGGCCCATAACCTCTTAGAATGACAACACGTTTATGCAGTTCGCAACAGACTGGCTTTTATTAATAATAAAAGGTTTTACATTTTTGTTAGTAGATGGCGTTAGTAGACATACATTTTTAATTTTGATACGGATATTAATAAAAACTTATATATTCAGAATCAGCGTATAACCATTTTCTGACCCGGGACCATTTGTACGTTTAAATTTTTTTGTTTGTCAACTTTAATGGGTAGGGGGAGGGTGACACCACGTTATCCGCCCATGCTAGCCTAAGCCACTGCTTGAGGGGGCGGAATGGGATAGGGTGGGACGGGTTCTAGCAGAATATTTACCACAACGGGGGGGGGCGGAATGGGATAGGGTGGGACAGGTTCTAGCAGAATATTTACCACAACAGAGGGGGTAGAACGGGGTAGGATGGGGTGGGGCGAAACGGAATATCTGACAACAAGGTACAATAATGATAAACTGAATGTTGTCCCGATTTTTTAAATTCAGACTTCTCGATCAAGGACCGCCCGCGTGCTGGCTCGCTTATTGACCGGCGGACTATCTTCTAGCCTCTTGCGGACCACTAATGGTCCGCGGACCACTGGTTGGTAAACCCTGCTCTATATGAACATATTTTTTTAAAGCCATAATATTTTTCACTGGAGTTCCGGCTTTGAGCACGCTCATTCACGAGAATGCTCAAACCAAGCTTGCTCTGAGGAGGAGATCCACCACTGATCAACTCTTCACTACTCGACAAATCCTGACAAAATGCTGGGAATTCGATATAGACATATATCAACTATTTGTTGACGACTTCAAACAGGCATACGACAGTATAGATAGGGAGAAAATATATGAAATACTCCTAAATTTTGGAATACCGCCCAAAATAGTCAAGCTTGTAAAAGCAACAATGGTCGGCTCACGGTGTAGAGTACGGATAGGAGGTGAAACAACGGAGGATTTTAACGTCTCCCAGGGGCTGAAACAAGGTGATGGCTTAGCACCCACCCTTTTCAATATTGTTCTGGAGCACGTCGTGAGGAAGACAATGATCAGTACCGACTCAAACATCTGCTACAGAAGCAATCAAATAGTTGGCTACGCAGATGACCTTAACATTGTCGGAAGATCCCTACAGGCTGTAAGAGAAGTGTTTGACCCTTTGGAGACTGCGGCAAGAGAGGTGGGTTTGCAAATCAATGAAAATAAAACAAAAATCATGATGCAAACCAGAACCCCTCACCGCAGAATAAAAGATAAAGTGAAATTTAAAGACAACTATAATTTCGAAGTGGTCGAAGAGTTTACCTACCTGGGCTCCATCATAACGCAGGACAATGAAGATCCAGTAGAAGTAAGAAAGCGCATTACAGCCGCTAACAAAACTTACTTCGCGTTGCTGCCAGTGTTCAAATCCCGAAACGTCCATAGGAAAACCAAAATAACCTTATATAAAACAATTATCAGAACGGTCTTGGCCTATGGATGTGAGGCGGGAACACTGACAGCAAAGTCAGCGGAACAGCTGGACATCTTCGAAAGAAAGGTACTTTGAAGAATCTTAGGAGCGGTGCGAGAGGGAGAGGCATGGAGAATCCGCCACAATAATGAGCTCCATTTAAGACTCCTAAGACTAAGATGGGCCAGACATGTGCACCGAATGCCAAGCACACGAGTACCGAAGAAGGTTCTGACAGGACACCCGGGAGGTAAACGAAAGGCGGGCAGACCTAGACTGAGATGGGAGGATGATGTCAGGAAGGATGCAAGAGGATTACTCCATGTTGCAGATTGGAAGACGACGGCCGAGGACAGAGGGCGGTGGAGGCTTATTTTGAAGGAGGCCAAGGCTCAAAATGGGCTGTAGCGCCATTGAAGAAGAAGATAAATGTTCTCAAATTTTAGTACAGGGGTCGTCCATTAATCACGTGATGTTTTTTAGCAACTTTTTAACCCCCCCCCCCCTCCCCTGGTGATATGTGGTGAGGTTTTAGATTTACGTGTATTTTTTTAGTACAAAGTATATTGAAAATTTCAGAATATTATTGCGCGTTCAACGAAAAATAAATGCACGTGATATCTCATTTTACCCCTCCCCCCTCCTTGTGATATTTCGTGATTTTTTTCCGACCCCCCCCCCCCCCCTTTCGAGCCTCACGTGATTAATGGACGACCCCTCAGGCAAAACATCGTAAGCGGCACTGTAAAACTAGATGGTTGAGTCACGTTGCGCCTTCTGGATAAACTAACTTTTTTTTTTACATTAGCTCCACACAGGAGGCTCTGGGGAAAATAATACTTATTGGTTAACATGAGAACTTGGGTTGCCAATTTGCAGGGAATTCCTTAAATTGCGGGGAATTTTTAAGATTTTTGAAAAATTAAGTATTTTGCGGGGAGAATTTGGAAAGAAGTGAAAAGTGCGGGGATTCTGGACATTTATTGATAATCCAACCATATTAAAAAATATGTAAATTAGGTGGAAGATTTCTTAGATATTTTATGGCAGCACTATAGAATTTATTTCTTAACAAATAGTGGGGGGATTCCTGAAGCTCGGGACCCCAACTCCAAAATTGACATTTTGAAATTCGCGACTCCCGGTCCCTTTTAGTCTAACAGTTCATTATCATTAAGTTTAATAATCAATTTGGGAGGCTGGTATGGGTACCGCCGCCCTGGGAACCAATATTGGATAACCAACACCTCTGCCATAGACAAGGCCGTAGCCAGAGAAAAATTTCGGGGGGGGGTTTTGTTTAGTGGAACAGTGTTTATAGTCCAGTCAGTGGGGGGTAAAAAAGGCCTTTACTTGCAAAAGGTCCAGTTTTTTCGACCTTGGGGGGGGGGGGTAGAGCTCGGCCCGCCATCTTGGATTGAAGGCGCCAAAAGTTGGTTTAGTCATAATAATTCCTCAACAGTTGACTTTACAACAAAAATGTCTATTGCAGACTTAAAGAAGACTAAATTACGTACTGTTTTTGTTCGAAGTTTTTTTATGACTTACAGCGGTAGAAAGAAGAAAATTTTGGCAAAAAATCGTAAAACTCAAGTTTTTTTGATAAATTTTGTCAGAACACACAATATCATTTTAACTTTTTTCCATTGGTGGATTGACATTAACGCCAAACCGTTTAGTCTTTCCTGGAATTTCTGAGCCATTTCAGAAAAGAGACAGTCATGTCAGGGGTACATGTGGAAACGGGCAGTGTCACCAAGATTTTTAAATGTTAGTGAATGTTTGGAAATAAGGTCTGGTCCTGGTTGCATTTTCCGAGAGCTTCAATAGCACATGTTGGTCGATTTAGTTCAGATTCTTCCAGCCATTTTATCTCTCACTTTTCTAATTCAGCTTTTACAGAGTCCCATTCCAAATATTTTTTATAGAGCTCTTAGTAGTCTTCTTGATCATCATCATCATCTGTGGCTCTACAACCCAGGTCGGGTCTTGGCCTCCAGCAGAGCCTGCCTCCATGACTGTCGGTGTTGTGCTGCGTTGCGCCAGTTTCGGATGCCGATGGTGCTTGCATCCTTCACTACTCCATCCAGCCATCGAAGCTTTGGTCTTCCAACTCTTCTCCGACCCCCAGGTGCACCATCCATAATTCGCTTTGGAATATCTCCTTCGCTCATTCTCTGGATATGTCCAGCCCACCTGAGTCTTCCAGATTTGATTTCCTTGGAGATATTAGGGTCCCCGTAAAGATCGTATAGCTCCTGGTTGTATCTGATACGCCATTCTCCATTATCACAGACTGGGCCGTAAATCCTTCGCAGCACCTTCCTTTCAAAACTTTCTAGGGCTCCTTCATCACCCTTACTGATTGTCCAGCATTCCGAACCATACATAAGAACAGGTCGTATAAGGGTCTTGTAAAGCAGGACTTTAGTTCTTCTGGTAAGGTGGCGAGATTTCATATGCTTCTGTAGCCCAAAGTAGTATCGATTTGCAGCTACTATTCTTCTTTTGATTTCGCTGGATACATTGTTGTCATTTGTCACCATAGTACCGAGATATACAAACTCGTTGACGGTTTCAAATGTATAATTATCTATCTGTATACTTGGTGGTTTCTGGCGTCCATGTACGGGCATATATTTTGTCTTCCCCTCGTTGATGACCAATCCCATGTTCCTTGCCGACGTAGCTAAGCTTTTAAACGCCGATTTTAGTTCATATTCTGAGCGTGCGATGATATCTATATCGTCAGCATAAGCAAGGAGCTGAACAGACTTGTTAAAAATATGGCCTGTGGTTTGTATACCTGCATTTCGGATGGCCTTTTCCAGCGCTAAATTGAATAAAATGCAGGCAAGTGCATCTCCTTGTCTTAGTCCATTGAAGGTCTTTAGGGTGTCTGACAGATCCTGTTGTATTCTGACTCGGCACTCAACATTAGACATTGTGAGCCTTACTAAGTTTACCAGTTTTCTTGGGATATTAAATTCATCCAAGGCTCTGTACAGTCTTTCTCTATTTACCGTGTCATAGGCAGCCTTAAAATCTATGAAGAGATGGTATGTATCAACATTAAATTCTATTGTTTTTTCCAGTATCTGTCTCAGTGAAAAGATTTGATCAGTTGTAGATTTCCCCTTACGGAACCCAGTTTGATATTGGCCAATTATGCCATCCGAATATTTCACAAGCCTACCACACAGTACATTTGATAGGATCTTGTATGAGATATTCAGCAGCGTTATGCCCCTGTAGTTAGAGCAGTTCATAGGGTCTCCTTTCTTGTGAAGAGGGCAAATTATTCCACAGTTCCATTCACTTGGCAGAGTCTCAGAGCACCAGATGGATTTAATGATATTATAGATAAGTGTGAATGAGTCTTCTTGATAATTAAGTTTTTAAATAAAAAAAAATTCTCGATATTTTCTTTTAGACACTTGGTTCGTTTTGCCGAGGACTTGATAAAATTTCCAACCGATTTTATAGTACCAATAGTATTTCGAATAGGCTGAACCTGACAAGAATGACATAGAGCCAAATTTAACTGCAGTGAGCTGCAATGAACGTATAAGGCTTCTGGATGTGACTCACGAATTATTGCCTGCACACCGTTAAAACTTTCTTTCATCGAAGAAGCTCCATTATATCCTTGTCTGATTAAATATTCGCAATCTACATCCAAAGATTCAAATTCAGATAAAATTGCATAAGCTATATACTTTCCTGTTGTATTCTCAGCTGTTACAAAAGTTAAAAAATCTTCACGCAAGATAAACACATTCAGCCTTACTAAAAAAAACCTTCCACGGCCGATAACCTGTGTTGTTGCAACAACATAAATAAAGCCCGTATACAATAAAACACGATCTGTTCGCGGTCACGCTGTAAAAATGCATTTTACATCTAAATGCATTTCTGAATGCATTTTAAATCTGACAACGTTGTGTATGGTTATGATTTACTTGGTAAAAATGGTTGTTTTAATTCTTCTCCGCAAGGGGCGTTATTGGCGCGCCTGGACATTTGTCCTCAGCGGCCCGCGCTGAAAAAATAGTTTGGTTTGTTCATGGCGGGATATCGAAAATTTTGTTATTAAATATTGTGATTTTACTAAATGATTTCTATTATAGTGACCAAATCACCCTTCTTTCATATAATTGATATATTTATCGTGATTTTTCATCAGTTTTAGTCAAGTTATTAGCGCAATAATCATACTTTGAAAGTTGAACTGTCGGAAAATTGTTTTATAGGTTACATAAAAATTCAAATTTACATTTTAGGATCTTTACCTATTATTTATGCATTGAACCGCTTACTCGTTAATACGGAATATTTTTTAATCAAACAGTTAGATTTAGCTTTATTATTACGAAAAGTAGGTATTTATGTCGGGAGAGACCAAAAAACATGCAAAAAGTTTGCATTTAACATTTTAATTCTGTTAAAATTAATTTACCCACGCGGTAACGCCATTGTTTGTTCATCGTTTTTATTTTAACATTTCGTAGACAATCAACCAATGGTGCCAATCATAGAAAAAGTATTATTGCGTAAAACAAAGTGAATGCATTATTGACAAGTTTGTACCTGTATTTTTAACAGTAGAACATGGAAAGAAATGTATTAGAATAATTACACAAACCCGCTAGACAAACCCTGCTTTCCAAACAAACCATTCAAAAACTGGGATGTTTTTTTTAAATTATGATGACAGCGAGTTTATTTTAGTGAATTTATTTTATAAGATTGGTACTTCCGACAAATGTCATATTTGATTGTCTATTAGTTAATGCAGGAATATTCTGTATTATGGGTGCATCAAACTTGGACAACACGAACGTGCCGTATTATCCATGAGGTGGACTTACTGCATAATTTACCCTTTACCTTTCCAAAATTCGTTCAGAAATCATTAACAAAACAGTCGTACACGTGAAATAAACTACCCTCTCGGGTAAGCAATGTATATTTCTTTCCATGAAAAATGTTTTTAATTAGAA
This sequence comes from Limnephilus marmoratus, assembly GCA_917880885.1. Taxonomy (NCBI): domain Eukaryota; kingdom Metazoa; phylum Arthropoda; class Insecta; order Trichoptera; family Limnephilidae; genus Limnephilus; species Limnephilus marmoratus. The sequence continues at coordinate 11,553,135 of OU862930.1, read as the reverse complement.
ATGTTTTCAGATACATGCTCGTTTATCAATTGAATACAATTTTCATGGGGTTTTTTAGTAAGGCTGATTATATTTTAGCTTTGCATATCTCACACAGATGGACATCTGTTCTTGTCTTGTAGTGAAACATCAGTAGTTCCATGAAAAACATTTTGCAGAATTGCACCAATTTTTTTCTGGACAATTTCACCACAAATTGCAATAAGTTAATTTTGTACAATCGGGCTTCGGTAGCGTTTAACATCATATTTTCAGTGTGCTTTATCAAACCCCCTTGATCCCCCCCCCCTGGCTACGGCCTTGGCCATAGATCACCCCAAGTGGTTCGCTACGTATGGTGACTTTACAGGGGTGCCCGCATTCATGGGATGAGGTATTTCCAGTTCTTGGCGGCGGAAGCGTCTACCCACTAGCTCAGGGTTTCCCAACCAATGGTCCGCGGACCACTAGTGGTCCGCAAGAGGCTAGAAGATGGTCCGCCGGTCAATAAACAGGCCAGCGCGCTGGCGGTCCCTGGTTGAGAAGTCTGAATAAAAAAAATCGGGACAGTATTCAGTTTAACATTTGTACCTTGTGGTCAGTAGTCATTATGGTATTCCGTTTCACCCCACCCCATCCTACCCCGTTCTACCCCCTCCGCTGTGGTAAATATTCTGCTAGAACCCGTCCCACCCTATCCCATTCCGACCCTCCGTTGTGGTAAATATTCTGCTAGAACCCGTCCTATTCTATCCCATTACGCCCTTCCTGTTGTGCTAACCGTCCCGGGTGCCACCCATGCTAGCCTACACCACAGACCACGTGCAGTGGCTTAGGTTAGCATGGGTGGCACCTAGACGGATAGGGCGGATAACGTGGTGCCACCCCCCCCCCCCCCTCCATTAAAGTTGACTAAACACAAATTTCGAATTTATAAAAAATTGGTCTGTCTTGGGGGGGGGGGGGGGGTTGGGGTCTGGGCGCCGCCCCCCTCTGCTTGTGGTCCCTGTCGAAAAATTAAACGTACAAGTGGTCCCGGGCCAGAAAAAGGTTGGGAACCACTGCACTAGCTGCATGGCGGGCCGGATTGGGAGAGAATAGTTGAGGGAGTCCCTTTGGCTTCTCCTGCTGTACTCTCGAAATATCGCCTTGCACCGCTGTAGGAGGGATAGATTCAAACGTCCGTCACTCCTGGACACACTGATCCCCAGATTCCTACCCACCCTAATACCCTTTTCCTTCTCAGAACTTCCTCTACTTCCTTTCTTAGAAAGACCCTTCACACAGCGTCCCCAAAGATGACATAGGCCTTGCAAGGAATTATTTTCCCCAGAGCCTCCTGCGTGGAGTTAATGTGAGGAATTTGAAATTTATTGCGGGTATTTTGGAACATAAGCATTGGCAAGGTCTTCCTAAACCAGTCTCTCCCAATCCGGCCTGCCATGCAGATAGTGAGCAGACGCATCCGCTGCCAAGATCTGGACAAACCACACCCCATGAACGCAGCCCCGGATCTAATGGGGGGCAAGCCGGGGCCCATGCCCCGGGCGGCAAGTTCAGAGGGCGGCCAAACTCAACTTTGACCACGGAATAAATAATAGTACAAGTAGAGAAATTTCACGGCCATATTAACTCGACTGATACCCAGAGCCCTGAGTGAGACGTGCTGCACGAACATTTATTATTCGCGAGGCGCGTAGGCATAGTTCAAAATACGCACCCGACCCGCTCGCCCGCAGGAACCACAGATCGCGGCAGCACGCGTCTGCTCTGGTTACCGTGCGTGTGAAAGAGATGAAGCTATATTCGAAAACTCCCTCGTCGATCTCTCTCCACGACAGTGTTTTGTTTTAAAAATGTGTCAAAAGTGTGTTGTTTATTTTTACTCTTTAGTACTTGTTGATCAACCGAAAGGTACAATACTGATGTCATTAGTGTCGCTTCAATAAATCTATCACAGTTCATCGATCGCTTTTCTGGGTAAGTATTTTATATAACTATCTTATGCTTTTTAAGTTACTATATTTATTTTTTAAACTCAATTTAATACGTGCAATCACTTACGTCGTCAATTCGTCATTATTCAAACTTACTTAAAATTTTTACGTCGTTATGCGTGTCACGATTTGTTTATTACACGATGGCAGCCATCATATGACTGAGAAGTAAAACAGCCTTTTTATTTCAGCTTTTATTTAAATACAATGCAATGTAGCAGTTTAAAACGAATAAGCAGCCATAACCGTGCTGCAAAGGGCACCTGTATTTACCATTATTATTACTTTTTGCGCGTTTACTTCTTTTGCGTTATTCATAGCCGTCGACGGCACGTAAGTAGGTAGTAGGTACCTATAACTCGGGCGGTTGCCACACGCGCGGCTGTCATGCACTCATCGATATCATTACTCCCCGGCGGGGAGTCCCTGCTCGTAAATTGAAGTGTTAGTGAAATTATAGTCAAATCTTAGTACGTACCTACGTTGCGTTGAGTTGAAAATTTAATTGTTCCATGCAATGATCTTGTTTCCCGGTCGATTTATTTACTAAAAATATTTATTAGATTGACATGTTTTCAACAAGGAAGTTTATTATTTTTGTTTACAGGTTGTAATTATGAGCGCGCCAAGGAAAAGGCTATCGGGAGCGGAATATAGAAAAAAGGCTAAATATAAGGAGTTGCAGGGAAAACAATGTGCAGATAATATGAAAAATTGGCTTCGCAGAGGGGGTGATCCGTCAGTAAGTGCTGCAACTTCCGAAGTTGATATTGAGTTAGAGGATGTTTCTGGCACTTTGCCCGATCAAACGGATCAAGATTTTTCAGTCTGATTTCACAGTGCAAACTCCACCATCTTTATTGATGTGCGAGGAGCAACCTGAGCAACATGAAAAAACAAAGCCAGAATACGAAGGATCTAAATCCCCGCACTCGGATTCGGATGACCTGCAAAAACCCGGATTTGATTTGATGGACCCAAGCAATTGGCCAGGGGTTGAAGGAATGACTGACCAACAACGGTCTTTCTTTAGCAATCAGGCTGTATTATTAGCAGAAAATCACCCCGAAAACATTGAATCTAGATCTACTGAACGCAATGGCAGACATTTAACACCTTCTATGTGGTACAGGACGTTGGCTAATTGCGAAAGGGTTAAAAGATCTTGGCTTATATTTTCTAAGACAAAAAATGCAATTTTTTGTGCGTGCTGCAAGATTTACCAGAAGCCGTCTTCTACCGCCACATCTGCATTATGTTCTACAGGGTTTATTAATTGGAAAAAAGTTTCAGAGAGATTAACTGAACACGAGGCAACTCAAATGCACAAAGAGTGTATGATCAAGTGGACGGTGGCGGGTACAACAAATGAAATCATGCCAGGGTATTGATCAAGACATTGAGAGAGTAATTCACTCAGAGAAAGAAAAATGAGACAAAATCCAATGGAATATTGGATAAAAGAAGCTGAAGAAGTTGCTGAAAAAAGTGGTGTTGACCCTATTTTGCAAAACAAACGAATTCCAAAACGTAAAAAACATTTCGATGAGAAGTGTGAAGACGAATTGCAAATACTCCAACCTATTCAACTATTTTCTAAAGAAATAATGATGGTATTTGATCGGATCATATCAGAAATTAAAAAGAGGTTTGATTGTGCTACCATGCTGAATTTGAATTTTGCTTTTCTTAATGGTACTAATATTTTGAAAATGACAGTTGAAGAACTGCAAAAGTATGGAGCAGATCTGGCTCGAAAATACGAGCGAGATTTAAGCGCCGTTGAATTCTGCCAGGAACTTTACGTTTTTAAAGAACAAGCTCCGCTTTTATTTGGTGATATAGAGAAGGCTAACGGTTTCTATCTCTTGCAACAGATCTATGCGCATGATTTGCAGGATGCTTTTCCTAATATTTGTATTGCCCTGCGAATTTACCCTACGCTTCCTACTACATCCGCAAGCTGCGAGCGAAGTTTTAGCAAACTAAAACTAATTAAAAATTATTTGCGATCTTCTATGAGCCAGGAACGCTTATCGAGTCTTGCAATCTTAGCGATAGAACATCGAATTACACACGAGCTAGATTATGACAAGGCCATAGATTTATTTGCTGAACAAAAAGCTCGAAGAGTAAAATTGTAATTTCAAATGCAATAATATATTTGATTTTTATTTTTACTATACATATTTTTATTTTAAATCCTATCCTATTCTGTGTATAAAATATTATATCCTACAAGTTTATGTCTATATACATATCTGTAAATAAATAGGCTTAACACAAAAAGAGCACCTATGGATGCATTATTTCCGGAAGGCCTATGTAGGTATGTAGGCTATGTCCAAATTTCAATCAATTAGTGGACATCTGATAGCTGAAATTATAATAAGGATGATAAAGGTTAAAATAAATATAGATACCTAAGTGGGCGGGGGCGGCATTTTTCAGTTTTTGCCCCGCCTAAAAAAAAACGAAGATCCGGGGCTGCATGAACGTTAGTAATCAAATAAAGTTTCCCGGGGCAGCGGTACCCATACCCGCCTCCCAAATTGAAATGATGGAAATCTTTACTGATATTTTCGTTTATAATAATTAAAATACAAAGTTCTCGATGAAAGATTTTGTTCTAAAAAATTGGATTTATTGTTTTATATCTACCGCCTATGTTTGTGTTTGTGTTGTAGGTCAAATAATAATAAAGAAAGTGCGTATAATACTTTCCATCGTTTTATTGTAAACAAAACATGAACTTACCAATTAATAAAATAAAAAAAAACATTTAATTATTTTTAAAAGTAGGTCCGTTTTGTTTGATATGCAAAACATCGTAAACGACAGATGTATTGCGTATTAGCCAGGCAAAACATCGTAACTGCCATTTATCTCCAAAGCAGCGCAAATTTAACTATTTCCATAATGTAGGGCGAATGGTATCAATAAATCAAACATTCTCTGTAAATTTGGGTACCATAAGTACATTACTTAAAAAATAAGAAGAAAAAAGTCTCCTGTAAAATTTTGTTTTTGTCGGTTATAATCTTTTGGCGATCATGGCTCGATATGTCGATACAATAAACCTATCCGATATTTTTTTTTATGTTGGAATTTGTATATGCTAAGTGAATGCAATTAGCTTTTCAGCAGGAACTTTGTTGAATAATATAATAAATGCAAATAATAATTATATAAATATCACCGACCCATGGCGAATTTTTGATGTAAAACTAGTATGCCTTTACAAACATTATCATTGTTTTGTTGTTTCAGGTAGCATTGGTGCCGAGACTGTCCCCATCAAGGCAGAACCAGGACCCCGAAAAGAACATGAAGGGGGAATTCCTTATATGGAAATGGACATACACCTGCCAGATGTAAAAAAGGAATGCTTAGAACGTATTACTGAAACTGGTGCAGGTAAAATCGTTTTTTGTCTGAATTAGTTTTAATATTTTTTTCGTATCACGTATGTAGATAAGTACTTACTTATTGAACTTTGTCCGCTATCTTTTTCAGACACGATAACAGACCTGAAGATGCAATCTGGAGAAAAACCTCATTCATGTTCCCATTGTAACTTCACCTGCTTACACAAGTCTTCATTGATAAGGCACTTATACACACATACTGGAGAAAAACCTTATTCTTGTTCCTACTGCAGCTATTCATGCGCTCAGAAAGGACGTTTAAGACGTCACATACTTACCCATACTGACGAAAAACCTTATTCATGTTCCCACTGCAGCTATTCATGTGCTCGGAAAGGAAGTTTAAGAGATCACATACTTACCCATACTGGCGAAAAACCTTATTCATGTTCCTACTGCAGCTATTCATGTGCTCAGAAAGGACATTTAAGAGATCACATACTTACCCATACTGGCGAAAAACCTTATTCATGTTCCTACTGCAGCTATTCATGTACTCATAAAGGAAGTTTAAGAGATCACATACTTACTCATATTGGCGAAAAACCTTATTCATGTTCCTACTGCAGCTATTCATGTGCTCAGAAAAGACATTTAAGACGTCACATACTTACCCATACTGGCGAAAAACCTTATTCATGTTCCTACTGCAGCTATTCATGTGCTCATAAAGGACATTTAAGACGTCACATACTTACCCATACTGGCGAAAAACCTTATTCATGTTCCTGCTGCAGCTATTCATGTGCTCAGAAAGGAAGTTTAAGAGATCACATACTTAATCATACTGGCGAAAAACCTTATTCATGTTCCTACTGCAGCTATTCATGTGCTCAGAAAGGACATTTAAGACGTCACATACTTACCCATACTGGCGAAAAACCTTATTCATGTTCCTACTGCAGCTATTCATGTGCTCATAAAGGACATTTAAGACGTCACATACTTACCCATACTGGCGAAAAACCTTATTCATGTTCCTACTGCAGCTATTCATGTGCTCATAAAGGAAGTTTAAGAGATCACATACTTACCCATACTGGCGAAAAACCTTATTCATGTTCCCACTGCAGCTATTCATGTGCTCAGAAAGGACATTTAAGACGTCACATACTTACCCATACTGGCGAAAAACCTTATTCATGTTCCTACTGCAGCTATTCATGTGCTCATAAAGGAAGTTTAAGAGATCACATACTTACCCATACTGGCGAAAAACCTTATTCATGTTCCTACTGCAGCTATTCATGTGCTCATAAAGGAAGTTTAAGAGATCACATACTTACCCATACTGGCGAAAAACCTTATTCATGTTCCTACTGCAGCTATTCATGTGCTCATAAAGGAAGTTTAAGAGATCACATACTTACTCATACTGGCGAAAAACCTTATTCATGTTCCTACTGCAGCTATTCATGTGCTCAGAAAGGACATTTAAGATGTCACATACTTACCCATACTGGCGAAAAACCTTATTCATGTTCCTACTGCAGCTATTCATGTGCTCAGAAAGGACATTTAAGAGATCACATACTTACCCATACTGGCGAAAAACCTTATTCATGTTCCTACTGCAGCTATTCATGTGCTCATAAAGGAAGTTTAAGAGATCACATACTTACTCATACTGGCGAAAAACCTTATTCATGTTCCTACTGCAGTTATTCATGTGCTCAGAAAGGAAGTTTAAGACGTCACGTACTTACCCATACTGGCGAAAAACCTTATTCATGTTCCTACTGCAGCTATTCATGTGCTCATAAAGGACATTTAAGACGTCACATACTTACCCATACTGGCGAAAAACCTTATTCATGTTCCTACTGCAGCTATTCATGTGCTCATAAAGGAAGTTTAAGAGATCACATACTTACTCATACTGGCGAAAAACCTTATTCATGTTCCTACTGCAGCTATTCATGTGCTCAGAAAAGACATTTAAGACGTCACATACTTACCCATACTGGCGAAAAACCTTATTCATGTTCCTACTGCAGCTATTCATGTGCTCATAAAGGACATTTAAGACGTCACATACTTACCCATACTGGCGAAAAACCTTATTCATGTTCCTACTGCAGCTATTCATGTGCTCAGAAAGGAAGTTTAAGAGATCACATACTTAATCATACTGGCGAAAAACCTTATTCATGTTCCTACTGCAGCTATTCATGTGCTCAGAAAGGACATTTAAGACGTCACATACTTACCCATACTGGCGAAAAACCTTATTCATGTTCCTACTGCAGCTATTCATGTGCTCATAAAGGACATTTAAGACGTCACATACTTACCCATACTGGCGAAAAACCTTATTCATGTTCCTACTGCAGCTATTCATGTGCTCATAAAGGAAGTTTAAGAGATCACATACTTACCCATACTGGCGAAAAACCTTATTCATGTTCCCACTGCAGCTATTCATGTGCTCAGAAAGGAAGTTTAAGACGTCACATACTTACCCATACTGGCGAAAAACCTTATTCATGTTCCTACTGCAGCTATTCATGTGCTCATAAAGGAAGTTTAAGAGATCACATACTTACCCATACTGGCGAAAAACCTTATTCATGTTCCTACTGCAGCTATTCATGTGCTCATAAAGGAAGTTTAAGAGATCACATACTTACTCATACTGGCGAAAAACCTTATTCATGTTCCTACTGCAGCTATTCATGTGCTCAGAAAGGACATTTAAGATGTCACATACTTACCCATACTGGCGAAAAACCTTATTCATGTTCCTACTGCAGCTATTCATGTGCTCATAAAGGAAATTTAAGACGTCACATACTTACCCATACTGGCGAAAAACCGTATTTATGTCCCTACTGCAGCTATTCATGTGCTCAGAAAGGAAGTTTAAGACGTCACAAACTTACCCATACCGTCGAAAAAGTTTATTCGTGTTCCCACTGCAGCTATTCGTGTGCTCTGAAAGCAAGTTTAAAAAGTCACATGTGTACCCATACTGGCGAAACACCTTTGTGTGTTCCCATTGTAAATATTCCTTCTCACGCAAGTCATCATTGACAATGCATTTACTCACCCACACTGGAGAAAAATCTTCCATGTTCACGAAAGGGTAGTATTAAAACTGTTGAATTTAAATTTCCCGCACTTTTGCTGTCAATTCTAACTTGACCTTGTTGGTGATTATTTATGGTAACAATATTCTCTCTGTCACATTGCAGAGCGAGTGTACCGTGGGTGGTTTGGTATATTTATGAATGTACCTCTTATCAGTTAATGAAATCAAATTATATAAAATAAGAGTTTTTTTCGTTTATCATTAGGTTATGGGGCCCAGTTTAGCCCAGAGATATTCAGTAAAAGTTTCGACTAATAAACTAGCAGTGTTTATTAGCTATTAAGTAAAGCATAACCTCAACTCTCAAAAACATGACTTTATTGAATCATACTCCAAAGTGTTTTTATGCATAAACATGGCAACGAACATTGGCATTAATTGAAAAGTTAACTGGCCGTGAAAACTATGCAACATGGCAGTTTACAGTAAGAACTAACTTACAACACGAGGATCTGTGGGATTTAAGATAAAAAAGTTAATTTTTTTAATTCACTACCTGAAAAAATTAGAAACATGAACAATAACATAAAAAAATTTAAAACTCAGCTTAAAAATTACACCGAAAATTTAAACTGAATGGAAAAAAATTAAACCAACATAAAACACCCCCCATACACACAAGCCCTGCTTATTTATGGGGGTAAATCAAATACATGTATTATGTAGGTAATTAATTATTGTATAAAATTTATTGTAATTTATGTATTATTAAAACAGCTGACGCATCGGCAGTGATTGACACGAAAAAGGACACAAAAGCATAAACAAAAATTATTCTTCTTGTCGATCCTATAAACTATGTATAGCGTATAAATATGTATGTATTCATAAGAAGAAAGGAGTGTGGGATAAATTGGCAGCGGCATTTGATGATTCCAGGCTGACACGCCGGGTTGGTCTGCTGCGTGGTTTGTGCAATACCTCGCTCAGTGCATCTAAAAGTATTGAAGAATATGTGAGCAAAATAATGCTCACCAGCTCCCTAATATTGGCTTCAAAGTAGAGGATGAGTGGCTCGGGACTTTGCTGTTCTCCGGTCTGCCCGACTCATATCAGCCAATGATTATAGCTATTGAAAGCTCTGGCACGAAGATAACAGGCCACTTGCATCACATTTTTTAAATTTTTTTTCCGGTTTAGGCAAATATTCTAAGACATTCTGTTTTTTTTTTTTTTTTTTAATCGTATTTTTGAAACCCTGGGGATTTTTTGAAAATTTCAATCCGAAAAATCAGACCATTTTTTATAAACCGGAAATACGGGACATAATTTTACAGGTGTGAAAAAACGATAATTACATAGCCGAAAATCATTTAAAAAAAAGAACGTTTTCCACACGAATGGCACAGGAGAATAACGAGGCATACCAAAAATATTACATCTCATAAATATTTTTTTCCTTGATCCATCTTGTTGATCATAAATCATTATATTGTACAGCGTATATATGACTAAATTCAATGTAATATACTTGTGCTTGTAAATTATAATAAGAATATTATAAAATTTTATTTTGTTAAAATCAGCACCATAATCATTATACCTCTAAATCACGTACCAACATCTTCTTCACGTTCTGAAGAGAACCCCGTACATCTAAAATGTACGGGGTTCTCTTCAGAACATCTGTCAAAAAGTCAAATCAAATGATAAGTTCGCAGAGAACAAACAATAAATCTAGTGAACGAATTCAAAAATTCGCCTGCAATCAAAGTGATGCCATATAAAAAAAATAAATCAGTGTGGAATTTTTTAAAATTAATAGGAACATTTTCGGAGACGGGACATTTTCATGTAGTGACGTCACGAGCCCAAATAATGGATTTATTTATTTAAAAATAAAAACAACTGTACATTTCTAAACAATTTTACTAACATTTTCTTAATCTTAGTAAAAAGATCTATCCACAAGATTTTTTCCAAGTCGTTATGAAATCCATGCTGGTGGCCTATTGCAGATTCTATTAAAGCAAAATTATTGCAAGATTAGACACGAGAATTTGTGAAAACAACACAACAGCCTTCGCAGTAAATAAAAAGTTTCATAACAATGACAAGAAACAAAGCAAGGGTCCGAGATGTTATTCCTGTAACAAATATGGCCACAAGAGCCCTGAATGTAAATCAAAACCCAAAACCAAGGTACAGAAACCTACCTCATCCTATGCTGCTGTGTTTATGGCATCGTCTTATTATGATGACGCCTGGTACATAGACTCAGGCGCTTCTGCTCATATGATGAAGAACAAGAATCTCTTCAAAAAGGAATCAACTCATGTAATAAAGAATTTTAGAGTTGCAGACAATAAAGAGTTATCTGTGCAAAGCCCAGGAGAAGTTAGTTTAGATGTTTATGATGACAAAGGCCAAGAATATAAGATTCTGTTTACAAATGTTCTACATGTCCCCAATGACGTTATATCATTGTTTCCCAGCGTTCTTTATGCCATGCCCCACCGTAGTCTTTTCAAAAGTCATATGCCCCACCGGCATCTTTTTTAATTTATACTTATTACCAAGTGATGTCTCCATAAAAATACCAATATTTTGTACATCACTTATTAAAGCAATAAAAAAAAAATAGTAGGTAATTTTTTAGATAATTATTGAAATTTTAACGGGTTTCGTTCTATTTTAAGTACAATTTGGCGTATAATTCAATTTTGTACATCTCAGACATTTTTTTGTATGATCGATGAGCATACCCCTTTATATGTGGAATAGTTAATAATTGCCGATGTGTCTCATTTTTGAAGCGTGGTGCCCCACCTCTGAGGCGTTATGTCCCACCGGTGGGGCGTACACCCCACGTAGGACATAACGCCTGCGGGGTATAAATCTCAAAGTGGAAGTCAAAAGTGAGGTAATTACACTAGTCTCGATTTCTAGTACTTTAGCACTAAACTGCCACTTGTCGAGTAAGGTTGTGTCTTACCAGTAGGTTAATTGCATTTAGAATGTGCCAAAATGCCCTATGTGATGAGAAAATGTTTCCATTACACGGCAAACAGTAGTAAAAGCGAAGAAATAACATTATTATAAACAATACAATGAATTTTCATGTAATTAGAGAAAATACACACACATTCTCGTCTATCACACAACTCGTCTATTTCTTTAAAAATGTTAGAGATATTTTAAATAGAAAACAACTGAAACAAGTTTACTGTGCTCTTATACAATCATCACTTGAATATGGTATTATCAGCTGGGGAAGTGCCACAAATACTTGCCTAGAGCCTTTAGTAAAGATTCAAAAACTAATTTTGAAGGTTATTCTTAAAGTCCCGTTGAGAACGAGCATTGATTTTTTTTATTTTTAAGACACTAAATGTTCCGAACCTGCAAAAATTGTATTAAAAAAATATCCTGCTTCATCAATTTAAAAATACACACATGTTTGAAGAACGAATGAACACAAGAGCCTTAAGAGAGTCAAATGTAAAATCTTTCAACATCCCAGTTTGTCAAACTTCTTATGGGCAAAGAAGTTTTAAATATAATGCAACAAAGCTGTTTAATTCTCTACCTCCTGAAATTAGAAACACGCAAACCAAAAGTACATTTAAAAGTAAAATCATTGAACACCTCAAATAAACACATCCATCACAAGTATTTAATAACAGACTTACCTTTATACCTACTGTGTGTATATATGTAACCATGTACCTACTGCAATCTTCTATTTATATATATGTAACATACTTGAATTGTATATTTAAAGAAAAAAAAAATTATATTAACCTGCCATTTTCATAATATTACTACAAAATCTTAGATAACCCACTCTGTAAATTGCCATCTCAACACAGGCATTTCACACCTAGTGAGATGGGCAATACGTCATTTTATAACCAAATGTAATATGAAAATAATTAAATAAATAAATAAAAATAAATAAAATTCTTTGATTGTTTTATGGTACGGCCACACTGAGGCCAACTTACAACTTCAAGCGTTCAGGCAATTGTGTAGAGGGGTAGTTCGAGGGTTGAAAGTTCGAGATGGAAGGTTGGAGTTCGAGTTGGCCCGGGATCGCCTCCAAGGCGATCGGCGATGGCTTGTTTGTGCGATTGGCCCAACATATCAGTCTGCGCAATATTATTACGAAAGAGTGGTATGAAAATTGTAATTTTTTTAGCTTTACGAATCGAAATCAATATTACAGACACAAAAGCAACGCCTGCACAATTGTAGGCAACTGATAAGATACAGCGCAGCCACAGATGTTCGATGTCCGCCATTTCGGAGTTCGGAGTTGGAGGTTTGGCCGCAGCCATCACACGATTGGCCAACCTTCCAAATCTGAACAATTGTCAATTGTCATATTTTTTTTCATTTTCTAAAAAATGCATTTGTTAATAATGCTATCACCTAAAGTTTCAAGGAAATTCTAAGAAAATTTAAAGAAAGATTTAAACAGTTTGTGTGATGAATTATCCTTCAGCAAAACCTTCAACGCGTTTTTCTCGAAACTACGTTTTTCAACCTGGTTGACAATATATTAGAAAAACTATACATCTGGCTAGCATGCACCAAGTCTTAAACTGTTAGAAAATCCAGTCACTATGGCACCACATTGGAATTTTTTTATAAAGGGCCCCCTTCTATATTTTTTAAGAACGCTGAAAATTTTCCATAAAAATTCAAATATAAAATTCGCTGGTTCGCCATTTTTCCTTTTTTTAAGATATCAAAATTCCTCTACGTGGTGCCATAGACACTGGATTTTCGAATAGTTTAAGACTGATGCAAAAGTAAATGCAAGTGGAATAAAATGCTTAATAATTCAACATGCACACTATTTCAAATGGTTTCACATAAAATGCTATAAAAACATTTCGTGAAAGCATTGTTAACTTCAGAAAATGAAATTAAAAAAATTTACAAACATTTTTTTACATTGTCTTGGTGCTTTAAATTTTAAATCATTATTTAGGATTCGATCAAGGAAACATGGAGGCGTTTGGAGGCCCCCGGGGACCAGAGGCCACCCCCTCCGCCCCCCTCCACCCCTTTAGTTCGCCACTGAATCCTTTTAATTACCTATTTTATTAATATCTTTATTATCTGTAATGATAAGATAGCCTTCAGCAAAAGGCCTAAGATAGTAAAAAAATATGAAGTGCAATACATAAGTGAAACTGGAACTAAAACTATACAGACATTAGAAATATTAGTAGTAGTAATTTTATTTTAAAAATTGTAGAATACCGGTTCAGGCTGTATTTATTTATTCCTATTTTATATGTATAGGATGATGTTGGTATGGGTCCTCCCTACTCCAAACCACCTCTTAGATAGGTACTAAGCATATTTTGAAGGCACCAGGACTCTAAAAAAAAATTGTTACTTTTTATTTCATTTTCCAAAAGATGCATTTGCTAATAATGCTTTCACCAAATTCGTAAAATTGACAGAGATACAGCATCTTATATGAAACCGGTTTAAAGAGTTTGTATGTTGAATTATCCTTCAGCAAAACTTTGAACGCCTTTTTCTCACAACTACGCTTTTCAACCTGGTTGACAACATATTAGAAAAACCTATACATCTTATTTGCATGCACCATGCACCAAGTCTTAAACTGTTCGATAATCAAGTCACTATAGCCATTACAGTATTATCCATAAGACGTGTAGGCAACTGCCTAGGGGCCCCGCGGTAGGGGATTCTAGGATAAAGGGCCCCGAGACGTGCATTGCCTAGGGGCCCCACATTGGGTAGGGTATTCTAGGGTAAAGGGCCCCGAGACGTGCGTTGCCTAGGGGCCCCGCATTGGGTAGGGGATTCTAGGGTAAAGGGCCCCGAGACGTGCATTGCCTAGGGGCCCCACATTGGGTAGGGAATTCTAGGGTAAAGGGCCCCTGACGTGCATTGCCTAGAGGCCCCGACATGTTTAACCAAGCCCTGGAAGGGCCGTATTTTCCACAAGGCAGTGTAGGCCACTGCCTAGGGGCCACGCATCGGCTAGGGCCCCCTATGGTAAAGGGGCCCCGAGACGTGCATTGAGTTAGGGCCCCGACATGTTTAATCCGGCCCTGACTATGATACCAGACGAGGAAAATTTACCATAAAAAATAGAAAATAAAATTCATTAAAAAATAAAACGCATTCAAAATTTGCTGAAGGATAATTCAATATACAAACGGTTCCAAACAGTTTCATATAAAATGCTGTATCTCCGTCAATTTTTCGAATTTCCTTAAAAAATTGGTGAAAGCATTCTTAACCTTTCAAAGGCCAGGAACGCGCCCGCGCGCGAGACTGGAATTTCAAAAAAGAATATTAATTCAAATAATTTGGATGCGATTTTAAATTTTATTCCATTAATTTATAACATAAAATAAAGCTTAAAATAGCTTCCTCCATTCTTGTTATTAAGGTAATTTAAAAAAGGTAAGGTAAAAAACCCTGGCCCTTGACAGGTTAACAAGTGCATCTATCAAAAAATTAAGTAAAAATTACAAAATATTTACAGTGGTGTCTTAAAGCCTTGTTTAGTGTTTGATCAAGGGAACATGGAGGCG
Source organism: Limnephilus marmoratus (assembly GCA_917880885.1). Lineage (NCBI taxonomy): Eukaryota > Metazoa > Arthropoda > Insecta > Trichoptera > Limnephilidae > Limnephilus > Limnephilus marmoratus. The sequence goes on along the minus strand of OU862930.1, from coordinate 11,538,110 downwards.
TTTGGGGGCCCCCCAAGATTGGGGGCTCGGGGCGGACCGCCCCCCCCCGCCCCTCCCTTAGTCCGCCACTGCCTGGAGGGCATGCTCACTTGACTAATGTCGAAGAACAAGATGCTTACCTGTGGCACCAAAGAATGGGGCATCTGAATTTTCACAGTTCAATGAAAATGGCTGAAAATACTAAACCTGTAACTTTCTCAAACAAAACACGAAATCTGACAAGTATAACCTGCAAGGAAGGTAAACAGACGATTACCTTTTAATTAAAAGTGACGGAACAAAGGTTCTCAAACCCCTTGTATGTTATAGAAAAGTAATAAAAAGTAGAGATGCTACATTTCTTGAATCTTCTGTGAAAAGAGACTTTGTTCCTGTAGAATTATCCACGAAGAAAACTGAAATAGAAGAGGAAAGTTCAATTGTTGAAGATTGTGAAAATCCACTTCTGACAGTGAATACATACCAGATACCTTTATTGAATCATCTGAAGTAAGTAATGTTGAGACCTAGAAACAAAAACAGAAAGAAATGCTTAAACTTACCTGAAGAAAGTACTTGCCTGTGTTCTTTCACACCTGAAGTTCCAGAAACATATAAAGAAGCAATCAGTTCAGAAAATAAAGAAAAATGGATAAAATCAATTGATGAAGAACTATATGCACATAAGAAGAATGAAACCTGAATATTGATAGAAAAATCTCCAAATGCCTAAGTGATATGATGCAAATGGGTGTTCCGAATGAAGAAGGAGTCCACGGTTCAAGGCACGACTTTGTGCAAAAAGATTTGCACAAACAGCAGGTATCGACTACACAGAAACCTTCGCACCAACTGTAAGGTATGATTCGATGCGTTTATTATTATCCGTGGCTGTCGAGTATAACCTTAAAATCATCCAACTTGACATCAAAACCGCATTCTTACACGGTGAGCTTGAAGAGACTATATTAATGACTCCACCTGAAGGTCTACCTAGTGAAAGCAATGTGGTACGTAAGCTCAACAAGTCTCTGTATGGCTTGAAGCAATCTCCCTTGGTTGCTGGAATAAGAAGTTTGACTCGATTTTAAAGAAATTTGGTTTCGTCAACAGCAAAGCTGATCAATGTGTTTATGTTGGTCAAGTCAACAATAAGAAATGCTACCTTTGCCTGTATGTTGATGACGGCTTGTTATTTTCATCCCAGATGACATAGACCCTGAGGAAAATTATTTTCCTCAGGGCCTCCTGTGTGGAGTTAGAAGGTAGACAAGTCCTCAGTGCCAAACCCGGTCAAAGACCTTGGAAATGTCCAGTGCAACCGTTTGAGTCTCACCAAAACGTTCCAGGCACCGCCCCCAAACATGCGTCACATACGCGAGAAGATCACCGCACGAGCGGTTCCGCCGGAATCCGTATTGACGGTCGTTAATAATTTTGTTCTTCTCGAGGTATGTGACCAGTTTGTCCTTGATCACACGTTCCATCACCTTAGACAGAACTGATGTGATCGCTATGGGGCGGTAGTTGGCCGGGTTGGAGCGGTCACCCTTCTTTGGAATAGGATGGATAACTGCTTTTTTCCAACCAGAGGGCACAGAACCAGTCTTCAGGGATATTTTAAAAAGCTTCGTCAAAATTGGAGCTATTTCTGCAGCGCACCTCTGCAGTACCAGGGCAGGTATTCCATCAGGCCCACTAGCTTTATTAACATCTAGCCCTCGTAAAACATGGAGTACTTCCCGATGCCGGATCCTCAGCTTTTTCATATGAAAACCGTAGTGAGAAACCGACGTCAGGACAGCACCTTGGTCATCGAGGGTTGAGTTATCCGCAAACATTTTTGCGGATGAGTAACTCAAATGAGTTTTGGGTCTTCCCAGGACCTTAGGGACAAATCCAAAGTAATGGCCGGTTTCGATTAAGTGCTCGGCGATTGCCGATTTGTCAGGGTGGCCAAGTGTACAGGCACGAAAGTGTTCTGATATCCTTTTGGAGATTGTCCGCTCTGTTTGGCCTACATACACCTTTCACATCCAGAACAGCTGAGTTTGTACACTCCATCTGTTTCTAGAGGAAACTTGGTCTTTGCAGGCCTCAAAAAGTCTCGTATTTTTCTCATTTCAAACAAAAACATTTGCAAACAAAAAGGTACAAACATTTATATGAAACATTTCTGCATTTATCTTGTTTTGTTTTAATCTGTCGGTCTGTCTTGATGTATCTCATGAGATATTTTCTTTAATATTTTCAGCTCGAAACACCAAATCCTATCCTTACAGCTGACAGGCCGGTGGAGATTACTAGTGTCATTCATTCCCCTAGAGAAGAGAGCACGTTCCACGAACGACGGCCTGCGCCTACAGGTCTTTGGGTTTGTTAGCATTTTACCTTATTATAATAATACATATAAAAGCATTAATTTAGCACCTTAATGATGATATATGATTGTTTGTTGTAGGTATTGCAGTAGGACAGTAACGTTGTGATGTCATGTCAGGAGATGGGGGCTGACGTGTTCCACCACTCTCTTGCACCGCTGTTCTTGAGAGAACATAAGAAGGAGGAAGAGTACTCCATGAACCTGACCAGGATGCAACAGGAGCAATATATTCTCAGTACGCTTAGCTTTTCTAATTTTTTTCTATTTTTATGAGGAGAGTACGCACACATTGTGCAATATAGTTGTTGTGAGAGAGGTTTTTGGAGTGGCACACCTGCTTCCGGCAATACAAGAGAGAGACAGGTGATTCCACATATAAAAGAAGATGCAGGCCTCTCCTCGCTCTCTTTTTCCTACCGCCAGCATTTTAGATAGGACGTATTTATAGCCAATACTTATAATAAATATCCATATCGCCAATACGCGCATTATTACTAAATAACCAAGCCTACACTCGAGTCTGTATATAACAGTGGCACAGCCTACGGTACACGATTCTGCACAATACGCAGATCGCGAGAAGAATCGACGCGCAAAAAAATTTGGCACAAAAATTTGGCAAATACGCGGTAACATTATTATTTCGGGTCGGTAAGAAAGGCCGGACCGAAATTATTCCAACACTTCACTGCAAGGAGTGAAGTGCAAGAAGACACTGGAGCCAGCCAGCTTTTCGGAAGGGGGAAGCACGGGAGGTCCAGCGTCAATCGGCATCTCTGAGGGTCAAGGATCGGAGATCCAGGTCGCAGGAGTGATCTGGGGTAGCCATCGGTGTTACTGTGTGACGGGTCTGGAAGGAGCCATCAGTTCACAGGGTCAAGGAGCAGTTTCCGGAGCAGGGTCCAGGGAGCAGACGGCAGAAGAAGAAGCCTCATTGGAAAGTTTTTGTTTTTTCTGTTTTCTTTCTCTCTATTTGGGTACCTTCTGGGCATTGGGAACATGGAGTCTCGAGGATTGGAGTCCTTCAGTTTGCGTGACGGGAACTGGGAGAACTTCAAGGTCCGCCTCGAACAATTTCTCCTCGTGAATGATGATAAGTTTGCATCGTATGATAAGAAAAGGGCTATTTTCCTGAATGCATTGAAAGATGATTGTTTTTCCTTATTGGTTAATTTGTGCATTCCTAAAAAGGTAACAGATATTAAGTTAGAAGATTTGATATCTAAACTTGATGAGTATTGTTGTTCAACAAAATGTTTTTTTGAAGAGAGATCTAAGTTTTACAGTGCTAAACAAAGAAATGACGAATCAATCCGCGATTTTGCAGTGCGTTTAAAGTCTCTTTCTACTAATTGCAAATTTGGGAATAGTTTATCAGTAAATTTAAGGGATTTCTTTGTATTAGGATGTAAACCAGGAAAGGTAAGGGAAAAATTATTTCTCGAGGGTGAATTATACTCGTTCGAAAAATGTTTACAAGTCGCCGAGTGCATTGACCTCGTAGCTTCAACTCAAGCGCAGTCCCGAGTTGATAATACGGTTTATGCTAATGTACAAGTCAAGGCCGGTCGACTCTCTTCTAATAATTCGCGTGGGAAAGACAGAGACGTGAATCGTTTCGGGCATAGCAACAGGGCACGGTCACAGTCGCCAGCGAACGCTGTGAAACATAATTGTACCGTTTGTGGACACAATAATCACATCGCGACGGAATGTAGATATAAAAATTATTTATGTAAAATTTGCGGTACGAAGGGTCATCTCGCAAAACAGTGCAAGCGTTCCTCAACACGTAAGAGTGTGAATACTTTGTTGCCGGATACAAAGTTGGGTGAAGTTAATAGTGTCGAACCATTTTTTATTGAAGTTTCACTAGACGGGATCAAGAGTAAATTCATGGTAGATTCTGGAGCATCTTGTTGCGTAATTTCCAAGGAGTGTTATTTCAGTAAATTCAGTAGAATTAAGCTAGTGCACGAAGACATTAGTCTACGGGGTTTTGACAATACGCTTGTGAAAGTGGTAGGTACAATTACGCCACAAGTGGAATTTAACGGTCAGTGTCACAATTTGAAATTTGTTGTTGTCACAAGCATTGGCGCACACACGAGGGGGGTTTTGGGGTTTAAACCCCCCCCCGAATTTCGACGACAAGCATATATTATTTTACCAATCAAAAGCAATATAAGAAAAGTTTAGATAAATCTGCACAAAACACTACTGTATGTAAATCAAATATTTAGATTCAGTAGTGTTTTGTGTAAGTTATTACAGCAAATAAATATTGATTTAAAAAAGGCAACCAATTTGGCGGAAGGATACTGTACGTGAAATTAAAAATAACTTGGGGACAATGCTAACACAGAGTTTAAACTGTTATTTTTAAAAGCTAACGAAAAAGCAGAAAAATTTGACTTACCATGAACAAACCAAGAACCACAAATATTCAAAAACAAAGATACAATGTTAATGTTGCGAGTCCAGAGGACTTTTACCGCAACTCAATTTATATCCCATTTTTAGATGCTTCTATAAATAATTTAGATCAAAGATTTCCAAAGCATAAATCCGTTTTGATTGGATTCCAACTTTTGATTGGAAGTTTAATGCCAACATATCCCACTACACTTACAGATGAAACACTGAACGAATTTAAAAAATTGGTTTCATTCTACAAAAATGATCTGGATGGTGACCTTGATGAACTAATGGTAGAGCTTAAGTTTTGGTACAGAGCAATCGCTAGGCTGGAAAAAGACAAATTGCCAAGAGATGCTTTAAGTGCCCTGAAGCATTGTGGAGATAATAATATGTTTCCGAATATAAAAAACAAAGCTGCATATATTAGCAGTATTACCCGTATCTATAGTAGAAAATGAAAGAACATTTTCGACATTGCGTAGATTAAAAAATTATTTAAGGAGTTCTACATCGGAAAATGGGTTAAATGGGTTGACTCTTCTGCATGTGTACAGAAACATGACTCCAGCAGTCAATTCTATTTTAGATAAACTGGCAGAAAAACCAAGGAAATTAGACATTCAACTGAATTAACTTTTTAATTTATTTGTTTAATTTAATCAGTATGAAAATTATAATAATATTTAATTACCATAATAAATCATAAAATCAGTTTAGATTGTGTATCTCATTAATGTAGTCGATCCTTTTGTCACACTATTTTTTTTGGCGAGGTTTAGCCCAACTTTTGCGAAGAAGGAGTTGAATACATTAGCCCATTTTTGGATTTTCATTAGCATTTTTTTAACTTTATTTTCGTCTTCAATTTCTTTGACTGGTTTATTTTGTTTATTGTTTTCCATTTCACATTTATTTGTTTGCCAGATTATTTTTGGATTGTTATCGGAGCTTCTTATTTTATGTTACATAATTTTATAATTATATTAATTGCTAATGTAAACTGTCATAGCTTATTCAGAGTCAAATAATTTCGCACCGCGCGAAGAAATGTACTCGTGCCTACTTAAAAAAAATAAAATTTCTTGTCATTTAAAATTTAATTTTGAATGGAGTGTTTTATTTATTTACACCAGTGATTCACAAGTGGGGTGATACCGCACCACTGACTGGGGTATTGATGAGCTTCCCCTTGCAAATGTTATGTAACTTTTACATTAAAAAAAATTTCGCCTGCGGCGCATTTTCTATGCGTATTGTCACGCATTTCATGAAGGGGGAGGGGCGTTGAAGAGAATACTATTCATGGATAGTGCGCAGTGAGCCAGATAAGGCTAGGAACCTCTGATATACACTGTACATTAGTATATAAACGTTTGAATAGATATGGATAGGTACAGCATGCATTTTATGTTTTGTAAAAACCCCCCCCGAATTTTTTTTCTGTGTGCGCCACTGGTCACAAGTGCTTCGTTCTCGATAGTGGGGCGTGATTTTATGAATCTTTTTAACGTCGGGATTAACGGAATCGTAAACAGTATAAAACCAAATACTTTGAAGCAGCGATTAGTAAAAAAATTCCCAGAAGTTTTTACGGATAAACTAGGAAAATTTAATAAGTACGAAGTGAATGTAACTTTAAAGGAGACCGCCATTCCGATATTTCGTAATCACAGAGTAATGCCGTTCGCTTTGAAAGAAAAAGTCGAAAGTGAGTTAAATAATTTACTGTCAGACGGTATTATAGAACAAGTTCATTTTAGTGAGTTTGCAAGTCCGATTGTTCCAGTAATTAAGAAAAACGGTAGCATAAGGTTATGTGGTGATTATAAATCGACAGTGAATAATCAGTTATTAGTTGACAAATATCCATTACCTAGGATAGAGGAGCTATTAACGAAAGTAAATGGTGGGAAAGTTTTTGCAAAAATCGATCTTAAATCGGCGTATAATCAATTTGTTTTAAAAAAGGAGTATAGGCGTTTTACAACAATCAATACCCATTTAGGATTGTTTCAGTATAAGCGGTTAGTGTACGGGTTATCTCCCGCGCCAGCTATATTTGCAAAGGCAATAGCAAATTGTTTGTCAGGACTACAGAACATGACGTTTTACTTGGATGATATTATCGTGATAAGGGAAGACGAAGACGATTTAGAGAAAAACGTGTGTGTCGTGTTAGAAAGGTTGAAACATTGTAATCTAACAGTGAATAGTGACAAGTGTGAATTCAATTTAAAAGTTATTGAGTTTTTAGGTTATAAAATAAGTGAACAAGGGATTCAACCGTGTAAACGGAATAAAGAAGCCATTTTAAATGCACCAGCACCTAGTGATTTAAATAATTTAAGAAGTTTATTAGGTATGATTAGTTATTATCGTAATTTTATTCCAAATATGGCAAATGTATTGTCACCATTATACGAATTACTTAAAAAAGATGTTAAGTTTCAATGGGGTACGGAACAAGAAAATAGTTTTGCGATAATTAAAAGAATATTAACTTCGGATAGGATTTTAACGCATTTTGACGAAAATATACCTGTGAAACTGGTCACAGATGGTAGTCTTAATGGGGTAGGAGCAACATTAATTCATAGGTTTCAAAATGGCGTAGAAAGACCGATTGGGTTCGCAAGCAGAACTTTAACTAAAGCGGAAAAGAATTATTCTATTCTAGATATTGAAGCAACAGCAATTATTTTTGGAATTAAAAAGTTTTATCAATATTTGTACGGCAGAGAATTTATTTTAGCTGTGGATAATCAGCCGTTAGTCAGAATTTTAGGTGAAAATAAAGAAGTACCTAAGATTGCCGCGTCAAGGTTACAGAGGTATGCTATTATGTTAGGTTCGTTTAATTTTAAAATTGAATATGTAAAATCGAAAAATAATTGTTCAGACTTTCTGAGCAGGTGTCCGATTGAAAAGGTTAGCTGTGAAGATGAGATAGAGTCTGATTACATTAATTATTTCGAGAATAATGGGTTTAATTTGTCTTTAGACGTGATAAAAAGCGAAACCGAAAAGGATGATGTGTTAGGTCAAGTAAAAAATTTTCTTATCGAAGGTTGGCCAGCATCAGTAAAAAAGGCACAAAGTGGTAACTTTATTAGAATTTTTTGGGAAAAAAGGTTAGAATTGTCTTTGATAAATGGGTGTGTTTTATATCAACATAGGGTTGTTGTACCTGAGTCTTTAAGAGCTCGTTCACATTGAGCATATAAATATAAAAGATCATAGCACGCCACACATCGCTCTCTATACAATCCCTTCAGACCGTTCACACCTGAGCGCTTTATGCGCACATCAACCATAGACAATGCACATCTTACGCCGTAACCGCTCCTGAGGCGATATGCCAACAGATAAGCGCCCCCCACTCCGACGGAAACAGGAGAGGGGGTCATTTTAATTACGGAGCTGCCAAGACCGGTGGGTGACAGATGTCAACTCCATAGATTCAGTACAAAAAATGCGCACTCCGTGGCCGCTCGCTAATTCAACTGACCCCCTCTCCTACCATAGGAAGAAATATTTTATCTGCGCCGTGTGAACGGCCCGAAACATAAGCGCTCGCGCTTCAACAGATACCTGCTAGCGGTTATATTAGATGTCTGAACACCCCTTAAGACAAGAGGTTTTAAAGATGTTACATAGATCTCATTTAGGGGTTTTTAAGACTAAAGGTATTGCAAAAAGCTTTGTCTGGTGGCCAAAAATTAATCAAGATTTGGAGAAAATAACGGAAAATTGTAGAGATTGTTTAGAAATTAAACCAGAATCACAAAAGAGTTCTTTAGCAGTGTGGCCATATGAACCTGAAGTATGGTTCAGGGTACATATTGATCATGGTAGTTTATATAACAAAAAAATTTTAGTGGTGGTAGACTCTTCTTCAAAGTGGATTGAGTGTCTGGAAGTAAACAGCCTGTCTTCAAAAGAAAATATCGAAATACTTCATATATTATTTTCGCAATTTGGTTTTCCAGCAACTTTAGTTAGTGATAATGGTACGTGTTTTTGTTCTGAGGATTTTGAAATTTTTTGTAAGAAAAATGGGATAGAACATATCACTAGTCCAGTCAATCACCCTAGTAGCAACGGGCAAGCTGAAGCTACAGTAAAGACTTGTAAAAATTTCCTTAAAAAAATTTGTAAACATAATAGATTTCCTTCAGATTATAAAGAAAAGTTAGGTAACTTTTTAGCAGACTATAGGAATACAGTTCACGCAACAACAGGGTGTGAGCCATCTGTATTATTAATGGGTAGAAAAATTAGAACAGTATTTGACTCTCTGATTCCAAGGAAAATTGAGGATAGAACGGGTAGTTCAGGTTCTACTCGACGAAACAAAGTAATAAAAAAGGTTACTCAAAGCCAAAACAATCAGAAAAGACAATATAAGGGTAGAGTTAAATCAGGTTTTAATATAGGTCAGAAAGTAATGACTAGAGATTTCAGATCTCAGGGTAATAGGTTATGGGTCCCTGGGGTTATTGTTGATAAAAAAGGTTGTAAAATATATTTCATAAAAATTAACAAGTCTAATATGGTGTGGAAAAGACATTTAGACCAGCTAAAGGAATTACATGTTTCATGGCAGGAGGAAGATAACCAGGAATTCGCGTCTGACACGTTGGAATTGTCGACGGACGAATTAGATCTCTCCGGTATGTTACGTAATAGAAGTGTCTCTAATTCTGTTTCTCCATGTTTCAGGTCTAACCCATGGCAAGGAAGGCTTCGGCCCAGGTGACAGCACTTCGCAGTCGAGGAGGAGGATGGGACGAAATGGACAGAAATGGACAGAAATGGACAGAAAGGAAACAGAAAGAACAAAAGCAAATGTGTGTTAATTTTAAATGTAATGTGTAAAATATGAAATATAAAAATATGTTGTATGAAATATGTAGCTATAGGTATCAAATACGTAGCCAGGATTCTCCCGTTTAAGTAGGGGAGGATGTGAGAGAGGTTTTTGGAGTGGCACACCTGCTTCCGGCAATACAAGAGAGAGACAGGTGATTCCACATATAAAAGAAGATGCAGGCCTCTCCTCGCTCTCTTTTTCCTACCGCCAGCATTTTAGATAGGACGTATTTATAGCCAATACTTATAATAAATATCCATATCGCCAATACGCGTATTATTACTAAATAACCAAGCCTACACTCGAGTCTGTATATAACAGTTGTGAACTTGGAGCAGGTGGATGAGTTTGTATATCGTGGGAAGTATGTGTATGAGAGACGGGAAGGCTGATAGAGATATTGAAAGAAGGGTAAATGTAGGTAATTCTATTAATAAAGGACTGAATGCCGTTGGCGCTAACAAAAAACTGTCTAAAGAAGCGAAACTAGCGGTCCACAACGGAATGCTGGTATCTACCCTGATGTATGGCAGTGAGGCATGGAACTGGCAGAGGAAAGTGGACTGAATGCTGTAGAAATGACACCTCTGAGGATGTGTGGTAAAACTACGTACGGTCCTGTATATTTTCTGCCTGTACAGAGTATAAATAAAATAATATATGTACATTTTATATGCAGCAAAGCGTTCATTGGTCAAATCGTTGTACTCGTACATATAGTTTCATATCAATGATCGATGAACCGGTGGATGCAAGTTTTAGTCATAAGTTGTTGTATAATGGATTGTCTACTTTGTAGTTGAAATTAGATTGTAGAAATATAAGTCTCTGCAGAGCACCTTTGAGGTAACTTTTTACAAAAATGGCGCTATACAAATCATCCAAATATTATTATTATTTATGATCAAGCAATGCAATGCAAGGCTGATCATAATGAGTAAGATTAAGAAAGGGACCCTCAGATGGTTTGGGCATGTGGAGCGAATGAATGAAGCGTGGGGTGTCAGTAGAATATATGACGCAGATGTGAGTGGTAGATGAAGTCAGGGACGCCAGAGGAAAACCTGACACGATCAAGGGAATCCGATACTTGCATCGGGCCACGTCAAGAGTCAGAAATAGTATGTATGAGTCGATGTGCGAGTGTGAATGAGGCAAAGAGTGTGTGCCAAGACCGAGTTGTTTGACGGTCCGTCCTATTGGCCTACCCCTGCGGGGAAACGGCGTGATTTTGTTAGTTTTTCTTGTATTTACTCTTTTTAATAAAATACTAAAATGTTTAATTGAGTTTTTCATTTTTCTGTTGTAACCAGAGAAATGTCAAAGTCGATACTATCGTAGGAAAGCTAAATTTTATTTGAAATTGTTCTTCCCCTTTTGAAGGGATTGAAATTTCAAGTAATTTTAGGTTATTTTTACGACAGTTGGTTTCTTCATAGGGCATCAATCTTTCAATCTGATAAAGCTCTGTCCGGAGAAAATGAGCAGTAAAGAAAAGTAAGCTCATTTTCTTAAGGCAGCAATCTTGTCAGATGCAGCTCTGTTGCCCTGGGGAATATTTTGACATTTTTTTTATTTTTAAAATAATATTTTTGGCTAATAAATTGGGTAGGTACTGAAAGATAATTATATTGTCTATGGTCGAGCCTTTTATTTTGTTTCCTCTATCCATTGTCAATGGTATGTGTGACGACAAAGTCTCGAATCGAACAAAAAGACATTAAATATAGGTATGTATATGGTATATGGTCAAATAGCGTTGACACTTGGTTCATAGAAAAAGCACCAAGTTATCAATCTAATTACTGGTTTATTTATGGTTCCAAATGAAAATGAGTTTTGGGGATTGGTATATTCATATTTATGGAATTTTGTTTTCGTTGTTTTGAAGACCGCTGTCAGTGCTTTCACACATTAAACCAAGCGATCAGTATGTTTATCTAATAATAACCCTGTGCCAAGTATTTGACTCGATTCCTTTTAGTCAATTTCGTTATTTCTACATATTTTGTCTCGCTGCACTCAATATCATAAATTTACGTCAACATTTGTGATTTATTTTTCGCATTTAAATTCGTAAACCAATATTTTTACTTTGGAAACATTAACAATTTACTATTATATAATATATGCGAGAACTGCTTCAACCCACGCAAAACTATGTAAAATTGACAGTTCTGCATTTTGTGTGGCTTGTAGCTTGATACACGAGAAACGAGAACATAAATAAGGCCCTCCGTTCATGGAGATACTTACAATCTACGTAATTGTGACGAAACCACAAGTACCCTGCTGATATACCACTTATTAAATATGCATTAAACGGATTAAACCGCTTACTCGTTAATACGGAATATTTTTTATTCAAACAGTTATATTTAGATATATTATTACGAAAAGTGAGTATTTATTTCGGGGGAGGCCAAAAACATGGAAAGAAATGTATTAAAATAATTACACAAACCCGCTAGACAAGCATGTTTGGGGGCGGTGCCTGGAACGTTTTGGTGAGACCCAAACGGTTGCACTGGATATTTCCAAGGCCTTTGACCGGGTTTGGCACCGAGGGCTTGTCAACAAACTGCTTTCTTACGGACTTCCCGCATCCTTGTGTAAGTGGATTGCCGAGTTTTTGAGGGAGAGGTCGATTCAGGTGGTTGCTGACGGTTTCACCTCTTCTTCGCATTCGATAAATGCTGGCGTCCCACAGGGATCGGTTCTGTCACCGACTTTGTTTCTGTTGCACATCAATGACCTCTTGTCATGTGCACCGATTCATTGTTACGCGGATGACAGTACAGTCCATGATAGCTTTTTGTTTGACAAGCCCCCAAAGGGCATACAAACTCCAATAGCTCGTAAGGCTTTGAAGCAAAGAATGGACGGTTACCTCGAGAGTATTTTCTCTTGGGGTAAGAATAACCTCGTCGAATTTAATGTTTCAAAGACCCAATCATGTTTGATAACGTCTAAAAGGGATCGAAATGAAAATCTAGTCTCCTTCAACGGAAGCTACCTTCCGAACAGGACCTCCATTGATATGCTTGGTGTAACTCTAAGTGACCAGCTCAGGTACGGGGCTCCATCGAAAAACATCCCAGTTCTCAAGTGGTTTAGCGGCTACGCTAGGTTTGTGCAACATGGTTTGTGATTCGCGGTATTTCATGTAGGTATCCCACGAAGTCAGCTACAGTCCATAACAGTGACAGCTACGGCCGCGGATTTTCGCTGCGCCGGTTCGCGAAGTGAATTTTGGTTTTATGCAATTGAAAATTAAAATGCATTATTTTCCGCCGCCCCAAAGCCAAAAAGTTTCCTTTTATAGTAATTAAGGCGAATCTAAAGTTTGTTTCTAAAAATTATTCGTAATAAGCGTGGCCAGTCCGAACCGATATTTACCGAATTTGGCAGCCACCTCTGGTCTGGAGCTCCAAAATACCTAAAAAAAACCCTTGACTCTGTGCAGAAACAGGCGGTCCGTTTGATAGATTCTCCCATCTTAACAGACGGACTGCAATCTTTAGAGCATAGGCGTCAGGTGGGAATGCTGTCCTTGTTCTACCGGTATTACAATGGAAGATGCTCCGAGGAACTAGCATCATTGATCCCCTCGGCACCGGTGCATAGTCGGGAAACACGCCAAACACGCGCCCAACATTTGTACACGGTTGACATTAGTTCAACGGCTCGGCTGTGGAACGATTTGCCGGCCTCTGTGTTTCCTCCCTCCTACAACATGGGTCTCTTCAAGACCCATGTTCACTCCTTCCTTTCCTCAAAAAGACCCTCCACACAGCATCTACAAAGATGACATAGGCCCTGGGGGAAATTATTTTCCTCATGGCCTCCTGTGTGGTGTTAATGTAAAAAAAAAAAAACCCTGCGTAGCCAAACAAACCATTCAAAAACGTAGGTTGTTTTTTAAAGTAAAGATAACATACACAAGCCCGCTAGACAAACCCTGCTTTATTGTCTATTAGTTAAAAAAGGAACATTCCGTATTATCCGTGCATCAAATTTTGACAACACGAACGTTCCGTATTATCCGTGAGGTGGCTAACTGCATATTTACCTACCACTTTTTAATGCTAGTCTCCGTACACGGCGCTATCCGAAATGTACTGAACTTGATCATTTTTCACGTGCAGCCGTGGAGTGAACACGAACACGCTGTCATGCGATGTCATATGACTTTTTTTCCAACATCAATCCATGCCTTCTCCACTAAATCGTTTCTTACGTATTCTGGTAAAGTATAGTTATATAAACATGCATTTTTTTCACTTCCAGAACAAATCTTAAGCGCCCTCCTCACCATCCAATTTCTAGTGACTGCGGCAGTGACTGCAGAGAGCGTGGATTTGAGCGAACTAGCGCTGACTCGTTCTAGCGGCTCTTTAACAAACGAGACAGCGATAGTTCGCTCAACTCCACGCTCTTTGCAGTCACTGCCGCAGTCACTAGAAATTGGATGGTGTGGAGACCCGTTTACATTACTTTCATGTTCCGACGCCATTTCTGTCAAACGAATAAGTATCAGACACAAATGATGTAAGCGTCGCGTGCGATCAGCACTGTCGGTATCATGATACTGATTGGAAACCGACAGCCACCGCGTAGCGCCGTGAACGGGCAACAGCAAAATCGTACGGGGGGGTACTTATGATCGGCGCGTACGATACGCGCATGAGGATCGAGTATCTCGTAAGTATCTCCGTGAACGGAGGCACTAAACCACTCAAAAATTAGTGTCAGACCAAAACGGGACTTTCACTGAAACCGAATCTTCGGTAGCTGTCTCAGTTTCTGCCGAAACCGAAACTTTTTTTATCATGTTTAAAATCAATTGTTTACTGAAGTTTGACTTATTTTTACACTTATACAAACAGTTAATATGCGTTAAATGAAATAAAAAAAGTAATAAGTAATTGAAGTATGTGATTTTTTTTTTATATTACCAAACTTAACAAACATGTTAACTACTGCTTGGAATAAAAATTTCTCAATAATCGACAATTATGTGCATTATAAAGGAAGGACCTCATTAATTGAGTATTTTAATTTAAATTACGTTTACAATCACAACATTCTTAAGACTAAATTTACCATTTATTGAGATCTTTTGCAGCCGAAGGTTCGGCAGAAAATCTGTTGAAACTGAAACTGTGCCGAAACTAGATTTTTTTGCCGAAACTTTCCGAAACTGAAATCGAACCTTCGGTCGGCACTTACGAAAATGTTTCAAATGCTAAAGTATTACCAACAATACCAACTGAATGCACTCTAAGTACAAGCGAGTATCAAAATGATTCAGTGCTGAATTTTTAATCAATTAACCCTAGAGATAATCTTATTTTTACCTACCTAAAGATACGTCTTCATACTGAAGTTTTAAAAGTGAATATTTGACATATTATCATACACAGTTTAAAGGTAGTTAAATAATTAGTTTAGGGTTTTGTACTTTAATTATAACAAAAAATATATTGTAATTAAAAAAATAACAAAATGCAGTAAACCCCTTACATAATGAGATACGTTTTAAGACTTTCACGGCCAAAAGTATTTTCGTTATTTGTTTTTGGGGTGTTATGCCGTGTTGCGCTACCTCCTTCTTTAGAAATAACACATAACATAACACCCTTACATAATGTTACACCCCCATACACACAAGCCCTGCTTTTTTATGGGGGTAAATCAAATATGTATATTTTGTAATTAATTGTTGTATAAAATTTATTGTAATTTATGTAACTTTTTCTGAATTTAAAAAAAAGTTTATTTTGTATCTAAATCGTATTATTTTTATATTTTATGAAAGTTTTAATGTTAATTAGTCGTTATACATAATTAATTTTTTTTTTAATTACTTCGCTAAATCTCATTTAAACGAACAAGTCTGAAAGTTACACAAAAGGTAATCATAAGTCTTTCTGACATATGGTGTATGATGTATTTTTCAAGCTCTGCTCGGCAACTGAGCTAACTGAGATAGACAGCGCGCTACGTTACAAAATAAAAAGAGATAGCAATTCTTGTATATCTCTTACGTCTCTAAGACGTAGATTATCTTTCTAGTAAATAGTATTTTTCGATCAAGCTGTTCTCGTTACTATATTATGCAATGCTGAAAAATCAGGGCTGTCGGTCATATCATAAACAATTTTATAAAAGTTATGATTTTAGATTTTCACGGCCAAAAGTATTTTTTTAAATTATTTTTTTTTGTGTTATGCTGTGTTGCGCTATCTCCTCCTTTAGCCAACGTTTCGGACAGCGTCACAGTGTCCATCATCAGGGCAGATGTGTAAATGTTAGTGGTGAAGTGTGTGCTTAAGTACTTCGAAGCAATACCGTGTTGCCAGCTCCACTCCACTGCGAGCTGGCATTACAGTATACTTGAAGATGGTTTTCTGCATTTAGCTTTGGTGTAGCCGTCAATTACCGGATACCAAGAACTATTGAGCTTAGCTCCGTCGTCTGAATTAATGTTAATAGGATTTTTATTGCCTCTGTAATTAGGCAAGCTCTATAAGTTTTGGGTCTTCCCAGGACTTCAGGAACAAATCCATAGTAATGGCCGGTTTCAATTAAATGCTCGGCGATTGCCGATTTGTCAGGGTGGACAAGTTTACACGCTCGAAAGTGTTCCGATATCCTTTTGGAGATGGTCCGGTCACATAGACCTTATCACATCCGGAACAGCTGAGTTTATATACTCCATCTGTTTCCAGAGGAAACAGTGTTTGCAGATCCTATTAACATTAATAGAGACGACGGAGCTAAGCTCAATAGTTCTTGGTATCCGGTAATTGACGGCTACACCAAAGCTAAATGCAGAAAACCATCTTCAAGTATACTGTAATGCCAGCTCGCAGTGGAGTGGAGCTGGCAACACGGTATTGCTTCGAAGTACTTAAGCACACACTTCACCACTAACATTTACACGTCTGCCCTGATGATGGACTCTGTAACGATGTCCGAAACGTTGGCTAAAGAAGGAGGTTGCGCAACACGGCATAACACCCCAAAAACAAATAACAAAAATTTTATAATACATAAAAGAATAAATGTCAAGTCAGAAATGAGTCTTCTTTCTATTTGAAAGTTTTAATAATTTTAATTCTTTCTCTATTAATTTACGGTTTCAATCGGTGGACCTTAATGGTATATCATTAACATATCTTAGTAATTTATATTGAAATTTATTCACGGAATCGGAGTGGTTATTATTTGAAATATAAAATAATGTCAAGATTATTAAATTCACTGACGAGGAAGAGGAAAGGTGAGGATAGAATTATTCATTTTATTTTGATGTTAGAAAGGTTGATTTATTCTGAAAAATCTTATTATGTTTATTTACCTGGAGGTTTATTAAGTTTGCTTCAATCTTGTCATTTAAGTTTATTGTCATTTAGTTGAATACAGTCCTCTAAACTTTTTATAATTTTGAAGAGTTTTAGATTTGATAGTTCAGCGAAAAACAAAACATTAACATTATACCAATAAAAGTAAAGACTTTGTTAATAAAAAAGTATTGGGCCTAAAAGTGACCCTTGGGGTAGGAACACAGCTTGTAGCCAAGATTTTGTTCGATATGTAAAAGGGGGTGCTTAGAAGAACAAAGACAAAAAATTACAATGGAAGTATGTTTAAGGTAGTAATAATAATAGTAGGTAGTAATAATAATAAGGTTGCTTAGCAACGCTAGCCTCGACGTTTGCTTATATTTTAGCTCTCTGATTTTTTATTGTATTAGATAGAAAAGAATTTGCTTTGATCCCAAAACATATAAATATTTGAAAATAAGTATATTAGAAAACGTAATAAATAAACTGCCAGTGAACCGTAGGATATTTAGGTAAATAAATACAATATAAATTTTTCCTTTTGTGAGGACTTCAGTAACCAAGGTAAACAACAATATTTTGAGATTACGTTGAAATATATTTTGTAGGTAAATTTAATTATATATTTTATTTTGATAACATTATTCTAAAATATAATATATATATTATAGATTTGTAGTATTGAAGGGTAGTTTACATTAAAATATTTAATTTGGACATATTGAAAATTATTTGTTGACAAATGACAGCACTAGATAACGACGACAGTTGCTTGGTTACTGGAATGTAGGAATAATAATAATAATTAATAACAATCATTTCCAAGTTGTTTTGAAAGGTGACAAAATGTCATTTTCAACCAACGGAAATGAAAATGGGTTTATTATGTCATCTATACAGATGAACATTGATAATCTGAGACCCCAAAAAACCAAAGCAGGTATTCCTAGGCAGCGTATGAAATGGACGAACGATGTCAATATGTTCGTCGTTCGTTCATATTTTTATGTAACTAAACTAGAAACAGATATGTTATTGTATAGGAAAAAATTACATTTACTTTTCTCACAAAATTATCCGGTTGCCCAAGTAAACGAACAAAGATTAGCTGACCAAAAAAGGGCAATTTTTAAAAATAATTTAATTCCTGTAGTAACATTAGATCAGATTAGGAAAGAAGTAGCAGATAGATTGCAATTGGAGAATAATGTAGAACAAATTAATGCGAGTAGTAATGTTATATTAGATGCATTGAATGAAGATAGTTTAGATAATATTCTAGTAGAAGAATCCAATGATATTACAGTAGATTCAAATAACTTAGACATTATCCATAATCTTAGGGAAATCAATATTGCAAATTTAAACTTACTAGATGATAATGTAATAGAATTAGCTAACTTGCTTCAAAATAATATAAATAGATATATAGATATAGAGCCCACAGTTAGACCAAAATTACCAAAATTGCATACGTCAAAGAAATTATCTAAATTAATTTCTGAATTAAATAATTTAATTTTACCAAAAATAATATTTGACGATATTAGTTTTTTAGATCTTCATACAATAGTGTACGCTAGTGCTATCACTATATGTAATAAGTTAGGAGTTAAATTAACTTCCTCTGATGATAGATCATATAGTTATAGTAAACCAGAATGGCAGATTAGATTAGAAAATGATGTAGTATTTTTAAGAAGTAGTATAGCTAGAGTAATTGAATATAAAAATGGAAATAGAAGTAGGAATATTTTGAGATATGTAGATGAAATTGGGAGAAAATTTGGTTATAGCATTGGTAGTAATAGTAATGAAAATATAATCAATGATTTATTAGATTTATTAAAACCAAAATTAGGTGTAAAAGCTAGTAGATTAAAAAGATATAATTATACGTATAATAAAAGAAATAATAATAGATTATTTCAGAAAAATGAGAAAATATTTTATTCCAAACTTGACGATAAACAGAATATTATTTCGAATAATAATATTCCGTTGCCATCTGAATCAGATATGCGCGATTTTTGGACAAACATTTGGAGTAAAGATATAAAACATAATGAGGCAGGTAACTGGATAGAAAATGAAGAACTCAATTGTTCAGACATTGAACAAATGAGTTTTTCTGATATATCGGTTGAATTGTTAGCCAAAATTATAAAAAATACTCATAATTGAAAAGCCACGGATTGCGATTGGATACATAATTTTTGGTACAAACGTCTAACTACTTTACATCCTCTTTTTGCACAAAATCTTTCAAAACTTATCAGACAACCTCAAAATTTTCCTAATTTTCTAACTAAGGGCATTACTTATATGTTGCCTAAAAGCGAACATATTAATAATCCCTCCCAATACAGACCCATTACATGTCTACCGACAATATACAAAATTTTAACCTCTTGCTTGACAGATTTAATATATACTCATTTGGATGAAAAAAATATTTTATCTGAACAACAAAAAGGTTGTCGCAGAAAACATATGGGATGTAAAGAACAATTAGTTATTGATTCTGTAATTTTAAAACAAATTCAAAATCAAAAGCGTAATTTACATACTTGTTATATAGATTATCAAAAAGCTTTTGATAGTGTCCCGCACTCGTGGCTAATCAAAATATTAAAAATATATAAAGTTAACCCAATTATAATTAGCTTTTTGAAAAATATTATGTCCTTTTGGAATACAGATTTGCTAGTTAATTTAAAAGGTAAGAAAATAGTAGTACCGGGCATTTCAATAAAAAGAGGGATTTTTCAAGGAGACTCATTGAGCCCTCTTTGGTTTTGCTTAGCATTGAATCCCCTTTCTAAAATGTTAATTAAAAGCAAGTTTGGAATAAAAATTAAGGGTAATACAAGAGAGAGTAGTATAGTTTCACATCTATTATATATGGATGATATAAAATTATTTTCAAATTCTGAATCAAATTTAGAGAAAATGATTAAGGTAGTTAAATTTTTTTCAGATGACATTAAAATGACTTTTGGTTTAGATAAATGTAAAACGATCCATATAGAGAAAGGCAAAATTGTAGATGGAGACGAGGGTATATTTAGAAATTTCAAAATTAAAAGTATGAAAGGGGATGAGGTTTATAAATATTTAGGATACCCGCAATCAAATAGATTAGATCACACTAGTATTAAAAATGATATTAGGATTAAATTTCAAACTAGGATCAGAAAAATTTTAAAATGCAATCTATCTGCTAAAAATTTAGTAAAAGCAATAAATACTTGGGCAATACCTCTATTAACGTACTCATTTGGCATAATTAAATGGTCCAATACAGATTTAGATAGTTTAGAACGATTAATTAGAACTACGTTAACAAAGTTTAATTGCCATCATCCAAATTCAGCTATAGAACGTATTAATTTACCTAGAAATTTAGGAGGTAGAGGTGTAGTCAAAATAACATCTTTGAAACACAATCAGGTAGAAATGCTTAGAAATTTTTTCCATAGGAAAGCTAATAGCTCAGAAATGCACAAAATAATTTGCAAGGCAGATAGAAACATTACTCCATTAAATTTATATGACGAGAATGCCAACATTCTTATAAATACTAACCAGGAATTATTAGATTCCTGGTCAAATAAAATTATTCATGCAAAACACTTCAATTATCTCAACCAAACGTATGTTGACAAACTTTCGTCAAACAAATGGTTGAGTATTGGAGAGTTGAGCGCAGAAATAGAAGGATTTATGCTTGCCATTCAAGATAGAGTCATTAATACTAAAAATTATAGAAAGCATATAATCAAAGATATAAATCAAATTGATGATTTATGTAGAAAATGTTTGGCTTTTCCTGAAACTATAGAACATATTATATCGGGATGTTCTATATTAGCGCCGTCCGAATATACATTTAGGCACAATCAGGTTTTAAAAATAATTCACCAAAGTTTGGTAATTAAACATAACTTGATTGACTGCCGTAATATAGTACCATATTATGAATATGAACCAAATTCATTTTTAGAAAATGAATTTTATAAAATATATTATGATAAAACTATACTAACAGACAGAACAATTAGTCATAATAGACCAGATATAGTTTTACATGACAAAATTAAAAAAATAACTTATATCATTGATGTAGCTATTCCAAATTCCTGTAATATTCAAAAAACTGTTTCTGAAAAAATAAGAAAATACACAGATTTAGGAAATGAGATTAAAAGAATTTGGCATTCTCGGACTATAAAAATATTACCATTTGTTATTTCGGCCACTGGCATAATACCTAGGAATCTGATTCAAAATTTAAGAATATTAGATTTGTCAAAGAATTTGTATATAAAAATGCAAAAAGCAGTAATTTTAAATACATGTAGGATTACAAAAGATTTTTTAAATATTTATATTGAGGGATCAGTAGGATTTATAGGTTCAATTAGAAATGCCACAGAGCCGAACCCTCTGATATGAAAATATCTGGAGTCGGTGAATTATATTCCCATTTGGTCTCTAGTAGGTTGACATGTTGTTCTTGTATTGTTTTGTATTTATAATACTTATATAGTGCAATTGCATAGCGTGGATTCACTAGATGATCATTTGGGGAAGTGTATGAAAGGGTTTAGTTTTTCCTTCTTTTTTTTTTTTTTTTTTTTGGGGGGGAAAATTTAACCCGGACATTTAAATCTGGTGCGTAAAAATAATATTTAAATTTCTAATGAGATTTTTCCTAATTTCTAAAAGATCTAAGTGAAAACCACTAACGTTAGTGTGCAAAATTTTAAAACCGGTATTTATATTAAATGAATGGTTAAATTCAATTAGATGGTTAGCAAATTCCAAATAATTATTGCTATTTAGACATCTCAAATGTTCCTCCCCTTTTCGCTTCTCTCTTCCCCACTACTTCCATTTCTACCCACGCCTGTCTTTCTATACTTGATCATTTAGTTTTAGTTGGTACATATAATCTCCTGATGAAGAGAACATCGTTCTCGAAATATGTTGATTTTTTAAATGAGTGTTTTTAATTATTTCATTAATAAAATGGTGCCACAAAGTGAATTTGCAAAATTTGAAGACATATATTATGTGGTTTGAATTGTACATCCACCATAAAATTAATTATGTTTAAAGCGATCCATGGATGGGAATAATTAAGAACCAACTGCAATTATAATGTCGAACTTCATCCATCTCTCCTAGATTCCCAGTGATTGTAACTCGAAAATTGTAACGTTAGGTAGCTCTTTATCCTAATAATTTAACCTCAATGCCAAATTTTTATAGTTTATTGAGAAGGATTTTTTTTGATTACTTTGTAAAATTTTACAAAATCCTTATGTATTGAGTCGGCTTGGGGTTTATTTTCAAGTGAGATTTTGTTAGAGGATTTATTTGTTTTTAGCTGAGATAAATTAGCATCACATAACAGGACGCTATCACAAAAGTGTCATGGATCTTCTCAACCCAGAACCAGGATGGCAGAAAGAAGGCTCAAGTGGAATCGTGCATCCAGATATACAATTCCACCTACCGGATGTGAAGAAGGAAGGTTGGCAGTGGCAGTATGCTGAGAGTGTTCAACTAACAAGTAACTTGCATTGCGTATATCACAGAGATGTTTCAGATGGACTCTCTCAATTCAGGGCAGCTGCTTAACGTCTACTTACCCTCTTAACGTCAATTGGTCCTTTTGATTTTATGTTTCAAATATTGCCTTACGTGAAACTGAAGAACTAAGAAAATTTTCAATTTATTATGCCCGCAAACAGTTTCTAATTCCCCAAGCTGTTTTATCATTTTATCATAAACTAGCAGACCCGGTTACACGTTGCTGTGGCTAACGAAACACAACGCCACGCCATTACCCAACCTTTATAACCAACGCCATTTGTTAAATCAAATCCACACCACCTGTTTGTTTTTTGCAAAGTTGTGTAGACCTATCTTCTCTGCTTACCCATGCGGAATAGTCAGTGAGTTTAGAGTGGCTGGAGAACTAATTTAACAATAATTGTCCTGATTGGTTCATGGTGCTGAAAAATGCTCTATGATTTACCGATCACAAGCAGTTTGGATGAAATCTTCAGGAGAATCTTAGTCTTGGCATTAGGCAACTTTATGACAAAAACATACTAGCATACCTCTTCAAACACAGAACTATCTTTGAAAATATCCAAACTGCTCGAGATACTAGAACCAAAGGGCATAATCTCTTCCCTTTTGCTAAAACAAATTTTAGCCAAAGAAATTTTAGTTACTTTGCAACAAAGCTATATGTATAATGCACATCCACTGGCGATAAAACAATTCACAATGTAGGTATCTTAAATACAAATCTGACACCAAGTCCTGAATTACCAGCCAAAACAGATCCAACATCAAAGATATTATCAAAACTAACTTATAGCATGTATTTTTTCAATGGTACGTTGATGATTTTCTGTTACTTTGGAGTATTATATTATTATTAGTATTATATTATTATTTGTATTTTTATTGTATATTTTTATTATAAACTGCTAATGCTGTAAAGCGCCTGCTCTCAACACAGGTTTTCCTAGTGAGACAGGCATAAGACATCACAAATTGTAAGTCTAGAGTTAACATATGAATAAATAAAAAAATATAAATAACATGGTTCTCTTTGTAAGAGCTAGATTATGATTTGGAGCAATCATTTCAAGCTCTAACTCAGAAACTGGAAAAGTGAGTTAGTACACTGTGGTTTTTAAGACAATCCATTTAACGTCTATATCTCTCCGAAAAGTAAATATAACCCATTAAATAATATATTCCAAGTATAATATTCCTATCCGATATATAGATCTTTATACAATGGTAATTTATTTCCGCTAATCTACTCCAAGGAGCTTATCATCAGGAGCTTTGTTAAACAATATTATTTACTCCTACAATAAATACAAATAATAATCATGTAAATAGCACCGACCCACCAAGATTTTTTTGTGTAAAACTAGCAAGTCTTTTCACAAATTGTCAATTTATGATTGTTTTGTTAATCCAGGTTGCATTGGTGCGGAGACTGTCCCCATCAAGGCAGTACCAGTACCCCAAGAAGAACATGAAGGGGGAATCCCTTATACGGAAATAGACATACACCTGCCAGATGTTAAAAAGGAATGCTTAGAGCACTCTGAAGCTATTATCGGCTCTGCTGCAGGTAATGTTTTTTTGCATAAATTCGTTAAAAAAAAATTGGTGTCATTATAGCTACCTACTTATTGACCTTTATCCGCTATCTTTTTCATCATAACGGACCCAAAAATGAACCCTGGAGATAAACCTCATTCATGTTCTCATTGAACTTCTCCAGTTTACACAAATCAAGTTTAATAAGGCACTTGCGCACCCATACTGGAGAAAAACCTCACGCATGTTCTCATTGTAACTACTCCTCCTCAGAAAAATCAGATTTAACAGTGCACTTACGCGTCCATACTGGTCTAAAACCTTATTCATGTTCATACTGCAGCTTTTCATATTCTCAAAGTTGGCATTTAAAAAGTCACATTTTTTCACATACTGGAGAAAAACCTCAATTATGTTCCCATTGTAACTACTCCTGCACAGTCTTTTTTTACAGCACACTTTTAACTAGGCACTTACTCACCCATTCTACAGAAAAACCTCATTCGTGTTCCCATTGTAACTACTCATGCTCAGACAAATCACGTTTAAAAAGGCACTTACTCATACATACTGGAGAAAAACCTCACTCATGTTCCTATTGTAACTATTCCTGCTCACGCAAGACCGATTTAACAATGCACTTACGCACCCATACTGGAGAAAAACCTTATTCATGTTCCTACTGCAGCTATTTATGTTCTGAAAGGGGACATTTAAAAATTCACATTCTTACCCATACTGGAGAAAAGCCTCATTCATGTTCCCAGTGTAACTACTCGTGCACAAGTAAATCAGGATTAAGGAGGCACTTACGCACCCATACTGGAGTTGTTCCCATTGTAACTACTCCTGCTCACACAAGTCAGATTTAACAGTGCACTTACGCACCCATACTGGTATAAAACCTTATTAATGTTCCTACTATAGCTATTCATGTTTTAGGAACTTTTAAAGGTCACATTCTTGCACCGCAAATTATTACATAATTTTCAATTTTCTCATATGTTAATTTTATTTATTAAAAAAATAATGTAATACATGAAAACATAAGCTGCACACCTCACTAGGGAATTCCTGCATCGAGATTTGCAGCTTACAATTATGGAATGTGAAAAAAATACATAAACTTAATTACATATATGATAATGAAAATAAACTTGCAAAAGAAGCACTTAATACGGTTATTCAAATATTGATTAAGTTGGGCAGTATGTAGTTGGCAACAATAACATTCTACTGTGAACTAAATATTGTCACAGGAAAGCAATACTACTGTAATGCTGAAGTCACATGGTTCACTCGGATGAAGGTTTACTCGATGAAATGTTCCATTCTCGTTTCACCGCGTGTTCACACGGTTCCTTCGAAGGAAGAGTTCACTCGACATTTTCGCTACGAAGTCGTCGAGCGTAGTCGCGGCGCGCATTGGAATTCGTCCGGTGCTGACGGCTAAGTTCGGGAATATTTACGATTTCAATTGACATTTCCGATAACGTCGAACTAAATTACGAGAAATTGGCGATTCTTGTAAACAGTCAATAAATTTCAGCATCATAAAATGAACAAATGGTTAAATAATAACCTGAAAACTGATATCTACCAGTATTTTTGCACCATGAAAATTTGTTTATTCCAAAATAGGCCTCGGCTTGCAATAAAATCCATATAAATGGAATATTTATTAACATATCCAAAAACAAAAAAACTGTTTTGGAAAGGTGATGAAATATGCTTCCAAAATTTATTATTAGAAATAACCACGTAATTTTTTAAATAGAATAATTTTTAATGTAAACTTTTAAAAGTTAAAATGGCTCTCCTTGCTTTTATTCTATCTAAAATTACTGGTAACAAAAAAAAATATATAAACACACTTATTTTGTTAGACAAATAAATTATAAACGTTTCCGTCACCTCACTTTTTTGTTGTTTCATATAAAAATAATTCATAAAAAATTCACAATGTTTCATAAATTTTTTTTCAAATTCGATCAGAAACTTTGGTTCCATAAAAGTGTACATTCGTATTATTTTGTGTTTATTTGTTTTATTGAATATATAGAGCATTATTTTCTCTTTCCAATGCCGTTTAGATCATATTTTTCACTATGATAGATAGTAAGGGAGAAAAAACGATTTCTGTAAGACGTGTAGGAGTTATTTCGAAAAGCGAACTAAACGGAGCATTTTGATGTTTAAGCCGCTCCGGCTACTCGTCCTCACGCCAGAACATTCTCGGCCGACTAATTCGCGAGTGAAAGACTGTTCACTTGAGTGTTCACACACATCATTTGCGTCACGTGATGTTAAATTCCGGTTGCGAGTGAACAGTGCCGAAGGAAGCACTGGGCACAGTGTGAAGCACTTCACATTCGGTACTGTCTCTCTTCACTTTCGTGTTCACACGGTTCATTTCGAGGGAAAGCGGCGGAATGAAATCACGAAATGAAAGATAAATGAACCATGTGAATGGGCTATAACACCCAAAAACCAAATTGTTCTCCAGAGCCAAAAAACTTTTTAGTTTTTATAAAAAATTCGTAACTTTTAAACCAGTGGTTACAGAAATGCCATTCTTTAAATGCTTAGCTGAAAAAATATGATCTGTTAAATGGTAATATATAAATCTTTTATAAGTGAAGAAGTATAATGTTTTTGGCGCTTGCTGCAGTTGAATTTTTTTGTGTGTACACCAAAAATGTTGTAAACACCGCTGCCTAATGTATGAATACTGAAAATCAACTTAATTTTCAGCTGCCTAAATTGTTGTAAGCACCTTAATATATCAAAACTAAAGTTTTAATAGCTGTAAATGTGTGTCGTTATTTTTTTGGGCTAAATTCGTTTGGTTTACAACATACAAAAAAATGTGTTTGAAATGAAAACGATGTAAATGCAATTTACAATCTTTTATGGAACTTTTAAAATGTTAACGGTACAAACTATTAATGACCGACAGTCTGCCGAACCGAAACTCTGCATTCGTGAATTATCGCGCGTCGTTCGGCTGACTTCGGGTGAGTTCTTGGCTCTTGTGTGTCACCCGCCATCATCAACTGATTGGGTTGATTTTTAATTTTTTTTTATGAATACCTACAAGAGTCCCAGCTGCTCCCGTCTGGAGCCAGCGAGACTATGACATCCTCAACTGGGGTATATTGTGAGGCTAAAGGTAGTGGGGAGGGGAAGGAGATGGGGAAGAGGAAGGTGGGGAAGTACCTGGCTATTCAGATCTTGAGTGAAACCAACGATTCAACAATATTATTATGTAGCAAGGGACCAGGGTATCCAAACCTATTCACACAAAGCTGTTAACTGAGATTTAAATAGTTGTTTTCTTTGCTTCACATTCATTACAGGCCTGGCCAACCTAAATTGTACCACGGGCGGGCATTATAACCTAAAATTTTCCAACAGCTGCACAGGTTAAATACTTAATGATTTTTTTGTTCATAATCTAACCGGGAAATGAATTTTGAAATTCTGTTATTCGCAAATCTCAATTCACGGACTAGAGAATGTTTTTTTTCCATTGTGAGTCCATCCGAATAACGATCATCTGTACTGCGTCCCAGGGTTGGTATGTCCAAAAATAAATTTCCCTAGATTTCCAGGCGAAATTTTCCTAGATCTTGGGGGTACCACCTTTTTTGAGGTTGAGGGGTAGTTTTTTGGGACAAAATTTAAAATGGCACCAAAGAAATCGTTTTATGCGTGAAATTTTGAACTTTAATTGAAAAAAAAAATGGAATTTTAATGCATCTTTTACCATCTATCCAAACGCAATTGGTTGTTTCTTGTAATTAAGTTGAAACGTGTATTTTCCAAAATCTGTGCCTAATAAAAGTGCTTTAGTGTTAAAACATAATTTCACCACTTTATATTAATATATTTCATTAATTAATATTGAGACCATTAATTTCAAAGTAGAAGCAATTTACATCATTACAAGACTTTATTAATAACATATTTAATGTGGTATTTTTTTGTTAACATTTTGTTTGATGGATTAAACTTCAAACTTGTTCCCTTTTTCTTAATCTCTTGTTGAGTAGCCATCAATGCTACCACAGTATCTGTATGAACTTCCTCTCACACTGAATTTCCTCTCACACTTAATCTCTTGTTGAGTAGCCATCAATGCTACCACAGTATCTGTATGAACTTCCTCTCACACTGAATTTCCTCTCACACTTAATCTCTTGTTGAGTAGCCATCAATGCTACCACAGTATCTGTATGAACTTCCTCTCACACTGAACTTCCTCTCACACTTAATCTCTTGTTGAGTAGCCATCAATGCTACCACAGTATCTGTATGAACTTCCTCTCACACTGAACTTCCTCTCACACTTAATCTCTTGTTGAGTAGCCATCAATGCTACCACAGTATCTGTATGAACTTCCTCTCACACTGAACTTCCTCTCACACTTAATCTCTTGTTGAGTAGCCATCAATGCTACCACAGAATCTGTATGAACTTCCTCGCACACTGAACTTCCTCTCACACTTAGTCTCTTGTTGAGTAGCCATCAATGCCACCACAGTATCTGTATGAACTTCCTCTCACACTTAATCTCTTGTTGAGTAGCCATCAATGCTACCACAGTATCTGTATGAACTTCCTCTCACACTGAACTTCCTCTCACACTTAATCTCTTGTTGAGTAGCCATCAATGCTACCACAGTATCTGTATGAACTTCCTCTCACACTGAACTTCCTCTCACACTTAATCTCTTGTTGAGTAGCCATCAATGCTACCACAGAATCTGTATGAACTTCCTCTCACACTGAACTTCCTCTCACACTTAATCTCTTGTTGAGTAGCCATCAATGCTACCACAGAATCTGTATGAACTTCCTCTCACACTGAACTTCCTCTCACACTTAGTCTCTTGTTGAGTAGCCATCAATGCCACCACAGTATCTGTATGAACTTCCTCTCACACTTAATCTCTTGTTGAGTAGCCATCAATGCTACCACAGTATCTGTATGAACTTCCTCTCACACTGAACTTCCTCTCACACTTAATCTCTTGTTGAGTAGCCATCAATGCTACCACAGTATCTGTATGAACTTCCTCTCACACTGAACTTCCTCTCACACTTAATCTCTTGTTGAGTAGCCATCAATGCTACCACAGAATCTGTATGAACTTCCTCTCACACTGAACTTCCTCTCACACTTAATCTCTTGTTGAGTAGCCATCAATGCTACCACAGAATCTGTATGAACTTCCTCTCACACTGAACTTCCTCTCACACTTAATCTCTTGTTGAGTAGCCATCAATGCTACCACAGAATCTGTATGAACTTCCTCTCACACTGAACTTCCTCTCACACTTAGTCTCTTGTTGAGTAGCCATCAATGCCACCACAGTATCTGTATGAACTTCCTCTCACACTTAATCTCTTGTTGAGTAGCCATCAATGCTACCACAGTATCTGTATGAACTTCCTCTCACACTGAACTTCCTCTCACACTTAATCTCTTGTTGAGTAGCCATCAATGCTACCACAGTATCTGTATGAACTTCCTCTCACACTGAACTTCCTCTCACACTTAATCTCTTGTTGAGTAGCCATCAATGCTACCACAGAATCTGTATGAACTTCCTCTCACACTGAACTTCCTCTCACACTTAATCTCTTGTTGAGTAGCCATCAATGCTACCACAGAATCTGTATGAACTTCCTCTCACACTGAACTTCCTCTCACACTTAATCTCTTGTTGAGTAGCCATCAATGCTACCACAGTATCTGTATGAAATTCCTCTCACACTGAACTTCCTCTCACACTTAATCTCTTGTTGAGTAGCCATCAATGCTACCACAGTATCTGTATGAAATTCCTCTCACACTGAACTTCCTCTCACACTTAATCTCTTGTTGAGTAGCCATCAATGCCACCACAGTATCTGTATGAACTTCCTCTCACACTTAATCTCTTGTTGAGTAGCCATCAATGCTACCACAGTATCTGTATGAACTTCCTCTCACACTGAACTTCCTCTCACACTTAATCTCTTGTTGAGTAGCCATCAATGCTACCACAGTATCTGTATGAACTTCCTCTCACACTGAATTTCCTCTCAACGGAAGCGTTGGAAAACGGTAACACGACAAATAACTGTTTAGGACTGAAAAGGACTTCCAGTCTGGGAGTGTCAATACGTCCATTTTGGAGTTCGAGCCCCGAACTTCAGGAATCCCCACACTATTCAATGGAAAAATTTCGATTATATAAATGTTTCGATCATTCCCATCGCTAAAATAAACTATAAAATCTTCCACCCAATGTACACATTTTTCAATATGGTTGGATAATCAAGAAATGCCCAGAATCCCCGCAAAAAGGTTCTCCCGGCAAAATACCCAATTCTTCAAGAGTCTTAAAAATTCCTCGCATTTTGGGGAATTCCCCCCAAATTGGCAACCCTGATGGTGACTTGTCCTGTACAGATTTTATATAATCACCGCCATCTCTATTCTTCAAAGCCGAGATCGAGATTGGTTTATTTCTG
Source organism: Limnephilus marmoratus (assembly GCA_917880885.1). Lineage (NCBI taxonomy): Eukaryota > Metazoa > Arthropoda > Insecta > Trichoptera > Limnephilidae > Limnephilus > Limnephilus marmoratus. Next base: position 11,507,432 of record OU862930.1, on the reverse strand, counting down.
CCGAGCTGTGTTGGAAGTTCATGAGAAGCATAAATAAAATACATTATTATTACATTGACATTGAGCAATATGCCCCAGTTAAAATGTTTGTGCATGAAAGTGTTTATTTAATTGAACTTGTCGAATCGTTGCACCTAAAGAAGGTGTGTCAGTGCATCAGTGTGCATAGCTCGTGAATGAGCTTATTTTCTATATTGTTACAATGTCCACTCGAACTTCTGCAGCGCCTTCTACATGCTAAAAATTTAAAGCCCCCCAGACCTTCAAAACCCCCATAAGGGGCGCTGGGGCCCCCTTTGAGAATCACTGATCTAAGTGATATAAAGTGTATTTTTAAGAGCGTATTAAGTGTTTTTATCTTCTGTATATTTACCTAAAGATGTAGCAGTATCCATTAAAGTGAATAATTAAGAATTATATACAGATAGTGCTTTATTGGCTAATATAAACATGGATCTTGCTATTAAACGCCGTCCGAATTAAAATATTCACAATAATCATCTCTGTCTTGCTTTGCCTCTCTGGCCATATTACCTCTCAAACCTTGTTAATCCAAAAGTTGTTTGTCTTCTTCTCTCCACAAACCTAAACCTGGCGTGGTTGTGCAGTGTCTTCAACAGTGTCTTCAAAATCAATGTCGGCTCATTGAATATATCGGCTATGTTTTATATGATAAATAATAGTGCAAGTAGCAACAAGCTATAACCATGTTACGAACTCTAACAGTGCATTTTTCATCAGTGGTAGTTCTTATGGAATTTGATGATATGGATTGGATGGGGGAGTATTTTTAATATCCTCGTTAAGTCGCTAGAAACATGTACTGTATTTTTACATTAACATTGAGCAATAACCTAAACCTGGCGTGGTTGTGCAGTGTCTTCAACAGTGGCTATGTTTTATATGATAAATAATAGTGCAAGTACGAGTAGCAACAAGCTATAACCATGTTACGAACTCTAACAGTGCATTTTTCATCAGTTTCTTATGGAATATGATGATATGGATTGGATGGGGGAGTATTTTTATTATCCTCGTTAAGCCACTAGAAACATGTGTATTTTTAACGTCCATTTCCACTTATTATTTCTGATATATCGAGCCACGATCGCCAAAAGATCGTAAACGACAGTTTTTCTCAAATAGCGTTTTTTACCCGATGCGCTCTAAACGGCTAGACGCACCACCTTAACCCATATTTCGCTGACGGTTCAAAAACGCACCATCTTGGTTGCTTGGTCATATTTTGATAACTTGATAAGAATTCACCGTTATTCTTTCAGGTACTTATAGAAAAGGTTTGACTTTACAGTTAGAACTAAATATGTAGAAATATATTTGCTTCAGTTGCATTGTAGACGCCCCCAAAGTCGGACAAAATACGACACTCAGGTAAGTGATTTTTAAATAATTATTATATTTAACATACGACTAAAATTCTTAATATATTCTAGCATTTTTTAATGCAGAATTGACTTGTTTTTAATAATATGAACACTTTAAAAAAAAAACAATTCAAAGGTACTCATTTTACATAGTTTATTTAAGTGGTGCATTAACGCACCGTCAGCGAAATACGGGGGTAAAACCTTGGCATTATTTTATTCATAATTACCGGCATCAATCGCTAATACTGTGTTTTTTCTTCTGAATAGGATGAATTCAAAGGACCTTTTTACCGCACAAGAGGCTGTTGACTTTATTGCAGAGAATTGGAATGTCAATGATGAAGACGGCGAAGAAGATATTCCAGATGTGTTTGTTATACCACCTGAAGTCGCCCAAGTTAATGATGAAGAGGATTTTGATGACAATGATTTACATGAAGACGGTGCATTTAGCCATACGTTCGGGGATACGGCAAGAACTTTGGAAGTTCACTCTGTGATGAATTGCATTAATCAACAGTGAAAATAAGAAAATATCGTAGCTTCCCACTTTAATTCAAAAAGAAAATACCAATTAATTATTAAACAGACACACCTACGACATCTATCGGTTCAAAGTAAATTGAATTCTTGTTGACGATAGGGACCTACAATTAAGAATATTGAGATGAGTATTAATAAAAAAACCACAGATGGTATTAAAAATCGTCACGAGACAGGGAAAGACCCTTTCTTAGGCGCGAAAATAAACACAAAGAATGATTAACCAATCACAAAAGTGGAGGGCGTATTCATATTTTGAACAAAGAAATGGACTTTGAACTAAGCAATTAGTCATAGATTTATGAGAAAAAATATCGTCATGAACCGCGAGATCATTACACTATAATGTAAACAGGGTCTCACGCTCGGTGCATTAAATACGATGACCCCAAATTTAAGATATACAATCAGTGCAATGAAGGTGTTGACAACCGCCGTTAACGAACAAATTAATCCATATTATGTTGGAAAAACTATGCAAGAAAATAACAAGAAAATTTTAATAAGAGGAAAATTAAAGAAAAGACGTGTAAAACGTAAGAAAAGCTACTGTAGGATTATTCAGTCGTATAACGAGTACATAGAGGGTCAGGAAGAGCAGATTAAGATGAAAACGTACATTTAACATTTAAAAGGAAGGAAAACACTGGAAAAATTAGGAATGTCACTTTTAGATGAGGCGATAGAGTCAGGAAAAACGATTGGTAAAGATAATCTAATGAAAAAAATGGACGTTTAAAAGGAAGTGTTTATTGAACAATATAAGATTTCGACTTAATTTTGCGTTTTCAGACGAGTTTAAATAGATATCGTTATATATTTGAAATGGAGTGGTAATTCTAGTTACATTGCGTTAGGTAAAGTCAACAGAAGGAATTGTTTTACGTAAATTGTTTGACAAAAGTTCTATGGGAGATAGGACAGACTGTAAGGAAAATGAGACATTATTTGAGTTGACGACCCCACACGTGATTTTGTTATTAAAACAACCAGAAAACGAACATGGTTTTAGACGATTAAAACCATTTTAATGGCTTTTAGGACGATAAAAATTATCATTGGTCTTAGGGACAGTTTACATTAACAAAAAATCATTATATTTTATTACCCTCGAATAAACGCTGAGTTATTGGTGAGTACATCGAAGTCCAGACCTAAACACATGTCAAATTTTAAATTAATGTGGATTTCGATGAGAAAGGGACGGAATTTGTGGGATGAACCATATAACGTAATAAAAAATGACAGGAATTTAAGGACCGAAGTGGAAGTTTCTCCTATGAAAAATGTGAAAAATAACATAAAAAGTAGTAGTATATAGAAAATGAAATTTTCTAAGAGGTGACATACATCGGAGGCAAAACGGGGGGTAGTAAAAAGGAAAATAAAAACAATTAAAAGATGATTCCGTAAGGAAAACTCATGAAAATTCAGAAGTATCGATGAAAACAATAAATTTGGCTTGGAATGTAACTAATCATATGGATGTGGAAAATTACATGAGAATGGATGGGGAAAATCAAAAAAAGAACATCGTGACTAGAAGGAAAATAAGGGAAAATATGAAAATTCAAGTCTACGACATAATTAGAGACAATACAGTTCAAAATTGAATTGATCCATATAGGTGGCGTGAGAATAAGAAGGAACTTAGAAAAAAGAAAATTGGAAAACGCATATTAAAGGTTTTTGGCTTGAGTTTTTCATGTTCTGGTAGCGATAAACAAAATTGAGAATTATATACAGTTTATTGAAGACGGACCTTTTACGAATTGAGAAAAAAAATAACTAAAAAATTATGAAATTCAAGCTAATTTTGTATAACCAACAGACAAAGGAATGAGGGGCATTTTGACGTAATATCGCCGGTCCGATCCTGGAAAAATGTTTAAACGAGAGAGGGCATGAAGAAAGTCATGTAAGGTGGAGCTAACAGCAGTTAAACAAAAAAGACAGAATCGATATATGAAATCTCGAGTTGTTACAGGTTAAATTCGTGGATCAAAGATAGCTTAGATAGGCCATTCTAATCCTGAGAGGGGTTTAAAAGACAGGACTTAGTGAATTTTCGGGGTCATCGCGGGTTTTGAAAAGCGGAAGTTTGTGAGACGTGACGTGACGTTTAAAGCGGTTATTAATTGAAAAATTGTCTAAGTGTTAAAAAATTTTATGACTCTGAAATAATTGGAGTCAAGTCAATAGAAGTGATTTCGGACTTAGTATAATCTAGTGTTAGATAAAATGCATTTTAACAGAAAGTTCTAAGTGTCTAAAGTTTGGTATTAAATTCAGTGTAAGAAATTAGTACCATTAATAATAATTAATTAGATTCAGTGAGGTGATTAAATCATAAATTTAAATTGTGTTAGTGAAAAGTGTGGTGTTGTATTTGGCAAATTTAAAAGCAGTGTTTAGTTAAATTTTAGGACTTAATACTTGGAAAAAAAAAAACATATCAGTAATAGTTCCTTAAATAAAGTGCAAATCGAACGTAATAATTTATCACAGGATTAATCTAGTGTTAGATAAAGTAATAATAATAAATATGGACTTTGGAATAAATAATACAGATGATTAAATTGTTGTTAAATAAGATTGTGGTAACCTAATAATAATAATTATTTCGGAAAGTTTGAATAAAAAGTGAAATACGTTATCTTACTGCAAAATAAAAGAGTTCGGTGATACAAGAATTAAATAATAAAAATAAATAAAAAAATAATAAAATAAATTTGTTAAGTTAACCAACGGGTTTTGAAAATATAATACATTTTGATTGATAAAGATTAGTCATCAATTAATTCAGTTTAGAGTCAACGCAATAGTGAAATAATGAATAAAGATGATTAATCTAGGTTTAGTTAGACAATAGCTGAATTAGGTAGAAAAAAAATATATAAAAGGTTTGTCGTGTTGAACCCGACAGGAGTGGACCTTTTGGGGTAAGTCCTTACAAAGTATAAAAATTTCTAGAGACATGAACGAGGCAGAGGGCAGCTGATCGTCGGTATAAAATTTTATATTATTATAACAAAATATTATTTGCTTAATATGTGATATGTACCTATATTAAAATATTATATACATAAAATAGATATATTTATATATATATGTATATATATATATTCCAAGAAAGTTTAATCAAAAAGAAACACACTTATATTAAAAAGTAAAGGTATCGATCTCGAATACCTATCTTTGCATTTATCCGTAACTATTTAAAATAGTTATGTGTTTGATAAATCTCCAAGTCAAAGTTTTGTATTTATTTAGTATATGTACTATTTATTATAGCTTCAGCTAATATAAAATGATCAAAAAAATGAGTTATGATATTAGAATTTACCTCAACTATAATAAAATTATATATATATATATATATCTGTGTATTTATGTATCGAGACAAAGTATATGTATGCATTATGACTAAATTTATCGGGGAAACAAATTAGACATAAAAAGGGGGTTAAACACAATTTTTAATTTGAACTTGAAGAGATATTTAGGATTGAACAATTTGAAAGTAATTAGATTTATTATAGGCTAGTCAAATAAAAGATTATTGAAGAGTATCATTGAACATTTGAGAAAAATTTTATGGATTAACTACTCTCCTAGGTAGCTAATAGGTACATCAAACATTTGAAAAATCACGGGATAGTCAAATAAAAGAACTTGAAGAGTATCATTGAACATTTGAGAAAAATTTTATGGATTAACTACTTTCCTAGGTAGCTAATAGGTACATCAAACATTTGAAAATCACGGGATAGTCAGATAAAAGATTATTGAAGGACTACATGAAAAATTCGGGGAAAATTTATGAAATAATTGCTCTTATAGGTATAAATAATTTACATGAAGCAGTTGAAAAATCACGGGAGAGTAAAGATTTTACCAAAAGTTGAACCTTGGGGGGGGAAAATTTAGAAAACAGTTCAACAATAGGAGGCAGTGGTCGCTCCTTTAAAAACCAAGGACCATTAACCAAACACATAATAGAGATGGCAATCTCTTAAAGAAAATTGTCAACCAAAACAATCAAAAGCTTGGAATTTTCGGCACTCCAGAACAAACCGAGATAATCTCTTAATCTATTAGTATTTATTAATATGACCCACTTTTAATATGTATATATTCGGTCATCGGTTAAGGTTTTGTGGAGAATTCCTTTCCACGAAATCCGAGCTCGGGATCTGAGACTAGCTAGCCTCAAAATTGCGAGTTATAATCCTACCCAAACGTATGTTTACATATATATCTTTCTATGTACTGTACACTGGTTGATGTGGACCCGCTTACAATTAGCGTTTTAGACTCGACAGAGTTACTCTCACATCAGTTTTTGTACGTAGAGGGAGGATTCACGACCCGTAACTCTACACAACACCGTGAGTATATGATTGCATATAGGACGAAACCGGTTCGCCCTAAGTAAATAGTAGACCTTGGAGGAGTTGGAATTTGGGGGTTTCGGGACTCGAGGAAAGGCCTGAATAACGTACACGACGACATGGAAGATTGACAGAACAAGGTACTAAGACCCTCTGGAAAATCGCGTCGGCTGACTGTGCGAAGTTCTAGTTGATCTTTGACCATCCTGTTTACTTGCAGGAGGATAGGAGCCAAATTTTCGGCAGAAAAAGGGTATTCTGAGTTCGTCTAATTTGCAATCAATTAATTACATTAACCTACTAAATCCATCTTTATATGTACCTTATAGCAGCTGAATCATAGTGGAGGGGAGCCAGGCAGACAAAAACAACCATGATCAAATTCACTAACAATTAACCATTTGAGTCATACTTAATTATCTGTTCAATTAACATGTGTAATTTCGATTAGTACAGTTTACTTACGAGTTCGTTAGGATGTATAGAACCATAATAAGCGACGAAGGAAAGTTAGCTCATTTAGGGAAATTATTTAAAGTTAGATTTGCAAGAGAGAGACCAATATAGTTTGAAGCTCAACGCTCTGTCTAGAATCAAGAAGTTACCACAAAAATGAAAGTAATTAAAGTCCCATATCATAAATCAAAAAAATTACACAACGTTTGATGGAGTTTAATTACAACATAAATACGAAAATATTTACGTTCAAGGTCGTAAATAACGTATTAATTAGTTAAGTACATATATCTCTAAAGGTATGTAGTACAAGGGAGCTTTAAGTAAGCTTTCTGTAGTTATCAAAGAAAATAAGGGTCCAAATTTTCATGAAGGCTTGTGTGACGTAGGGGAGGAATTTTCCATCCCTACTACACACATGCAAAGCCTTAAAAATTTAAATATCGATCAGAGCCAAGAGAAAAGTTCAAGAAAACTTGAAGGGATGAAAGAATTCCAAAAATAGAAAAAAAAATCAAAAGAGGTAGAAGAGAGAAATATCACGACTGGTGCCAAGTGCCCAGGAGTAGAAAAATAAAAGAAATCAAAAGCATCAAAAGATAGTAATATCACAACTCCAAGAGGCTGAACCTTCAACAACTCCATCCCAATCCCAACCATCAACATCTTCGTAATCAATGCCAAGGGAAATGCGTTGGAAGAAATCGAAACCAGTTATTCGCGAGTGCCAAACAACGTTGAGAATAGAAGCGTCGAAGATGCGAAAAAAATAGTGGGTAAATCTTGTACCGAGTCTTATTAACTCAATTGTAGAACAATCAAATGGTTACGCTCTATTAAAAACAAAGTAGCCACCGATTTCTATTATACACCGGGTATCATAGGTTACCTCGTGAAGAAATGTATTGGTTTCTAGATGAGGATATTACAAATCCTTTTGTAAGGTCATGCATGACCAGACACACCTATTGTGACGTCAAGAGTAATTTACATTTGGCTGACAATTTAAATATCGATACGACTGACAAAGTTTATAAAGTTAGACCATATTTATCCTTGTTGAATTAACAGTTCGGAATTGTAAGGCATGCGCTATCAACAGACGAACAAATGATCCCTTATAGAGGGAAGCATTCGTGTAAAATGTATATTCATGGCAAATAATTTAGTTATGGGAGGCAACGTTGTGAAGGATCTTCTGAAGAGTGTAGACACTCCAGGAAATCACATTGTTTATTTCGATAACTTATTTACATCGATACCACTTTTGAAATATTTAAGTGATTATTTGTTTTTCGGTACTGGTACGATAAGAGAAAATCGACTAAAAAACATCGGTACACAAAAAACAACCAAACAAATGAATAAATTACAAAGAGGGGAATATGATTATAGATTCGAAAAAAAAAAACAATGAGATACTGGTTGTTAGATGGAAAGATAGTTCCTGTAGTTACAGTGGCATCTGATTTTGATAACGTAGAGCCCATTAAAAACGTATGGAGGTATTCAAATATTAAAAAAGGTATGTAAATGTGACTTAAGCCAGCACTCTTACCCAGTATAATCGTTTCATGGGAGTTGTTGATTTAGCGGATAATTTGGTTTCAAACTATAGAATAAGGGTTCGTGGTAAAAAGTGGTGGTGGGCAATATTCTCCAACTTCTGTGATGTGGCACTTTGTAATGCTTGGAAATTATACCAAATGGTTCATCCAGAGGAAAATATGAGCCTTTTGAATTTTAGAACAAGTGTAGCCACCGCCCTAAAGCCATAAAGTCGTCAAAAGTAAATTCTTCTTCTATTGGCAGACCCAGTGGATTTACGACAGCATCGAGGTCAGGTATAACCGGGAGTAGTCATTTTTTAAATAAAAGGGGAAAATAGGAAAAGGCTTATGTCATTCACACACATATTTTATGTGTCCAGAGTGTAATGTGGCATTGCACCATAAAAGTAACTAATTATACCATACCGGAAAATAGTGTTTATTGTAATATTTGTGTATGCTAATTTCTTATTATGTCTTTTAGAAAGGTGCACTTTCCTACTTATATAAACAATATCTTTAATTTTAGTTAATATTAGTAATATGATTTATAAATGAATAGAAATAAACTTGTTTGGTTTCATACATCTAATTTTTACCCCCCTATTTCGCTGACGGTGCGAAAACGCACCACCTCATATTTTTGAAAGTATAAGTTTTTCCATTTTTATTAATTTTTTTATTTTCCTTATTATGTGTTTATATACCACATATCCAAATTTCATCATAATCTGACGACGGGAACTGATAGCAGCGAAATATGTGTTGATATTCGAGAATACCAAAAATCAACCCCCAAATTGATTTTGTGGCCCTGTACATTTTATCATATATTAATGTTTTCAAATTTTAGTTCATATGTCCGTCACTCCTGGACACACTGATCCCCAGATTCCTACCCACCCTAATACCCTTTTCCTTCTCAGAACTTCCTCTACTTCCTTTCTTAAAAAGGCCCTCCACACAGCATCCCCAAAGATGACATAGGCCCTGCAAGGAATTATTTTCCCCAGAGCCTCCTGCGTGGAGCTAATGTGAGGAATTTGAAATTTATTGCGAGTATTTTGGAACATAAGCATTGGCAAGGTCTTCCTAAACCAGTTTCTCCCAATCCGGCCTGCCACGCAGTTAGTGAGCAGACACATCCGCTGCCAAGATCTGGACAAACCTCACCCCATGAACGTTAGTAATCAAATAAAGTTTCTCGGGGCAGCGGTACCCATACCCGCTTCCCAAATTGAAATGATGGAAACCTTTACTGATATTTTTGTTTATAATAATTAAAATACAAAGTTCTCGATGAAAGATTTTGTTCTAAAAAATTGGATTTATTGTTTTATATCTACCGCCTATGTTTGTGTTTGTGTTGTAGGTCGAATAATAATAAAGAAAGTGCGTATAATACTTTCCATCGTTTTTATTGTAAACAAAACATGAACCTACCAATTAATAAAATAAAAAAAACATTTAATTATTTTTAAAAGTAGGACCGTTTTGTTTGATATGCAAAACATCGTAAACGACAGATGCACTGCGTATTCATCATCATCATCATCTGTGGCTCTACAACCCAGGTCGGGTCTTGGCCTCCAGCAGAGCCTGCCTCCATGACTGTCGGTGTTGTGCTGCGTTGCGCCAGTTTCGGATGCCGATGGTGCTTGCATCCTTCACCACTCCATCCAGCCATCGAAGCTTTGGTCTTCCAACTCTTCTCCGACCCCCAGGTGCACCATCCATAATTCGCTTTGGAATATCTCCTTCGCTCATTCTCTGGATATGTCCAGCCCACCTGAGTCTTCCAGTTTTGATTTCTTTGGAGATATTAGGGTCCTCGTAAAGATCGTATAGCTCCTGGTTGTATCTGATACGCCATTCTCCATTATCACAGACTGGGCCGTAAATCCTTCGCAGCACCTTCCTTTCAAAACTTTCTAGGGCTCCTTCATCACCCTTACTGATTGTCCAGCATTCCGAACCATACATAAGAACAGGTCGTATAAGGGTCTTGTAAAGCAGGACTTTAGTTCTTCTGGTAAGGTGGCGAGATTTCATATGCTTCTGTAGCCCAAAGTAGTATCGATTTGCAGCTACTATTCTTCTTTTGATTTCGCTGGATACATTGTTGTCATTTGTCACCATAGTACCGAGATATACAAACTCGTTGACAGTTTCAAATGTATAATTATCTATCTGCATTAGCCGGGCAAAACATCGTAACTGCCATTTATCCCCAAAGCAGCGCAAATTTAACTATTTCCATAATGTTAGGCGAACGGTATCAATAAATCAAACATTTCTGTAAATTTGGGTACCATATTACATATTGCATTACTTAAAAAATGTGAAGTAAAAAGTCTCCTGCAAAATTTTGTTTTTGTGGGTTATAATCTTTTGGCGATCATGGCTCGATATGTCGATAAAATAAACCTATCCGATTTTTTTTTCATGTGGTTGGAATTTGTATACGCTGAGCGACGGCAATAAGCTTTTCAGCAGGAGCTTTGTTAAATAATATAATAAATGCAAATAATAATTATTTAAATATCACCGACCCATGGCGACACATTTAATGTAAAACTAGTATGCCTTTACAAATATTATGGTTGTTTTGTTGTTTCAGGTAGCATTGGTGCGGAGACTGTCCCCATCAAGGCAGAACCAGGACCCCGAAAAGAACATGAAGGGGGAATTCCTTATATGGAAATAGACATACACCTGCTAGATGTAAAAAAGGAATTCTTAGAATGCTATGAATGTATTACTGAGACTGGTGCAGGTAAAATCGTTTTTTGTCTGAATTAGTTTTAATATTTTTTTCGTATCACGTATGTAGATAAGTACTTATTGAACTTTGTCCGCTATCTTTTGCAGACACGATAACAGACCTGAAGATGCAATCTGGGGAAAAAGCTTATTCATGTTCCCACTGCAGCTATTCATGTGCTCGGAAAGGAAGTTTAAGAGATCACATACTTACCCATACTGGCGAAAAACCTTATTCATGTTCCTACTGCAGCTATTCATGTGCTCATAAAGGAAGTTTAAGAGATCACATACTTACCCATACTGGCGAAAAACCTTATTCATGTTCCTACTGCAGCTATTCAAGTGCTCAAAAAGGTGATTTAAGACGTCACATGTTTACCCATACTGGCGAAAAACCTTATTCATGTTCCTACTGCAGCTATTCATGTGCTCATAAAGGAAGTTTAAGAGATCACATACTTACCCATACTGGCGGAAAACCTTATTCATGTTCCTACTGCAGCTATTCAAGTGCTCAAAAAGGTGATTTAAGACGTCACATGTTTACCCATACTGGCGAAAAACCTTATTCATGTTCCTACTGCAGCTATTCAAGTGCTCAAAAAGGTGACTTAAGACGTCACATGTTTACCCATACTGGCGAAAAACCTTATTCATGTTCCTACTGCAGCTATTCATGTGCTCAGAAAGGTGATTTAAGACGTCACATGTTTACCCATACTGGCGAAAAACCTTATTCATGTTCCTACTGCAGCTATTTATGTGCTCAGAAAGGAAGTTTAAGAGATCACATACTTACACATACTGGCGAAAAAGCTTATTCATGTTCCCACTGCAGCTATTCATGTGCTCGGAAAGGACATTTAAGACGTCACATACTTACCCATACTGGCGAAAAACCATATTCATGTTCCTACTGCAGCTATTCATGTGCTCAGAAAGGACATTTAAGACGTCACATACTTACCCATACTGGCGAAAAACCTTATTCATGTTCCTACTGCAGCTATTCATGTGCTCATAAAGGAAGTTTAAGAGATCACATACTTACCCATACTGGCGAAAAACCTTATTCATGTTCCTACTGCAGCTATTCAAGTGCTCAAAAAGGTGATTTAAGACGTCACATGTTTACCCATACTGGCGAAAAACCTTATTCATGTTCCTACTGCGGCTATTCAAGTGCTCAAAAAGGTGATTTAAGACGTCACATGTTTACCCATACTGGCGAAAAACCTTATTCATGTTCCTACTGCAGCTATTCATGTGCTCAGAAAGGTGATTTAAGACGTCACATGTTTACCCATACTGGCGAAAAACCTTATTCATGTTCCCACTGCAGCTATTCATGTGCTCGGAAAGGAGGTTTAAGAGATCACATACTTACCCATACTGGCGGAAAACCTTATTCATGTTCCTACTGCAGCTATTCATGTGCTCAGAAAGGATATTTAAGACTTCACATACTTACCCATACTGGCGGAAAACCTTATTCATGTTCCTACTGCAGCTATTCATTTGCTCGGAAAGGAAATTTAAGACGTCACATACTTACCCATACCGGCGAAAAACCTTATTCATGTTCCCACTGCAGCTATTCATGTGCTCGGAAAGGAAGTTTAAGAGATCACATACTTACTCATACTGGTGAAAAACCTTATTCATGTTCCCACTGCAGCTATTCATGTGCTCATAAAGGAAGTTTAAGAGATCACATACTTACTCATACTGGCGAAAAACCTTATTCATGTTCCTACTGCAGCTATTCATGTGCTCAGAAAGGACACTTAAGACTTCACATACTTACCCATACTGGTGAAAAACCTTATTCATGTTCCTACTGCAGCTATTCATGTGCTCAGAAAGGACATTTAAGACGTCACATACTTACCCATACTGGCGAAAAACCTTATTCGTGTTCCTACTGCAGCTATTCATGTGCTCAGAAAGCAAGTTTAAAAAGTCACATGTGTACCCATACTGGCGAAACACCTTTTTGTGTTCCCATTGTAAATAAGTCATCATTGACAATGCATTTACTCACCGATACTGGAGAAAAATCTTCCATGTTCACGAAAGGGTAGTATTAAAACTGTTGAATTTAAATTTCCCGCACTTTTGCTGTCAATTCTAACTTGACCTTGTTGGTGATTATTTATGGTAACAATATTCTCTCTGTCACATTTCAGAGCGAGTGTACCGTGGGTGGTTTGGTATATTTATGAATGTACCTCTTATCAGTTAATGAAATAAAATTATATAAAATAAGAGTTTTTTTTTGTTTATCATTATGGGGCCCAGTACAGCCCAGACAAATTCAGTGAAAGTTTCTACTAATAAACTAGCAGTGTTTATTAGCTATTAAGTAAAGCATAACCTCAACTCTCAAAAACATGACTTTATTGAATCATACTCCAAAGTGTTTTTATGCATAAACATGGCAACGAACATTGGCATTAAGAGGAAATACTAGCGGCGTCTTTTCCATACAAACGTATTCCCCGTTTTATCTCTCTGGATTTTGACCCTAGAGCAAAATTTTTTTACGTAATATAAATATCAACCATTAGCGTGTCGGTACGTTTTGTTTTTTTTTTGATAATTTACTTCTTTTAGAAGTTAGGACCTTCCAAAAATGAATAAAATTACCTGGTTTAAACGCCGTCAAAAGACGTTCAGTATACAAACCAAGCAATGTATTTTAAAAAAAAGCAAAACGTACCGACATAGAATATTTTCTTCTAATACAGTTAGTGAAAAAAAAAATTAAAATCGGTCCAGTTTTGGAGAAGAAAAATGGGGAATACAAAACATCGATTTCGAAGATTTTATTTAGGTATTTTCAGCCCAATGTGCAGGTGTCCCTTTCGCTCAGTTCGCCTGAGGGGGGCCGGGGAATGAGGGTTTTGACAAATACATACAAAGCGAAGTAGTGATGTAACGAATTTTATCGGTAGACTAGTGTTGTCCTTCCCGAGTAATCGATATTTTTTATTCGTTCTTTCGTGTCATATCTGTTATATAATTCCAATTGACCATTCCTTTTTTTCCTCTTTCCATTCGTGTTTTCGTTAAACGTTAGTTTTCTTTTCCAATATCTTCCCATATTCTCATTCGAAGGTGTTTTCTTTCTATAATCAAGATCTGCTTGACCTTCAAAGTATTGCAAGGAATGGCGCCAGCCTATATATTGGAACTATGTGTACTAGACGTTTGTACATAAACTAAATATAATAGGGAGCTGGCCACAATGACACGCCAATGGAATTTGGTACACCAGTGGATTTTGGAACGCCACTTTTAAATGAATTTACTACTTTGACAAAAAATGCTTCTAGGTATAATGGCAAAACTGATTTTATACTGGATTAAAATAAATATTTTTCACTTTGGAGACTGTGGGAGACTGGGGTTTTTAGGTTACTGGGATACTGGGAGAGGTAAACTGAATCTAAGACTGATTAAAACACTTGAAAAGAGGTTTGAACTTGGAGACTGTTGGTATCTGAGTATGGTTTCTGCTTGGCTGATAGTTTTGAACTGACTTCCTACCGGTTTGACTTCTATTTTTATAGGGCAAACTCAGGTCGGACTTTTGGGGGACAGAACCTCCTTAATTTTTCTAAGGTACTTGTTTTAGGTAATTTCCCTGGTCGCTACGATTGGAAGTCAGCTGTGTTAAAATTGTGTGTGATAGTTTTTGCCAATATCTTGCCAACTCAGGATACCAAAGCCTCACATCATTTTTATTGTGTTTTCAAGAAAAGGTACAAGTATACATATGTGATATAAGGTACAATTTTAAACAGTAAATATTTTTCTTAAAGTGCAACAATCGCTGATAGACGTCAGTTTTTGGGTTGTTTTTGTAGCATATACTCATTTTTAGGTGACGGTGTTTATTTCTTGATCCAAATTATTCCCAATTTCTCAAAATTGAGCTCCAAATTTTTCGGAATATGAATTCGCTGTCGTAAATAATTACGATTCAGATTTTTCCTTTGTTCAGAGTTGACCAATAGTGGCTCGGCTGGTCGCATGGTGGGGGTGACGTAAATAGTCAATCATTTCCTTGGCGTTGATCATTGCTGTCTGGAGTCCCTTGTGGAAGCATTAGGTAGTTATTCAGATGTGTTTTCCAGTCCAATGAGGCTGCTGCATGTATTCATTATCAATTTCATTTATGTTTTCCATTGATAAGTTAGTTAAAGGACATAATAGCGTTGTCGACAAATCATTTGGAAGGGCCACCACATGCACATTATTCCGCTAGCCAATAGCAGCTCTGATTGTCGTGCTAGTGGCGGCACGGTACTCTGTGAGAGCGTAAATTCCACTCTTGAATTTCCAGGGTTGTCATACGCTTTCGCGCACTCGTTCGATGCACACGTATTCCTATGACACGTTTGATATACTCCCCTCAGTGCAGTCTCGACTGTGCTCAGCTACTTCGTCGGGCGTGTCTTTTTCCGATGTCTGAGTTTTGAATCGGGTGCCTTCGCAGGGGTCGTAATTTTGTCAGGTGTTGGTGGAGCTGGTAGGATGGTGGCGATTTTGACTGCCGGTCGTACGTATATCCCAATGTTGGTTTGAAAATCCGGGCAGTTCAGACGTTGTCATCAGCTGCTGGTGAGTTTGTCCGATGAGTGCGACGGGCTCCCCTCGTCTGAGAAGATATTGGAGAGTTCCATTGTTTTGACAGTGGTGCAGGGCCTCCACTTTTCTGTCAGTAGCATTGCTTGCTTGCTCGCCTTGACTGTGGTGATTATTTTATTTTTATTTTATTTTATTTTTATTTTATTTATTTTAGGGAAAGTTGACAGCAAATCAAAGATTACAAAATAATACAATAATAATATGATAATTATGCCAATTATGAACTTTCCACTGATAAAGTAAATAAAGTAAGTAAATAAATATAAGTAAATAAATAAAGTGTGACAGTGTAAGGGTATTTTCTTAGTTTTATTGTTTAGTTACAAAATATAAAAAAGGGGGGGGGGGGGGGGGGGGAGGAATATAGGGATAGGATTAAGTGGTAAATGACGGGAATATATAGGGATTGAACTTTCTAGTTTGAGTCATGTTGCTTGGTGAGTTTTCGTTTTATGTCATGTAAAGTTGAGTTAAAAATGTCAATGTGGTAATAATTTATGTTAAATGAGTGTGTGGATCTGTAGATAAGTGAGTTCTGTTTAGAGTTGGTCTTGCAAAGAGGGAGATTAAAGGTAAGCGACTGTCTACTGTTGCGATTTGGAACATGGAAGGATAGGCGTTGAAGAAGATCAGGACAATCGATTAAGTTATGTGTAATTTTAAATAACATTACCGAATCTGCTATATTTCTTCGACAAGTTAACGTTTGCATTTTGAAGAACTTTGCAGAGTCTTCATTACTAACATGAGATCGAAAAGAGCGGAAATTGAGGTACCTTAAAAATCTGTTTTAAACGCTTTCAATTCTATTTTTGTGCACTGCATAGCCTGGGTTCCATACCTGAGATGCGTATTCAAGGATACTACGAACATATGAGAAATACAGTGTTTTGAAAGTAGTAAGGTCTTTAAATTGTTTACAGGAGCGGATTATGAAACCAAGCATAGAAGATGCGTTAGTGACTATATGGTCGATATGTTTATTGAAATTCAGTTTACTATCAAGTATAACCCCAAGGTCCTTACTTTCGAATTTGATAGACAACGGTACATGATTAATTGAGTATTCATGGATTAATACGTTTTTATTTCTAGTAAAGCGCACGATGAAGCATTTAGAAATATTTATTTCTAGACAATGGGCATTACAATACGTGCTCAAACGTAGCAAATCATCTTGCAGCTTCTGACAGTCCTCGATTGAATTTATAGGTGAAAATATTTTCATGTCATCTGCATACAGGATAGTTTGGGAGTTTAGAAAACAGTTACCAACATCATTGATATATATATGTTAAATAATAATGGTCCTAACAGACTGCCTTGAGGAACTCCTGATGTAACAGCAACAGAATTTGATTTAAATCCAGCAACCACTACTATTTGGCTACGGTTGGAGATATACGAAGAGAGCCAACGATAAAGATTGCTATGAATACCAATCTCTAAGAGCTTGTTTAACAAGTTTGCGTGATCGACCCTGTCAAACGCCTTACTAAAGTCGGTATAGATAGTGTCCACTTGTATTCGGTTATCCAAATTATCCTGGAGGTACTCTGTGAAAGTTAAAAGATTTGTGCTTGTTGATTTACCACTAATGAAACCGTGCTGGTTTATATTCAGGCTAGGTTTAAGAGCAGCATATAATTGATCATAGATTATTTTTTCAAAAATTTTGTTGAATATGCAAAGTTTGGAGATTGGCCAGTAGTTTTTGACATCAGTTTTTTTACCATTCTTGAAGATGGGAGACACAAACGCGGATTTCCATATAACTGGGACAGTGCATTCGGTAAGAGAACGATTGAAAATCAAAGAAAGGGGTAAGGCTAGATTGTTTGCACATCGTTTAATAAGGATTGAAGGTATTTCGTCAGGACCAGCACCTTTGCAAATATCAATTTCCTTAAGGTATTTTAAGACGATTTCTCGTGTCACCTCAATATTGCTTATATTGGATGTATGGTTTCCGACGTCAGTTGGATTACGGGCAGGTGGATTGGAGGGTTTGCTGAAAACCGAACTGAAATATTCTGAGAATAAATTTGCGATGGCTGTTCCATTATCGGCTCTCAACTCTCCTAGATACATACATTTTGGAACACCCTGAGATTTGTTAGAGGATTTGACGTGGCTCCAGAAGTTTTTCGGGTTTGAGGATATATTATTTTCGATTTTACTTAAGTAACGAGATTTGTTTTCCCGACATAAATCTTTGTGCCGTTTACGAAGGAGAGAAAATGCGTCATAATCAGCCTGATTTTTGTATTTTTTATATTTGCTAAAATATTTCGATTTTTCCTTCATTACCTTAATAAGGGCAGCATTGTACCAAGGAGGATATTTCAAATTCCACGAAAATTTATGAGGAATATGAAGATTTATGAGGGATTTCAAAAACGTATAGAAAGCATCAAGCGCTGGTTCTATTTGGGAGGTAGAGAAAATGGATGCCCAGTCAGCTTGTTCTAGGGCGAGATTAATTGATTCGTAGTCTCCGCGATTATATAGAAAAACTTTCCTTTTCGCATTTGTCAATGAAGGGGTTTCCTGAAATGGCACACTAATGGACAAAGCTTTATGATATGCATCCTCGGGAACTAGCGGGTCGTCATTAGATTTGACAGAGATTAATAGATTTGACAGTATCAGATCTAGAATATGGCCGCTTGAATTTAGTTCACCGTTGTATTGCGAGAGGTCTAAGAAATGCATACAGTCTACGAAATGATTACTAACATGAGTAGAGTAATTACTAGCTGCATAGTGGGCAGATGACGTAGTTTGGGTCCATGAAATTTCAGCAAGATTAAGGTCACTTAAGATGACAAAAGAATCCATGGGATTATTCGATACCACATCTGATAACACGTTAAGGAAATTTTCAAGTAAATATTGATGTTGAGTCCCTCCGGGGATGTATACGCAGCATATATGGACTAAACGGTGAGGTGTACTATAAGTGCGAATGGTGACCCAAATGTCTTCAGCACAAGAGGTCCATTCAGGTCGGGCGATGCTGATAAGCTCCTGTTTAATAGCTAATACTACACCACCGCCAAAACGTTGACCGGTGGAAGCGTAGTCGCGATCTCTACGATATATATGGTATCGAGAGTCGAAGAGTTCTTCATCTCTGAAACCTTTGGTGTGCCATGATTCTGTAAGAGCGATTATGTCGTAATCGTTTGAAAAGGTATTTTGAAGGAACGTTGTTGTTTTGGTTCGAAGACCTCTAACATTCTGGTAATATATTGCTAAAGACATGGGAGAGTATTTAAGTAAATGTTAGTGAGTAAGCGGTAAGTTATACATATAAGTGATAAGTGTAATAAGTGAATTCGGTTATAGTGCATGCAATTTAAAAGAGTAAATACATCTAACACAATGCATGTGTTAGATGTACCTACGTAAATTAAGTACCTACGAACGTGCATTAATGTACGAGTATTTACGTAAGATAAGTAAATTCGGTTGTAGGGCACGCAATTAAACAGAGTAAGTACATCTAACACAATGCATGTGGGTGCATCACAGAGTTTAACATAATAATAACGTATATGTCTTGTAATACGCATCTCAGGTCCGGCTATTGACACTATTCTTCTGATGTTGATATAATTAGATATAGGTAGGTACCCATATTTAAGGTAAGAACTATTCATAATATTATTTAGTAGGTATTTCAGTGAGATTATTGTGGACAAATGAGTATATAATAATTTGCTTACCACAACAGCAGAAAAGGCAATTAGTGTAAACGAGACCGTGATAGTTCGTCGAGTAGGTCTGGGTGTAAAGCGTGTAGCAGGTAGTGGTCGCCAACAGGCGGTTACATGGTTTTCAAATTGGTTCTTGAAAAGTTTACTTGATTGGGTTAGAAGTGAATTAAAAATTTTAAGGGAGAGGGCAAAATAGGAGAGGGAGGATAGGTGTAATAGGAGTGGATGATGAGGGGAGGGGAATGTGTGGGGAGATACATGACAGAATAAAAAATCTATTTTACGACGCGAAGAGGATGCAGAACGACTTAGAAAATTTTCTTGAGGTCCTCTTCCTTGGTAATTAGTATGGGGGGCGAAGTAGAATTTTTCCTCACAAATATCATGCTGTTTTTCAGCCACGTGAATTGGTACCCCTTCTCCTTCGCAAACCCCTTGGCCCGAAAAAGGAGGTTTTTGTTGAAGCTGGTCAGATGGTCGTTGACATAGATTTTTTTTTCGTCACCGGGGTAATTAAGGTCCTTCGTGCTTATTCCTTTTCTTCGTCGAATTGCCGATATGAATTCATTTTTACGTGAGCGGGAGGTGAATTTTACAATTATTGGTTTGATTAATTTAGAATGAAGTGGGTCTTTCGCCGAGACTCTTGTGGCGAACTCGATTTCACTGGTTTTAAAGTTGTGAATACCAATTTGGTTTGCTATTTCTGATAGGATGTTTGGAATGTTTTCGTTTTTATCTTGAGGTAGGTATTCCTTTTATTTCAATATTCTGAAGCCACATCCATTGTTCCCTTTTGTTTGAATCTTCTTGCATAGATTTGATTGTCAATTGAAGAGAGGAAACGTCTCGTTCCAGGCTGTCTACTTTGCTCATCGATTGTTCAAATGCTTGGAATCGTTTAGTAAAATCATCTAATTTTGAGTTATTGAAGTCGACGGATTTTTTGAGTTCAGACATGTCTTCCTTTACTTGGTTATTAAGGGTTTTGAGGGAGGCAAGTTCCAAGAATATTTTTTTTTATTTCAACCATCACATCATCTATAGGGTTGGTTGACGAAGCTGTTGATTGGGGTGAAATTTTGCAGGTAGTGCAACGCCAGGTTCTTCTTTTCTCATTGTTAGCCTTTCGAAATGTAGTTTCAGATGTCCCTCCGCATTCGTAGTGAAACTGCTTACTGCAGGAGTTACAAGTGATGCCATCGGTCATAGTTAGTTGGCACTTAAAACACAACATGTTAAAAGGTTGGTCGCCTCTGGCTTGTCAGGCGCACGGTATATAAGTAGTTAAGTAGGTATATGTATAATGTCTGTTAGGCAACGGAGCACGGCACTGCAAGGGCACTGCCCGGCGCGGATATACTTTGTAGGTAGTCCTAAATTCTAATAAATGGCAACGCAGAACTGCACTTTATAATTTTGGTTTCAACAATGAATTACCATCGACACTTTCGAGTAAATATGAAAACTAATTTTGTACGAATTCACCGAAGAATTGTGCGAAGTTTGAATGTGTAAATTGATGTTTTAACTGTAGGAAAGCAATAACTTTGAGAGAGCAAAAAATGACGTGTGTCACACTTGATTGATTGTTGTATATGTATATATTAGGAACACCTCTGTTCTAGCAGGGCACTGCTAGGGCAGGGCTGACTCGCCTTGGCTGCACTGATGAGGAGCATCACTGTTCTGGCAGGGGTACTGATGTGGCAGAGCTGGTTCGCTTGGCTGAGCTCCTGAGGAGTATCACTGTTCTGGCAGTGGTACTGCTGGGGCAGAGCTTGCTGGCCTTGGCTGCACCGATGAGGAGCACCACTTTTTGGCAGTGGCATTGCTGTGGGAGCTGGCTCGCCTTGGCTGCACCGTTGAGAGTCACCACAGTTATCGTATTGGCACTGCTGAGACAGGGCTTGCAAGGTCGGGCTGGAATGAGAATACGGATTTAGATTTTAATTTAGGGTTGCTGGCCTGCGGTTGAGTTGTGTATCTCGTCGCAAACTCGTTGGGAGGCGGGCCAGCTGGTGTCTGGTGTCAGGAGATGAGTTGCGTATCTCGTCGCAACTCGTTGGGAGGCGGGCCAGCTGGTGTCTGTTATTGAGTTGCGTATCTCGTCGTAAACTCGTCAGGCGGTCCAGCTGGTGCCAGTGGTTGAGTTGCGTATCTCGTCGTGTCAAAAGTGTCGATAGCGAAGTTGGTTTTTACTAGCTCCTTCAACTGCATGTCTGCGGTGTTTCTGGTTGTAGTGCCAAAGTGGTGGTCGTGTTATTATCTCTGGGGTTGACTCCCCCATGAGCGATTCATCCTAGTGCGGTCCGTGATGCTATTCGCGTAGCATCATTGCATTTACGAACTTCCCTTGACACGATCAGGTGAGCGTTGTCTTGGCCTATTAGCAGCTTCGGGACGACAGACCTTCCTTGGATCTGTTGCTCCGGCAGGTTGAGGTTGCTAATTGTGCTGGCAGAGATGTGGAATGAATTACTGTTTCCTGCACCTCGTATTCCGAGTCTCACTCGTTGGGAGAGATTGTCGGAGGTGCACATTCCTTTGGCGCCGTGGATTCACAGTCCGTGAACTGGGCCGTTTGCTCCGACTTGTATTGCGGTGTCAGTGTCGAAAAGTGTTACTGTGAATCCTTTGTCCAGGAGAGCGAACACTGACACTTCTTCTTTGTTTTGAGCGCTTAATATGACTGGCGCAATTTTTAACAGTACTCTCTGTCCGGAGCCCTGGCGTCACAAGTTGACATTTTCCATGGCGCTTTTTCGTACGAACTTTGGATTATGTAGCAGGGGTTGGTGTGTGGATCTGCAATCCCCTACTTTGTACCATTGTTTTATTTTGCAGCTTTGCAAGTAGTGTTTATCTAAGCACTTGCGGCATAATCTTCCCGTGCGTACAGTTTCCCATCGGAGTTCAACATCTTTGGCTGCGAATTCTTTGCATTCGCGGGTTTTATGATCGCCGCCACATTGGGCGCAGCTTTTATCAGCTGGTTTCGGCTTGGTCCAGGGTAAGTATGTGCCTCATTCACTTTGCGATTTATGGGGGATATCTTTTATTTTGGGCCATCCCTGATTTCTTCCTGATGTCCGGCATGTATTTGCTCATGGCTCGGTAGAAGTCGCATGCGATCACTCTCTTCTTCTTCCTGGTACCCGGCATGTATTTGTTCATGGCGTGGTCGAGATCGTATATGGTCCACCATCCCGCTGTTTGGAATTGCGTTGTTTGACACCTCTTTCAGAAAGGCAGCGAGCAGGGTTATGGTGGCCGGAGTATGTTGTTTGCGGATCTCGATTAGCCATGCCAGCAGTAGGGAACTCGGCATTTTGTCAGTGACGTCGTTCAGTAATGCGGGATTGGTGAGATAACCTTCAGTTTTTAGGATCCGGAGAGATGCCACCAGGTTTTGTACCGTCCCGGAGAAATCTGCCAGGTCCTCGAGTGATACCTCGGTCGTGAGGTAAGGTAGTCTTTTAACCTTGTCTAGCATAAATTTTGCTATGGAGTAAGCGCTGCCGTATCGCTGCTCGAGGACGCTGATGATCTCTGGGACTTGCGCAGGATCCATTAGTAGGGAACCTACGGTATCTCGTGCCTTGTCTTTGAGGGCTCGCTGCAGCCGGATGAGATTTTCGCTCGGAGTCATTTGGCAGGTGGTGGTGGAATGAGCGTACTGTGCCTTCCAGGTGGGCCACTCAAGGGGGTCTCCGGAGAAGGTAGGCAAATCTTTTGCTGAACTTGTGTGGCATATCTCGTTGCAAACTCATTAGTAGAAGGGCCGGTTGGTGCATGCACTTGAGTAGTTTCAAACTCTTCGGCTGGCTTGTGTACTTGAGTGGCATATCTCGTTGCGAACTCATTAGTAGAAGAGCCGGTTGGTGCGTGCACTTGAGTTGTTGCATATCTCGTTGCAAATTCTCCGGTAGACGGGCCGTCTGACGTGTGTACTCGAGTGCCATATATCGTTGCGAACTCGTTCGTAGACGGGCCGGTTGGTGCCTGGGTTTGAATTACTGCCTGACCGAGGTTGGCTCGCAGGGTCGGGCAGGTTGGTGTGGGCTCCTGGGCAGGTTGGATGACTGCTTGGCGTGTTGTAGCGTTTAGGGCTGCAAGCAAATTGGCTGTCTGCTTGGCGTAACGTCTGTCCCGAATGCGCATCTCTCGGTGCAGCTATCGCAGGGAGTCTTCAGTTGATTCAGAAGTTGTTTCACTGTTTTTACTATTGGATTCATGGAGGCTCTCGGCGACACATCTGGAGTAGGTTGGTCAAGAGTGATGAGGTCATGGTTCCTGGCGTGGCTCGCAGCAGATAGATCGTGGACCTGGCGGGGTCCGCTGGATGGTGTCTCATCGGTGTCTACGGTGCGCGGGCCCGGGGTCCAACGGGGTGCCACTGGCATGTTTCGGCTTGTTCCCGGGGCGTCAGGTTTAGACAGCGATGTCTCGGAAGATGTCGGGGTCTTACGGCCACTGCGAAGAGACGGCATTTCCACTGGGTAAGACTGAAGGCGTGTTATGTGTAGATCCGGCTCGAAGGACCATTTGTACTAGACGTTTGTACATAAACTAAATATAATAGGGAGCTGGCCACAATGACACGCCAATGGAATTTGGTACACCAGTGGATTTTGGAACGCCACTTTTAAATGAATTTACTACTTTGACAAAAAATGCTTCTAGGTATAATGGCAAAACTGATTTTATACTGGATTAAAATAAATATTTTTCACTTTGGAGACTGTGGGAGACTGGGTTTTTTAGGTTACTGGGATACTGGGAGAGGTAAACTGAATCTAAGACTGATTAAAACACTTGAAAAGAGGTTTGAACTTGGAGACTGTTGGTATCTGAGTATGGTTTCTGCTTGGCTGATAGTTTTGAACTGACTTCCTACCGGTTTGACTTCTATTTTTATAGGGCAAACTCAGGTCGGACTTTTGGGGGACAGAACCTCCTTAATTTTTCTAAGGTACTTGTTTTAGGTAATTTCCCTGGTCGCTACGATTGGAAGTCAGCTGTGTTAAAATTGTGTGTGATAGTTTTTGCCAATATCTTGCCAACTCAGGATACCAAAGCCTCACATCATTTTTATTGTGTTTTCAAGAAAAGGTACAAGTATACATATGTGATATAAGGTACAATTTTAAACAGTAAATATTTTTCTTAAAGTGCAACAATCGCTGATAGACGTCAGTTTTTGGGTTGTTTTTGTAGCATATACTCATTTTTAGGTGACGGTGTTTATTTCTTGATCCAAATTATTCCCAATTTCTCAAAATTGAGCTCCAAATTTTTCGGAATATGAATTCGCTGTCGTAAATAATTACGATTCAGATTTTTCCTTTGTTCAGAGTTGACCAATAGTGGCTCGGCTGGTCGCATGGTGGGGGTGACGTAAATAGTCAATCATTTCCTTGGCGTTGATCATTGCTGTCTGGAGTCCCTTGTGGAAGCATTAGGTAGTTATTCAGATGTGTTTTCCAGTCCAATGAGGCTGCTGCATGTATTCATTATCAATTTCATTTATGTTTTCCATTGATAAGTTAGTTAAAGGACATAATAGCGTTGTCGACAAATCATTTGGAAGGGCCACCACATGCACATTATTCCGCTAGCCAATAGCAGCTCTGATTGTCGTGCTAGTGGCGGCACGGTACTCTGTGAGAGCGTAAATTCCACTCTTGAATTTCCAGGGTTGTCATACGCTTTCGCGCACTCGTTCGTTGCACACGTATTCCTATGACACGTTCGATATACTATGTGTCCGACAAAACTTAAGCGAGAGACAGCTTACTCTAAGGTCAGCAGATCTAGATGTTACTAATTACTCTCATTTGGAATAAACTTCCCTCAGCTCTTACTAATATCCAGAATTCGGCTGAATTTAAATTGGCTTTAAAAACAAAATTATTTAAAAAATCATACCATTCATGAATCCTAACATCTTTCCAATATACGTAATAATAATAAGCCATGTTCTCAAGTTTCCCGTGATTGTTTGGTTTCGGTTTCCTCATAATTGTATTTTTATTTTATGTTTAATATCCGAATTTATGTCAGAATATTTCTCATTTCTGAACGCAAACTGCCTTTCTGTTAGTATTTTATATTTTAGTTTTAAAGTTCTTGTTGTGTCCTGTGTTGCAATAGCACCGCTATTGTCTATTATTATTATTGTCCCGTATGCGCTAAAACAGCACTATCTTTGTTAATTTTGTTCTTCTGTCATTGTTTTGTAAATACTCTATACTCTTTTATTATTTTCTCAATATTATAAGGAGCACTGTAGGATTATTTTTTAAATTTATTATAGTTAAGCGCACTTGAAGTGAAATGTCACAAAACAGCGCTTTATAAATATAATGTTATTATTATTATTATTACAAAGTGCTTCGCGTATTAACCAGGATTATGGCCTTGGATGTTCTTTGTATTCATGGAGGCGGATATGGATTCCGCCGCCCCGTGAATTGGATTACCAAGACCCCTGCCATAGGTCTCCCCATGTAATTCGCTACGTCTCTGCATTTGCCCACCTTCTGCGTGGCGGGCCGGATCGGGAGAGACTGGTCGAAGGAAACACCTCTCCACCCGGACTCTCTCGATCCATTGCCTTGCACCTTAATGGGAGGATTGGATTCATACTTCTGTCACCCTTGGACCCATTGACAGATACCTCCCTTCCCAGAACTTCAAGGTTATAATAGCGCCAAACTACATTCAATAAATATAATGTTAAATTTGAATTCGAAGCAAGATTTTAAGTAATCGCTGCTTTAAACTACGTTAACATTCAGTTTTGTCCAACCGTTATATTTTATTTGTTATATTTTGTTAAAAAATGTTGTTTTTTATGTGAATACCGCACAAGAGCCAGTGAGACTATGGCATCCACAATTAGGGTATGTTGTGAGGCTGAAGATAACGGGGAGCGGAAGGAAGTGAGGAAGAGGAAGGTGGGGAAGTGCCTGGATATTCAGTACAGTTGGTGTACATTATTGTTTAGTATCTTAGTTTTATCCAGAAAACGTGTTATTTTTCCCTTTTACATTTTTAACAGTCTCTTGTGTCTAGGATGATCGAAGTATGTATGAAGAATGAGTTAATGATGAATGTAAGTAAATGTAAAGTCATGGTATTTGAAAGAGATAGTTTGCAAACAATGTGCAACATAGTTGTGAATGATGAGTATTTGGAGCAGGTGGGTGAGTTTGTGTACTTGGGAAGTATGTTTACGAGAGATGGTAGTTTTGACAGAGATATCGAAAGAAGGTTAGATGCAGGCAACTCTATTAATGGAGGACGAACGCCTTTGGCGCCAACAAAAAACTGTCAAAAGAAGCGAAGGTAGCCGTCCATAATTGAGTGCTGGTACCTACCCTGATGTATGGCAGTGAGGCATGGAACTGACAGAGGAAGGATGAAAGTAGACTGAATGCTGTAGAAATGAGATCCCTGAGGCGTATGTGTGGTAAAACCATGTACGATCGTGTGAAAAATGTGGAGATCCGCGAAGAATGCAAGGCTGATGTAAGCGTAATGAGTAAGATTAAGAAAGGGACGCTCAGATGGTTTGGGCATGTTGAGCGGATGAACGAGTAAAGGAGTGTAAGGAGAATATATGACGTAAATGTGAATGAAAGAAGAATTCGGGGACGCCCGAGGAAGACATGGCACGACCAAGTGAATCAGTTACTTATATGTGAACGAGGCAAGGAGTGTGTGCCAAGATCGAGTTGTTTGGCGGTCCATGCTCTCTGCCTACCCCTGCGTACAGATTACGTATATTGGACAAAATATGTTTTGTGTTTTTTGTACAGCCGTTATTGAATAAAAAGTAAGTTTGCTACAAAACAAAAGACCATTATTTTATTTTTTCCAAATCACGAAATATAGTTTTTTCTAAACTTCGGGTCGTTTAGACTAATTTTATTTATTTTTACGTTTCGAATAGCTACAAATCATATGCAACTTTAGAGACCTCGTGCGTTTAAAAATAATGCGTCCTTTTTTCTGTCTATGGAGAGCGGTACACCCTAAGGCCGAGTCAAAAACTTCATTAGCGACGAAATAAGTCGAAACATGCCAAACAGAATATTGGAATACCTAGTAACAAGCATGCGATGAGATTCGCGGAAGACGGTAGGCAGGAGACGCAGAGGGGGCGAGAGGGTGTTCGAGCCAAACACTCACGTGGTCTCACCCACACATCTATAGCTAGTTCTTTTGTGAGCGCTGTGCGACAACGATAATTTTTGAAAATACCTACCGTCGAGATTTCTCATCGGCGGTATTACCTCTTAATTGAAAAGTTAACTGGCCGTGAAAACTATGCAACATGGCAGTTTACAGTAAGAACTAACTTACAACACGAGGATCTGTGGGATTTAAGATATAAAAGTTAATTTTTTTAATTCACTACCTGAAAAAATTAGAAACATGAACAGTAACATAAAAAAAATTGAAACTCAGCTTAAAAATTATACCGAAAATTTAAACTGAATGGAAAAAAATTAAACCAACATAATAACACCCCCCATGAAAAAGCAGGGCTATCGCCCGCCCACTTCTGTTGTGTGTGGACGTGTCTAAAAAATTCGTCTTTACAATATTAGAGGTTTTATTGTTACACCGCCACTAGCATTTGCCGCGAGTGAGGTGACCGCGGTCACTAAAACCCAACCTATTATGGACGTGCTGCAACTAATAGAGAATATAAAAATTGAAATCTCAAATATATCGACCAAACAAGACTCCAAGGCCAAAACTAATCTAGAAACAAACATAAAACTTCTAGAAGAAAGATGGATGCTCGAAAAAATTTCATTTCAAAACGAGATCGCTTCTCTGCAAAACAAACTAATAGAAAAATTAGAAAAAAATTAATGTGAGTTATATGGAAAAAAAACCTATGCAAGTCGACTAAAAGAAATATCGGAATCGAAATATTCATTGATTATTAAAAGTGAAAACACGAATATGACATCAGACGCGATAAAAGATCAAATTGTCAAAAAAATAAAAATAGCAAATTTAGGTATTGCAGTAAATGAAGTTCGCAAAGCCGCTCAAAATAAACTGATAATATCTTGCCCTACTAAAGTCCACGCAGAAAAATTGACGGATGAAATAAATAAACTGCTCAAAAAAATATGGTTGCCGAAGAATTAAAAAAGAAAAACCCCAAAATTTTCGTAAGAAATGTACAGGCAGATCTGACAGAAGAAGATATAATCGATGCTTTAAAAACCCAAAATGATGGTATCAAAGATATTATGGATTATGATACAAAAAACACTATAAAACTAATAAAAATGTTTAAACCTAAATCACAAAATGGACTAACTAACTATATACTGGAAACCAGCGGAGCACTGAGGTCTTACCTCATTGAAAAGGAAAAAATAAATATAGGTTTCAGCAGAGTACGAGTGGTAGACGCCAACCCCCTGATGCAGTGCTACCATTGCTTGAAATTTGGACACGCTGCACTGAAATGTTTGAGTAAAGATAAAAGCGCGACCTGCTTACACTGTGCTAAGGATCACGAATGGAAGGAATGCCCAAACAAAAACTCGGAAGAAAAATGTAGCAACTGTATTTATCAAAACACTACTTTCAAGATGACCCTTAACACTAATCATAAAGCAATCGACACAAACTGCACTTACTTTAAAAAGATGATGTATACCGCGCAAAGTCGCATCGATTATGATTAGGTATGTCTTGTATGTATTTTTATTCTAAAAAACAAAATTCAATGCTTTTAACCAAAACACTATTTAAATACTTAACCTTTTTTACTCTTAAGCTCAACAATATATGTCTTCTACTTACGAAATATGAGTATCCATATCCTTGCAATTTTTTTCTTCTCTAATTATATTATATTCTGAATTATTGTCCGGTAACCACAGTGTTAACATGCTAGTATTGAAATGTATGCTGATGTTAGTCTATCCTATGTTTACTTGTACATGCAGAAAAAATATTTATTGTTGTCAATTATTAAACCAAATATGTTCTGATCAAAACCAAAATCTAACTATGAATATATTGTTAATGCTTACTGCTATAAAAACATTGATATTTATAATTTGCCTTTATAAATCTTCACACTATTCCCGCATATTTAAAAATTATTCAGTATGGGTGATTTAAACGTAGATTTTGACATATCAGAAATTGATTTTGAACGTACTCACAATTTTGAAAATTGGTCAAATAAACATGTATTAGGAATTAATAATTTAACTGCCCTTTATCTTAACATTCGATCCTTATCAAAACATTTTGATACTTTCCTCCTAACTATTTCTAGTTCCTTGCGAAATATTGACATAATAACGCTATGTGAAACGTCGATAAATGAAAATAATATAAATCTATACAAAATATCGGGTTTCAACTCTTACTATTTTTGTCGTACAAAAAGATCGGGTGGCGGAATTATTGTATACGTGAAGGATCATCTTACATTCGAAAAAATAAATATAGTTACAACTAATTTTGAATGCGTTTACGGCACTATTTCTATTTTCAAACATAAACGTATACATCTATTGGCAATGTATAGACCTCCAAACACAAATAAAAAATTATTTCTCCATGAACTGGAAACTATATTGGGTAATATTGACATTAAAGAATCCATTTTATTACTTGGCGATTCGAACATAAACATTTTAAATGAACTCGAACCGATTGTAATCCAATACGAAAACCAAATGGCCAACTTCGGATTAGTCAAAACTATTAACGATGTGACACGAGAAGCATTATTGTCAAACCATATAACGGCTACTTGTCTAGACCATATCTATATAATCATATCACAAACAAAGTACAAGTGACACTGAGAGCACGTTCAATTTTGAGCTCAATACTAATTAACAGTCTATAGTTGTTTTAAACAGTGAAACTACTAATAAAATAAGCCACAGAGTCACTGCAAGTTTAAGGAAGTTGTAGTGCAAACCTGCAGGATTCTAATATCTAACTAAGTGAGCATTATCAATATTACTAAAAGTCAAAACAATTAGCATTATTGTCACCCAAGTTACTACCGCACGACCCGGCCGACAGTAGCAAGTAACTCAAGTCACCTTAGATCCAGAATAAACCATCTTCCATTTTTTCAAAAAAAAAAACTTTTTTTTTTTGAAAAAACTAATAAAATGGACTCACAGGGATTCATCAGTCTGGCGAGAGAAGCGGTTGAGGCCCTAACTGAATTGATAATAGACCCAAGTAGCAAACTGAACAAGGATCAAATTGCGAAAATGGTTCCGAAAACCAACGCTATTCTCGGAACTATTGCGCAAATGGCTGCTAAAATGGCAGCACTCGAGGGTGAGTTAACAGGAATCAAATCACTAACCTTTAAGCCCAACTCACTAGAAACTACTTGTGAAGCGGCCGATGAGCTTGAAGAGAGAAAGATAAGAGCAAATAATCTCATAATTATAAACGTTCCCGAAAGCTCAAAACTGAACCAAGTAGAAAAAATTGAGGATGACAATTTACAAATAACAAATATCTTAAAGAAAATAAATAACAATATAGAACCAAACTCAATCAACACATTTCGTCTTGGAGCAGTGAGGCCTGATAAATCGAGGCCCATTAAAGTTATCCTAAGAAACTCGACTGAAGCAATGACTATCCTACGGAAAAAAAACTTTTACCTGAACAACTCCCCGATCAAAATTTTTTCCGACCAAACACCAAATCAAAGAAAATACTTGTTGGACCTACGTCATGCAATGGAAAGTCGGATTCAAGGAGGTGAAGTCGGGTTAACTATTAAATATATCAACAGCAAGCCGACAATAGTTAAGTCAATTCCAAAAAACTCAAAGACATCAATGGATACGGCCAAAACATCCGGGGCTGCCGCACCAAACTCTTAGAGTTGCAAACTACTATTCCATTACTTCAAAACATCGATGTATTTCTTCTTACTGAAACCTGGCTTGACCCTGATATTCACACCGAGGAACTTGGTTTTACATCTTACAACACCTACCGCCTTGACCAGCCTTATCCAGCCACCAGCAATAAAACCAGAGGAGGAGGAGTTCTCATATCCGTTAATAAATCACTGCCAACCACTCGATTAATTTGCAAACATCTAGACGTGGAACAGGTATTCGTATTACTGAAATCTAAATCAAGTAAAATTCTACTGGGATGTGTCTACATTCCTCCAGGATCCAACATCACAGTCTACAGAAACCATATTGATGACCTCGAAACCTTCAAAAACAAATACCCTGATGCCAGAACAATTTTATTTGGTGACTATAATACCCCTAGCATTGATTGGACGAATAAAAACTCTTATAACAACCTAAGCCTGCCAGAAAACGCTCGTGAAATAATAGATATGACGAACTTACTCTCTTTACATCAAGTCAATCAAGTCTACAATAACTATAATCGGCTGCTAGATCTGGTATTCTGTAGTGATCTCTCAATTCATATTGCTAAATCAGTTGACGAGCTCCTCCCCCTAGACTGCCACCACCCCGCTCTAAGAATAACCATCACGACGAATAACTCACCAGACAACTATTCTGCCTAACCTTACTTATAATTTTTCCAAAGCTGACTATCCCAATATGAACCAATATCTTGCAAATGAAGACTGGTCATTTCTTCACCACAACAATAATATCAACTATAATCTTGAAATATTTTACACAATTATTAACAGGGCCATTGAAAACTATGTACCACTTTCACACTTCAAAGAAGCGAAGTTCCCGAAATGGTTCAGCGGAGAGCTAATTAAACTAGTTATCTGTAAAAAAATTGCACACAAAAACTTTAAAGAATCAAACTCCCTTAACGACTATAAGATATTTCATAACTACAGAACTCAATGTAAAAAACTGTCAAAAATATCGTATTTTAATTATATACATGGAATCGAAAATTCTATACCCTCTAATATTCAAAACTTTTTCACACATGTTAACTCTCTTAGAAAAAACAAACAAGGTTTACCCATCTCAATGCACTTCAAAGAAAAGAGTAGCACTGATATTATGAAAGTAAAGGTTAACTATTTTGCTGAATATTTCAAAAGTGTCTATGACAAAGATATCCCAGACAATTATATACCACCTCCTTCCCCTAATGAGAGCATACATATCCCTGCTGTACACATCAATATAAACGACGTCAAAACTAAAATTAAATCTCTAGACAAAAACAAGAAGGCCGGACCTGACAATGTGCATCCCAATATCCTTATTAATTGCATCGATTCACTTGCTGAGCCAATTTGTATATTGTTTAACCAGTCTCTCGACACAGGTTGTTTCCCTGACATTTGGAAACGTTCTTATCTAACACCTATATTAAAAAAGGGTAATAAAAGTGATATCACTAACTATAGACCTATATGTAAGCTATCTGTAATCCCGAAACTCTTCGAAAAACTATTACTTGATCAAATTTCCCCATGTATTAACCATCTCATTGTTCCGAATCAACATGGATTTTTGTCAGGTAGGTCGACTCTAACAAATCTTTCGTTATATGAAAATTATATATCAAACGCATTAGCCAACAGAACTCAAGTCGATTCCATATATACGGATTTTATCAAGGCATTCGACAAAGTATGCCATAAAATTCTACTGGTTAAGCTACGTAACCTAGGTATTGATGGAAAACTTTTAGACTGGTTTGCAAGCTACCTATCTGATAGAGTACTACTTGTAAAAATTAATTTGTTCCTTTCCAATTAATTTATAGCTACCAGTGGTGTACCACAAGGGTCTCATTTAGGACCAATTTTATTTTTACTGTTTATTAACGATATTGTTGATATATTTGATAAAGATGTAAACGTGTTGCTTTTTGCAGATGATTTGAAAATTTTTAAAATAATTAAAACGGCCGAAGATTGTATGTGTTTACAAAATAATTTAAACAAGTTAATAAATTGGTGTTCTCTTAACAAACTTTTTCTGAACATAAATAAGTGTCATTCAATAAGATTTTACAGAATAAGTCAACCAATAATTCATCCGTATGTACTTAACAACTCTACCCTTACCTCTGTCGAAGAAATTAATGACCTGGGAATAATTTTCGACTCTAAATTAAACTTTATATCCCATATAAACACAATCACTAATAAAGGAATAAAAATGCTTGGCTTTATTCTTCGAAATACCAGAGGTTTTAGGAATATTTCAACTGTAAAAATTTTGTATACATCCTTAGTACGTAGTCAAGTCGAATATAACTCCTCGATCTGGTCCCCCCATTTTAAATTACATTCAGATTCAATCGAAAAAATTCAACACAAATTCCTAAGACATATAAATTTTAAACTCGGTATTCCTTACAACTCTCAGATCGAAGAATTATAACCGACTTAATATTTATGTTTAAAATTGTAAATGGTAGAATAGACAGTCCTGATTTAACTAAGCTCATCGAATTTCATATACCCACTAGAGCAACTCGCTCCAAAATCTTGTTTCAATGTAACAACAACAGGACTGAGTACACGAAACACTCGCTTTTACTTAGATTACATGACGTTAGTAATAGATACGCAGATGTGGCGGATATATTTAACTGCACGGAAGCTAGGTACAAGAAGGCTATTCTATCATATATCTTCAATCAATGTTAATTTTATTTTCACTATAGTATTGAATGTAATTGTAGCCCTTTGTGTCATTTCATTATCAAATGCCACAATTAACTCAACTCTTTTTCTAAATTATCTCCTATGTACTTACAACTAACATTTTGTGACATGCAATATGTATTTATGGTATATTTATACCGTTAATAAATAAATAAATAAATAAGAGAGAGGGAGACCATAGAAATCAGTTCGTGCGTATGTGAAACAATAATAGCTGACCACTACTAAGGCGGCCAACTTTATAAAATATATATCAATGCGGGACACAGTGGTGTGCGGTGTCGGGGGGGGGGGGGGGGGGGGTACGTTACAAATTTGTAACTGCTCTCTCGAAAATCAAGATTTCGGCTTATTCAGACTACGATCACATCATGAACACGATCTCTAGAATCTTATGACTGCACTGCAAATAAGAGAATTTTTCCATCGCAATGTGTCAGCAGATGAATCAAAACAGATTTTTTTCGTTCTGAACACAAAACTGGTTTAAATAAAATCTGTATGCGGCGACTTTAAACTACACTCACAATATGAAAAAGTTTTCTCTTTGATTCTCGCAGCACATGCATAGTCTGCTACTAGAATTTTGTAAAATAAAATAAAAATAAAATTAGCCTTTATTGCTGTTAAATATATAAAACATTTTTCTAATCCAATTAATTTTCTTCTTTTTTAATATTATTCTCATTAATCAGGTTCGGGTCATTATTTTTAGAAACAGCTTGTCTTTCAACATAGGCCTCCTCTAAAGATTTCTTGGGGGAGGGTGTGTTGTTGTTTTATCTTTTTGTTGGTTTTCTTTTTTTTTTTTTTTACATTAACTCCACACAGAAGGCTCTGAGGAAAATAATTTCCCTCAGGGCCTATGTCATATGGGATGCTGTGTGGAGAGTCTTTTTGAGGAGAGGAAGGAATGAACATTGGTCTTGAAGAGACCCATGTTGTAGGAAGGAGGAAACACAGAGGCCGGCAAATCATTCCACAGCCGAGCTGTTGAACACAAGAACGAGTCGAAGAAACGACCCGTTCTCATGTGACAAATGTCAACCGTGTACAAATGTTGGGCACGCGTTTGGCGTGTTTCCCGACTATGCACCGGTGCCGAAGGGATCAATGATGCTAGTTCCTCGGAGCATCTTCCATTGTAATATCGGTAGAACAAGGATAGCATTCCCACCCGACGCCTGTGCTCTAAAGATTGCAATCCGTCTGTTAAAATGGGAGAATCTATCAAACGGATCGCCCGTTTCTGCACAGAGTCGAGGGTATTTTTCAGGTATTTTGGAGCTCCAGACCAGAGATGGCTGCCAAATTCTTGTTTCCGATTGCCAATAGTTGATTGTATTGTGCTCAACTAGTCAAATGCATTTGTTCTGTTAGTTTTCGTAGAGGATGTCAACTGATGTTTCTTCGGTTGCGGGTAAGCATACGGGGAGGCAGATGGTTCTCTTTTTCTTTATTATTAAAGCCCTTCACAATGAGTTTATCATACTTTAGGTAGACTATGTTTCCTTTGTTACATTCTTTGTTTAGTTGTGGGAGGTAATACCTTCCTCTTCTCCAAAGTTTCTTCCTCAAAGACTTTTCTTGTTTTTCAAAACTACGCCCTTCTTCCATCCGCTGATAAAGGATACGAGTGAAGGTCGCGGTATTTCTTTGTTTACTGAATTTCCAATACGATAGATTTCTATTTTTATGTCCGATTCTTCATGGAGTTTTTGCCTCGTATTCTCTAGTTGTTTTTTTTTATAGATTATTCACCATCTTTCCAGTCCATAGATTACTATATTGTTGCTTTTCTTGTCTTTTTCTAAAAGTTATATCTTATTTTTCAGTTTTTCCAACATAAGTTTTGAATTTCTATTTTCTTCTAACACAAGTTTCAGTTTTTCATCCATTCTCTCCATTATTGTATTAGTTATAAATTCTGTATGGTTCTGAATTTTATAACTGCACTTCGAATAAAAGAATGTTTTCCTTCGAAATATGTCATCCGATGAATCCTGTTAAAATTTTACATTCTGAACACAAAACTGGTTTGAATTAAATCTGTATGTGGCTCATTAAAACTACACTCAGAACATGAACATTGTCTACAACTAGAATTTTATAATTGCACTTCGAATTTTATAACTGCACTTTGACTGGTCATAGCCGTTATTTTTATTTTTCTTTTACTAACACTATTTTGTCTTTTTGATGTTACCTATTTCAGAAGAATTATTCCACGAGCTGCTACTTCTATTTATGTTTTGTATAATGTTAATGTAAGTACTTGCATACTGCTTACTAACCCCGCATGCATGGACATTGGAGGGTCTAGAGTCGTTCAAAAAAATTTAGCTTCGTCCAAAAAAAAAGTAGAGTCTTGACGTGTGCGGTGAAGGAGGAAACCATATGTTTCCTTATACCTCCGTTGGGAAAATGGTGGGGTCCCCTCCAATGCACTCCGAATAAGAGAATGTTTTCCTTCGAAATATGTCATAAGATGAATCCAGCAAGAATTTTACATTTTGAACACAAAATTGGTTATTTATTTAAGAATATCTCTATGCGGCGCATTTAAACTATACTCGGAACATGAAGATAAACATTTTTGCAAGAAAGGAAATTCTTTTTGAAATTCAGTGAACTTACAATCTCGCTTTTTCGCGATCGCCGGCATGGTCAACAAATTATTGATTTGATTTGAATGATAAATACGGGTTATCAATCACGTGTCACGGCTTGCACTTAATCCATACTAAACTGGCGCTCTTTGATTCTTGCTTGACTTGCCTAAATAAACCAATCCCTAGATCGATATCTTCGGGCCTTTTCTATGGGCAAATATTGTTATCAACTTAACCACAGATGAACGGAAATGGTTAAGAGCTCGTTCACATTGAGCATATAAATATAAAAGATCATAGCACGCCACATATCGCTCTCCATGCAATCCCTTCAGACCGTTCACACCTGAGCGCTTTAGAGCTCGTTCACATTGAGCATATAAATATAAAAGATCATAGCACGCCACATATCGCTCTCCATACAATCCCTTCAGACCGTTCACACCTGAGCGCTTTATGCGCACATCAACCATAGACAATGCACATCTTACGCCGTAACCGCTCCTGAGGCGATATGCCAACAGTTAAGCGCCCCCCACTCCGACGAAAACAGGAGAGGGGGTCATTTTAATTACGGAGCTGCCAAGAACGGTGGGTGACAGATGTCAACTCCATAGATTCAGTACAAAAAATGCGCACTCCGTGGCCGCTCGCTAATTCAACTGACCCCCTCTCCTACCATAGGAAGAAATATTTTATCTGCGCCGTGTGAACGCCACTAAACATAAGCGCTCGCGGTTCAACAGATACCTGCTAGCGGTTATATTAGATGTCTGAACACTCCTTTAAGGGGTGTTCAGACATCTAATATAACTGCTAGCAGGTATCTGTTGAACCGCGAGCGCTTATGTTTCGTGGCGTTCACACGGCGCAGATAAAATATTTCTTCCTATGGTAGGAGAGGGGGTCAGTTGAATTAGCGAGCGGCCACGGAGCGCGCATTTTTTGTACTGAATCTATGGAGTTGACATCTGTCACCCACCGTTCTTGGCAGCTCCGTAATTAAAATGACCCCCTCTCCTGTTTTCGTCGGAGTGGGGGGCGCTTAACTGTTGGCATATCGCCTCAGGAGCGGTTACGGCGTAAGATGTGCATTGTCTATGGTTGATGTGCGCATAAAGCGCTCAGGTGTGAACGGTCTGAAGGGATTGTATGGAGAGCGATATGTGGCGTGCTATGAACTTTTATATTTATATGCTCAATGTGAACGAGCTCTTATGCTCACATCAACCATAGACAATGCACATCTTACGCCGTAACCGCTCCTGAGGCGATATGCCAACACGTCGCTCTAGTTCGTTTTACTCCAACAGACCATTTTTAGCGAAATTGAGGTAAGTATGCAGTAGTTCTCAGAAAGTCTTTATGTATACAATGCAAGTGAAAAAAAAAATTAAAAAAATTATTTAGGGGGTTTTCAAAACGCACTTTGTCTTACGTCCTCCAAAATGAAACAACATTTCGAGCGTATTTATCCAACATCCACACGTTGGCCAAAAGGACTCCCGTTTTTAAACCGGCCGTTCAGTCAAATTTCATAGGAATTTCTCCAACATCCAAGCTGTATCTTAGCCAACGTGAGAAATTCAAACTCTCGGTTCCGGGCGTATTGCTCTTACAGACCACACAGCCAATAGCAGCGCAGCGGAGGACCACGTGATTGCTTTCATTCCAAACATTCGTTCGTTTAGCGCAACGAAAGTAAATATCTTCACTTATCATTATGCTAGTTACTAAGTTACTTTAGTGGTTTTCTAGGAGATTTCTTCAGACAAAATGCATAAAGATGTAAACTGTGAAAAAGGATAAATTTTTTTAAGGAAAACATAACAGATTAATAATATTACAATATTTTCTCAGCAAATTGTTTCAACTTGTCGTCCGTTACAGGGTGGTTATAATAAAGTTGTGTATTTTTTGAGAAAATATTGTAATAAATGCCAAGTTCTATATTGTGGTGAAATATCGTACTAAAAATTGAAATAACCTTCGTCGCTGTTTTAATTTAATTTAACCGATTAAAATTTTAAAACGAATTGACTGAAATTGAAGAAAAATCAATTAACGAAGATTATAAGGACGACATTAAACGGAATACACTCGGAATTTGATCATTAAGGCATATGTGTATAAAGAGGTATCGGTATGTTTATCTACCTATACGTAATTATTAAAATCTTCGTGTAAAAATACCTATTTATGATATTTAAAACAATTATAAGAATAAGAACATTGAATGAGCTTTTGTTTTAAGCACATTTAATGCGTAGTATCGGTATGTTTATCAACCTTTACGTAATTATTTAAATCTTTGTTCAAAAATACCTACTTGTGATATTTAAAAAACACAATTATTAGAATAAGGACTGATGTATTATAGTACCTATATACCTAATATATGTGTCCATCCACCAAATCTTAGTGAAATCATAATTATACTTCAGATACTTAAACAAACCAACAATAAGAATAAGGAAATGAAGGAGTTTTAATTTTAGTTATATTTAGTTCCTAAAATATCTGTTTGTTTATCAACCAGATTGCATGTAATTATTCGACTTATGATATTTAAAACAAGCCAATTACTAAAATAAGGAAATCAAGGAGTTTTCATTTTCGGTACATTTAGTTCCTAAAATATCTGTATATTTATCAGCCAAATCTTCGTGTAAAAATTCTACTTCTGATATTTAAAACAAGGCAATTTTTCGAATAAGTACAACGAAGGAGTTTTTGTTTTTGGCACATTTAGTGAGTAATAGCTTCATGTTTATCTACCTTTACCTAATTATTTAAATCTTTGTGTAAGAATACCTACTTGTAATACAAAACACAATTATTAAAATAAAGACAATGCAGGAGTTTTTTTACTTTTAGTACCTAATATTTATGTGTTTATCTACCAAATATTTGTGTCAGAATTCTACCTGAGATATTTAAAACATGTTAATTATTAGAATAAGGAAATAAAGAAGTTTTTGTTTTCGGTACATTTAATGCCTAAAGTATCTTATTATTTTTATCAACCAAATCTTAGTGTAACAATGAAAACATTTTTGGTATATTTAGTGCCAAAGAACAGTTGTATTTGTGTACCTATAAGTATCTTATTATTGAAATCTTCATGGGAGAATTGTACACCGAATGACAATGAAAGCATTTCTATTATTTTATACATTGAGTGCCTCATATTTCTTATGTGTTTGTTCATTTCTTACCTATTCGAGTTTTATTTTGTTCGAGCTTTGGATTGTCAATAAAAACGTTATTACTATTCGCACATTTTTAATGATTAGGTATCCCATTCATTTGACTTTTTTTTACCTAGATCAATTTCCAGTTCCTTTATTTCAGCCCCTTTTGTAACCTTTCTAATAATTTGGCCCAACTAAGTGGTACCTCAAATACTGGAATACATTTGTTATGAAGCTAAAAATGTGGTTAGTGGTTAGGATTGTTTTATGACCTCTTTTTTTTACAAGTCTTTATTGTGTAATAGACGTAAATCACATCCCATGTGTTCAAACATAGGATCATTTTTACAAAGAACTCGTCGTCTATTGTTTTATACATTTATAAAGAACTTGTAGCTATCTATTGTGTTTCAAAATCCTTCGAGTTAACTTTTTATTTTAAAATGTTGGATACTACACTTCTGTTATCACACGACGGCCTCCTGTGGTCGAGGGATGAGACTCTCAACTAGGGATCCGGATGTCGCAAATTTCAATCCCATCGTGCACAAGTAATTTTTATTTTGGTATATTTGTTTATTTTGGGGGGGCGGGTATGGGTACCGCCGTCCCGGGAACCATTTATTGGATAACCACCATCTCTGCCATAGGTCACCCCGAGTGGTTCGCTACGTTTGGTGACTTAGTAAGGGTGCCCGGGTTCATGGGGTGAAGTTCGTCCAGGTCTTGGCGGCGGATACGACTGCCCACCTGTTGCGTGGCGAGAGAGAGACTGGTTAAGGGAGGCTTTTTGACCTTTCCAGCCGGACTCTCCCGATTCTCGCCTTGCACCGCAATTGGAGAGATAGATTCATACGTCCGTCACTCCCGGACACACTGACCCCCAGATTCCTACCCACCCCTCATACCCTTTTTCTTCCCAAATTTCCTATCCTTACCTTCCTTATAAAGACTCCTCCAAAGTGAAATTATTTTCCTCAGGGCCACCTGTGTGGAGCTAATCTAAAAATATATATACATATTTCACAATTTTAACCATTAAAAAAACGTACGTGTAGGTATATGTGTTTTTTATGTTTAAATAGTGAAATAATACAAATCAATAAAAAAATATATACATATAAATATATATATATATACATGCTGTACTTGCGACACGTTCCAGAGTGGAAGATACTCTCAGTATCACCCTGAAGTAAGACCGCCATTTCGAATTGAAGCATTGCTTGAAATGGCTTTAGCCGTGGTTGTTGACTCGATCTGAATAGCCAGGTACTTACCAACTTTCATAACTGCATCCCCTTCCCGCTACATCCAGCCTCACAAAATTGGGTATGCTATGTATAGCCTGACTTGGTCCAGGCGGTTGGGAGCGGTTGGGACTCTTGTGCAGTATTAACATAAAAATAATGTCACGTAAATCAATCCAACCTTTCGGGTCTGATCATACTAAATCTCCGATTTATATGCCGTAATAAATATGATAAAAATAATACGAGTGTATATTAAATGGATAATTTGAATAGCATTGTTTTAGTGCAAAAACGCTTTACAATATATGTTCTCAGGGCCTACGGGGGGATGCTGTGTGGAGGGTCTTTTTGAGGAAAGGAAGAATAGGAAGTTCTAGGATGGAAATAGGAATGAAGGGTGGGTAGGAATCTGGGGGTTAGTGTGTATAGGAGTGACGGACGTAAGAAACTGTCCAACCGCGGTGCAAGGCAATGGGGTCGAGAGAGTCCGGCTGGAAAGGTCTAAAGGACTCCTTCACGCAGTCTCTCTCGATCCGGCCCGCCATGCAGCTGGTGGGCAGACTCATCCGCCGTCAAGACCTGGACAAACCTCACCCCATGAACCCAGGCGCTCCTGCTAAGTCACCAAACGTAGCTAACCACTTGGGGAGACCTTTTCACAGCTCCACACAGGAGGCCCTGAGGAAAATAATTCCCCTCAGGACCTATGTCATTTTTGAGAATGAAGTAGAGTAAGTTGTGGGAAGAAAAAGGTATGAGGGGTGGGTAGGAATCTGGGAGTCAGTGTGTCAAGGAGTGACGCACGTATGAATCAATCCCTCCCCACTGCGGGTAAAGCGATGTTCCGAGAGTCCTGCTGGAGAGGTCTACAGATCTTCCTTAACCAGTCTGTCCCGATCCGGCCTGCCACGCAGTTTGTGGGCAGACGCATCCGTCGCCAGGATCCAGACAAAACTCACAACAAGACAGAACCCAGCCACCTCTGCTAAGTCACCAAACGTAGCGAACCGCTTGGGGTGACCTATGGCAGAGTTGTTGGTTATCCAATAAATGGTTCCCGGATCGGCGGTACCCATACCCGCCTCTCAAATAATAACTAATAAACGTAGGACCTATCTGATGACTAACGGTTGACGACTAGCAGCCAACAATAAAACACGCCTGAAACATTATTTAAAAAGTATAATTGTCTGAAACGTACGTTTTCATTGATGATTTTACGATGTTATTATTTTACAAAAACTTACTCTTGAAACTTGTTTCCCAACCAAGAAACAAATTATTTCTAAAAAATTGTCGAAAATAAGAAACTATTTAAAAATCACACCCGAATATTTAGGTCTCACCGCGAAAACATAGGACACATAAGCTAAATCCATAAGTACCTATCAAAGTTCAATGAATTGAAATGCTTTCCGATCTCCCTGTAATACCAAGCACGTTAGATAAAGTAACTTCACGCAAGAGTACGCGCTCTTGTCTAACATCCAGTGTCCTTTGTCCAATATCCAACTTTCGCAAACATGAATTCGTCACTTTGGCCAACATCCAAATTAAAAACGTGTTTTCTGCGTAATTTTATACATTTAGAACATATTGTACTTAAAAAAAACAATTTGTAATACTTTATAACATTTTAGTAGACTTACAATTTAGCTAATTTAATTTTATATGCCCTTTTCGTAAAAAAAACTTTAAAGCGCTGTTTCTCACGATTTACGTTTTGGTCTGTTGGAGTAAAACGAACTAAAGCGACGAACAGTTAAGCGCCCCCCACTCCGACAAAAACAGGAGAGGGGGTCATTTTAATTACGGAGCTGCCAAGAACGGTGGGTGACAGATGTCAACTCCATAGATTCAGTACAAAAAATGCGCGCTCCGTGGCCGCTCGCTAATTCAACTGACCCCCTCTCCTACCATAGGAAGAAATATTTTATCTGCGCCGTGTGAACGCCACGAAACATAAGCGCTCGCGGTTCAACAGATACCTGCTAGCGGTTATATTAGATGTCTGAACACCGCTTAAAATAGAATAAAGATAGAAGTTTATTTGTCTACCATAAACAATATTATAAAAATATAGAAATGCGGGACGCTTTAAGGGGTGTTCAGACATCTAATATAACCGCTAGCAGGTATCTGTTGAACCGCGAGCGCTTATGTTTCGTGCCGTCCACACGGCGCAAATAAAATATTTCTTCCTATGGTAGGAGAGGGGGTCAGTTGAATTAGCGAGCGACCACGGAGCGCGCATTTTTTGTACTGAATCTATGGAGTTGACATCTGTCACCCACCGTTCTTGGCAGCTCCGTAATTAAAATGACCCCCTCTCCTGTTTTCGTCGGAGTGGGGGGCGCTTAACTGTTGGCATATCGCCTCAGGAGCGGTTACGGCGTAAGATGTGCATTGTCTATGGTTGATGTGCGCATAAAGCGCTCAGGTGTGAACGGTCTGAAGGGATTGTATGGAGAGCGATATGTGGCGTGCTATGATCTTTTATATTTATATGCTCAATGTGAACGAGCTCTTAGACGATTTGCGGGACTATTTTACCAAATATGTCAATGCGGGACAACAACCACCAATGCGGGACGGTTGGCCGCCTTATATAAATAGACTCGCCATTGTCTCACAAACTCAAGATATAATGCCAACCTTCCATTCCCGAACTTTGCTCAGATTTGGAAGGTTGGCCAATCGTGTGATGGCTGCGGCCAAACCTCCAACTCCGAAATGGCGGACATCGAACATCTGTGGCTGCGCTGTATCTTATCAGTTGCCTACAATTGTGCAGGCGTTGCTTTAGTTTCTGTAATATTGATTTCGATTCGTAAAGCTAAAAAAATTACAATTTTCATACCACTCTTTCGTAATAATATTGCACAGACTGATATGTTGGGCCAATCGCACAAACCAGCCATCGCCGATCGCCTCGGAGGCGATCCCGGGCCAACTCGAACTCCAACCTTCCAACTCGAACTTTCAACCCTCGAACTACCCGCCTGAACGCTTGAAGTTGTAAGTTGGCCTCAGTGTGGCCGTACCATAAAACAATCAAAGAATTTTATTTATTTTTATTTATTTATTTAATTATTTTCATATTACATTTGGTTATAAAATGACGTATTGCCCATCTCACTAGGTGTGAGACGCCTGTGTTGAGATGGCAATTTACAGAGTGGTTATCTAAGATTTTGTAGTAATATTATGAAAATGGCAGGTTAATATAATTTTTTTTTCTTTAAATATACAATTAAAGTATGTAACATATATATAAAAAGAAGATTGCAGTAGGTACATGGTTACATATATACACACAGTAGGTATAGGTAAGTCTGTTATGAAATACTTGTGATGGATATGTTTATTTGAGGTGATCAATGATTTTACTTTTAAATGTACTTTTGGTTTGCGTGTTTCTAATTTCAGGAGGTAGAGAATTGAACAGCTTTGTTGCATTATATTTAAAACTTCTTTGCCCATAAGAAGTTTGACAAACTGGGATGTTGAAAGATTTTACATTTGACTCTCTTAAGGCTCTTGTGTTCATTCATTCTTCAAACATGTGTGTATTTTTAAATTGATGAAGCAGGATATTTTTTTAATACAATTTTTGCAGGTTCGGAACATTTAGTGTCTTAATAATAAAATCAGTGTTCGTTCTCAATGGGACTTTAAGAATAACCTTCAAAATAAGTT
The DNA here is from genome assembly GCA_917880885.1 of Limnephilus marmoratus. Classification (NCBI taxonomy): domain Eukaryota; kingdom Metazoa; phylum Arthropoda; class Insecta; order Trichoptera; family Limnephilidae; genus Limnephilus; species Limnephilus marmoratus. Next base: position 11,462,516 of record OU862930.1, on the reverse strand, counting down.
TTTGAATCTTTACTAGAGGCTCTATGCAAGTATTTGTGGCACTTCCCCAGCTGATAATACCATATTCAAGTGATGATTGTACAAGAGCACAGTTAACTTGTTTCAGTTGTTTGCTATTTAAAATATCTCTAACATTTTTAAAGAAATAGACGAGTTGTGTGATAGACGAGAATGTGTGTGTATTTTCTCTAATTACATGAAAATTCATTGTATTGTTTATAATAATGTTATTTCTTCGCTTTTACTACTGTTTGCCGTGTAATGGAAACATTTTCTCATCACATAGGGCATTTTGGCACTTTCTAAATGCAATATACCTACTGGTAAGACACAACCTTACTCGACAAGTGGCAGTTTAGTGCTTAAGTACTAGAAATCGAGACTAGTGTAATTACCTCACTTTTGACTTCCACTTTGAGATTTCTACCCCGCAGGCGTTATGTCCTACGTGGGGTGTACGCCCCACCGGTGGGACATAACGCCTCAGAGGTGGGGCACCACGCTTCAAAAGTGAGACACGTCGGCAATTATTAACTATTCCACCAGTGGCGGCGTAGGGTAGATTGGCACCCGGGGCGGTTTTGTATTGAACACCCTACATAAAATAAAACACCAAATACTAAACATGCTTACGAGACTTCATTTTACTAAAATATTCGATCACAATATCAAGATTGTTTTCCCTGTCTCTTTCAATTGATAACGTAGAAAAATTAGTTATTCGCTCTTGGCTCATTGTGGACCTTAAATAAGATTTTATTAAGGAGACAGAAAAAGATATTGGCACCTCTGGGACTCAGAGGTGCCGATAACTTTTTCTGATTTTTCTGTCTCCGGATTTTTGATTGAGTTTCGCTAATTTCTTGTTTCAACGCCTTATTTGCCGGTGTTGGGATCACACATCTCTTCGAGTGTTGTTACAAGCTTCTCAAAATGATTCTTCAGTTTTAGAAAGGGAATTAGAAATTATATTCTCAAAACAAATATATATATAGTAGCGACGCATTTCAAAATATGATCACGTAAGTAGGTAGATACAAGAGTACGTAGTTATTTAATGAAATGTCTTTACAGCGGGAGATTTTCTGCGTATTTTTTGTCTATACGAGTGGGTTGTCTTCGGCACCCCTTGGTGCTTGGCACCCGGGGCGGACCGCCCCCTCCGCCCCCCCCTTACGCCGCCACTGTATTCCACATATAAAGGTGTATGCTCATCGATCATACAAAAAATGTCTGAGATGTACAAAATTGAATTATACGCCAAATTGTACTTAAAATAGAACGAAACCCGTTAAAATTTCAATAATTATCTAAAAAATTACCTATTTTTTAATGCTTTAATAAGTTAATAATAATGTTATGGTACAGATTGAAGTAGGGTTTTATATATTAGCAGGGTAATGATGTTAAATGGGTATTTAATATATCAGGGTATTGGCACTGGAAGTGCTGTGTGTTTGTATCTACTTTGTGATATTTTCATGTCATTTACACCTCTTATTAAGTGGGTGTAATAAATGTTATAAATACAGGGTAAAACAGAAACGTACACAGTTAATCAGCTTTAATCCCATGGGATTTTGGACGCCAAATCTCGTAGGTACGAGATATGCTGACTGTGTCGGTAGGCATGGAAAACTGCCATCAGAGCGTGGGCACTGTTATTTTATTCAAAGTTATGAAGCTTGGAAATGTGAAATAAAAGAGTGGATGTATAACAAGATTATTATATTGAAAGATTAGCATACCTGTGGACCATACTATATCTACATCTTAGCTAAAAACCTATGAAGTCCGCGTCGCATCCGGATGCAAAGCCAGGGGCCCGTTCCTCCCTTGCTATTGCATCATCCTCAGGTTTCTCGCTTCTCTCCCTCCATCTTGGGTGGTTGTGGAGTATGGGAACGCCATGCCCTTGGCGTCCTCCATCATGTGGTCGGTTGCAGTAAAGGAAATGTCCTCCATCAGGTTGTGGAAAGAATCGGCGGGGACTAAACGGACGGGTCGTGTGCCGTTGAAATAATGGTATTTCATCTCGTCGAATGACGGATGGTAAATATAATCGACGATTATAATAAAACTCGGTCGGTCAAGCCGCCATTCACACATCACGGGATTCTACACTGGAATACCCGTAAATAAGAGTTCTCCAGTCGCGATAACCATGTATCGGCTGAGAATAAAGGGAAACTCGTTCACATTTTAAATAAACTTAAAACAACCCGCCGATTGAATATTTTACATATTAAACTGAAATCCACATTGTTGACGACTGTCGGATTTACATCCTGCCCAGGAGATGCAAATCCAAGAAGTGCCCGAAAACGATTATTATCCCCCTATTGATCGAAAATACAACTACTCAGAGAAAAAGTGAAATTATAAGTCGCCAGTAAAATAACTGAATTTATTACTATAGACAAATATTAATAACCCTGGGGTAATTTTGAACAATAAATTATTTTCATAACATGATGTACAAAATATTGGTATTTTTATGGAGACATCACTTGGTAATAAGTATATATTAAAAAAGATGCCGGTGGGGCATATGACTTTTGAAAAGACTACGGTGGGGCATGGCATATACTTTAAGGATGAAATTGTTTTTAATAGAGACATTTCATAATTACGAAACAAGAAATATAAACAGAGTTCGATTGCCACAAATGAAGAAATCAAAATCGCAGAACAGCCTAATGTACAGAGGACTAAAGATGTATGATGAAATGCCTGAAAGTATGAAGAATGAATAAAGAATGAACGTATTTAAAAAGAAATGTTATGCTTACTGTAAAAATATTTAAATTTATCAAATGAAATGTTACATTGTGCTTATTAGTTTATATTCATGTAGTATAAACTAACTCAATAATTAATAAAAAATAAAAAAAAGAACGCTGGGAAACAATGATATAACGTCATTGGGGACATGTAGAACATTTGTAAACAGAATCTTATTTTCTTGGCCTTTGTCATCATAAACATCTAAACTAACTTCTCCTGGGCTTTGCACAGATAACTGTTTATTGTCTGCAACTCTAAAATTCTTTATTACATGAGTTGATTCCTTTTGGAAGAGATTCTTGTTCTTCATCATATGAGCTGAGGCGCCTGAGTCTATGTACCAGGCGTCATCATAATAAGACGATACCATAAACACAGCAGCATAGGATGAGGTAGGTTTCTGTACCTTGTTTTTGGGTTTTGATTTACATTCAGGGCTCTTGTGGACATATTTGTTTCAGGAATAACATCTCGGACCCTTGGTTTGTTTCTTGACATTGTTATGAAACTTTTTATTTACTGCGAAGGCTGTGGTGTTGTTTTCACAATTTCTCTTGTTTAATCTTGCAATAATTTTGCTTTAATAGAATCTGCAGTTATCTTCGTGCCAGAGCTTTCAATTGCTATAATCATTGGCTGATATGAGTCGGGCAGACCGGAGAACAGCAAAGTCCCGAGCCACTCATCCTCTACTTTGAAGCCAATATTAGGGAGCTGGTGAGCATTATTTTGCTCACATATTCTTCAATACTTTTAGATGCACTGAGCGAGGTATTGCACAAACCACGCAGCAGACCAACCCGGCGTGTCAGCCCGGAATCATCAAATGCCGCTGCCAATTTATCCCACACTCCTTTCTTCTTATAAATACATACATATTTATACGCTGTACATAGTTTATAGGATCGACAAGAAGAATAATTTTTGTTTATGCTTTTGTGTCCTTTTTCATGTCAATCACTGCATTTTTTTTTTAATAACAAAATTTTATACAATAATTAATTACCTACATAATACATGTATTTGATTTACCCCCCTAAATAAGCAGGGCTTGTGTGTATGGGGGGTGTTATTATGTTGGTTTAATTTTTTTCCATTCAGTTTAAATTTTCGGTATAATTTTTAAGCTGAGTTTTAAATTTTTTTATGTTACTGTTCATGTTTCTAATTTTTTCAGGTAGTGAATTAAAAAAATTAACTTTTCAATCTTAAATCCCACAGATCCTCGTGTTGAAAGTTAGTTCTTACTGTAAACTGCCATGTTGCATAGTTTTCACGGCCAGTTAACTTTTCAATTAATGCCAATGTTCGTTGCCATGTTTATGCATAAAAACACTTTGGAGTATGATTCAATAAAGTCATGTTTTTGAGAGTTGAGGTTATGCTTTACTTAATATCTAATAAACACTGCTAGTTTATCAGTAGAAACTTTCACTAAATATCTCTGGGCTAAACTGGGCCCCATAACCTAATGATAAACGAAAAAAAAACTCTTATTTTATATAATTTGATTTCATTAACTGATAAGAGGTACATTCATAAATATACCCATAAATATACAAACCACCCACGGTACACTCGCTCTGCAATGTGACAGAGAGAATATTGTTACCATAACATTGTTACCATGACATTTCATTAACCTCACATCACATCTAAACAAAGCATCACTAATAATCACAGAGTACTCCAGTGACAGTTTAATAATGGTAGGCGATTACAATTTACTGCACTTCACTTGGGTACCAATAAATGACGAATGTGATTTCCTGTACACCGAACCAATGAACTCGTTAAATTCCGCTCACCTAGATTTTCTTGAATTTCTATCATTTAATAACTTAAAACAGTATAACCCACATAGAAATAATTTGAATAACCACATTCTAGACTTAGTCTTAAGCAATACAGCACTACGCATCATGCATAATGAAAATTCACTAGTATCAGAAGATATACACCACAAAACTCTACTAATCTCAATTCCCATAAAAAAACCAAAAATTTAAAAAAAGATCCGCAGAAAATATTTAATTTTAGACTTGCAGACTATTATACAATTGACTCTAAAATTTATGAAATTGATTGGGATTCTACTCTAAATAACTTGAATACTCAAACTTGTATTAATGTCTTCTATGATATACTTAACAAGATAATAACGGAATTTGTACCAATTAAACATGTTAAAAATAATAACTATCCGCCATGGTATACAACCTCTCTTATCAAAATTATTAAGGAGAAAAGCAAATTTCACAAAAAATTTAAAAAATTCAAAAATCCTTGTGACTACCAAACTTTTTCACTATTACGATCAAGGCAAAAAATAATAACACAAGAACTTTACATTAACTATATTCGTAATACTGAAAGAAACATGCATGGTAACCCAAAAATTTTCTGGAATCACTTTAACAATCTAAAAAAAAGCAGATCATCACTTCCTAGAGTAATGCACCTTGAAGGTAAACTAGCTGAAAATGGACAAGAAATCTGTAACTTGTTCTCGGAATATTTCCAATCTGTATATATACCTGAAAACAATGTCACCACCTCAGAAATACCAGATATGTCAAATAATATAAACATCACTTCAATTGAATTTACAAACGAAATTGTATTACGAGAAATAAGGGCACTTGACATAAATACGAGCGCAGGATGTGATAATATTCCATCCTACTTTATTGTAAATTGCGCTAAAACACTTGCTAAACCACTCTGTATTATATTTAATAAATCAATGCTTGAAGGCATTGTACCAGATATCTGGAAAAAAGCTTTCATAACTCCAATCCACAAAAATGGCGATAAAAGTAATGTTAAAAATTATCGACCCATTTCTAAATTATCAATTTTTAGTAAATTAATGGAAAAAAATAGTCTGTCAATGTTTAAGTTCACAACTGAACCATATTATAACAAAACAACAACATGGCTTCATAAAAGGCAGAAGTGTAGAAAGTAATCTTGTTTTATTTACCGATTTTATTGTTAATCACATGGACAACCGCACTCAAGTAGACGCTCTATATACTGACTTTTCCAAAGCTTTTGATAAAATCAATCAAAAATTATTAATGAAGAAACTTTGGTCCATTGGCATACGTGGTAACTTGTTTCGCTGGGTAACTTCGTACATACTCAATAGATTACAAGCGGTAGCAATAAATGGTTTCAATTCTGATTTTAAAGAAATTTCCTCAGGCATCCAGCAAGGGTCTCATCTCGGTCCCTTATTTTTTATTTTATATATTAATGACATAGTGAATGTCGTAAAATACTCCAAATTAGAATTATTTGCCGACGATGCCAAACTGTACAAACCAATAAATGACGTAAATGATTGTATTAAATTACAAGATGATTTAAATAGCGTAGCTTTATATTGCGAGAATAACCAGTTATTTTTAAACGGTTTAAAGTGGCATCATGTCATATTCACAAGAAATGACAAAAAAATTATACATCAATATCTGTTAAATAAAAACAAAATTGAAACCTGCTCCAATATTCGTGATCTAGGTGTAATTGTCGATAGTAAGTTACAATATCAATGTCATATCAATCATATAACAAATAAAGCAGCTAAAATGCTTGGTTTCATCGTAAGAAATACAAAAGAATTCACAAACACTGTAATTATCAAACAACTATACTTTGCATATGTACGAAGCCATTTAGAGTTTGCGTCAACTGTGTGGTCTCCATTTTATGCTGTACATGTAAACAAAATTGAATCGATTCAGAAAAAATTCATAAAATACCTTTCTTACAAATCGCACAATCGATTTAACAATTATCTTGATGCAATAAATTATTTCAAAATTGATGCATTGAGTGTACGCAGACAATTCTCTGATGCGATGTTGCTGTATAAAATCGTAAATAACATAACTGACTGTCCTGAATTATTGAACAGAATTGATTTTAAAGTACCTACACGGCACACACGTTCGTGTGATCTTTTTGAAGAGAAGCACTGTAAAACGAATTCTAACCAAAATGCTTGCCTCATAAGACTGTGTTCAACTTATAATAATATTTTCTCTGATATAGATATTTTCAATTGTGAAGATAGTAAATATAAAAATTCTATTAAAAGTGCATTAAAATTATTAAATTAGTACAAAAATGCATAGTGATATTATGTAATGACATATATTATGTCTACCTACCTCCGGTTATATGTAAATATCTTTTAGTTGATGTAAGATTTCAGTTTTAATTAATTATTAAATTCTATATACACCATGTAATAGTATAATGAGGAAATCTATAATTGGTTTCTCAGTAAGGTAAATTAAACATGTATAAATTAATCACATTGTAAACTGTTGATTTCCCCTAAAATAAATAAATAAATAAATAAATAAATAATCACCAACAAGGTCAAGTTAGAATTGACAGCAAAAGTGCGGGAAATTTAAATTCAACAGTTTTAATACTACCCTTTCGTGAACATGGAAGATTTTTCTCCAGTATGGGTGAGTAAATGCATTGTCAATGATGACTTGCGTGAGCAGGAATATTTACAATGGGAACACAAAAAGGTATTTCGCCAGTATGGGTACACATGTGACTTTTTAAACTTGCTTTCTGAGCACATGAATAGCTGCAGTGGGAACACGAATAAACTTTTTCGACGGTATGGGTAAGTTTGTGACGTCTTAAACTTCCTTTCTGAGCACATGAATAGCTGCAGTAGGAACATGAATAAGGTTTTTCGCCAGTATGGGTAAGTATGTGACGTCTTAAACTTCCTTTATGAGCACATGAATAGCTGCAGTAGGAACATGAATAAGGTTTTTCGCCGGTATGGGTAAGTATGTGATCTCTTAAACTTCCTTTCTGAGCACATGAATAGCTGCAGTAGGAACATGAATAAGGTTTTTCGCCAGTATGGGTAAGTATGTGATGTCTTAAACTTCTTTTATGAGCACATGAATAGCTGCAGTAGGAACATGAAAAAGGTTTTTCGCCAGTATGGGTAAGTATGTGATCTCTTAAATTTCCTTTGCGAGCACATGAATAGCTGCAGTAGGAACATGAATAAGGTTTTCCGCCAGTATGGGTAAGTATGTGATCTCTTAAACTTCCTTTCCGAGCACATGAATAGCTGCAGTGGGAACATGAATAAGGTTTTTCCCCAGTATGGGTAAGTATGTGATCTCTTAAACTTCCTTTATGAGCACATGAATAGCTGCAGTAGGAACATGAATAAGGTTTTTCGCCAGTATGAGTAAGTATGTGATCTTTTAAACTTCCTTTATGAGCACATGAATAGCTGCAGTAGGAACATGAATAAGGTTTTTCGCCAGTATGGGTAAACATGTGACTTCTTAAATGTCCTTTCCGAGCACATGAATAGCTGCAGTAGGAACATGAATAAGGTTTTTCGCCAGTATGGGTAAGTATGTGATCTCTTAAACTTCCTTTACGAGCACATGAATAGCTGCAGTAGGAACATGAATAAGGTTTTTCGCCAGTATGGGTAAGTATGTGACGTCTTAAACTTCCTTTCCGAGCACATGAATAGCTGCATTGGGAACATGAATAAGCTTTTTCGCCAGTATGGGTAAGTATGTGACGTCTTAAATGTCCTTTCTGAGCACATGAATAGCTGCAGTAGGAACATGAATAAGGTTTTTCGCCAGTATGAGTAAGTATGTGATTTCTTAAACTTCCTTTATGAGCACATGAATAGCTGCAGTAGGAACATGAATAAGGTTTTTCGCCAGTATGGGTAAGTATGTGATATCTTAAACTTCCTTTATGACCACATGAATAGCTGCAGTAGGAACATGAATAAGGTTTTTCGCCAGTATGGGTAAGTATGTGACGTCTTAAATGTCCTTTCTGAGCACATGAATAGCTGCAGTAGGAACATGAATAAGGTTTTTCGCCAGTATGAGTAAGTATGTGATTTCTTAAACTTCCTTTATGAGCACATGAATAGCTGCAGTAGGAACATGAATAAGGTTTTTCGCCAGTATGGGTAAGTATGTGACTTCTTAAACTTCCTTTATGACCACATGAATAGCTGCAGTAGGAACATGAATAAGGTTTTTCGCCAGTATGGGTAAGTATGTGATCTCTTAAACTTCCTTTCCGAGCACATGAATAGTTGCAGTGGGAACATGAATAAGATTTTTCGTCAGTATGGGTAAGTATGTGACGTCTTAAACGTCCTTTCTGAGCACATGAATAGCTGCAGTAGGAACATGAATAAGGTTTTTCGCCAGTATGGGTAAACATGTGTCTTTTTAAATTTCCTTTATGAGCACATGAATAGCTGCAATAGGAACAAGAATAAGGTTTTTCTCCAGTATGTGTGTATAAGTGCCTTATAAATGAAGACTTGTGTAAGCAGGTGAAGTTACAATGGAAACATGAATGAGGTTTTTCTCCAGATTGCATCTTCAGGTCTGTTATCGTGTCTGAAAAAGATAGCGGACAAAGTTCAATAAGTAAGTACTTATCTACATACGTGATACGAAAAAATATTAAAACTAATTCAGACAAAAAACGATTTTACCTGCACCAGTCTCAGTAATACGTTCTAAGCATTCCTTTTTTACATCTGGCAGGTGTATGTCTATTTCCATATAAGGAATTCCCCCTTCATGTTCTTCTTTTCGGGGTCCTGGTTCTGCCTTAATGGGGACAGTCTCCGCACCAATGCTACCTGAAACAACAAAACAATGATAATATTTGTAAAGACATACTAGTTTTACATTAAAAATTCGCCATGGGTCGGTGATATTTATATAATTATTATTTGCATTTATTATATTATTCAACAAAGTTCCTGCTGAAAAGCTAATTGCATTCACTTAGCATATACAAATTCCAACATAAAAAAATATCGGATAGGTTTATTGTATCGACATATCGAGCCATGATCGCCAAAAGATTATAACCGACAAAAACAAAATTTTACAGGAGACTTTTTACTTCACATTTTTTAAGTAATGTACTTATGGTACCCAAATTTACAGAGAATGTTTGATTTATTGATACCATTCGCCCTACATTATGGAAATAGTTAAATTTGCGCTGCTTTGGAGATAAATGGCAGTAACGATGTTTTGCCTGGCTAATACGCAATGCATCTGTCGTTTACGATGTTTTGCATATTAAACAAAACAGACCTACTGTTAAAAATAATTAAATGTTTTTTTATTTTATTAATTGGTAAGTTCATGTTTTGTTTACAATAAAACGATGGAAAGTATTATACGCACATTCTTTATTATTATTTGACCTACAACATAAACACAAACATAGGCGGTAGATATAAAACAATAAATCCAATTTTTTAGAACAAATTCTTTCATCGAGAACTTTGTATTTTAATTATTATAAACGAAAATATCAGTAAAGATTTCCATCATTTCAATTTGGGAGGCGGGTATGGGTACCGCTGCCCCGGGAAACTTTATTTGATTACTAACGTTCATGGGGTGTGGTTTGTCCAGATCTTGGCAGCGGATGCGTCTGCTCACTATCTGCGTGGCAGGCCGGATTGGGAGAGACTGGTTTAGGAAGACCTTGCCAATGCTTATGTTCCAAAATACCCGCAATAAATTTCAAATTCCTCACATTAACTCCACGCAGGAGGCTCTGGGGAAAATAATTCCTTGTAAGGCCTATGTCATCTTTGGGGACGCTGTGTGAAGGGTCTTTCAAAGAAAGGAAGTAGAGGAAGTTCTGAGAAGGAAAAGGGTATTAGGGTGGGTAGGAATCTGGGGATCCGTGTGTCCAGGAGTGACGGACGTTTGAATCTATCCCTCCTACAGCGGTGCAAGGCGATATTTCGAGAGTACAGCAGGAGAAGCCAAAGGGACTCCCTCAACTATTCTCTCCCAATCCGGCCCGCCATGCAGCTAGTGGGTAGACGCTTCCGCCGCCAAGAACTGGAAATACCTCATCCCATGAATGCGGGCACCCCTGCAAAGTCACCATACGTAGCGAACCACTTGGGGTGATCTATGGCCAAGGCCGTAGCCAGGGGGATCAAGGGGGTTTGATCCCCCCCCCCGAAATCTAATAAAGCACACTGAAAATATGATGTTAAACGCTACCGAAGCCCGATTGTACAAAATTAACCTATTGCAATTCGTGGTGAAATTGTCCAGAAAAAAATTGGTGCAAAGACTGAATTCTGCAAAATGTTTTTCATGGAACTACTGATGTTTCACTACAAGACAAGAACAGATGTCCATCTGTGTGAGATATGCAAAGCTAAAATATAATAGCGTTACTAAAAAACCCCATGAAAATTTTATTCAATTGATAAACGAGCATGTATCTGAAAACATTTCTAATTAAAAACATTTTTCATGGAAAGAAATATGCATTGCTTACCCGAGAGGGTAGTTTATTTCACGTGTTCGACTGTTTTGTTAATGATTTCTGAACGAATTTTGAAGTATAAAGATCTTAATTTTGGAAAGGTAAAGGGTAAATATGCAGTAAGTCCACCTCACGGATAAAGGCCTATCCGCACACAACAGTGCCGGCACAGTGCCGGCACAGTGCCGACACGTGCCGATCAGTAACGTATCCATTAGTGTCAGTGAAAAATGATATTGTGGCATACATTTTGTACGACGCTATCCGTACTCGTCAGTGACAGTGACGTTCAGTGATATCCGTGCTGCGCCGACGCTTGCCGTGATCCGGCGTGAATTTCTAGCGGATAATATTTTGCCTGACACGGTCGCAGTGTTTCAAGAGGACAACGAAAAGTTGATTGAATTGGTCCGTGTATATCATGGAATTTATGACCTTTCACATAGAAAATACATGGACATCAATTTTAAAGCAAACATATGGAACAATATTGGGCGTAAAAAGAGATAAATTATAATCATTTAATAATTTTTTATTATAATTAAATAATTTAGGTAGTTAAAATATTTTTTGTTTAGATAAAAGTATGTCGAAACAATGTTTTGACATCCTGAAATACTCAAAAAGTTTGATTCATCATCTATCAGATGTTTATATAGGGAGGCGAACTCTCCTTCTCCTTCTCTTTTCCTCCGCGCATTATGAACCCAATGCCTTCTTCTCACATAAATTTTTTCGTCTTCATCTAATATTAAAGCAATCGCTGCTAATTGTGATCTTGAATATTGAGGCATTTTAGCAGCGTAGAGTGCCAACTAATCACTGCGCGTCGTCGTGACGGTACTGACATGTATGAATAGCACGTCACGGTACTGTACGGTACGGAACTGTCGGTCACGTGCCGGCACTGTTGTGTGCGGATAGGCCTTAATACGGCACGTTCGTGTTGTCGAAGTTTGATGCACGAATAATACAGAATATTCCTTTTTTAACTAATAGACAATCAAATATGACATTTGTCGGAAGTACCAATCTTATAAAATAAATTCACTAAAATAAACTCGCTGTCATCATAATTTTAAAAAAACATCCCAGGTTTTGAAAGGTTTGTTGGCAAAGCAGGGTTTGTCTAGCGGGTTTGTGTAATTATTCTAATACATTTCTTTACATGTTCTACTGTTAAAAATACAGGTACAAACTTGTCAATAATGCATTCACTTTGTTTTACGCAATAATACTTTTTCTATGATTGGCAGCATTGGTTGATTGTCTACGAAATGTTAAAATAAAAACGATGAACAATGGCGTTATCGCGTGGGTGAATTAATTTTAACAGAATTAAAATGTTAAATGCAAACTTTTTGCATTTAACATTTTAAATGTGAAAAACCCCCCCCAAGGTCGAAAAAACTGGACCTTTTGCAAGTAAAGGCCTTTTTTACCTCCCACTGACTGGACTATAAACACTGTTCCACTAAACAAAACCCCCCCCCGAAATTTTTCTCTGGCTACGGCCTTGTCTATGGCAGAGGTGTTGGTTATCCAATATTGGTTCCCAGGGCGGCGGTACCCATACCAGCCTCCCAAATTGATTATTCAACTTAATGATAATTAACTGTTAGACTAAAAGGGACCGGGAGTCGCGAATTTCATTGGAGCTGGGGTCCCGAGCTTCAGGAATCTACCCACTATTTGTTAAGAAATAAATTCTATAGTGCTGCCATAAAATATCTAAGAAATCTTCCACCTAATTTACATTTTTTTAATATGGTTGGATTATCAATAAATGTCCAGAATCCCCGCACTTTTCACTTCTTTCCAAATTCTCCCCGCAAAATACTTAATTTTTCAAAAATCTTAAAAATTCCCCGCAATTTTAGGAATTCCCTACAAATTGGCAACCCTAGTTCTCATGCTAACCAATAAGTATTATTTTCCCCAGAGCCTCCTGTGTGGAGCTAATGTAAAAAAAAGTTAGTTCATCCAGAAGGCGCAACGTGACTCAACCATCTAGTTTTACAGTGCCGCTTACGATGTTTTGCCTGAGGGGTCGTCCATTAATCACGTGAGGCTCGAAAGGAGGGGGGGGGGGGGAGGAGGTCGGAAAAAAATCACGAAATATCACAAGGAGGGGGGAGGGGTAAAATGAGATATCACGTGCATTTATTTTTCGTTGAACGCGCAATAATATTCTGAAATTTTCAATATACTTTGTACTAAAAAAATACACGTAAATCTAAAACCTCACCACATATCACCAGGGGGGGGGGGTTAAAAAGTTGCTAAAAAACATCACGTGATTAATGGACGACCCCTGTACTAAAATTTGAGAACATTTATCTTCTTCTTCAATGGCGCTACAGCCCATTTAGAGCCTTGGCCTCCTTCAAAATAAGCCTCCACTGCCCTCTGTCCTCGGCCGTCGTCTTCCAATCTGCAACATGGAGTAATCCTCTTGCATCCTTCCTGACATCATCCTCCCATCTCAGTCTAGGTCTGCCCGCCTTTTGTTTACCTCCCGGGTGTCCTGTCAGAACCTTCTTCGGTACTCGTGTGCTTGGCATTCGGTGCACATGTCTGGCCCATCTTAGCTTTGGAGTCTTAAATGGAGCTCATTATTGTGGCGGATTCTCCATGCCTCTCCCTCTCGCACCGCTCCTAAGATTCTTCAAAGTACCTTTCTTTCGAAGATGTCCAGCTGTTCCGCTGACTTTGCTGTCAGTGTTCCCGCCTCACAGCCAAGACCGTTCTGATAATTGTTTTATATAAGGTTATTTTGGTTTTCCTATGGACGTTTCGGGATTTGAACACTGGCAGCAACGCGAAGTAAGTTTTGTTAGCGGCTGTAATGCGCTTTCTTACTTCTAATGGATCTTCATTGTCCTGCGTTATGATGGAGCCCAGGTAGGAAAACTCTTCGACCACTTCGAAATTATAGTTGTCTTTAAATTTCACTTTATCTTTTATTCTGCGGTGAGGGGTTCTGGTTTGCATCATGATTTTTGTTTTATTTTCATTGATTTGCAAACCCACCTCTCTTGCCGCAGTCTCCAAAGGGTGAAACACTTCCCTTACAGCCTGTAGGGATCTTCCGACAATGTTAAGGTCATCTGCGTAGCCAACTATTTGACGATCATTGTCTTCCTCATGACGTGCTCCAGAACAATATTGAAAAGGGTGGGTGCTAAGCCATCACCTTGTTTCAGCCCCTGGGAGACGTTAAAATCCTCCGTTGTTTCACCTCCTATCCTTACTCTACACCGTGAGCCGACCATTGTTGCTTTTACAAGCTTGACTATTTTGGGCGGTATTCCAAAATTTAGGAGTATTTCATATATTTTCTCCTTATCTATACTGTCATATGCCTGTTTGAAGTCAACAAATAGTTGATATATGTCTATATAGAATTCCCAGCATTTTGTCAGGATTTGTCGAGTAGTGAAGAGTTGATCAGTGGTGGATCTCCTCCTCAGAGCAAGCTTGGTTTGAGCATTCTCGTGAATGAGCGTGCTCAAAGCCAACAATAAGGAACTCCAGTGAAAAATATTATGGCTTTAAAAAAATATGTTCAAATAGAGCAGGGTTTACCAACCAGTGGTCCGCGGACCATTAGTGGTCCGCAAGAGGCTAGAAGATGGTCCGCCGGTCAATAAGCGAGCCAGCGCGCGGGCGGTCCCTGATCGAGAAGTCTGAATTTAAAAAATCGGGACAATATTCAGTTTATCATTATTGTACCTTGTGGTCAGGTATTCCGTTTCGCCCCACCCCATCCTACCCCGTTCTACCCCCTCTGTTGTGGTAAATATGCTGCTAGAACCTGTCCCACCCTATCCCATTCCGCCCCCTCCGTTGTGGTAAATATTCTGCTAGAACCCGTCCCACCCTATCCCATTCCGCCCCCTCAAGCAGTGGCTTAGGCTAGCATGGGCGGATAACGTGGTGTCACCCTCCCCCTACCCATTAAAGTTGACAAACAAAAAAATTTAAACGTACAAATGGTCCCGGGTCAGAAAATGGTTATACGTTGATGCTGAATATATAAGTTTAATTAAATAATATAAAATGCAGAGTTTTAAAAAATATATTCTTTATATTAAATTGTGTCATTGAAACACACTGTCAAGTTGGTATTATTGAAAGTTTAGTGCTGATGTCACTGCTCACCATAATTTGACAGCCGTTGTATTGAAATGTATGACACAATGAAATCTTTATCATGGGGTTGGAATAATATATTTACTTGATGGGCAAATGGGTCTCTTTATTTTGATCCATTTAAATCTAAGTTCCTTCGAACACAGCTCGGCATAAATAAACCAATCACCAGCTCGGCTTTGAAGAATAGAGATAAGAGATGGCAGTGGTTATATCAAATCTCTACAGGACGACCGTCACCATCAGGGTTGCCAATTGGGGCGGAATTCACCAAATTACAAGAATTTTTAAGATTTTTGCAGAATTGGGTATTTTGCCGGGAGAATCTTTTTGCGGGGATTCTGGGCATTTCTTGATTATCCAACCATATTGAAAAATGTGTACATTGGGTGGAAGATTTTATAGTTTATTTTATGGTAGCATTGTATCCTTTATTTCTTAACAATAATAGTGTGGGGATTCCTGAAGTTCGGGGCTCGAACTCCAAAATGGACGTATTGACACTCCCAAACTCCCAGTCCCTTTCAGCCCTAAACAGTTATTTGTCGTGTTACCCATTTCCAACGCTTCCGTTGAGAGGAAATTCAGTGTGAGAGGAAGTTCATACAGATACTGTGGTAGCATTGATGG
The DNA here is from genome assembly GCA_917880885.1 of Limnephilus marmoratus. NCBI lineage: Eukaryota > Metazoa > Arthropoda > Insecta > Trichoptera > Limnephilidae > Limnephilus > Limnephilus marmoratus. The sequence goes on along the minus strand of OU862930.1, from coordinate 11,446,583 downwards.
CTACTCAACAAGAGATTAAGAAAGAAGGAAGAAGTTTGAAGTTTAATCCATCAAACAAAATATTAACAAAAAATACCACATTAAATATGTTATTAATAAAGTCTTGTAATGATGTAAATTGCTTCTTGTTTGAAATTAATGGTCTCAATATTAATTAATGAAATATATTAATATAAAGTGGTGAAATTATGTTTTAACACTAAAGCACTTTTATTAGGCACAGATTTTGGAAAATTCACATTTCAACTTAATTACTACAAGAAACAACCAATTGCGTTTGGATAAATGGTAAAAGATGCATTGAAATTCCATTTTTTTTTCAATTAAAGTTCAAAATTTCACGCGTAAAACAATTTCTTTGGTGCCATTTTAAATTTTGTCTCAAAAAACTTCCCCTCAGCCTCAAAAATGGTGGTACCCCCGAGATCTAGGAAAATTTCGCCTTGAAATCTAGGGAAATTTTTTTTTGGACATACCAACCCTGAGACGCAGTACAGATGACAGGGCCGTAGCTAGGGGGGGGCATTAGGGGGCAATGCCCTACCTTAAAATACCTGTGCCCTACCTTAAGAAATACCATCGAATATGATAATATACTAGTAAACTGTTTGTTCAATGTTTGACATGAATGAAAAAAAATACTACCTATTAGTGTAGCGTATCGACATCTAACTAAACAGCTTCGAATTAACCGAAGAATCATATTATATCAATTCTTTATTCTGCCCATAGATGGAATTGAAGTAAGTGGTGAGAGGCTGTGCGCGTATTGCAATCACTGCTTAGGGGTAATTCCCAAATAGTTTGAGGATGTTATTCAACGGTTGATTCATAAATAAACCAATCCCTAGATCGATATCTTCGGGCCTTCTCCATACTAAACGGTTTGTCATCAGATCAAGCACTTGCATACTGCTCGCTAACAACGTATACAGGGACAATAGGGTCTAGTTTTAGTTAATTATAATTGTAGGGTCGTTCTATAAAAAAATACGAGTCATTGTTAAATAGTAACCTTCTGTTACTTACACTGGGTGGTTATGTGGTGGATAACCTCTAATTCACTTCGAATAAGAGAACGTTTTCCTTCAAAATGTGTCAGCAGATGAATCCACAACTGGAAATTTACATTCTGATCACAAAACTGGTTTTAAATAAAGGGTGAATCTGCTTGCTTGTCCACAGATTTAATTAGTATTACTCTCACATAATGCGTTATATGGTTTTCCTACAAGTTACGAATTTTGTGAAATGGTTTGAAATAAAAACTTTAACTCCACTCGAAATATTAGAACAGTTTTCTTCAAAACGTGTCAGCAGATTAATCCGCTACTGGAATTTTGACAGATCATTCGGAACATGAAACTGGTTTTAACCCAGGAGTTAATCTGCTAAGTCCTCAGCTTTAGCTCAGATACTACACCCAGAACAAGAAAATGGTTTCCTTCTTACTTTTGTACTTGGAACACATGGATGGTTTTATAATCCATTGGACCACATGACGATACATGAAACTTTCTTAGAATTGTCGCGCATCGCCCACGGACCTCTCTCTATCATTCTCACTGAATATTAGTCATAAAAAATCCAAGCGCAAAACAAAATTCGACTCGGACTGTTGCCAGTCGCTGCAGTTATCAAGATGACATTATTATGCATTCATTTGAAGAAAAGGGATTCCCCAGGTTTGTCACAGAATAAGTAATGAAAAATTCCGTGCCCATTTCGGTCTGAATCATATATGCAACAAAAATATGAAAGAAATGATTAAAATTTTAACAATATATTATTATTTATTGTTAAATTTTGCCGCCCGTTAAAAGTGCCCCCCCCCCCCCCCCCCCCCCCCCTCGCCCGACCCAGATCAGATCATTTTATTTGCGCCCTACCTGTAATTACCGCTGCCCTACCTTAAATTCAGCTCTGGCTACGGCCCTGACAAATGATCGTTATTCGGATGGACTCACAATGGAAAAAACACATTCTCTAGTCCGTGATTTGTGATTTGCGAATAACAGAATTTCAAAATTCATTTCCCGGTTAGATTATGAACAAAAAAAAGTATTTATCCTGTGCAGCTCTTGGAAAATTTTAGGTTATTATGCCCGCCCGTTGTGCAATTTAGGTTGGCCAGGCCTGTAATGAATGTAAAGCAAAGAAAACAACAATTTAAATCTCAGTTCACAGCTTTGTGTGAATAGGTTTGGATACCCTGGTCCCTTGCTACATAATAATATTGTTGAATCGTTGTTCACTCAAGATCTGAATAGCCAGGTACTTAGCCACCTTCCTCTTCCCCATCTCCTTCCCCTCCCCACTACCTTTAGCCTCACAATATACCCCAGTTGAGGATGTCATAGTCTCACTGGCTCCAGACGGGAACAGCTGTGACTCTTGTAGGTATTCATAAAAAAAAAAAAAATCAACCCAATTAGTTGATGATGGCGGGTGACACACAAGAGCCAAGAACTCACCCAAAGTCAGCCGAACGACGCGCGATAATTCACGAATGCAGAGTTTCGGTTCGGCAGACTGTCGGTCACTAATAATAATAATTTGTACCGTTAACATTTTAAAAGTTTCATATAAAGATTGTAAATTGCATTTACGTCGTTTTCACTTCAAACACATTTTTTTGTATGTTGTAAACCAAACGAATTTAGCCCAAAAAATAACGACACACATTTACAGCTATTAAAACTTTAATTTTGATATATTTAGGTGCTAACAACAATTTAGGCAGCTGAAAATTAAGTTGATTTTCAGTATTCATACATTAAGCAGCGGTGTTTACAACATTTTTGGTGTACTTCTTCTTCTTGTGCCTTGTCCGTTCAACGGACGTTGGCTATCATGTTGGCTATGCGGACTTTGTTTACTGCGGCCCGGAACAGCTCCACGGTAGACTGGCCAAACCACTGTCTCAGGTTTTTCAGCCATGAGGTTCTCCTTCTTCCAGGGCCCCGTCTTCCGGCAATCTTTCCCTGCATTATGAGATGCAAGATCTCATACTTCTCTGGATGTCTCATCACGTGTCCAAGATATTGAAGTTTTCGGATTTTTATGGTTTTAATTACTTCCTTTTCTTTATTCTTCCGAACCATAACATCTTCATTTGTGACATTGTGACCCTGTCCATCCAGCTTATTTTAAGTATTCTTCTGTAGATCCACATCTCGAATGCCTCAAGTCGCCTAATTAATTCTTCAGTAAGCGTCCATGCTTCCATTCCATAAAATAATATTGAAAATACGTAGCATCTGACCATTCGCATTCGTAATCCAAGGTTGAGATCATGACTGCAGAACATTTTTTTCATGCGGATAAAGGTTGCACGAGCTTGCTCAATGCGGCATTTGATTTCAACTGAAGGATCCCATCTATCATTTACATTGCAGCCCAAGTATACAATACTTTGTACCTTCTCCAGTTTTGTTCCAGCAATATAAAAATGTTCATCCAATGCGCTATTTTTGCTTATGAGCATGTATTTTGTTTTATTTATATTCAGTTCTAGCCCAAAATTCTCACAAGTCTTCACTACTTGATTCAGCAAAAGTTGTAAATCCTCAATGTTACTTGTTAGAAGTACCGTATCATCTGCATAACGCAGGTTGTTTAGAATCTTCCCATTTATAACTGATAATCTACCAGAATATTTATCCTGTCTCTCGAAATTGCACACGATAATTGAGGAAAGGGACAACCCAAATTGTATACTTTTGGGAGACTTCAATGCTGATATGAATTCGCCCTTCGGGCGTGAACTTAAATCGTTCTGTTCAGAATATAACCTCCAAATTGCGGATGTTGACATACTCCCGCCTGACTCGTACACATATGTAAGCGATGCTCATAATACAACTAAGTGGCTCGACCATTGTCTAGTAACTCAGGCGGTACATAATATAATTGAAGATATGTATATTGACTACCAGTCTGACTGGTCTGATCACAAACCAATGCACACCACTTTACGAACTATAGGGCTACCTACATATACTACAAGCTCTTCAATAGTAGGAGATCCATGCAGATGGCGACCCAAAAGTCAAAAACAAGTCCAGTCCTACTCCAGATATGCCCAATTATCAATAGATCAACTTGAGATAATTCGTGGAACCGACATTGCAACTGACAGCACGATGATAAATGCAGAACAAATCGATGATCTGTATAAAAACATTGTACAAGTATTACGTACCTCAGCAATATCTGCGTTTAATGTAGAGAAAAGGCCTACGACTGGACGAAGATGGAAGACTGTGGCTGGTTGGAATGAGAAAGTTGCCTTACATTATGAAAGATCAAGAAATGCGCACATAAAATGGCTGCAGAATGGACGACCCACTAGTGGTCCCTTTATGGAAGCTCGAAAGCAAAGTAGATCGTTATTTAAGAAAGAATATAAGAAATGCCAAAGAAACTTCGAACAGAACAAAATGGACAAAAAAGCAAACAGCCTACAATGCAAAAACTTTTCGTCTTTCTGGAACAAAACTAATGCTGTATTGAAAGCAAAACATACCGCGCCGACCAATATTGATGGAAAGTCTGAAAATAAAGCTATAGCTGAAGTTTTCCGGAATACTTTTTGCTCCGCACCAGTTCAACCCCAAACAATTGATAAACAGTTCTATACACCATTACATCAATCAAAACTACAGCCGTCCATTGTCATCTCTCCTGAGATGATTCAGCGAGCAATACGCAACATGGCAGGAGGCAAATCTGCTGGTCACGATGGACTTGTCATAGAACATGTGAAGCATGCGGGGGGATACTTGACAACACTGCTCGCTTCTCTCTTCACTGCCATGGTTGGGCTTGGACACATTCCGAAAGAATTGACCAAAACCATTATAGTACCGATTCCAAAAAGTCGCCAATTAAACCTGACATCCTCCGTTAATTACAGGCCCATATCTCTTGCCACCATAATAGCAAGAATATTTGAAAAAGTGATTTTAAATTTAACGGAAGACAAGCTCACTACAGAGGATTCCCAAATGGGCTTTAAAGCTGGGTGCTCTACTGATACAGCCATATATAGCATGAAACTATCAATAGAATATTACAAAGCCAGAAAAACATCGGTATATGCATGCTTCCTAGATCTAAGCAAAGCTTTTGACATGGTTTGTCATGATAAATTATGGAAAAAACTGACGGACCGACAAGTACCACCACAAATTGTAAATATATTGAGTATATGGTACAAGCAACAGGAAAACTTCGTCAGATGGAATGACAGCCTGTCAGAAGCAGCAAAATTAAAGTGCGGCGTTAGGCAAGGAGGCTCAATGTCCCCAGTGCTGTTCAACGTATATATGGACGAACTTAGTAAAATACTGAACAAAGCAAGAATCGGATGCCATGTTGCCGGAGTATGTATGAATAATATCAGTTATGCAGATGACATGGTCATACTAGCCCCATCAGTAAGGGCAATGAGAAAACTTCTGGCCATTTGCCAAGCATACATCGATAGTCATGGTTTGATGTACAATGCCAAAAAGTCATCATTGCTGGTTTTTAAAGCAAATACTGGTCCTACTGTCATTCCACCCATTTTCTTCGGCGGAGACAATGTCAAAATCTGCAGTGAAATAAAATATTTGGGGCATGTCGTCACTGATGACCTAAATGATAAAAATGACATAGAACGCCAAAGAAGACTACTAAGCGTGCGAGCCAACATGCTCGCCAGGAGATTCAACAGGTGCAGTTCACCGGTGAAGAAGCAAATATTCCAGAGCTACTGCATGAGCTTTTACACCGGCGAACTATGGACAAGATACTCACAAGGCGTCATGAACACACTTCGAGTACAATACAATAACGCATATAGGGCGCTATTCGGACTACCTTGGCGATGCAGTGCCTCGCAGATGTTCGCAGAAGGAAGGGTGCATGGGTTCGCCGCTTTGATGCGCCACAGAATAGCCGGGGTGAGACAGCGCTACCAAAGATCGGAGAACACTCTCGTCCAGGCCGTGGCCCAGTGGCAGGGCGCGCCTCTTCACCGAACATGGAGAATTCATCTGAAGCCCCCGTAGTAGATATACAAGTACCAAAAATGTGTATATATATATTTATTTTTTTAAATCTTTTTTATTATTTTATTTTTTCTGTTTCATGGTATGTAAATCCATTTTATGTAATTTATACTTTTATATGGCTGACAGAGTATTGCACCCACCGCTCTGTCCGGCTGAAATAAATAACTTATTATTATTATTATTATTATTATTATAACAAGTCCTTGAGTAGCTTCTTGCAGAGCTTCATTGAATATTTCTTCTGAATATAAGTTGAACAGCATAGGTGAAAGAATACAACCCTGTCGCACGCCTCTTTTTATTTCTACTTCGTCTTTGGTGTACACACAAAAAAAATCAACTGCAGTAAGCGCCAAAAACATTATATTTCTTCACTTATAAAAGATTCATATTTTACCATTTAACAGATCAAAATGGCTCTGGAGAACAATTTGGTTTTTGGGTGTTGCAGCAGTATTGCTTTCCTGTGACAATATTTAGTTCACAGTAGAATATTATTGTTGCCAACTACATACTGCCCAACCGTAATCAATATTTGAATAACCGTATTTAGTGCTTCTTTTGCAAGTTTATTTTTATTATCACATATGTAATTAAGTTTATATATTTTTTTCACATTCCATAATTGTAAAGCTGCAAATCTCGATACAGGAATTCCCTAGTGAGGTGTGCAGCTTATGTTTTCATGTATTACATTATTTCTTTAATAAATAAAATTAACATATGATAAAATTGAAAATTATGTAATAATTTGCGGTGAAGGAATGTGACCTTTAAAAGTTCCTTAAACATGAATAGCTATAGTAGGAACACTCATAAGGTTTTATACCAATATGGGTGTGTAAGTGCACTGTTAAATCTGACTTGTGTGAGCAGGAGTAGTTACAATGGGAACAACTCCAGTATGGGTGCGTAAGTGCCTCGTTAATCCTGATTTACTTGTGCACGAGTAGTTACACTGGGAACATGAATGAGGTTTTTCTCCAGTATGGGTAAGAATGTGAATTTTTAAATGTCCCCTTTCAGAACATAAATAGCTGCAATAGGAACATGAATAAGGTTTTTCTCCAGTATGGGTGCGTAAGTGCATTGTTAAATCGGTCTTGCGTGAGCAGGAATAGTTACAATAGGAACACGAGTGAGGTTTTCTCCAGTATGTATGAGTAAGTGCCTTTTTAAACGTGATTTGTCTGAGCACGAGTAGTTACAATGGGAACACGAATGAGGTTTTTCTGTAGAATGGGTGAGTAAGTGCCTTGTTAAAAGTGATTTGACTGTGCAGGAGTAGTTACAATGGGAACATAAATGAGGTTTTTCTCCAGTATGTGAAAAAATGTGACTTTTTAAATGCCCACTTTGAGAACATGAAAAGCTGCAGTATAAACATGAATAAGGTTTTAGACCAGTATGGACGCGTAAGTGCACTGTTAAATCTGATTTTTCTGAGGAGGAGTAGTTACAATGAGAACATGCGTGAGGTTTTTCTCCAGTATGGGTGCGCAAGTGCCTTATTAAACTTGATTTGTGCAAACTGGAGAAGTTACAATGAGAACATGAATGAGGTTTATCTCCAGGGTTCATCTTTGTGTCCGTTATCATGCCTGAAAAAGATAGCGGATAAAGGTCAATAAGTAGGTATCTATAATGACACCAAAATTTTGCTCAACGAATTTACACAAAAAACATTACCTGCAGCAGAGCCGATAATAGCTTCAGAGTGCTCTAAGCATTCCTTTTTAACATCTGGCCTGTGTATGTCTATTTCCGTATAAGGGGATATTCCCAATCCACTGTCAAAGAAACTGGTGTAGGCTCAAAGCCGTGGTTCAGTCGACAATGCTCTGAAGCAGTGCGACGAAAAAACGCGGCTTACCGAGCCTACAACGCATCTCGAACGTCCGAAAACAGAATAGTATATAACAAAATGGCAAAGGAAAGCAAGAGGATCATTAATAGGTCTAAATTCGAGCACGACCTGCGGATCAGCAGAAAGCTGGCTGCCTGCCCGCACGGCAGCAGAGCGTTCTGGTCGCTTACGGGCTCAATAGGTCGCAATTTCTGCAAACCCAGTCTGCCACCTCTTACCAGACCTGACGGCTCTCTAGCAAATACCGCCGCCGAAAAGGCTAACTTATTAGGCAAAATGTTCGCGGAAAACTCGACCCTCGATGATCAAGGTGCTACCCCGCCGTCGCGTCGGTTCCTCACTGCGGTTTTCATATGAAAAAGCTGAGGATCCGGCATCGGGATGTACTCCAAGTCTTACGAGGGCTTGATATTAATAAAGCTAGTGGGCCTGACGGAATACCTGCCCTGGTATTGCAGAGGTGCGCTGCAGAAATAGCTCCAATTTTGACGAAGCTTTTCAAAATGTCCCTGAAGTCTGGCTCTGTGCCCTCTGGTTGGAAAAAAGCGATCATTCACCCTATTCCAAAGAAGGGTGACCGCTCCAACCCAGCCAACTACCGCCCCATAGCGATCACATCAGTTCTGTCTAAGGTAATGGAACGTGTGATCAACGACAAACTGCTCACATACCTCGAGAAGAACAAAATTATTAACGACCGTCAATACGGATTCCGGCGGAACCGCTCGTGCGGTGATCTTCTCGCGTATGTGATGCATGTTTGGGGGCGGTGCCTGGAACGTTTTGGTGAGACCCAAACGGTTGCACTGGATATTTCCAAGGCCTTTGACCGGGTTTGGCACCGAGGGCTTGTCAACAAACTGCATTCTTACGGACTTCCCGCATCCTTGTGTAAGTGGATTGCCGACTTTTTGAGGGAGAGGTCGATTCAGGTGGTTGCTGACGGTTTCACCTCTTCTTCGCATTCGATAAATGCTGGCGTCCCGCAGGGATCGGTTCTGTCACCGACTTTGTTTCTGTTGCACATCAATGACCTCTTGTCATGTGCACCGATTCATTGTTACGCGGATGACAGTACAGTCCATGATAGCTTTTTGTTTGACAAGCCTCCAAAGGGCACACAAACTCCAATAGCTCGGAGGGCTTTGAAGCAAAGAATGGACGGTTATCTCGAGAGTGTTTTCTCTTGGGGTAAGAATAACCTCGTCGAATTTAATGTTTCAAAGACCCAATCATGTTTGATAACGTCTAAAAGGGATCGAAATGAAAATCTAGTCTCCTTCAACGGAAGCAACCTTCCGAACAGGACCTCCATCGATATGCTTGGTGTAACTCTAAGTGACCAGCTCAGGTACGGGGGCTCCATCGAAACCAGAGTTAAGTTAGCCTCTCAGAAACTGGGCGTACTGTACAGGGCCCGCAGATACTTTAATAGTACCCAACTGCTAACCCTGTACAAATCGCAAGTGCGCCCCACGGTTGAATTTGGCAGCCACCTCTGGTCTGGAGCTCCAAAATACCTAAAAAAAACCCTTGACTCTGTGCAGAAACGGGCGGTCCGTTTGATAGATTCTCCCATCTTGACAGATGGACTGCAATCTTTAGAGCATAGGCGTCAGGTGGGAATGCTGTCCTTGTTCTACCGGTATTACAATGGAAAATGCTCCGAGGAACTAGCATCATTGATCCCCTCGGCACCGGTGCATAGTCGGGAAACACGCCAAACACGCGCCCAACATTTGTACACGGTTGACATTACTCACATGAGAACGGGTCGTTTCTATGACTCTTTCTTGAGTTCAACGGCTCGGCTGTGGAACGATTTGCCGGCCTCTGTGTTTCCTCCCTCCTACGACATGGGTCTCTTCAAGACCCATGTTCACTCCTTCCTTTCCTCAAAAAGACCCTCCACACAGCATCTACAAAGATGACATAGGCCCTGAGGGAAATTATTTTCCTCAGGGCCTCCTGTGTGGAGTTAATGTAAAAAAAAAAAAAAAAAAAAGGGATTCCCCCTTCATGTTCTTCTTGGGGTACTGGTACTGCCTTGATGGGGACAGTCTCCGCAATAATGCTACCTGGATTAACAAAACAATCATAAATTGACAATATGTGAAAAGATATGCTAGTTTTACACAAAAAAAATCTTGGTGGGTCGGTGCTGTTTCCATGTACTTATTGTAGGAGTAAATAATTATCGTAAGAAGATTAGCGGAAATAAATTACCGTTGTATAAAAATCTATACATCGGATAGGAATATTATACTTGTAATATATTATTTAAGTGATTATATTTACTTTTCGGAGAGATATAGACGTTAAATGGATTGTCTTAAACCACAGTGTACTAACTCACTTTTCCAGTTTCTGAGTTAGAGTTTGAAATGATTGCTCCAAATCATAATTACAGAGAGAACCATGTTTTTTATATTTTTTTATTTATTCATCTTTATTAGCTCTAGACTTACAATTTGTGATGTCTTATGCCTGTCTCACTAGGAAAACCTGTGTTGAGAGCAGGCGGTTTACAGCATTAGCAGTTTATAATAAAAATACAAATAATAATATAATACTCCATTTAAAGTAACAGAAAATCATCAACGTACCATTGAAAAAATACATGCTATAAGTTAGTTTTGATAATATCTTTGATGTTGGATCTGTCTTGGCTGGTAATCCAGGACTTGGTGTCAGATTTCTATTTAAGATACATTGTGTTTTATCTAATCGCCAGTGGAAGTGCATAATACATATAGTTTTGTTGCAAAGTAACTAAAATTTCTTTGGCTAAAAGTTGTTTTAGCAAAAGGGAAGAGGTTATGCCCTTTGGTTCTAGTATCTCGAGCAGTTTGGATATTTTCAAAGATAGTTCTGTGTTTGAAGAGGTATTTTTTTTTTTTTTTTTTACCTTAACTCCACACAGGAGGCCCTGAGGAAAACAATTTCCCTCAGGGTCTATGTCATCTGGGATGCTGTGTGGAGGGTCTTTTTGAGGAGAGGAAGGAATGAACATTGGTCTTGAAGAGACCCATGTTGTAGGAAGGAGGAAACACAGAGGCCGGCAAATCATTCCACAGCCGAGCTGTTGAACACAAGAACGAGTCTAGAGGTATGCTAGTATGTTTTTGTCATAAAGTTGCCTAATGCCAAGACACAGATTCTCCTGAAGATTTCATCCGAACTGCTTGTGATCAGTAAATCGTAGAGCATTTTTCAGTACCGTGAACCAATCAGAGACAATTATTGTTAAATTAGTTCTCCAGCTACTCTAAACTAACTGACTATTCCGCATAGGTAAGCAGAGAAGATAGGTCTACACAATTATGCAAAAAACAAACAGGTGGTGTGGATTTGATTTAACAAATGGCGTTGGTTATAAAGGATGGGTAATGGCGTGGCGTTGTGTTTCGTTAGCCACAGCAATGTGTAACCGGGTCTGCTAGTTAATGATAAAATATGGCAATGCAACAGCTTGGGGAATTAGAAACTGTTTGCGGACATAGTTCCTCAGTTTCATGTAAGGCAATATTTGAAACATAAAATCAAAAGGACCAATTGACGTTAAGAGGGTAAGTAGACGTTAAGCAGCTGCCCTGCCCCTGAATTGAGTGCGTCCATCTGAAACATCTCTGTGATATACGCAATGCAAGTTACTTGTTAGTTGAACACTCTCAGCATACTGCCACTGCCAACCTTCCTTCTTCACATCCGGTAGGTGGAATTGTATATCTGGATGCACGATTCCACTTGAGCCTTCTTTCTGCCATCCTGGTTCTGGGTTGAGAAGATCCATGACACTTCTGTGATAGCGTCCTGTTATGTGATGCTAATTTATCTCAGCTAAAAACAAATAAATCCAATTATAAAAAGTTTAGAGGTCTGAATTCAACTTCAAATAAACTTAAATGACAAGATTGAAGCAAACTTAACAAACCTCCAGGTAAATAAACATAATAAGATTTTTCAGAATAAATCAACCTTTCTACCATCAAAATAAAATTAATAATTCTATCCTCACCCTTCCTCTTCCTCGTCAGTGAATTTAATAATCTTGACATTATTTTCTATTCCAAATAATAACCACTCCGATTCCGTCGATAAATTTCAATATAAATTACTAAGATATGTTAATGGTATACCATTAAGGTCCACCGATTGAAACCGTAAATTAATAGAGAAAGAATTAAAATTATTAAAACTCTCAAATAGAAAGAAGACTCATTTCTGACTTGACATTTATTCTTTTATATATTATAAAATTGTTTATGATATGACCGACAGCCCTGATTTTTCATCATTGCATAATATAGTAACGAGAACAGCTTGATCGAAAAATACCGTTTACTTGACCCTAGAAAGATAATCTACTTAACTTTCAGACTTGTTCGTTTAAATGAGATCTAGTGAAATAATTTAAAAAAAAAATAATTAGGGAACATACCCATACTACGTGACCAACTTTTTGCAATTTTTAACTCCCCCCCCCCCCCCCCGGTGACCAAAAACCTAAGCAACCCGCCGCTCATTTGTACCGAGCGTGACATTTTGAAGATCCCCCCCCCCCCTAAACGTGTCACGTAGTATGGGTACGTTCCCTTATGTATAACGATTGATTAATATTTAAACTTTCATAAAATATAAAAATAATACGATTTAGATACAAAATAAAACTTTTTTAAATTCAGAAAAAGTTACATAAATTACAATAAATTTTATACAATAATTAATTACAAAATATACGTATTTGATTTACCCCCATAAATAAGCAGGGCTTGTGTGTATGGGGGTGTAACATTATGTAAGGGTGTTATGTTATGTTATGTGTTATTTATGTTATATATTTTAATTAAAGTACAAAACCCTAAACTAATTATTTAACTACCTTTAAACTGTGTATGATAATATGTCAAATATTCACTTTTTAACTTCAGTACGAAGACGTATCTTTAGGTAGGTAAAAATAAGATTATCTCTAGGGTTAATTGATAAAAAAAATCAGCACTGAATCATTTTGATACTCGCTTGTACTTAGAGTGCATTCAGTTGGTAATACTTTAGCATTTGAGACATTTTCGTTAGTGACCGACCGAAGATTCGGTTTCGGCAAGTTTCGGCAAAAAAATCTAGTTTCGGCATCAGTTTCAGTTTCAACAGATTTTCTGCCGAACCTTCGGCTGCAAAAGATCTCAATAAATGGTAAATTTAGTCTTAAGAATGTTGTGATTGTAAACGTAATTTAAATTAAAATACTCAATTAATGAGGTCCTTCCTTTATAATGCACATAATTGTCGATTATTGAGAATTTTTTATTCCAAGCAGCAGTTAACATGTTTGTTAAGTTTTGGTAATATAAAAAAAAATCACATACTTCAATTACTTATTACTTTTTATTTCATTAAAAGCTTATTAACTGTTTGTATAAGTGTAAAAAATAAGTCAAACTTTAGTAAACAATAGATTTTTAACATGTTAAAAAAAGTTTCGGTTTCGGCCGAAACTGAGACAGCTACCGAAGATTCGGTTTCGGTGAAGTCCCGTTTCGGTTGGACACTAATTTTCGTGTGGTTTAGTGCCTCCGTTCACGGAGACACTCAATCATCGTGCGCGTATCATACGCGCCGATCGTAAGTACACCCCGTACGATTTTGCTGGTGCCCGTTTACGGCGCTACGCGGTGGCTGTCGGTTTCCAATCAGTATCATGATACCGACAGTGCTGATCGCACGCGACGCTTGCATCATTTGTGTCTGATACTATACTTTACTAGAATACGTAAGAAAGGATTTAGTGGAGAAGGCATGGATTGATGTTGGAAAAAAAGTCATATGACATCGCATGACAGCGTGTTCACTCCACGGCTGCACGTGAAAAATGATCAAGTTCAGTACATTTCGGATAGCGCCGTGTACGGAGACTAGCCTTAAAAGGTGGTATATCAGCAGGGTACTTGTGGTTTCGTCACAATTACGTAGATTGTAAGTATCTCCATGAACGGAGGGCCTTATTTATGTTCTAGTTTCTCGTGTATCAAGCTACAAGCCACACAAAATGCAAAACTGTCAATTTTACATAGTTTTGCGTGGGTCGAAGCAGTTCTCGCATATTTTGAATAATATTAAATTGTTAATGTTTCCAAAGTAAAAATATTGGTTTACGAATTTAAATGCGAAAAATAAATCACAAATATTGACGTAAATTTATGATATTGAGTGCAGCGAGACAAAATATGTAGAAATAACGAAATTTACTAAAAGGAATCGAGTCAAATACTTGGCACAGGGTTATTATTAGATAAACTTACAAATCGCTTGGTTTAATGTGTGAAAGCACTGACAGCGGTCTTCAAAACAACAAAAACAAAACTATAAATATGAATATACCAATCCCCAAAACTCATTGTTTGGAACCGTAACTGGTGGGTGGTTTGTATATTTATGCGTAACTGACAACCATACCATCTGACATCTGTCGGTGTTGCTAGCATAGAATAAATCATGCATAAATAAACCAATCCCTAGATCCATACGGGCCTTTTCTAGGTACAGATTTTATCATCAACTTAACCACGGAAAAAACGAACTCGATCTTTTTATAGGAAGTTCAAGGCCATTTTTCCATCTTGCATTCAACAATTTTTTTTTTCAATTATTTATTTGGCTTTCACCCATTAAGGGTGATCTTGGCCATGTATTAAAGTAAGTTTCATATTGTTAAAATTATTTACATTTCCAGATTTTTTTTGTAAATTAGTTACATCATCAATTTTTAAAAATTATTTACATTTTCAGATTTTTTAAAATTAGGTACATAATCAGTTTTTTAAAATTAGTTACATTTTTTTAAATTAGTTACATTTATGGAATAGATAAATTATATTAGCAAACATAGACGATGGGCCAAGACAAACATTCGTATGATTATACAAGTTGTACTAACATACAGAGTTGGTATTAGTATTAATTAGAAAATTGTAGAGTAGGAAGATGTACATGTACAGGTTCCCAAAAATAGGAACCTATACAACTGCACATACAGAGTAACACACAGAGTTGGTATTAATAATAATTACAAAATTGAAGAGTAGGAAGATGTACAGGTTCCCAAAAATAGGAACTTGTACATCTTCCATACTTCCATCTTCATACAGAGTAACAACACACAGAGTTGGTATTAATAGTCATTACAAAATTGAAGAGAAGGCAGATGTACAGGTTCCCAAAAATAGGAACTTGTACATCTTCCATACTTCCATCTTCATACAGAGTAACATACAGAGTAACAACACACAGAGTTGGTATTAATAGTCATTACAAAATTGAAGAGAAGGCAGATGTACAGGTTCCCAAAAATAGGAACTTGTACATCTTCCATACTTCCATCTTCATACAGAGTAACAACACACAGAGTTGGTATTAATAGTCATTACAAAATTGAAGAGAAGGCAGATGTACAGGTTCCCAAAAATAGGAACCTGTACATCTTCCATACTTCCAACTTCATACAGAGTCACATACAGAGTAACAACACACAGAGTTGGTATTAATAGTAATTACAAAATTGAAGAGTAGGAAGATGTACAGGTTCCCAAAAATAGGAACTTGTACATCTTCCATACTTCCATCTTCATACAGAGTAACAACACACAGAGTTGGTATTAATAGTCATTACAAAATTGAAGAGAAGGCAGATGTACAGGTTCCCAAAAATAGGAACCTGTACATCTTCCATACTTCCAACTTCATACAGAGTCACAGAGTTGGTATTAATAGTTATTACAAAATTGTAGAGTAGGAAGATGTACAGATTCCCAAAAAAAGGAACCTGTGCAACTGTACATAATAACACTGCAAGAAACAAATGTATACATATGGAAGAGAAAGAAATGTGATTGATGCTTAAATATTGAGGCCATTTTTGTAAATAAATTTTGCTAACAAATAGTGAATTTCAGGAGAGTTGAGACTAAGAAGGCAGGGTACACTGGTAGGGAATTCAATTTTAAGTTTTAATAATTCAGGAATGAAGTTTGGAAATTGGTCATTGATAGGACACTCAAAAAAATTATAGTCTAAAGCAGGGATGCTCAAACGGTCGATCGCGAGTGCTTTTTGAGTCGATCTCGAGAAAAAATTGCCGATGTAAGTAGATGTATTCACAATTTTTGTTTTAGTTGATCTTAAATTAATGAGACCGCCCATTTTTCACGCCTTTTTGTTTAAAATTTATTTGTAACTTATATTGTCAATGGTCGCGCATTTTGGTTGTTGTATACTCTATCCTTGTTTGTGGTGTGTGACGTCACAAGTCCCCATAAAAAAATCGTAAAATTATTGCATATTCATGGTGAAATATTGTTGAAAATTGCCCCCCGAAGATATCGATCTAGTTTCTAGTATGTGGTTTGGTTTATTTATGAGTCAGTCAGTTCGAGTTGTAACTTGAAGGCGATACAAAGTTTATTAACAAATAATACAAAATGAGGGCGGTGAATAGATTCACTCTTAATTCAAAACCAGTTATGTGATCAGAATGTAAAATTCCAGTTCTGGATTCATCTGCTGACATATTTCGAAGGAAAACATTCTCTTATTCGACGTATAAAATTCTAGTTGCAGACTTTGCAAGTGCTGCCAGAATAAAGAAAAATCATTTTCATCTAAGTGTATGTGCTGCCAGAATCAAAGAGAAGCCATTTTCATGTTCTGAGTGTAGTTTTAATTTGCCGAACACAGATTTAATTTAAACCAGTTTTGTGTTTAAAATGTAAAAGTCCAGTTGTGGATTCATCTGCTGAAACATTTCGAACGAAAACATTATCTTATTCGAAGTGCAGTAATACAATTTTTGTTGCTGACTACGCATGTGCTGCCAGAATAAAAAAAAACTTTTTCTTGTTCTGAGTGTAGTTTTAATTTGCCGCAAAGATTTAATTTAAACCAGTTTTGTGTTCACAATGTAAAATATTAGTTGTGGATTCATCTGCTGACACATTTCGAAGGAAAACCTTCTCTATTTCGAAGTGCTGTTATAAAATTCTAGTTGCGGACTGTTATATGAATATATGAATAAAAAAAAATACATTTTCATATTCTGAGTTGAGTTTAATTCACTGCATACAGATTTAATGTAAACCAGTTTTGTGTTCAGAACGTAAAATTCCAGCTGTGGATTCATCTGCTGACACATTTCGAAAGAAAAACATTTTCTTATTTGAAGTCCAGTCATAAAATTCTAGTTGCAGACTATTTATGTACTGCCAGAATCAAAGAAAAACCATTTTTATGTTCTGAGTGTAGTTTTAATTAACCCCACACAGAATTTTATTTTAAACCAGTTTTGTGTTCAGAATGTATAATTCCAGTTGTGAATTCATCTGCTGACACATTTTGGTGGAAAATATTTTCTTATTCGAAGTGCAGTTATAAAATTCTAGTTGCAGACTATTTATGTACTAAGTGTAGTTTTAATTCACCCCACACAGATTTAATTTGAATGAGTTTTGTTTTCACAATATAACGATAAATTAAATAACAAGTTGTCGATTCACCGTGCACCGAGTGAAGCTTTGCATTTGAGTTGCATGCCACATGCCGCATATTCTGAGAAATTGACTGTTCCGTGTGTAATAAGTGTTGCTATGGCTATGGGACTCTTACGCAGAAGCGATTTTAAATTAAAACCTGCCCTGAGTACCATTCCCGATTTCCGAGAGCAGTTATAAATTAGAGTAGAATTTATGATTTTTATTGGAAGTCACATGTGATATAAAAATCGGCATTAAATGAGGTCGCAATGAAAAAAAAAACATTTCTACCCCCCCCCCCCCGGCGCTACATCATGTCAGAGTCGATCGATCGGAGTCTAATAATATTGAGGTAGATCGCCAGCAGTTCGAGTATGAGCACCCCTGGTCTAAAGTATCCTCTGAACCACAATCACAATACGGCGAATTGACTATGTGGAATTTGGCGAGATGGCTAAGACAACAAGTATGACCTAAACGCATTCGAATAATGGAAGAGATGTATTTTTTAGGCATGGAAGTGTATTTGTGAAACCAGGGCTTGACAGAAATAGAAGGTTGAATTAAAGAGTACTGGTGACCTTTTAACAGAGAGGAAGATTTCCATTCAGAGGACCATTAGCGTTGAAACTTATTTTTTAAAATAGGAAAATAGTCTCTAACAGGAATAGGAATACTACTTAATGGGCTATGAACAATGGATTCCTTAGCAATAGAATCAGCCTTTTCATTTCCAACAATACCAAGGTGTCCTGGGATCCAGGCCAAAACCACTGACACGTGAGCCAGCGACAAGGAATGCAGGAAGTCTTTGATAGAGCAGGTAAGAGAGGGGATGCGCTTATTTTTTGTAATGAGCTAAGTGAGTCCGAAAGGATTAGGGCATTTCTAATGTTGAGAGATTTGACGAGACGTAAAGCTTCTATGATAGCCACGCATTCAGCAGAGAAAATGGAACACTCTTTGGGAAGTCTGTGTGGGAAACACAATTTCCTGTGAGGTGCATAGACACTGGCCCCACAATGGGAGTCCGAACTGAGTTTGGAACCATCTGTGATAATTTTTATATAATTTGGCCAGTTATTTTCAATAATTTTGTTGAATTCTGCATTATTGGATTGAACTGAGTTTTTAATATTTTTTTACATATTCCTATAAATTGGTGCACCTTTGGATAGAAAGTAAGACTTTCATAGGGATAAGAGTATAAGGGGAGAGATTCATTGCGATAGGAGTTTGTGGAAACATCCAGGAAAGTGTTGAAGCAATTATAGAGAAGGGGAGGGGAATGTTTTTTCCAAAATGGATTCAAATTAACCTCATACTTTAACGATTGAAGTTTGGGAATCAAGGGATGAGAAGTTATTGAGCATGTTTTGAAAATATATTTTTGTGCTAGGCATCGCCTTCTTATATTTAAGGGAGGCTCGCAGCATTCAACTTGCATTGTGTTGATTGGGGAAGATTTCATGGCTCCTAAGATAAGGCGAAGAGATTTTGACTGAATTTTATCTATTTTAAGCGAATTTGAAGTGGACATTGGATCAAACAGACAAGATCCTTTTAATCAAGATGACTTCGGATGAGAGCATTGTACAGGAGTTTTAAAGATGATGGGTGTGATCCCCACCACACTCCGGACAGAAATCTAAGGGGATTGATGTTGCTTTTGCATTTCATGATGACATGATTTATGTGAGAATTCCAAGTAAGCTTTGAGTCTAAAAACATTCCCAGGAACTTAACTTCTTTAGAGATAGGGATTATTTCATCTCACCTGAATTTCTGGGAGCTTTCGACGACGAGTGAAGATGACAACTTTGCTTTTGGAGGGGGAAAGTTCAAGGTCATTAATATTTAACCACGCCTAGAGTTTTTTAAGAGCATTGTTGATTGCTGATGCTGCAATAAAAATATTACGGGATATTTTGTAGAAAGTCAAGTCATCAGCATATTGAAGTATGTTGCACAAGAATTGAATAGATTTTTCTAGATTAAATGCGTAAATATTGTACAGGATCGGGCTTAAGACTGACCCTTGCGGGAGACCTTTGAATATGTGTCTAATGTGGGGAGGGGATTCAGACCCATCTACAAAAATAGTTCTCTCGGAGAGCAAATTGACAATGAATTTTACCAATTTAGGCGGAATACCTATTGCCAGTAACTTTTCTTTCAGGATGGGGATATGAACATTGTCATATGCTCCACAGATGTCTAAAAACACTGCAATGCAATATTCATTTTTAGATAATGCTAATTTGATATCTGTAACAAGAGAGGAAAGGTTGTCAAGGGTACTTTTACCCTTTCTAAATCCAAACTGGGAAGGGGAAAGAATTTGATTTTTTTCTACGAACCAGTCCAATCTATTCTTAATCATTCTTTCAGATACTTTACAAAGAGTAGAAGAGAGGGCGATAGATCTGTAGCTCGAACCTATATAACATAATAATATTGAACTGTTTGGTCTGGAAATGAAAAAAGATGAAAATATTGAAACAACCATAAAGACAATTGCAGAAAAACTAAACACAAATTGCGAAAATATTGAGAAGGTTTGGAGACTTCCTAATAGAAAGGACTCCAAACCGGCTAACGTAATCGTGAAGTTCATACGTCAAACTTATCGAGACGAGTGGTTACAAAAAAAAACATATTAACAAACAATGACATTTACAAGAATGGAAACAACGACCGAATTTATATCAATGAAAATCTCACTAAAGAAAAAAAAGATCTACTATACATTACAAAACAAAAAATGAAAACAAAATTTAAATACATTTGGGTACAAAATGCCAAAATATTGATAAGAAGTGAAGGTGATGGGAAAATTATCCATATAAAAAATGAGAATGATATAAACAAATACATTTAAGAAAAAAAAAAAAAAAAAACAAAATTCCTTTTGACTCGGAACAGTTATTTTATCAGTTACTAAATCCACGTCATGGAAGATTCGACACCATTTCAAACTCACAAATTTATCAAGTGCTTTAATTTGGATAACTGGATAAACGATAAAAACATCAAAATGAGGTTTGTGGCTATTCATCTAAATATAAGATCATTGAAAAAGAATTTTAATTCATTTATTGCACAAGTAAACGACGTTCTGCAGTTTATAGATGTAATTTTTCTAACGGAAATAAATATTAAAAACGAAATAATACCTATGTTCAATATACCAAACTTCACATCGATTGCAAATACTCGAGAGAATAGAAGAGGAGGGGGATTAATCATGTACTTAAAAAACCATCATACTTTTAAGAAAACAAACATTTCTTTTAAAAGCTGCGAGACAATATCTGGAGAAATCACCACCGTTTATCAAGATGTCATAAATATACTTGCAGTTTATCGTCCGCCGAGCAGCAACAAGAAAATATACTTGAAGGAACTAAAACAAATATTACAATTAACTTCATCTGATTCAAACTACTTGTATTGTGGTGACATCAACTTGAATTTATTGGATACCAAAAATAGTATAATTACAGAATTTCAAAATCTACTCAGTGAAAATGGTTTAGAAAATGTAATATTAGATGTGACCCGGGATGAAATTTTAAACGGAAAAAATGTGTATTCATGTATTGATCATATTGCAATTCGCAACCGTAATAACACTGTATTTTCATGTATTGTGACTAACAAAATATCCGACCATTATATAACAGGAGTTGCAATAGGTAAAGAGATACCTACAAAGGATTTAAATAAAAAAATTGAAATTATTGATAATAAATTGGTATATTCTAAATTAAAACTAGTAAATTGGGGGAAATTATTACAAACTGAATGTCCTTCAGAACTGTACTATAATTTAAAAAATATTTTTGATAATATATATGCGTCCTCGAAAAAAGAAAAATTATTTGAAAATAATCTTAGGCACAACAACCCATGGGTTACTGAAGAAATTAAGAACATGATTAAAAAAAGAGATTATCTTTACCGAAAATGCAGGAATAGCCCAAATAACCCGGTATTTCGTTTAGAATATACGCGATATAGAAACAAAACAAACAAACATATTAATATTACTAAAAACACGTTCCATAAAAACGTAATAAATAGCTTAAACGGCAACTCGAGGAAACTCTGGGACGAAATAAATAATCTAATAGGTAAACCTAAACAAAATTTAGATAAAATAATCCTTCAACATATGGGAAGTCAATGAGATACAAAGTTTTTATGCGATAAATTTGCCACAACATTTGTAAATGAAATAAAAGACATAAGACATAATTGTACAAAAAAAATCCTAGATCGTAACACGTATACAACTCCTGCTATTATGTCGATGAGATTTAGACCTGTATCACAAAAAGATGTTAAAAAAATTATTAATGATATGGATGTTAAAAAATCAGAAGGCAATGACCAAATAAGAATTAAAGACCTGAAGTTAATTGCTGATAATATAATCCCAGTACTGACTAAACTAATTAACCTTTGTGTAAGTAAAAGTATCATGCCTGACGAACTTAAAACATCCATCATCAGACCTATATATAAATCAGGAAACCACAAAGATTTCACAAACTATCGACCAATAGCGATTCTCTCGTGTATTGATAAAATTATTGAAAGAGCTATCTTTAATCAAATACAAAATTTTATAGAAAAAAATAGAATCATAAATCCCATACAGTACGGATTTCAAAAACAAAAAAGTACTACACAATTACTTTCTAAATTCACTGACCATATAAATTGTCATTTGAATGAAAAATATTATGTAGGCATAATTTTTATAGATTTTAAAAAGGCCTTTGACACATTGGACCATGAAACATTACTAAGGGCAATGGAGGAATGTGGTATTAGAGGTCCTTTAAATAAACTTTTTAAAAATTATTTGTTTAATAGAAAAATTAAAGTTAAAATTGACGGAATTTTAAGTGATGAAATGTTGGCAAACACTGGGGTAGCTACGGGATCGATATCGAGACCTACGTGTTATATTATGCAAGTAAACAGTTTACCAAACGTAATAAAACGTTGTAAATGCTACATGTTTGCAGACGATACTTGCATCATATGTGCTGACAAAAACCCACAAAAAATTCAGGAAATTTTACAAACAGACCTAAATAATATAATTAAATGGTCCCACGACAATGGCATTATTATCAACGCAAAAAAAAACCAAATACATGCTTATACATTCACCACATGCAAACTGTCAGGATAAGGAATTGCACATTAAAAATCATTCATATGATTGCTTACACACAAAAAACCAATCCCTGCAGTGTAATTGCCCAAACATAGAAAAAGTGTACCAATATACATACCTTGGTCTTACAATAGATGTCAATTTTAACTGGTCAATTCATATTGAAAATGTATGTAATAGATTAAAATCCATATTAGGGAAATTTTATCACCTAAAAAACTTTGTTAATAAAAATATATTATACTGTATATATAACGCATTAGCAGAATCAATTATAGGATACGGAATAAATAGTTACGGATTAACGTACAAAACGTACTTAAATAAAATAGAACAATTACAAATCCGTTTCCTAAAATTGATATCAGGCAAAAAAAAAGTTCAATTATGTGATGGCGATTATAAAAAAATGTTCTCCTTGTGTAATGTGCTCTCTATACATAGTAGGGTAGATTACCAATTAACTCTAGATGAATTCTGGAATACAGAATTCAAAAAACCTGTAAACCATAACTACCCCACTAGGCATAGAGAAGCAGAAATGTTAATTATTAATAAATCTCAAAATGTATACGGTGATAGAACAAAAAGGCATAAAATTCCGCAAATATTTAATGCATTACCTGAAAATATTAAAAACGAGACATCATATTCGAAAATCAAAACTAAAGTTAGATCATTCTACTTCAATAGAATATGAAAAGTAAAATATTGTATAAAAATACCTAAATCTATGAAAAACAAATATTATTTTGATCGAATAGGTAAAGAATAAAATTTATGTTACAATAAGCATTATAATGATTAGTTAAGTATTTTAATATTAAGTATTATATTATTAAATAATTACTAGATATGTATTAAGCAGAGGCGGCCCGTGACAAAATTTGCGGGCAGTGCATTTCTCAAAAAAAGATAACATTAACATGGGAAAATAAAGTGATTTAAAGGGATTGACATACCTAGTACAAACGTTCACTTGTAGAGAAAATCTATTCGTCGCTGTTTCATTTGTGAAAATACTTCAATGACACGATTGTTAAAGTCTGGTATAGAAGCTATAAAACCTTTTTCGATGGTCATCATTGACAAAGCATTAAGCCGATCATGGTGTACTCAGAAATGTTTTTACACGTTTTAATGTAGAAAAACACCGTTCGCACTCAACAGTTGTCATTGGAATAGTACAACTTATTTTGAAAAGTTTAACCGTTTCACTAAAATACTCCACTAAGTTACATTTGATAAAATATACGTTAATCGCAATGTTTTCAGTAGCACTCATTTTTAAATATTTTTTTTTACAGAATAAAACTTGCGAAAACCGTTAAAATGCTTTAAAAACCGAAACGATACTGAGGTCGATGCGCCGCGCCGGCGACCGATGGCGTTACAACATAACATTGTTAACTAGTCTTAAATTTGTTGAACATAACTATTTCATTCCAAAGGTTCGGGACCACTTTACGCAAGTTTAATGTTATGTCATTTGCTCCGCTAGTGCACCCAGGCACCATATGTCTTCTCTGCTTTCACACGTCAATCGTCCTTATGGGTCTATACCTGCCTTGCTCATTTCACGGGCACTGGCACTCCAGCATCTGGAGATGATCCCAGTAGAAATATAACTTCATGTGACGTCACGCCTGGGCATAACAAAATGTGCACGAATACCTTTCTCTCATGCTCGGGAGTTTAGTCAATTGGTAAAGATTTTGTAACGAATTGGCGGGAATACTTCGGGAGAGGATGTACTAATTTACACTTCTGACGTATATTGGTTTTCGGCAGCGCAGTGCACGAATGCACTAAGCAAGCGGCCGCCTCTGGTATTAAGCACCAAAATATCAAACATTTTATATGTTGTAAGTAAATAAATAGGAAAAATGAGAGATTTCTTACAATCAAACTGATTGATCAGTTTTGTAAGATTTAAGTAAGAGAAATTATTGTACAATTAATAACTAAATAAACATATTTAAAAAAAAAAAAAAAAAAAACTCATCAAAGGAAAATGGAGCATCTACCCAGAAAAAGATTTTAAAGTGAAAGGCAAAGAAGGAAGTTCATCAAAATTAGGGACATAAGGGGGAGCTATTTTATTAATAAAGTCATCAATCCAAATAGCAGAAATACGAGATGGCTTTGGCAGGGAAAAGGAAGATCTAAACCTGCGAATTATGGACCAAACCTCACCCGCTGGAGTAGCAGGGGATATATTGGTACAGATTTTTTTTTTTAATAAACCAATACATATAATATACAAAAAAAAACAAATATATATAATATATAATATTGGTGGTAACAATACCTCCCTAATTGAGAATTACGCTAGCTGTTTTTTTTTTAAACGGAATGTGCGTTTAGCAACAGCTTGGGCATTCTTGGCTGAGATGTAATTATCCATAGTCATCTGTTGGCAGTATGTCTTATTGGCCGCTTTCCTCTCCTTCAGCACTCTAAGGCATTCCTCATCCCACCAAGGGGGCGGGCGAGCCTTCGAGCCTACAGGAGATGATTTGGGGATAGACTTGTCAGCCGATTTTAGAATGGAATCAGTCCAAGATTTATAAGAGAAAGTGCAATTATCAGAAGAAGGGGAAGGCAGGGAGAGAGAAAGATCCTGGATAGAGTCTCTGAAACGGGACCAATCGGCTTTTTTTGTAATAAATATAGGCTTTCTTTTAAAGTGATTGGTATCCAACCGTTGAGCCAAATTCAAAATAATGGGATAGTGGTCACTGCCGCAGGGGTCTGAAGTAATTCGCCAGGAGATTAGTGGATAGATAGTCGGAGAACAGAGGGATATGTCCACCGCACTAGGATTATGTCCAGGGTGACTAAACCTGGTTGAGGATCCATCATTTAGGAGACAGATGTTCAAGGAGTCCAAAAGGTCAATTAATTTGATACCTGAGGGATCCGAGGAAGAAGAACCCCAGAGTGGGGAGTGGGCATTAAAGTCACCCAAAATGACCAAGGGAGAAGATATTTTGCTAAGCATGTGGACCCACAGTGGAAGGTCAAATGAGGTAGAAGGAGGAATATAGAGAGATACGAAAGTAATATTAGAGTCAGTGGCTGCCACTAATTGGAAGGATGAATTTGGGGGTTTAATGGAAATAGGGGAGAAGGGGAGAGAGTTTTTGATGAAAAGGGCTGCACCACCCTTCCCATCAATGCGGTCATCCCGCAGACATTGAAAGCCATTCACCTTGAAGAGCTGAGATGGCTTGAACCAAGTCTCAGAGACGGCAGCAATCGATATGGAGTGTAAATGTAGAAGGCGGATGAGGTCATCTTTATAGGAGGTGGCGCTTCTACAATTCCACTGCAGAATTGCTGCTGTTAGGGCAGCCATTGGGAAGAAGAGAATACAAGGAGGAGAGTAATGAGGCAGCGTTGGACGGTAGAGAATTATTATTGTTAATAACAGAGATAAGTAACATGAGGAGAGATTGGATAAAAGAAGAATTGTCATTAGAAGTATTGTTGTTTATGGAATTTGCATTTAGATCAAGATCGAAAGCGCTGCTGTTAGTTGAATTGGAGTTAGAAAAGACGGAATTTTGAGGAAATAGTTTATGACAGATGTCATCTGTTATTTAAAATAAAATTCGTGTCTCGTAACTATTTAAAAGTACGAATTGATAATATATCATATAAATGATCACTTCATATAATCATTTTTTGTAATTACTTAATAATCACGGATACTTTGTATGCATTGATTTCAACACGTCAGATGTACATTTTGACAGGCGGTGCAGGTAGGGTTGCCATCTGTCCGGCTTTAGCCGGACATGTTTGGCTTTTTTAGGTCGTGTCCGGCTAAATATTTATATGTCCGGCCTTTTTTTTTTTTTTTTTACAGTGAATACCGCACAAGAATCTCAACTGCTCCCGTCTGGAGCCAGTGAGACTATGGCATCCCCATTTGGGGTATGTTGTGAGGCTGAAGGTAGTGGGGAGTGGAAGGAGGTGGGGAAGAGGAAGGTTGGGAAGTACCTGGCTATTCAGATCTGGTCACTAAACACGGCTAAAGCCATTTTCAAGCAACGTTTCAATTCTGAATGGTGGTCTTACACCAGGGCGATACTAATAGTATCTTCCACTCTGGAACATGCCACAAATATATTATATATTATTTTAAATGAATTAATTGTGAAATAACACAAATTAATCAAATAAAATTTATTTGCGCATGCCGGGTTCGAACCCGCGACCTCCGGAATGTGAGTCAAGAGTCTTAGCCACTGGTCTACGGAGGTCGTCGTACGGCCTGTCCGGCTTTTGTTAGGTTTTTTTGGTTTGCGCGGGTTTTGTCTTCCGAACTTCTGAAATTGGCGGAATATTACTTTCAAAGAGTTTTCTCTTAATAAATACTCAGTGGACCAAAGAACGCAATAAATTGCAAACAATTGCTAAGATGGTGTACACATTGTATAATTTAAAAATGACATGTCAAGGATTTTATTAAATGATTTCCAATGAAAACGACGTTTTGGATAAAGTAGGTGAAAACGCCAAATGTACAAAATGGTAGATTTTTGTAATTTTTGAATAATTTGGAGAAGTCGAGATTTCATTTTAATTTTTGTTTTTCGTTTTTTGTCCACAAAGATAAATATGTTTCATTTTATATCTATTTAACGAAAAAATTTAATCAACTGTTTAACCAAAAAAAAGGTATGTTTTGTTTGTTTTATAAGTTAAGTATGTCTACAGACAGAAGACTCAATATTTTTTATTTTGTTATAGACATTATATTCTATACAACTGTCAACTGATGACAAGGATAAGACTGATTATTGTTGTTATTAAATTGGTTAATGCGTGATTAATAAACAACTGTAACTTGTAACAGATTTTTTTTATTATTATGTATAAAAGTTATGTCCAAAATCATGTACGTACGTCCGGCTTTTAGGGCAAAATGTCCGGCCTTTCAGAGCGCAGAGTCAGGCTTTTTTTTATTTTAGAAGATGGCAACCCTAGGTGCAGGCAATGATGTAGGAACACATTTGAACCAGAAACAAATTGTTTGTTTTGATGATAATTAAAATATAAAAATTTAAATTATTATTTACCTTGTGTTGGTATATAAGTACATAATTTAATTATCATGCGTAAAATATTCGATAGCAAAAACACACTTGATTTTGACGTTTGTGTCAAAGATAAATTTGTACGTGTACGAGATAATTATCATAGATAATTTTTAGATAAACGTTACCCGCTGTTGACTGTTTTCGAATAAATCAGTTCCTAACACATTTTCTACGACCGTTATGTATTTTCTGAGCATTGAGCATACGAATTTTGAGGTTATGGACATCACAACAACAAAGTGATGGCGATACTTATAGTATTCTGAATTTGATAGATGCTAGCACATGGATTTTTAACATAATTGTATTGTAACAAGCAGATCTACCTGTGAATAAGTTATTACGAGACCAATGCGTTGGGTGCCATCTGATATGTAGCAATCTGCTACTTCTGTTAGGTTACTTTAGAATGAGATTAATGGCATCTAATATGCAATACTACTGTGTGAAATGTACCTACTTTGTGAGGCAAGTGGAAGATGCCTTATACACCGCTTGTTAAGTGGGTGCATGGTAAGATTGAGATCCGTACAGTGATAACCAGCACAGTGGTCAGCTTAGTTTCCTGGGGAAATTTTTGGACGCCAAACCCTGTCGGATGACAGAGTATGCTGAACTCTGCGGTGGCCTGAGTACTCCTCCTCAGAGGTGGGCATATGGTGCTTATTCACAAGTAGGTCTACTCAAATGAAAGACAAGTTCTTCCGAAGTGACAAATACATCTATTTCAATAAGAGGATTACATACAATACAATACACTTACCCCCATCATAGACCGTTTTGTACTACCTAAGCTACCTAGCTAATTTTCTGCGGAGGGATGGGGACGCCTTCCTCCACGGGTCCGTGTCTGCTACAGCGCGGGCGGCCAGCCTGCCAGCTCAGTCTCTCGGTCAAACCCCGGCCGAGGAACATCCAGGTCCTCACCAATTACCACCGGTATCCATCCATCCGGGCGCGAGCGCTAGTTCCACGGCGTGCGCGGCAAAGTGAGAAAAAGGAGGGTTCACCCCCAAATACGGATTTCATCCGATCAAATAAACGTCACAGCTTGTTCCCGACATTAAACAATTCCAAAGCGAGCGAGGATCGCCGGCCGTTAGCGTTAGCTTCGATTATTCCCGATACGGAAGACCACTTCCGTGTGCACATCGACACGCGTTTTTCAACTTCGGGTGCGATTATAAATCACGATTACACGTATTTTTACTCGATTCGGCCACTAAAGGATTATCCGACATTTTCCAGGATCAGATGCCTCGATCAATATTAAAGGAAAAATTGTTCCGCTCGACTTTAAATAAAAAGAAACTCACATCGTTTCAAACTAGGCACTGTCACGTACCCACCAGGCATAAATAAACCAGTCATTAGATTAATAACTTCGTACTTTTTGAATGGACCAAGTGTCAACGCTATTTGACCATATACATACATATATTTAACGACTTTTTATTCGATTCGAGACTCAGTCGTCTCACATACCATCAACAAAGGATAGAGGAAACTGGAGGAAACAAAATAAAAGGCTCGACCATAGACAATATAATTATCTTTCAGTACCTACCCAATTTATTAGCCCAAAATATTATTTTAAAAATAAAATTAAATATCAAAATGTTCCCCAGGGCAACAGAGCTGCATCTGACAGATTGCTGCCTTGAAAAAATGAGCTTACTTTTTTTACGGCTCATTTTCTCCAGATTCGGCTTTATCAGATTGAAACCCGATGCCCTATGAAGAAACCAACTGTCGTAAAAATTACCTAAAATTACTTTAAATTTCAATCCCTTCAAAAGGGGAAGAACAATTTCAAATAAAATTTAGCTTTCCTTATATAGTATCGACTTTGACATTTCTCTGGTTACAATAGAAAAATGAAAGACTCAATTAGGGGCCGTTCAAGTATTACATAACGCACTTGGGGGGGAGGGGGGGTCTGGTGAAACGTTACAACGCGTTACGGGGGGGGGGGGGGGGGGGGGGGTCGAAGGACGCGTTACGTAACATGTTTTTCTTTATTTAAATAAAAAACTAAGGAATTGAAATCTTCCAAGTTGGCAAGCCTTTTAGTTTATGTTGTACGGGGAATTCCTTGACTGTATTGTGCGTCATTTTCGTTGTCAGTATTCGTTAGTGTTTTAAATACGAAATACGCATAAACACAATTTGCTGTAGTCAGTGTTGTTAATGTGAGTTTTTAGCAAACCGGGAGATTTACATCATCAGCTGTTATTGGCCTATAAAGGCTCTCATACTGACTTGCTAGCGCAGCGCAACCAAAAAATGCCAACCAAATTTGGAAGACAGCAAAAGAAAAATTAAAAAAAAAATAAAATTTATGCAACATACGAATGATGTTATATGAGAGTTTTTTAGTAAGAACAACGCTTTTTAGTTATAACACACAGGTTAGTTTACTGCTAAAATTTAATAATATTACCTAAAGCTAGGTTTCGTAGTAAATGCATAGTTACACTCAGAACATGAAAAAGGTTTTCTTCACTTTGAATCGTTCTGTGCATTTTTTAATCTTCCTTTCGAGAACTTGAAAAACCACGCTGGGACAAAAAAATAGTTTTGTCTGCTGAAGGTAAACATGTGATTTTTCATGCCTCTTTGTAGAACACGAATAGTTGCAGTAGAAACATGTAAGTGGTTTTGTAGCACTGTGAGTCAGCAAATGATTTCTAAGAAGTTCCTTTGTACAACATGAATAATTGCAGTCGGGACACGAAAAAGGTTTTGGTCCAGTGTGAGTAAATATGTAAATTTTTAGATACCGTTTTGTAGCGCCTGAATAGTCGCACTCGGGACAAGTAAAAGGTTTTTCAACACTGTGAATTAGCAAGTGCCGTTTTAGTTTTTTTTTTTGAGAAGAAGAATAGTTGCAGTCAGGGCATGAAATGGGTTTTTCACCACTGTGAGTAAACATGTGATTTTTTTTATTTCTCTAAATAGTTACAGTCGGAACATGAAAAATGCTTTTCTCCACAATGAGTAGAGTCAGCAAAAGAATTCTTGGATATCCCTTTTAAGAACACAAATAGTTGCAGTCAGGACATGTAAAAGGTTTTCTCTTCTGTAAATCGCACGGTGGATTTATAAATTGTCCTTTTGAGAACTTGTATAACTGCATTCTGGACAGGAAAATGGTTTTTGTCCACTGTGCGCTAACATGTGATTTTTGGTGACTCTTTGTAGAACATGAATAGTGCAGTAGAAACATGTAAAAGGTTTTGTATCACTTTGAGTAAGCAAATGATTTCTTAGAAGTTCCTTTGCACTACATGAATAATTGCAGTCGGGACATGAAAAAGGTTTTTGTCCAGTGTGGTTCAACCGTTGTGTAGCGCATGAATATTCGCAATCGGGACAAGAAAAAGGTTTTTCGTCACTGTGAGTTAGCAAGTGCCGTTTTCGTTATTTTTTTTCGAGAAGTAGAATAGTTGCAGTCAGGACATGAAGTGGATTTTTCTCCACTGTGGGTAAACATGGGTAATTTTTAGATTTCTCTTCGTAGTACATGAATAGTTGCAGTCGGAACATGAAAACGGTTTTTCTACACCGTGAGTCAGCAAGTGACTTCTTAAATATCTCTTTAGAGGACACGAATAGTTGCAGTCAGGACATGAAAATGGTTTTTTTCTTCTGTGAATCATACTGTTGATTTTTAAATCTTTCCTGTGAGAACTTGTATAACTGCATTCGGGACGTGAAAAAGGTTTAACTCCACTATGAGTCAGCTTGTGAATCAAAGTGGAGTAAAGTGTTGCTCCACAGGGAAAACTTAGAGAAATTACTTTCCTCAGGGCCTCATCACTAAAGCTAATGTAAAAGAAAGTATGTGTTGTAAAACCATGTAGGTTTATTCTAGGTCAGACAGTGTTAAATTGTGGAGATCTGGAAGGAATACAAGGCCGATAAAAAAATAATTTTCTCATTTTTTTTCAAAATGATAATATGAATATATAAAATGTATATAATGAATCGCGAGTTAGAAATCTCTTGTTTTATTTATTACCGCAAACGAGATAAAATCAAGAAAAAGGGTATTTAAGCGACATTTCAGTACGTTGCGCAACTTAATTGTGACTTTCGGGTAAAAATTGTTACTTGGGTGTTACGTAACGCTTAGGGGGGGGGGGGGGTTGAACAGGAAAACGTTACGGCGCGTTACATGGGGGGGAGGGGGGGTCAACAATCTTCAAAAATTGCGTTACGTAATACTTGAACGCTCCCTTAAACATTTTAGTATTTTATTAAAAACAGTAAATACAAGAAAAACTAACAACATCACGCCGTTTCCCCGTAGGGGTAGGCCGATAGGACGGACCGTCAAACAACTCAGTCTTGGCACACACTCTTTGTCTCATTCACACTCGCACATTGACTCATACATACTAATTCTGGCTCTTGACGTGGCCCGATGCAAGTACCGGATTCCCTTGATCGTGTCAGGTTTTCCTCTGGCGTCCCTGACTTCATCTACCACTCACATCTGTGTCATATATTTTACTTACACCCCACGCTTCGTTCATTCGCTCTACTTGCCCAAACCATCTGAGGGTCCTGTAATGTACACTATGTAAAGGTTAATATTAAGAAAGAACAAGTAACACTCATCTTAACTGATATCGGCTCACGGCAAGCGTCCCCGCGTCTTCTCTATGCAGTCGGTCGCCCAGTACCGTCCTACGCCCCACAACTCCGCGCGTGCACTGCCTGAGACGACAGAGTTATTCACAACTATACATGTGTGAATACACTACATCCCTCCCTTATTATTGTTTTTAATAATAAATATTTTATTTTTCCATAAGTACCTATATCAAGTACAATCAGCAAGTCCTTATTCAAATTATGTTTAATAACTAATCATCAATTATTTCCTCATTATTGTCCATCAATTTATTCACTCGAATTGTGATTGATTTACATGGCCATTATCGTTTGTTTGAGCAGCACTAGTATTATTCTCATCATCTAGCACCTTCCAATGTCCTTCCACTCCTTTAAGGTGTATGTGTCATCTGATTCGCTGACCAGTTTCATCATTCCGAAGACTTACGTCTCCTCCTTTGTTCGCTTTAACGATATGTGTTTTGGGTTCGTCGTTCAAGCGCAGCTTGTTTTTTTTTTTAGTCATGTTCTTGATGTATACTTTATCACCAACTTCCAATTTACAAGCAATAGCTCTTCTATTCATGTCCACTTATTCCTACCCTTTTTCTTTTATCTCTATCCTTCATTTCAAGGTCCTCTGAGAGATGCGTCATGTCCTGAATTATAGGCAGCTTGTCTCGAAATTATCCTCTAAAGAACAGTTCTGCAGGTGTTTTTCCTGTAACTGTATGAAGTGTACTGTTGTACATCACCTTGTACTCACGAAGAGCCTCTTTCCATTTATTTTTCTCTACTTGAGAAATCTTGAGGTGTTTTACGATGTCCCTATTCTGACGCTCCACCTCTCCGTTTTGTTGCGGCCAGTAGGGAATGCTATTATAGAGTCGTATGTTCCTCTCTGCACAAAAAATCTAAAGTTTTCGCTGGAAAATTTCCCCCGTTGTCTGTTGTAAGCGAGATCGGGTTGCCAAGCCTGCTAAAAATATATTTAAGCTTTCCACTTATTTCGAAGCTTGTTATGGTTCTGCGTGTTTTCATCTCTTTATATCTGGTGTAATTATCCACGACTACCAGGATATAATCTCCACTAGGTAAGGGCCACTACCCATGAGGTCAATTGCTATGTCAACCCATGGTTCGGAAGGTAAGTCACTTCTTTTTAACGGGTTTGGGGCACTGGGTGCATCCTTTACAGGCTTTGCATATGTTTTCAGCATCTTTGTCGCACTTAGGCCATTATACTTTGGTCCTCAATCTGCCCTTCATCACGACTATCCCCGGATTGCCTTCGTGCGCAGCTTCCAGAATTTTTCTGCGTACTTTGTTTGGGATTACAATTTTCGTCCCCCTGAGAAGAATATCGCCTTTCGATGCGAGCGCATGGTTTTGCTTTTCGGACCAAATATAACCTCCAAGGGCTTATGGTCCGTTACCCGATCGAACACCTTGCCATACAGGAACATGTTAAAATGTTCGACTGCCCAAACCAGGGGTGGCCTCTTATGGCCTCTTTTTCTGTTTGGCAGTAACGACGCTCACAGCTGATAAGGTTTTTATTATCAACTGCAATTATTCTCGGCCCGTTCTTATTGATTTGCACCAGCACTGCATCCAGACCCACTGGGCTTGCATCTGCAATCACCACAGTCTTATTATGTGCATTGTAGTAACCTAAATTTGGTACCTTCACGAGCGCCACTTTGAGATCATTCAATGCGTTCTTTTGGGCGTCACCCCAGTCATCTTGAATGTCCATGTTTCTTCCCGTTCTTTTCCGTAACAATTGCTTAAGGGGTTCTGTTACCGTTGCTAAATGGGGTATCCATTTTCCCACGAAATCCACTAAGCCCATAAAGCTCTGCAGTTCAGCGATATTCGTTGGGGCTCTAAATTCCTTTATAACCAAGATATACTTGTCTAGTTGTTTAACTCCCTGTTCTGACAGTTCATGCCCTAGGAAGTGGATTTTCTTCATTCCAAAAATGAATTTGTCGTCCCTCAAACTCATGCTATTTTCTTCTAACACTATCATTTTTTTTCCTTCCACGTCTCTGTTCCTACTCTGTTGATTGACGAACTTTCCATAGGTTTCATACCAAAGTTTCCTAATTGACGATCTATGGCTTCCAGTGCATTCGCTTCTGCAACTTTTCATCCAAACCGATCTTGTCCCCTGTTTTCAATATCTTTTTTCAGGGTTCTTCTGAATTACCCTTTTTAGTTATTTGGTCTATGATATGCTCGTTTTCTTTATTCACCAAACTGACACTTCTTGGCCTGTAGTCGAAGTCTGACAACAATTTTTTCGAACTTCTCATCCTGTTCCTGTTTTAGGAGACGAAACAGATGTCGCTTATATACTTTGCTCTGTTTAGGTGCCAAGTAGTTGTCTAATTTTTTGTTCACGTTTAACATCGCAATGAAGGTTCACCTTCAGTTGCATTAGCTTCCGGGATGTTGTAGAAAATTTCTTGTAACTCGGGATCACCGATATGTAAAAGACTAGCTATTTTCTTTGCCTCGGTGTTTATGCCTGTCGCCTCGAGGTAAAGGTTCAGACTTCTTTTCCATCTTTCCCAACGGGTAGAAACTGAACCAACCTCCCCTTCACATTCGAACCTCTCGAAAACTTCGCAATTTAATGCCAAGAAGGTATATGTCCGCAATTTAATGCTATACGGTAAATATCCGCAATTTAATGCAAGTTGTACTATGTATTCATCGATATCTGCAATATAATGCTTTTATTATTTTTTTCGAATCTCTCGAAAACTTCGCAATTTAATGCTATACTTGTAAATCTCCGCAATTTAATGCAAGTTGTACACTAAGTATTCATCGATATCCGCAATACAATACTTTTATTATCTTTTTCCGAACCTCTATAGGGGTATGTCCGCAATTTAATGCTATACCGGTACATCTCCGCAATTTAATGCAAATTGTGCACTAAGTATTCATCAATATCCGCAATATAATGCTTTTATTATTTTTTTTCCGAAACTCTTGAAAACTTCGCAATTTAATGCCATGTAGAGGTATGTCCGCAATTTAATGCTATACCGGTACATCTCCGCAATTTAATGCAAATTATGCACTAAGTATTCATCAATATCCGCAATATAATGCTTTTATTATTTTTTTGAGAACTCTTGAAAACTTCGCAATTTAATGCCATGTAGAGGTATGTCCGCAATTTAATGCTATACCGGTACATCTCCGCAATTTAATGCAAATTGTACACCAAGTATTCATCAATATCCGCAATATAATGCTTTTATTATTTTTTTTTTTTTAAGTCATACTCATACGCATATTGCAACCTTACTGTAACTAAATGCTCAGTCGCAATTGAATGCCCAGTCGCAATCTAATGCACAGTCTCAATTTAATGCCAAGTCGCAATTCAATGCCAATTCGCAATTTAATGCATAGCCGCAATTCAATGCATAATCGCAATTTAATGCCAATTCGCAAGACAATGCCAAGTCGCAATTTAATGCCAAGTCGCAATTTAATGCCCAGCCGCAATTCAATGCAGAGTCGCAATTTAATGCCAAGTCGCAATTGAATGCCCAGCCGCAATTTAATGCAAAGTCGCAATTTAATGCTAGTCGCAATTTAATGCCCCGCCGCAATTCAATGCAAAGTTGCAATTGAATGCCCAGCCGCAATTTAATGCAAAGTCGCAATTTAATGCAAGTCGCAATTTAATGCTCCGCCGCAATTCAATGCAAAATTGCAATTGAATGCCCAGCCGCAATTTAATGCAAAGTCGCAATTTAATGCCAGTTTCAATTTAATGCCCCGCCGCAATTCAATGCAAAATTGCAATTGAACGCCAGCCGCAATTTAATGCAAAGTCGCAATTTAATGCCCAGCCGCAATTCAATGCAGGTCGCAATTTAATGCCAAGTCGCAATTGAATGCCCAGCCGCAATTTAATGCAAAGTCGCAATTTAATACAAGTCGCAATTTAATGCTCCGCCGCAATTCAATGCAAAGTTGCAATTGAATGCCCAACCGCAATTGAATGCCCAACCGCAATTTAATGCAAAGTCGTAATTTAATGTCTAGTCGCAATCCAATGCCAAGTCGCAATTTAATGCCCCACTGCAATAAAAACTGCTCACCACCGCACGATACTTTCGGTGATTATCGAAGAACATTATATGTCTCTTACCACTCATTGTAATGTGTTACTCGAGTGACCTTGTATATATAATTCTGTATTTTTATTTATGATGTTTTTCTTTTTGTAATTGTATGTATCTGTATTTAATTATAGATTTTTATAATTGTGAAATAACTGAGTTTTATAACTGGATAGTTCTCACGTAGGTGCAAACATCTGTAAAACCCCGTATAAATAAATAAATGAATTCATTTTAATAAGTAGGTAGGTATGGTTGACAATTCCGTTGGTATATCACTCCCCTTAAATGCTCTCATAGGAACATCAGATGCGAATAGAGATGTCAGGAGTTCCACTAAAGAACGCCAAGGAGTTTGTCTATCTCGGGAGCAAAATAACATGGGACGGTCGGTCTAAGAGCGATGTCGACAGCCGTATACACCAGGCTAGGCTTGCTTTCAATAAAAGGTCGAAAATAATTGAATCAAATAATATAGACCTAAAGCTGAGAATACTCCTCATCAAGACCTATGTATGGAGTATCTTGATGTACGGCTGCGAAACATGGTGCCTATCCAAAAGAGATAAACGGAGACTAGAGGCTTTTGAGATGTGGTCCTATAGAAAACTATTAGGAATTTCCTGGAGAGACCACATTACAAATGAGGAGGTTCTCCAAAGAATCGAAGGAGGAAGGCACCTGCTCAGGACCTTGTCCGAAAGGCGTGCAAGATGGATCGGCCATGTAATACGACAAGAAGGCCTCTTGCATTCCATAATGGAGGGTATGACCGAGGGGACAAACTCTAGGGGACGCCCACGCCGAGAGTACCTGGAGGACCTGCTGGTGGACGTGCGCTGCTTATCATATGCAGACCTCAAAAGAGCCGCACAAGACAGGGAAGAATGGAAGAGGAAACTAAAGGAAATTGCTGCAAACCAATCCCAGGATTGAAACCAGAGAGAGAGGAATCTAGGTTACCTAAAGTCCTCCGTTCATGAAGACACCCACAAACTACGCGATTGTGACGCAACCACAAGCACCCTGTAGATGTACCACTCTTCAATGCCGGCCTCCGTACACGGCACCACCCGAAATATACTGAACTAGATCATTTTTCACGTGCAGCCGTGGAGTTACCATGATTTCAAGCGATGTCAAATGCCTTTTTTTTCAACATCAATCCATGCCTTCTCCACTAAATGCCCTCTTACATATTCTGGTAAAGTAATTCTAGTAAACACGCCGTTTTTCCGACTTTCAAAACAAATCTAACATTAATTTCATGTTCCGACGCCATTCCTGTCAAACGACCAACAATAGAACAACTACGCAAATGACAGCCAAATGAGTGCACTTACTTAGCTTTACATTTTTTTGTAAAAAATCCTTAGATTACTTACAGTTTACCTCGTCGCCACATGTAATGTACACTATGTAAAGGTTAATATTAAGAAAGAACAAGTAACACTCATCTTAACTGATATCGGCTCACGGCAAGCGTCCCCGCGTCTTCTCTATGCAGTCGGTCGCCCAGTACCGTCCTACGCCCCACAACTCCGCGCGTGCACTGCCTGAGACGACAGAGTTATTCACAACTATACATGTGTGAATACACTACAGGTCCCTTTCTTAATCTTACTCATTATGATCAGCCTTGCATTGCATTGCTTGATCATAAATAATAATAATATTTGGATGATTTGTGTAGCGCCATTTTTGTAAAAAGTAACCTCAAAGGTGCTCTGCACAGACTTATATTTCTACAATCTAATTCCAACTTCAAAGTAGACAACAACTTATAACAACTTATGGCTAAAACTTGCATCCACCGGTTCATCGATCATTGATATGAAACTATATGTACGAGTACAATGATTTGACCAATGAACGCTTTGCTGCATATAAAATGTACATATATTATTTTATTTATACTCTGTACAGGCAGAATATATACAGGACCGTACGTAGTTTTACCACACATCCTCAGAGGTATGACACCTACAGCATTCAGTCCACATTCCTCTGCCAGTTCCATGCCTCACTTCCATCAGGGTAGATACCAGCATTCCGTTGTGGACTGCTAGTTTCGCTTCTTTAGACAGTTTTTTGTTAGCGCCAACGGCATTCAGTCCTTTATTAATAGAATTACCTACATTTACCCTTCTTTCAATATCTCTATCAGCCTTCCCGTCTCTCATACACATACTTCCCACGATATACAAACTCATCCGCCTGCTCCAAGTTCACAACTATATTGCACAATGTGTGCGTAGCGTACTCTCCTGATAAAAATAGAACAAATTTAGAAAAGCTAAGCGTACTGAGAATATATTATTATTTTTTAATTTATAAACTAACGTTTAGACAAGATTTTTATGCATAGCACAAAGGGTAACAATTATTATAAGCAATAATTATCAGCCTGAAACTCTCATCTACATTGAAAAATCTTCCGAGAAAAGATACTTGCCGCCAACGGGAATATATTGCTCCTGTTGCATCCTGGTCCAGTCCATGGAGTACTCTTCCTCCTTCTTATGTTCTCTCAAGAACAGCGATGAAAGAGAGTGGTGGAACACGTCAGCCCCCATCTCCTGACATGACATCACAACGTTACTGTCCTACTGCAATACCTACAACAAACAATCATATGTCATCATTAAGGTGCTTAATTAAAGGTTTTTTTTTATGTATTATTATAATAAGGCAAGGGTAAAGTTCGGATTATGGGCGAAATTCCTAAAAAATAAAACAAGTTATCTTTATACTAACTTTGGGCTGGGAAATCCGAATCTGAAAGAATTAGGTTACACTCGGCAATATTAACTGAGTTAAACGACTGTACAATTTTGAATTTACACACATTAATATAACAGGCCATTTTGACCCCTTTCTGAGAATAAAGATCATAGAAAAAACTAGGATGGACGCAAAAAAGTTGTGATAGAAGAATATATCAGTCTTTTGAAAGAACCTGGCTCACAATACATTGGCCACATATGTTTGCATATTTTGTGGAAAAATCTATTAGGTAATTTAGCGTGCATCGTGGCTATCGGATGTGACGGAACGGCAGTTAATACTGGAACTAAGTCTGGCATTATTCGACTTCTCGAAAGAAAGCTCCATCGTCCACTCCAGTGGTTGGTCTGTCAGTTACATGCTAACGAGTCAAGTTTGAGACACCTTTTCGAATACCTTGATGGAACGATAACAGGTCCTAGAAGCTTTAGCGGCCAACTAGGAAAGTTACTCAAAAACTGTGAACATCTTCCTGCGATAGAATTTCAAGCAATAGAATGCAACTTACCGGACATTAAAAAATCCTGTGACGACCGTAGCACAGACCAGCTTTATTTATTAGAAATATGCCGAGAAATAGCCAAAGGACAATGTAATGAAAACTTAGCGAAAAAAAACCTGGGTAAAATCTGTCATTCGCGTTGGTTAACAACAGCCAATTCTCCGACTTTACATATCAACCAAGAATCCGACAGAAAATCAGGTGATATTGACTGAATTTGTGCTATCCAATATTTCTATCTTTGGGGATGCTGTGCGGAAGGTTTTTTTTAAGGAAATGAAGGAGAGGAGAGTTCTGGGAAGGAAAAGGATTTAAGGAGTGCGTAAGAATAGTGCGTGGGGTTCAGTGTATCCTGGTCATCCGACACAAGCCCTAAACAAACCTCACCCCATTAACCCGGGCACCCCTGTTAACTATCTATATTATCTGTAATGATAAGATGACCTTTTTTCACAGGGTCTAAGATAGTAAAAAAAAATGCACCAAGTCTTAAACTGTTCGAAAATGAAGTCACTATAGCCAGGGCCATATTATCCATAAGGCGTGTAGGAAACTGCCTAGGGGCCCCGCATTGGTTAGGGACCCCTAGGGTAAAGGAGCCCCGAGACGTGCATTGCCTAGGGGTCCCGAAATGTTTAAGCTGGTCCTGGCAGGGCCCTATTGTCCATAAGACAGTGTAGGCCACTACCTAGGGGGCCCACATCGGTTAGGGGTCCCTAGAGTAAAGGGGCCCCGAGACGTGCATTGCCTAGGGGCCTTGACATGTTTAAGCTGGCCCTGGCAGGGCCCTATTGTCCTTAAAGCAGTGTAGGCCACTGCCTTCGAAAATCCAGTCACTATAGCCAGGGCATTATTATCCATAAGAAGTGTAGGCAACTGCCTAGGGCCCAGGGCCGTATTTACACTTTTTATTGGTATAGGCCACTTCATTTGTGCCGCCCCTTCCTCTTTCTTAGAAGTTGCCACCTATCATCACTCACTTGTAGGCTTTTATTAGGTGACGCACAATTATTTTAAAAATAATTATTCAAACACAGGTTAACTAGGTATTCAAAAATGAAATGAAGAATGAATTATTCGTAAAATAAAAGTTTAACATGGAACAAGAATTACAATTTTTTACGGGGTTTTTTATTTGACATAATCATTTATAATAGCTTCACAGTTGCTTATATGCATTGAAGATCCGAAGAGTAAAGTTTTTCTTGCGATAATGAAGACCTTTTTATTTGACCTTGGTATTTCTTCATTCGCTTTAAATAGGATAAACTCCAAAATGGTGGCCGGAGTGCAAAGTGCGACGCGGAGAGCTATATCCAAGTTTGGGTAAACGTTGCATGGAGATGGCTTTCTCAAAAACTTTCCTTAAAAAGATTCAGTAATGATGTAGATTCAGGTTTCTCTGCCGTCTTATTAGAGGAAATGTGACCTTGAATGTGTACCAATTCCTGAACTAAATCGTCTTCTAAATCATTGCACAAGAGACTGCGGTTTTTCTGAGACACTTTGCGTTAAAAGTTATTAAAAAAAAAAAAACTTTGAAGTATTATGCCTTCGTATTATGCCTTATGCCTTCCCTCTAATTCGGATCTCAGTCGGGAAGTTGTTTCAATATCCTCATTTGATGTTTCGTCTACTCTGAATGTCGCCGTGATATTGCTGAAGTGTGCTCATTTCAATTGCACTTTCTTCGAAATAATCAAAGTTTTCTTGCTCTGGTATAATATACTCGAGAAGAGATCCATAAACATCAGATACCGTCAGTACATCAACAGATGAGCTCTGAATCTGAGCACTCACTTTATTTAGTCTTTCCAAAATAGCATTCCGAAATACGATTAGTAGCCAAATAAAGGTAGCCCACTGCCCAAACATTTTTTGTGAAATATTCGCACCATAATCACACGACGCAATCCGCGGTCCCGTGTGGGATCACTGGGCATCTAAAGGTTCCTTTAAGGGGGAAAATAGACGTAGAGGCTTCAAAAAATTCTTTTTTTTTCATGAATGGATGGTAGAACTATTCAAAAATATTTTCTGAAAATTTAAAACCAAAAGTTCAGACCATTTAAAAGTTAGATGCGTTTGAGTGAGTGTCGTTCGGTCGAACTACCATTATTTTACTGCCACTCTTATTTTCAAACGCATTTTTCTCGAAACATCTTTTGTCGAATTTGTGTAACCTTTAGCTCCTACACTTTTGGATCAATCGTTATCAAACTAAGGACATAGTTTCTTTATATAAATGCGCTCTATTTGAACCTCAATCCTAAACAATATTTTTATTTGAACTATTTTTTTTATGGCCAAAAAACGTTTAAAAAGAATGGTAAAAAATCAAAAGTACTAAATTTTCACATTTATCAAAAATATATTATTTTCGATTTTTTTCTAAGAAGTGAGGTTCAAATAGAAGAAACACTAATAAAAACTAAGCAAACAAATAAAAATTGATTTCGGGTGAAAATTACGACCTCCAGGAGTTACACAAACTGTCCAGCCGGATAGCGACTTACAGTGCGCGGAGGTTGATATCTCTGTTATTTTTTAAGGAAAATATTTAAAAATTTTAGAATATACTCTTGAATATGTATGTGAAAATGACCGCAAGGTATAAATAAAATATACATATATTCTTTATGTGTTAAAAAAATTCACGAAAATCACTAAAAATACGATGTCCTACACCTATTTCTTCCCTTCAACCCACAGCCAAAGCATTTTTTTGTGAAATATTCGCACCACAATCACCGGTCCCGTATTGGATCGTTGGGCAGTGAACGACACAAATCCGACTGGGCGTCTAAAGGTTAATAGATAGAAAACTCTGTCTATCCACAGTGATTTTTTTTGTTGTTGTTTAGGTATAATCGTACACAAAATTAACGGCTTACCAAAGCGAGCGAGCGCCGCCCCCTGAACTCTGCCGCCCCTAGGCCGCGGCCTATAAGGCCTATTGACAAATCCAGGACTGCTAGGGCCCTGAGACGTGGATTGTCTAAGGGCCCTGACATATTAAAGCCGTATTGTCTACAAGTCAGTGTAGGCCACTGTTTAGGGGCCACGTATCAGCTAGGGCCCCCTATGTTAAAGGGGCCTCGAGATGTGCGTTGCCTAGAGGCCCCGACATATTTAAGCCGGCCC
Source organism: Limnephilus marmoratus (assembly GCA_917880885.1). Lineage (NCBI taxonomy): Eukaryota > Metazoa > Arthropoda > Insecta > Trichoptera > Limnephilidae > Limnephilus > Limnephilus marmoratus. The sequence continues at coordinate 11,403,612 of OU862930.1, read as the reverse complement.
TGGCAGGCCCATAAATGTTTCCATAAGGCAGTTTAGGCCACTTCCTAGGGGCCCCCATCGGGTAGGGGTCCCTAGGGTAAAGGGGCCCTGAGACGTGAATTGCCTAGGGGCCCACGTTTAAACCGGCCCTGGTAGTGCCTTATTTTTTTATTTATTTATTTAAGGAACATAAACAGTCTTAATAACATTGTAGCGACACATCATTATTATCATCGCCATCAAAAGAACATACGAGAAACATCTAATATTCGCGCCCATCGGCAAACCTACTTGCCTAGGTACCTTCGTACCTATACTGGCCGCGATGTACTTTCTCGCCGGCCGTGCCAGCCCGACGATAATAATATCGCCCCGCCTAGAAAGGTCTCGAGACAGCACCGTACAATATCTGTACGGCGCCGAATATTCTCGTAAGCTGTCGAAGTGGCTCGTATTACCTACCGCGAGGTAGTTACTCTACCGCGGCTATATAAGCAGCCGATCGCTCGCCCGCTGCAGTTCAGTCCAGTTCAGTCTCACACTTACAGTCGGCCAACATCTCAGCATGTAACGATCTCTGCATGGCATCGCTACGCTCCAGGGCAGCTTCCTCGAGGTCCATCACCACGTCTCAGCTACAAGGCCCATCGTGTCTTCAGCTCCTGAGATCAGCTCCATCCCGCGACTTACAAGGCTTGCGTCACCTTCAGTCCAAGGGATCAGCTCACCACTTCATGGCACCCCGAAGCCTCACCGTGCTTCGCTGCCATGGAAACACGCTCCGCCTCGCCAGGACTACCTGCTGGTGGCTCAGCTCACCGAGCCACACACCGTTTATCTCCGCGATTTAAAGCGTCGAGCAACGGCCTGGAAGAAAGGTCATCTCCACCGCCATGGTGTCGAGCAACTCGCTGACCTTCACCTCACCAACACCATCACACCGTACGCCTGCAGCATCATCTACGGCACTCCGCATTACATCAAGTTACCGCTCACCGACCATCTGCTACGTAGCCCAATACACGACTGACTCACCACTTCGACATGACGACTTTCATTTCTGTCTCCCGCTCCCTCAACTGGTGACCCCGACGTGACCAGTTGAGGGAGCGGGCCGGATCGGTAGAGAGAAATGACGGTAGGTAACGCCGGGTGAATTCACGTAAAGGCGAGATATCACCCGAACCTTCTGCGGGCACTTGAACTGTACAGCCGTACGTTCTAGCTCTTTCGCTTAGGTGGCAGAACTATTTCTCTAGTAATTTCGCATACAATTGAACACCGGCGACGCCTCTGGAAATATCGATACGTTTCGGGCGTAATCCAACACGTGACGTAGCAACCATGCGTGGTTGCTACAACATAATATACATAAGAAGATAACAAAAAACAGACCAATTATTAATGTTCACAGATAGGTATTTAAAAACATAAAAGTTCGCTACACTGCCTTATTGTCCATAAGGCAGTGTAGACCACTGCCTTCGAAAATCCAGTCACTATAGCCAGGGCCGTATTATCCATAAGAAGTGTATGAAACTGCCTAGGGGCCCCGCATTGGGTAGGGGCCTCTAGGGTAAAGGGGCCCTGGGAAATACATTGCCTAAGGGCCACATATCAGCTAAGGGCCTCTATGGTAAAAGGGCCCCGAGACGTGCATTGCCTAGGGGCCCTGACATGTTAAATCCGGCACTTACACTCCTCAGACACCATGTAGGAATTGTTTTATAAAGGGCCCCCTTCTACTTTTTAAAATTTTTATGAATGATGAAAATTTTACATAAAAAATTGAAAATAAAATTCGCTGGTCTGCAATTTTTTCTTTTTTTTAGATATTGAAATTCACCTACATGGAGACACTAGATTTCCGAACAGTTTAAGAATTGGTGCATGCAAATCGGGTGTATAGTTTGTTTAATATGTTGTCAACGGTTGAAAAACGTGTTAAAAAAGTTTCGAGAAAAACGCATTCAAAGTTTGGCTGAAAGATAATTCAACATACAAACTGTTTCAAATGGTTTCACATAAAATATTCTATCTTCGTCAATTTTTCGAAATTCTTTTAAAAAAATTGGTGAGAGCCATAGACATCAGAATGAATAGACCAGAAGATACAGGTGAGGGGCAAAACCAAACTATGGGGGGCGAAGAGAGGAAAGATACTGTGATTCGTTGAAAAATCAATCTGACAGTATATAGGCATCTCGCATTATAATATCACCATTTAGTTCTTAAAAGCAAAATCTGCTTTGAATGAATAGACCTTTTTACATGGGAGCGCGAATTGCTTGCCACGTTAATAACATATTTGCTAAGGCCAAATGCTTGCCCCAAAAACATTCGCCTCAATTCACATAGCAATATTTTGTTGCCGTGTTTAGTTAAGACACTTTTACAAATGTTTCATAATTTACTTACCCCTGTAACCAGCGACGAGGACACTGGAGAACCGCCCACATTCGCTATGTCTATATAATATGTACCTATAATGTATAGCGCAAGCTGCCGTTTTTGGCGTGTTATTTCGTAAAACGTATGGACGTTAGTTTCGCGCTGGTCACTACAAGAATGATGACGTCACATATTTTAGATTCAAGCGTGGATCTCTCCCCTCCCCATGGAGCGAGCTGGCGCCAAGGCGGAGCTATAGCCGGTTCCATGGGGAGGGGGAAATATTACGTTTTTATCACTTAGGGCAGGTCCAGATATATTCATATGTCCGTGGTGAGAGCATTCTTAACAAGTGCTTCTTCCAAAAAATGAAATTAAAAAAAAATCACAAAAAAATGTTTAGTTTCCTGGTGCCTTAAAGCCTTGTTTAGGATTTGATCAAGGGAACATGAAGGTGTTTGGGGGCCCCTCAGGACCGGGGGCCCGGGGCGGACCGCCCCCCCCCTTAGTCTGCCACTGTGATTAATGTCTTTATTTATGTGTAATATTTAAAGAATGATTATGTTTGCCAACCAATGTAAATGTTTATCTCTTTACAAAGATGTGAGCTAACTTAAAATTAATAAATAAATAAAAACTCTGTCTTCTTTCCTTGAGTAAACTAACGACTTCCATCTTTGCAGCCATTTATATGTTGAAATTCTAAATTTCTTTTAGTTGATGAAGGGTAGATACAGATAGATTTGTTGTGATGTGTGATGGACCGGAGCGTCTTAGTGTTGCCATATCCCAAGAATGAAATACCGTGTTTTCCTAAACTTTTAATTGAAAATTTAAATAAGGAAATAACAGTTTCATTATGACTCCAGATACTAATATCTACAGCCTGTATGTTTGACGAATATCTACAGCTCATATGTTGAACTAATATCTACGAACTTCAGAGTGTTGATTAATATCTACAGAGCGTAGGTTGAATTAATATCTACAGAGCGTAGGTTGGACTTATCAGCTAAATGTGTCCAATAGTCCGATATTAGGGATTTTTACGTACATACTTACATTAATTAAGTTTTTTAATCTGCATACGCAATATTACGTTATTCCAATATGCTATACATAATTGCAAATCCAACCTCTGCCAGTGCTGTAGATATTCGTCAACACTTTGGTTCCCATAGATATTAGTCAACAGTTTGAGCTGTAGATATTCGTCAACACTTTGATTCTCATAGATATTAATTCGATTTTTTCAGTTTTTGGAATTCCTGTAGATATTAGTAGACGCCTCCTTCATTACATAGTATAAAATGAAGTCGCTCAAAATGTATGTGCGCGTTAATCTTTTAAACTACGCAACGGATTTTCATACGGTTTTCACCAATAGATAGAGTAATTGAAGAGTAATATTTATAATACATATTTATAAAACATGTAAATTATATTAGAGAAAAGCCAAGAAATTAAATGCATAAAGGTCATTAAGAGTGATGATAAAAAAATATTGGTTAAGTTAGGTTAGGCCGGTTACAGTGCTCGACCGACGGTCAGTCCGTACGTCGGTCGCGCTTGTCATTTGTATGAAAATTCATAAATCGTTCAGTGCAGGACCGACCGTACGCTTGCGTATATCGCTACGCAGTGCGTATGAGAATCGTCGGTCGAGCGCGTGCGTATCCGTACCGTCGGTCGACTGACGAGCTAGAAATGCTCTCTGGGCGACGATCGGGTGTACGTGATATCTACGTCTTCTGTTCCTAATACGTCTACGAAGATAATAAGCAGCTATTAATTAATTAATTTCGCGTACGACGGTAAGCTTGTTGGTCAAGCGTGAACTGACGGTACGTACCGACGGTCGGTCGGTGGTATGCGTATCGTCAGGACCGACCGTGCGCACCGACCGTTGGTCGAGCTCTGTAACCGGCATTAGGGTTACCGGAAATTTTAAAATTATTTTTTCATAGCTTTTAATGACCTTTCTGAGGTGTTTCTGAGTTGGCATGGAACCGTTCTGAATTATTTTAATTCTTTTTACTTGGGTTCTATTGCTTAGAAAGATTACACTTGTGCAGTAATTCACGTGACACGCTGTGTTTTGTGTTTTGACCTCTTACTTTCCCTTTATCCTATTTAAGTAATTAACCTTTTCTGCAATTTTTAAATTTTACATTTCAAAGTTAGTGTTTAGTTTTAATTTGTTATAGATTATCTTTTACTTACCTACTTCTACTTCTTCAATATTTTGATTTTCTATATTAAATTTAGGGTAGTAATTTCGTTGAGTTTCTTCTCTAATACCATGAATTTACTTTTAGTTACATTTATTTTCAGTTTATTCGAAGAAATTTTTTTTTTAATATATTATATAGAAATATTCTTTAAAAAAAAGGTTTTTTTTTTTTGACAATGCATCTTCGATATTATTTGGTATACTTAATATATAAAAGTGTGTCATCAGCAAAAATTTGATGGAACAGTCAGTGGCGTAGCTAGCATAGGTGGCACCCGGGGCGGAAAACACGGTGTCACCCCCCCCCCCCATAATTTTTTTTTTTTGAGAAATTCAAAACACAAATTTTGACTTCCAAAAATTTAAAAAAAAAACATTTCTAGCTAGCCAAATATGCAAAAAAATTGTTGTCCTCAAAATTAAAACACTTTTAAAAACACTAACAGAATAATAGCCTTTTCAACAATCGATAGGTGGTAATTTCCTTCGCGAGTTCCCGTCAATCACAATATACAAAAGAAATGAGAATGACACAGGGGAAAAGCGAGGAATATTTCACGGGAATCCCCAATAAATCAATAGTAAGAGCTAGGAACGAAAATAAAATAACAGAATTTTTGGGGAATGCTGACCGACCGAGCCATATAGCTACAAATAACAGAGTTCCGTATGGAGTCTTCAATTCTAATATGCTGTAAAAATCTGAAGAAAATCATTTGCTGTCATGAAAACATAATAACCAATACTTAGGTTAAAACCAGTTTTGTGTTCAGAGTGTAACGATAAAATTTCAATCGTGAAATAGTAAAGGGGGCGTTCAAGTATAACGTTACGCAATTTTTTAAAAATTTTGACCCTCTCTCCCCTCATGCAAAGCGCCGTAATATTTTCTGCACCTCCCTCCCCCTAAACGTTACGTAACACCCAAGTGACTATTTTTACCTAAAAGTCTCAATTAAATTTCGCAAAGTACTGGAAAGTTGCTTAAATACCTTTATCTTGTTTTAATCACGTTTGCGGTAAAAATAAAACAAGAGATTTCAAACTCGCAATATGTCCATGCGTATATTGTTTATTTTATTGTTTTAAATTGTAATTCAAAAACAAATTGGGAAAATATTGTTATTTTTATCGGCCTTTCATTCCTTCCGGATCTCCACAATTTAATACTGTCTTACCTTTAATACACCTACATGGTTTTACAACACATGTTTCGTTTAACATAATCTACACTGAGGAGGCCCTGAAGAAAGTAATTTTACAAAGTTTCCATATGGAACAACACTTTATTCCACTATGATTCATAAGCTTACTCAAAGTGGAGTAAAACCTTTTTCATGATCTGAATGCAGTTATACAAGTCCTCAAAACGAAGATTTAAAAGTCCACAGTATGATTCACAGAAGAGAAAAACCTTTTTCATGTCCTGATTGTAACTATTCGTGTTCTCAAAAGGGATACATAAGAAGCCAGTTGCTGACTCAGTGTGGAGAAAAACCTTTTTTATGTTCCAACTGCAACTATTCATACACTATGAAGAGAAATCTAAAAATCACACGTTTACCGACAGTGGAAAAAAACCTATTTCATGCCCTGACTGCAACTATTCTTATTCTCGAAAAAATAACTAAAACGGCACTTGCTAACTCATAGTGATGAAAAACCTTTTTCTTGTCCCGACTGTAACTATTCATGCGCTACAAAACGGTATCTAAAAATTCACATGCTTACCCATACTGGACAAAAACCTTTTTCAAGTCCCGACTGCAGAATACAAGTTTTCAAAGGGGAGATTTAAAAATCCGCAGTACGATTCACAGAAAAGAAAAACCCTTTTCATGTCCTGGTTATAACTATTCGTGTTCTCAAAAGGGATACATAAGAAGTCAGTTGCTGACTCAGTGCGGAGAAAAACATTTTTCATGTTCCAACTGCAACTATTCATGTACTATGAAGAGAAATCTAAAAATCACACGTTTACCGACAGTGGAAAAAAAACCTATTTCTTGTCCTGACTGCAACTATTCTTATTCTCGAAAAAAAAAACTAAAACGGCACTTGCTAACTCACAGTGATGAAAAACCTTTTTCTTGTCCCGACTGTAACTATTCATGCGCTACAAAACGGTATCTAAAAATTCACACCTACCTACCTTGTTTTTCAAACTCGTTTTTCAGCACTAATAAACACGCTAACACAATAATAACTTCTTCACTAATTCACGTCAGTCCATAAATAACAATTCACTTCACTAGTCTACGTTAATCACAATACACGAACGAAATTAGAATGACACAAGGAATATTTCAGGGAAATCCCCGACTGAGCTAGGAACAAAAAAAAACATTTTTCTGGAATCCCCGACCAACCAAGCAATAGAGCAAAATAACAGTCAGTGTTAACGTGTAAAATATTTTTTACGCCAATTTTGCACTTTCGTAAGTTTTTTCTCCACGTTCGAGTGTCACCCCCTCCTCGGGTGGCACCCGGGGCGGTCCGCCCCCCCCTCGCTACGCTACTGGGAACAGTACTTTAGGCACTTTACTATATCATTAATATATATACTTAATCAATAGGAGCGGTCCCAACACAGACCCTTGAGGAACTCCGAGGTTTACTTGTTGTTCTTCCGATATAGCATCTCCAATTTTGTTTCTTTATTTTCTATTTTTAATTTTATTATTAGTATTTCTCTGTCTATCATTTCAAAAACACGTCTAAAATCCAAGAACACTACTATTGTGATTTTTTTCTGATCCATACTTGTTTTCCATTATGAATATTAATTTGTTTCTAAACCCTGCTGTCTTACAAGAATGTTATTTTTTTCAATAAATTTTCTCATCTGTTCTTTAACTGTGGATTCTAGTATTTGTTCATATTTAGGTTATCCATTTATTTTTCTGAGGTTTTCGAAATTTTTAGCATTTATTATTTTGGGCACTGGTGTTATTATGGATGTTTTCTACGACTGCGGAAAAATTCCCTATAACACAGATTAATTTATTAGTGCAACTACTTAAATTTAATTATGCCTATAGTAATTCCAGACGTCGATGATTTTTGTGTCATCGTATTAAAATTTTTCATTAAATACTCTTATTAAATTAAAATATTATTATTCTCTATTCTTTCCGATGATTGAGAAGAAGTATCTGTGAATAATGAAATACTCTTATTTATGTTTTCGACACTTAGTTTAAAGTTTCTTACAGGTTTCCCACCTTTCTTCTGGAAATTGTATTTTACAGGCTTTATAAGCTGTATTCTTTGTTTTTTTAGAAGATGTAGGGATTTCGTAGGTATACTATTTATTTGTATCTTTTAATATATCTACGATTAGCTGGTTCCCGGCATGCGTTGATATATCATTTTTAAAGAAATAAATTGTATCTCCCTGCAAGTCCTTTCCGTGCGTCCCTGTTCCCCTCCCGCATTTCCTTCCCCTCCCGCATTTCCTTCCCCTCCCGCGTTCCCTTTCCACCTTCCCCGCCTACCACCTCCCCTCTTCCTCTTCCCCATCCCACCAATCCCCCTACCGCGTTCTATATAATCAGTCCCAGTACATTCAATTTTCAAACATTTCGCGTGCCACCTATTACAATTTTTTTATTCAAATTTTCGCTTTTCATTCAATACAAATATTCATTTTTATATATTACTAGCTGGTCCCGGCATGCGTTGCTATGCCATCTAATAAATAAATTGTTTCTCCCTGAGTGTCCTTTCCCATTCGTCCCGTTCCCCTTCCGCCTCCCCTTCTTCTCCTGCGTCCTCTTCCCCTCTCGCGTTTCCACTCCGTCACCTCCACCTTCCCTCTCCCCACTCCACTCCCCCCTCCCGCGTTCCCCTTCCACCTTCTCCGCCTTCCCTCTTCCCTTTCCCGCTCCCTCGTCCCGCCAACCTTCCTCCTGCTTTCCATATGCTCCCGGCATGCATTGCTATGCCATTTAATAAAGAAATTGTTTCTCCCTGAGTGTCTTTTCCCATTCATCCCGTTCCCCTTCCGCCTCCCCTTCTTCTCCTGCGTCCTCTTCCCCTCTCGTGTTCCCACTCCGTCACCTCCACCTTCCCTCTCCCCACTCCACTCCCCCCCCCCTTCCCCCGTCCCGCGAACCCCCCTCCCGAGTTCCCCTCCCCCCTCCCAGGTCCCCCTCCCCCTCCTGCGTTTCCCTACCACCGTCCCCGCCTTCCCTCTTCCCTTTCCCGCTCCCTCGTCCCGCCAACCCTCCACCCGCATTCCATATATTCAATCCCAGTACATTTAGTTTTTAAATAGCCCGCGTGCCACCTTTTACAATTTTTATTCAAAATCCATTTTTCATGTATATTAAATTTGGTACCTATCATAGGTACCTATTTAAAATATCTAAAATTCTTGATTCGATTCAAAATATTAGGGGAGTACCTACTTTAAATAAATTTTTCAACTTTTCGAAAATAGAATCCTGATTGAACAATCATTCATTGTTTTGCAAAATGTCATTCTCTAACACGCGAACTGTCAAACGTGCGATGTTTTCTGTTATTATCTAATTTTCTGCGCAATTTTGTTAAATTTTCTCTCCGTAAGAACCATCCTCGTACTTCAAGGAATATTCTAAAAAAAGAATTAGCGAAATCGGTTAAGCTGATCTCGAGATTTGCGCTTACCAACACATTTAGTGATTCATTTTTATATTATAGATAATAAAAATCAATCAAAATTGGTACCTAACGTAGGTATCTATTTAAAATATCTATAATTTAAATAATCCATAGATAATTCTTTTTTTACGAAAAAAAAGGTTCAAAAACACAATTCAATTTCGTCAAACGCGCAAACTGTCAAACGTGTAAAGTTAAAATAGTCGTTAAGTTTTCTGAAATTATCCAATTTTCTGCGCAATTTTCTTTCCGGAAGAACCTTCTACAAAGTATTAGGAAACTTAAAAAAAAGGTGAAATGAAGGCGTGACCAAGGGAAACAGGAAATCATTTTATAAATAAATATATATTAGTTGTAGGCATTAGTTCATTTACTACCTACTGTTTTCAGATGTCCTGTTAGTTCATCGGCTTTTCTGTCTAAATTTCCTTGGTTATCGCAGATCAACTTTTTGTTTTGTAATGCCGTACACAATTTAACCTTATTATGGTTCTTTTTATTCCTGTATATATATATTATACTTCGTGTTCCCTGAGGCTTCGGACTATTATATATAATTTTTGTAATAATTGTTTCGTGATCAGATATTTTGACTTCTTCTGCAGCATTAACTTCCGCGTAAAAGTCATTTGAAATTACCAAATCAACCATGGTTTTAGAGTTTTTTCATATTCTTGTATAATTTTTGACAAGTTGCTTCCTACCTAGGCAATTTATGATAATTTGTAATCTTGTGCTTTTTGTATTGAATATTAAAATCTCCACAGATGATTTTCAAGTCTCTTGTATTTATTTGCTAACTGCACCATTCTTCAAAAAAATCTAAGAATTTTGTATCATTTTGATTTGAGGAATGATAAATAGCTGCATAGGTTCCCAGCTTAAAATCCTTCAATAGCCAGTAGGTATCCAGGTATTATTTTTATGTAGTACCGCATTTGTTGTGACTTTGTAAGAGATATTGTTTTGAATTAATGTGATAACTCCACCTGTATGCCTGCTAAATGAGTCGCATCTAATTGTCGAATAGCCCTGAAATGTTGTTTCATTTTGGTTAATTTCTTCGGTAATACAGTTTTCGCTCATCATCACCATGTGCAGTTCGTATTCTTTTAGCATGTCTTCGACTTCTTCGATATGTGCTAGTAAACTAGCTTTGGGTTTCTCTGGGTCTCCTATCGCCCCCCTGAAAGTCTGAAACGCCCCCCAATTTTCTCTTTGCCTTCTACCGCCCCCCTGAAGATCTTAAACGCCCCCAAGGGGGCGTTATCGCCCACGTTGGGAACCTATGGTCTAGGGTCTAGGTAAACTTTTATTATTTTCTAATATAATAGATACTATTTGTTGACAAGCATAATAATAAGATAAGTGGCCTTGTGAACCCATAACCGTACTGAAGTTCAGAGTTTAAGGACTATATTCCTGAATTCATCATTTTCCCCTACACGACACATGCTTAAAAAATACCTATCCCGAAAACTGGTGATCGGTAAAAAAAAACAGGTTTTATTAGAAATGTTTAATTTTATATATCATGGATGTAAAATTAACCAAAAAACAATGCATCTGGCAGCACTAGCTGTGCACGGTTTTGGAGAGAGGTGCCGTGGGCGGGAGAGCGGGTGGGGACATCCAGTCATATTGTAAACTTTTGCATTTCGCACAACGCACCGTGCGGCGATCGTGAGTGATACTGGTAGCCGGCCAGCTGTAGCACCGCGATTGATTAATTTATTATTATCAATTTTAATGATTATTAATTTTGCAGAACTTTCTCAAATCTATCTGCGCCTCCCCCAATGACATGTGCAGGCTTGAGGCTTGATCAGACGAACTTGACTGTCCTTTGTCCTGCCTCTGACTACCCAACGCTGAATTTTCTTTTAGTCTTCGGGTATTTTACCCCAAATATTCAGTTAACATTCTTTGAGGCTTCACTGAGTGGTTGGCTAAGGGACACGGAAGCTAAGTGTAGCTTATGGTCAGACCGAAAGCCATTCACAATTTTTGTTGGTATTTGCCAATTGATTTGAGATTTATTGTATTACTTATGTTCTCTATTTTATGCAGGTGCTTGCAGGTTTTTACAGATGCAATGCCGCCTCATGGAGTCTCATGAATGAGTTTTTCTTTTGCCCTGTTTAATTTATCTTTGTCTTACTAATCTATTTTTTGCATTTTGTTTTTCCTGTTAAGCACTTGCATACTGTTTACTAACAATGTATGCAAGGACACTGGAGGTCTAGATTCGTTCAAAATAAATAAATGTAGCTTCGTTTAACAAAATATAGAATCTTGCGAGAGCCTTGAAGGAGTAACCAGCAGTTACTTATACCAGGGCGGGTAAGAGGTGGATAACCTCCACTGTAGCACCGCGAGCACCGGAGTTCTTCCCTAAGAAATTTTGCGTACAGATTTATATAAACGTTTCTTATGTTGCTTTTGATTGGTAAAATAATATATGCTTGTCGTCGAAATTCGGGGGGGGGGGGGGGGGTTTAAACCCCAAAACCACCCTCGTGAGTGCGTCAATGTCTGAGACGGATTCTAAGTATCCGAGAACGTACATCAGGGTTCTCTCCAATAAGAGTATTTAAGCTACCTACTCATTTCAACGCAGCAGACTATATTGACTTGATCTACTGGGAAAAACCATCAGAACCAAGTCCTACAAAACTGATATCTAGCGAGACAATAATTGATGCCATTGCAGACCACGAAATTATCGAATCCAACATTTTGTGTATGTTCCCAGGGCCGGATTAAGCATGTCGGGGCCCGTAGGCAGTGCACGTCTCGGGGCCCCTACCTACACCTTTTTCAAACTATCAAAAATATTTTTCTACCACAACGTATTTTTATTAATTATTTTTTTTATTTATTTATTTTTATTTTTTCTAATTCATTTTTTTATATGAATACCGCACAAGAGTCTCAACTGCTCCCATCTGGAGCCAGTGAGACAATGTCATCCCCAATTGGGGTATGTTTTGGCTGAAGGTAGTGGGGATGGGAAGGAGATAGGAGGAAGGTGAGGAAGTACCTGGCTATTCAAATCTGATCACCAAACACGGCTAAAGCCATTTCAAGCAACGTTTCAATTTTGAATGGTGGTCTTACACCAGGGCGATACTGAGAGTATCTTCCACTCTGGAACGTGTCGCAAATAAACCTACTATATGTATATTATTTTAAATGAGTAAATTGTGAATAACACAATTTAATGAAATAAAATGTATTTGCCATGCCGGGATTCGATCCCGCGACCTTCGAAATGCGAGTCAAGAGCCTTACCGCTGGACTAAGCCGGCCGGCTATGAAGTAATGCCATCATCCCATCCTATAAAAAAAAATTGAAAGGAATACAATACAATAATTCTTTATTAGACATAAAAAGGCACAGATATACACGGGAAACTGGTCAATCTACATCACAATTGGAGTCGATTCGTGATATATTTTTTTGATTTCAGCTTTCGTTTTCGAGTAAATCATTCGAATTGGAAGAATTGGTCCGAAGTTGGAATTTTTTTGGTCAAATTTGAAAAAATCGAACACTAGCAGTAAATATCAGAAAAAAAGTTTTTTTGTGTAATGTCTTTTAAAATGCATTGAATGTTAAACCAGGCTCAAAAGTTTTTTTAACCCTTTAGTTGCCGAAAAAATTTTAAAAAATGTAAAAAAATTATAAAAAAACGAAATTCTCAGATCGAAAATTTTTTTTTTGGGTTCTCTATGTGATGTAGATTCACTGGTTTCCCGCTTGTACAACAAGTTTCTGGACACGCTGTAGAAACAAAAATATATTAAAAAAAAAAAACGGTACTATAAGCGGTCTTATCACTCTTGTGATCTCTTCCAGACCACCTTGGTATGGAGATAAGCTTGTATAACATTTATATTTTAAACACATAATCAATATATATTATAAAAGAAAGTCCAAAAAAACGTGCGGAACGCAAAAACTCAGAAACGAATGCCAGTACGATCAAGAGAGTTATATGGTATGGTAGATCTCTATCCCCCCTAGGGAATAAGGGTATTCGTTTTTACCTAAAGGGCTTGCTTTTGAAGACATAAGGGCTGAATGTTCTAAGAAGACTCTAGAAATTTCAAGAAGAGTCTAGAAGATTCCGGAAACTTCTAGAAAATTCGATAAAACTCTGGAATGTTCTGGAAGAAGTGGAGGAGTATGTCAGCGAGTCTAGAAGGTTCTGGAAAGTTCAAGAAGGTTCGATAAAGCCGTAGAAAGTTCTGAAAGGAGTGGAGGAGTGTGTCGGTGTGTCTAGAAGGTTCCGAAAAATCTAGAAGATTCCTCAAAGCTGTAGGAAGTTCTAGAAGGTTCGATAAAGTTGTACAAAGTTCTGGAAGGAGTAGGGAGTAAGTCGGTGAGTCTAGAAGGTTGTGGAAAGTTCTAGGAGGTTCGATAAAGCTGTAGAAAGTTCTGAAAGGTGTGGCGTAGTATGTCGGTGAGTCTAGAAGTATCTGATGGTCCACAAATGCTTTAGAAAATTGTGGGTGGAGAAAGTTCTAGAAGCTTTCCGAAATAATTGGCTGTGAGTATAGAAGATTCCAAAAGTTCTAGAAGATTCGATAGAGCTACACAAAGTTCTGAAAGGAGTGGAGGAGTGTGTCGGTTTGTCTAGAAGGTTCCAGAATATTCTAACAGATTCCATTAAGCTGGGGAAGTTCTAGAAGGTTCGATACGGCTGTACAAAGGAAGTAGTGGCGGAGTATGTCGGTGAGTCTAGATGGTTACGGAAAGTTCAAGAAGGTTTGATAAAGCTGTAGAAAGTTCTGGAAGGTTCCATAAGTCTGAAGAAAGTTCTGAAAGGAGTTGAGGAGTGTGTCGGTGTGTCTAGAAGGTTCCGTAAAGCTGTGGAAGTTCTAGAAGGTTCGATACGGCTGTACAAAGTTCTGGAAGTAGTGGCGGAGTATGTCGGTGAGTCTAGATGGTTCCGGAAAGTTCTAGAAGGTTCAATAAAACTGTAGAAAGTTCTAGAATATTCCATAAAGCTGTAGAAAGTTCTGATAAGAGTGCAGGGGTTTGTCGGTGTGTCTAGAAGGGTCCCGGAAAATTCGAGAAGGTTCCACAAAGCTGTAAGAAGTTCTAGAAGATTCAATAGGGCTGTACAAAGTTCTGGAAGGAGTGGCTTAGTATGTCAGTGAGTCTAGGAGGTTCAATAGGGCTGTACAAAGTTCTGGAAGTTGTGGCGGAGTATGTTGGTGAGTCTAGGAGGTTCCGGAAAGTTCTAGAAGGTTCTGTAAAGCTGTAGAAAGTTCTGATAGGAATGGAGGAGTGTGTCGGTGTGTCTAGAAGGTCCCGGAAAATTCTAGAAGGTTCCATAAAGCTTTACAAAGTTCTGGAAGGAGTGGCGGAGTATGTTGGTGAGTCTAGAAGGTTCAATAATGCTGTAGAGAGTTCTGGAAGGTGTGGCGGAGTAAGTCGGTGAGTCTAGAAGATTCCGGAAAGTTCTAGACGGTTTTATAAAGCTGTACAAAGTTCTGAAAGGAGTGGTGGAATATGTCGGTGGGTTTAGAAATTTTCGGAAATTTCTAGAAGGTTCGATAAAAGTGAAGAAAGTTCTAGAATATTCCGTAAAGCTGTAGAAAGTTGTGATAGGAGTGGAGGAGTGTATCGGTGTGTCTAGAAGGTCCCGAAAAATTCTAGAGCGTTCCATAAAGCTGTAAGAAATTATAGAAGGTTCAATAGGGCTGTACAAAGTTCTGGAAGAAGTGGCGGAGTATGTCAGTGAGCCTAGAAGGATCCGGAAAGTTATAGAAGGTTTGATAAAGCTGTAGAAAGTTATGGGAGGAATGGCGGAGTATATCAGTAATTTTTGAAGGTTCCGAAAAGTTCTATATGGTTCGATAAAGCTGTAGAATGTTCTGGAGGGAATGGCGGAGTATATCAGTGATTTTTTAATGTTCCGGAAAGTTCTATATGGTTCGATAAAGCTGTAGAAAAATCTGGAAGGAGAAGCGAAGTATGTCGGTAAGTCTAGAAGGTTCCGAAAAGTTCTAGAAGGTTCGATAAAGCTCTAGAAAATTCTGGAAGGAGCACTGAAGTGTGATGGTGAGTCTAGAAGGTTCTAGATAGTTCTGGCAGGTTCCCTATTGCTCTGTGATGTTATGGAGGGAGAGAGTTATAGAAACTTTCAGAAATGAGTGCTGGAGAGTGTCGGTGAGCCTGGAAGGTTCTGGAAAGTTGGATAATCTTAATCTTTAATGTACATTGTTAAAAAAAGAGCACAATTTGCATGCCACTAAAACTCAAAGATGAATCCCGGTACGATAACGGGAGTTTCCGTTGTTACCTGAAAGGCGTGCTTTTAAAGATATAATGGCTGAAAGTTTCGCCCCCTTGAAATTTCTAGAATAGTTCAAAACATTCCAGAGTATTCTTTGGCATTCCACCATATTTCAGAACATTCCGGAACATTCTGGAATGTTTGGGAATAGGATGGAACGTTCAGGAACATACCGGAAAATTCCAGATCATTGTAAAAGATTCCGGAATACTCCTGAATGTTGTGGAATGATCTGGAACATTATTCTGAAACATTTGAAATATATTTTTTATGGGGTAACCCAAATGGGGTATATAAAGGAAT
The DNA here is from genome assembly GCA_917880885.1 of Limnephilus marmoratus. Lineage (NCBI taxonomy): Eukaryota > Metazoa > Arthropoda > Insecta > Trichoptera > Limnephilidae > Limnephilus > Limnephilus marmoratus. Next base: position 11,387,748 of record OU862930.1, on the reverse strand, counting down.
TTCCATCGTGGATTCAAACGTCAATTCAATCTCGCATCAATTCCCTCAGGAATAGGGAATCGGGAACATTAATGTGAAACATTCCAGAACCTTCTCGAATGTTGTCCTGAGCGAAGCCGGGTAACCCAGCTAGTATTAAATGAAATAAGTATGTTAAATAAAATCTGGTAATTAAACATACGTGGTATCGTAATGTAACTTCAGTTTATTACACTCGTCGTGTCGCCGATTTTTAGAAAATGAAATGAAGTTTGTTTATGACACATGACACAACACACAACATACGTATCGAACGAATCGGAGTCAATCGGGGACCCAATGCTCTCTGTCATGCCAAACAATACTGCCAACCTTACGAAAGTGGGCATAAAATAAATAAATACATGTAGCAGGAGGTGTGCATTTATAATGCATTCAGATTTGGATTAAAATTGACGATATCTAGATTTTCCCTGAGATCTCTGAACTATTACCCTGTGTCTGAAGAATTAATTACTCTATAATATTTTAACCAGTGTTTTCGTACCTAGCTAGATCTTTTCTAAGCCGATCAAAACTTACTGATGGAGAACCATTGAAGCAAGTCATTTTTTCTCGGGGTGCGGGGCCCCCAGCCGATGCGGGGCCCCTAGGCAGTTGCCTACTCTGCCTTAGGGATAATCCGGTACTGTATGTTCCGATTGATGCCCTGTCACACGCAAGCCACGGAAAGATGCATTAAAGTGTTAACCGCATCATGCTCTGCTGTTTGCAGCCCTGAAAGACGTGAAGGGTGGATACAAAACAAGCTAGAATCTTATCGCATAATGCCAGTATTCAATTCGAAGAAAGACTAAAACACAATAACTTTTATGATTTTTGACTTTATTTTTTAACATTTTTTGTAATTTTTTGTGTAGCAATGGTACTTTTATTGTTTTTTGATTAGTAGATAATATTGTAAGTAAATGAAAAGTTTATTTTTTTTTATATATTTTAACTACTTTTATTGAGCAAAGATTAAACCCTTCGTTTTCTAGTATGTCGCTGTTTTTTCAAATTTGAATTGACTTGGGGCAGTACTTGCACTCAAAATACCTTAATGCTGTCATAATGACTTTTAAAGGTATTCTCATAGAGCATCCATTCCACACACCGCTTCTAAGAAAAACAAAAAATCCATTCACACTAATGGGTAAGTATGTGACGTCTTAAATTTCCTTTCCGAGCACATGAATAGCTGCAGTAGGAACATGAATAAGCTTTTTCGCCAGTATGGGTAAGTATGTGAACTCTTAAATTTCCTTTCCGAGCACATGAATAGCTGCAGTAGGAACATGAATAAGGTTTTTCGCCAGTATGGGTAAGCATGTGACGTCTTAAATGTCCTTTATGAGCACATGAATAGCTGCAGTAGGAACATGAATAAGGTTTTTCGCCAGTATGGGTAAGTTTGTGACGTTTTAAATTTCCTTTAAGAGCACATGAATAGCTGCATTGGGAACATGAATAAGGTTTTTCACCAGTATGGGTAAGTATGTGATCTCTTAAACTTCCTTTATGAGCACATGAATAGCTGCAGTAGGAACATGAATAAGCTTCTTCGCCAGTATGAGTAAGTATGTGATCTCTTAAACTTCCTTTCCGAGCACATGAATAGCTGCAGTAGGAACATGAATAAAGTTTTTCACCAGTATGGGTAAGTATGTGATCTCTTAAACTTCCTTTATGAGCACATGAATAGCTGCAGTAGGAACATGAATAAGGTTTTTCGCCAGTATGGGTAAACATGTGACGTCTTAAATCACTTTTATGAGCACATGAATAGCTGCAGTAGGAACATGAATAAGGTTTTTCACCAGTATGGGTAAGTATGTGACTTCTTAAATGTCCTTTCTGAGCACATGAATAGCTGCAGTAGGAACATGAATAAGGTTTTTCGCCAGTATGGGTAAACATATGACGTCTTAAACTTCCTTTCTGAGCACATGAATAGCTACATTGGGAACATGAATAAGCTTTTTCGCCAGTATGGGTAAGTTTGTGACGTTTTAAATTTCCTTTAAGAGCACATGAATAGCTGCAGTAGGAACATGAATAAGCTTTTTCGCCAGTATGAGTAAGAATGTGACGTCTTAAATTTCCTTTATGAGCACATGAATAGCTGCAGTAGGAACATGAATAAGCTTTTTCGCAAGTATGGGTAAGTATGTGAACTCTTAAATTTCCTTTCCGAGCACATGAATAGCTGCAGTAGGAACATGAATAAGGTTTTTCGCCAGTATGGGTAAACATGTGACGTCTTAAATCACTTTTACGAGCACATGAATAGCTGCATTGGGAACATGAATAAGCTTTTTCGCCAGTATGGGTAAGTATGTGATCTCTTAAACTTCCTTTATGAGCACATGAATAGCTGCAGTAGGAACATGAATAAGCTTCTTCGCCAGTATGGGTAAGTATGTGATCTCTTAAACTTCCTTTATGAGCACATGAATAGCTGCAGTAGGAACATGAATAAGCTTTTTCGCCAGTATGAGTAAGAATGTGACGTCTTAAATTTCCTTTAAGAGCACATGAATAGCTGCAGTAGGAACATGAATAAGGTTTTTCGCCAGTATGGGTAAGTATGTGACGTCTTAAACTTCTTTTATGAGCACATGAATAGCAGCAGTAGGAACATGAATAAGCTTTTTCGCCAGTATGGGTAAGTTTGTGACGTTTTAAATTTCCTTTAAGAGCACATGAATAGCTGCATTGGGAACATGAATAAGGTTTTTCACCAGTATGGGTAAGTATGTGATCTCTTAAACTTCCTTTATGAGCACATGAATAGCTGCAGTAGGAACATGAATAAGCTTCTTCGCCAGTATGGGTAAGTATGTGATCTCTTAAACTTCCTTTATGAGCACATGAATAGCTGCAGTAGGAACATGAATAAGGTTTTTCGCCAGTATGGGTAAACATGTGACGTCTTAAATCACTTTTATGAGCACATGAATAGCTGCAGTAGGAACATGAATAAGGTTTTTCACCAGTATGGGTAAGTATGTGACTTCTTAAATGTCCTTTCTGAGCACATGAATAGCTGCAGTAGGAACATGAATAAGGTTTTTCGCCAGTATGGGTAAACATATGACGTCTTAAATTTTCTTTCTTAGCACATGAATAGCTGCAGTAGGAACATGAATAAGGTTTTTCGCCAATATGGGTAAGTATGTGACATCTTAAACTTCCTTTCTGAGCACATGAATAGCTGCATTGGGAACATGAATAAGCTTTTTCGCCAGTATGGGTAAGTTTGTGACGTTTTAAATTTCCTTTAAGAGCACATGAATAGCTGCAGTAGGAACATGAATAAGCTTTTTCGCCAGTATGGGTAAGTATGTGAACTCTTAAATTTCCTTTCCGAGCACATGAATAGCTGCAGTAGGAACATGAATAAGGTTTTTCGCCAGTATGGGTAAACATGTGACGTCTTAAATCACTTTTACGAGCACATGAATAGCTGCATTGGGAACATGAATAAGCTTTTTCGCCAGTATGGGTAAGTTTGTGACGTTTTAAATTTCCTTTACGAGCACATGAATAGCTGCAGTAGGAACATGAATAAGCTTTTTCGCCAGTATGGGTAAGTATGTGAACTCTTAAATTTCCTTTCCGAGCACATGAATAGCTGCAGTAGGAACATGAATAAGCTTTTTCGCCAGTATGAGTAAGTATGTGACGTCTTAAACTTCTTTTATGAGCACATGAATAGCTGCAGTAGGAACATGAATAAGGTTTTTCGCCAGTATGGGTAAACATGTGACGTCTTAAATTTCCTTTCTTAGCACATGAATAGCTGCAGTAGGAACATGAATAAGGTTTTTCGCCAATATGGGTAAGTATGTGATCTCTTAAACTTCCTTTCCGAGCACATGAATAGTTGCACTGGGAACATGAATAAGGTTTTTCTCCAGTATGTGTGTATAAGTGCCTCATAAATGAAGACTTGTGTAAGCAGGTGAAGTTACAATGGGAACATAAATGGGGTTTTTCTCCAGATTGCATCTTCAGGTCTGTTATCGTGTCTGAAAAAGTTAGCAGACAAAGCTCAATAAGTAAGTACTTATCTACATATAGTGATACGAAAAAAATATTAAAACTAATTCAGACAAAAAACGATTTTACCTGGACCAGTCTCAGTAATACGTTCAGAGCGTTCTAAGCATTCCATTTTTACATCTGGCAGGTGTATGTCTATTTCCATATAAGGAATTCCCCCTTCATGTTCTTTTCGGGGTCCTGGTTCTGCCTTGATGGGGACAGTCTCCGCACCAATGCTACCTGAAACAACAAAACAACCATAATATTTGTAAAGGCATACTAGTTTTACATTAAATGGGTCGCCATGGGTCGGTGATATTTAAATAATTATTATTTGCATTTATTATATTATTTAACAAAGCTCCTGCTGAAAAGCTTATTGCCGTCGCTCAGCGTATACAAATTCCAACCACATGAAAAAAAAGAAATCGGATAGGTTTATTTTATCGACATATCGAGCCATGATCGCCAAAAGATTATAACCGACAAAAACAAAATTTTGCAGGAGACTTTTTACTTCACATTTTTTAAGTAATGCAATATGTAATATGGTAACCAAATTTACAGAAATGTTTGATTTATTGATACCGTTCGCCTAACATTATGGAAATAGTTAAATTTGCGCTGCTTTGGAGATAAATAGCAGTTGTTTTGCCCGGCTAATACGCAATGCATCTGTCGTTTACGATGTTTTGCATATCAAACAAAACGGACCTACTTTTAAAAATAATTAAATGTTTTTTTATTTTATTAATTGGTAGGTTCATGTTTTGTTTACAATAAAAACGATGGAAAGTATTATACGCACTTTCTTTATTATTATTCGACCTACAACACAAACACAAACATAGGCCGTAGATATAAAACAATAAATCCAATTTTTTAGAACAAAATCTTTCATCGAGAACTTTGTATTTTAATTATTATAAACGAAAATTTCAGTAAAGATTTCCATCATTTCAATTTGGGAGGCGGGTATGGGTACCGCTGCCCCGGGAAACTTTATTTGATTACTAACGTTCATGGGGTGTGGTTTGTCCAGATCTTGGCAGCGGATGCGTCTGCTCACTATCTGCGTGGCAGGCCGGATTGGGAGAGACTGGTTTAGGAAGACCTTGCCAATGCTTATGTTCCAAAATACCCGCAATAAATTTCAAATTCCTCACATTAACTCCACGCAGGAGGCTCTGGGGAAAATAATTCATTGCAAGGCCTATGTCATCTTTGGGGACGCTGTGTGAAGGGTCTTTTTAAGGAAGGAAGTAGAGGAAGTTCTGAGAAGGAAAAGGGTATTAGGGTGGGTAGGAATCTGGGGATCAGTGTGTCCAGGAGTGACGAACGTTTGAATCTATCCCTCCTACAGCGGTGCAAGGCGATATTTCGAGAGTACAGCAGGAGAAGCCAAAGGGACTCCCTCAACTATTCTCTCCCAATCCGGCCCGCCATGCAGCTAGTGCAGTGGTTCCCAACCTTTTTCTGGCCCGGGACCACTTGTACGTTTAATTTTTCGACAGGGACCACAAGCAGAGGGGGGCGGCGCCCAGACCCCAACCCCCCCCCCCCCAAGACAGACCAATTATTTATAAATTCGAAATTTGTGTTAAGTCAACTTTAATGGAGGGGGGGGGGGGGTCGCACCACGTTATCCGCCCTATCCGTCTAGGTGCCACCCATGCTAACCTAAGCCACGGTGTAGGCTAGCATGGGTGGCATCCGGGACGGTTAGCACAACAGGAAGGGCGTAATGGGATAGAATAGGACGGGTTCTAGCAGAATATTTACCACAACGGAGGGTCGGAATGGGATAGGGTGGGACGGGTTCTAGCAGAATATTTACCACAGCGGAGGGGGTAGAACGGGGTAGGATGGGGTGGGGCGAAACGGAATACCATAATGACTACTGACCACAAGGTACAAATGTTAAACTGAATACTGTCCCGATTTTTTTTATTCAGACTTCTCAACCAGGGACCGCCAGCGCGCTGGCCTGTTTATTGACCGGCGGACCATCTTCTAGCCTCTTGCGGACCACTAGTGGTCCGCGGACCATTGGTTAGGAAACCCTGAGCTAGTGGGTAGACGCTTCCGCCGCCAAGAACTGGAAATACCTCATCCCATGAATGCGGGCACCCCTGCAAAGTCACCATACGTAGCGAACCACTTGGGGTGATCTATGGCCAAGGCCGTAGCCAGGGGGGGGGATCAAGGGGGTTTGATCCCCCCCCCCCCCGATATCTAATAAAGCACACTGAAAATATGATGTTAAACGCTACCGAAGCCCGATTGTACAAAATTAACTTATTGCAATTTGTGGTGAAATTGTCCAGAAAAAAATTGGTGCAAAGACTGAATTCTGCAAAATGTTTTTCATGGAACTACTGATGTTTCACTACAAGACAAGAACAGATGTCCATCTGTGTGAGATATGCAAAGCTAAAATATAATCAGCGTTACTAAAAAACCCCATGAAAATTTTATTCAATTGATAAACGAGCATGTATCTGAAAACATTTCTAATTAAAAACATTTTTCATGGAAAGAAATATACATTGCTTACCCGAGAGGGTAGTTTATTTCACGTGTACGACTGTTTTGTTAATGATTTCTGAACGAATTTTGGAGTATAAAGATCTTAATTTTGGAAAGGTAAAGGGTAAATATGCAGTAAGTCCACCTCACGGATAATACGGCACGTACGTGATGTCGAAGTTTGATGCACGAATAATACAGAGTATTCCTTTTTTAACTAATAGACAATCAAATATGACATTTGTCAGAAGTACCAATCTTATAAAATAAATTCACTAAAATAAACTCGCTGTCATCATAATTTAAAAAAAAACATCCCAGTTTTTGAATGGTTTGTTTGGAAAGCAGGGTTTGGAAAGCAGGGTTTGTCTAGCGGGTTTGTGTAATTATTCTAATACATTTCTTTACATGTTCTACTGTTAAAAATACAGGTAGAAACTTGTCAATAATGCATTCACTTTGTTTTACGCAATAATACTTTTTCTATGATTGGCAGCATTGGTTGATTGTCTACGAAATGTTAAAATAAAAACGATGAACAAACAATGGCGTTACCGCGTGGGTGAATTAATTTTAACAGAATTAAAATGTTAAATGCAAACTTTTTGCATGTTTTTTGGTCTGTCCCGACATAAATACCTACTTTTCGTAATAATAAAGCTAAATCTAACTGTTTGATTAAAAAATATTCCGAATTAACGAGTAAGCGGTTCAACTATAACTATACTAATATATCTTTATACTGTATAACTATACTACTTCTGTGTAACCTTTCTTACGTTACTTCCTATTTGTTAATTTTTCTGTACTGATTGATGTAATCTATTTGTAAACTACTTTGAGCATGTAATTTTTTTAGTTATATTGTTGTTATTTCATTGAATAAGATTATTATTATTATTAATGCATAAATAATAGGTAAAGATCCTAAAATGTAAATTTGAATTTTTATGTAACCTATAAAACAATTTTCTGACAGTTCAACTTTTAAAGTATGATTATTGCGCTAATAACTTGACTAAAACTGATGAAAAATCACGATAAATATATCAATTATATGAAAGAAGGGTGATTTGGTCACTATAATAGAAATCATTTAGTAAAATCACAATATTTAATAACAAAATTTTCGATATCCCGCCATGAACAAACCAAACTATTTTTTCAGCGCGGGCCGCTGAGGACAAATGTGCAGGCGCGCCAATAACGCCCCTTGCGGAGAAGAATTAAAACAACCATTTTTACCAAGTAAATTATAACCATACACAACGTTGTCAGATGTAAAATGCATTCAGAAATGGATTTAGATGTAAAATGCATTCAGAAATGGATTTAGATGTAAAATGCACTTTTACAGCGTGACCGCGGAAGAAAGCTTATTAGTAACAGATCGTGTTTTATTGTATACGGGCTTTATTTATGTTGTTGCAACAACACAGGTCATCGGCCGTGGAAAGTTTTTTTTAGTAAGGCTGAATGTGTTTATCTTGCGTGAAGATTTTTTAACTTTTGTAACAGCTGAGAATACAACAGGAAAGTATTTAGCTTATGCAATTTTATCTGAATTTAAATCTTTGGATGTAGATTGCGAATATTTAATCGGACAAGGATATAATGGAGCTTCTTCGATGAAAGAAAGTTTTAACGGTGTGCAGGCAATAATTCGTGAGTCACATCCAGAAGCCTTATACGTTCATTGCAGCTCACTGCAGTTAAATTTGGCTTTATATCATTCTTGTCAGGTTCAACCTATTCGAAATACTATTGGTACTATAAAATCGGTTGGAAATTTTATCAAGTCCTCGGCAAAACGAACCAAGTGTCTAAAAGAAAATATCGAGAAAAAAAATTAATTAAAAAACTTAATTATCAAGAAGACTACTAAGAGCTCTATAAAAATATTTGGAATGGGACTCTGTAAAAGCTGAATTAGAAAAGTGAGAGATAAAATGGCTGGAAGAATCTGAACTAAATCGACCAACATGTGCTATTGAAGCTCTCGGAAAATGCAACCAGGACCAGACCTTATTTCCAAACATTCACAAACATTTAAAAATCTTGGTGACACTGCCTGTTTCCAAATGTACCCCTGACATGACTGTCTCTTTTCTGAAACGGCTCAGCAATTCCAGGAAAGACTAAACGGTTTGGCGTTAATGTCAATCCACCAATTGAAAAACGTTAAAATGATATTGTATGTTCTGACAAAATTTATCAACAAAACTTGAGTTTTACGATTTTTTGTCAAAATTCTCTTCTTTCTACCGCTGTAAGTCATAAAAAAAACTTCATCCAACAACAGTACGTAATTTAGTCTTCTTTAAGTCTGCAATAGACATTTTTGTTTTAAAGTCAACTGCTGAGGAATTATTATGACTAAACCAAATTTTGGCGCCTTCAAATGGCGAAGATGGCGGCCCGAGCTCTACCCCCCTCCCCCCCCCCCAAGGTCGAAAAAACTGGACCTTTTGCAAGTAAAGGCCTTTTTTACCCCCCACTGACTGGACTATAAATACTGTTCCACTAAACAAAACCCCCCCCGAAATTTTTCTCTGGCTACGGCCTTGTGTATGGCAGAGGTGTTGGTTATCCAATATTGGTTCCCAGGGCGGCGGTACCCATACCAGCCTCCCAAATTGATTATTCGACTTAATGATAATTAACTGTTAGACTAAAAGGGACCGGGAGTCGCGAATTTCAAAATGTCAATTTTGGAGTTGGGGTCCCGAGCTTCAGGAATCCCCCCACTATACATCATAATATCAATGAGACAAAGCTCTTCTCCAAGTACAAGTGTTATCTCATTCGAATCTCATTTCAAAAGTTTAAAAAACAGTGAAAATAAAAACACTTCTAACCAAAAACCCATTTGTGTCAATAACATCTGTCATCAAACCACTCGAACATATAAAACATGAATTGTTTCAACTGCAATGGGGATGTTTTCAAGCCAGGAGTGGGAGTCACGTGTGATGGATGCAATCGAAGTGTCTGCATTAAATGTTCGGGCTTATCCGCAACAGAAACCAGATGCCTAGAGCTCAAAAACCGCAAAATGAAATTCCTGTGTCCCGAATGTGAGAGTGGCCTACAACAAATACCTGTACTACACAAACTAATTAGTAGGAGGCGGCAAAGTGGCGGCTTTTACAGAGCCGAACTCTAGGGAAGACAACTTAATTTTTAAACACGCAAAAAACGCGTAGGTACCTATTAAATAGTTGTTTTTAAATTACTTCACAGTTTTAGCAAGTTGAGTACGTTGTCGGAAATAAAAGTTTATTGACTTATACATGACGTGCAAAGTTTTCTCGGAACGATTTGTTTTGGAGATATACTTTAACTGCTGACCCTGTATAAAACACAAGGGCGGCCAACTGTTTAATTTGGTAGCCACCTCTGGTCTGGAGTCCCAAAATAATTTAAAAAAAAAACATGACTCTGCGCAAAAACGGGCGGTCCGTTTGATAGCTTCCCCGATTACAACTGGATCGCAATCTTTAGAGCACTGGCATCAGTTAGGAATGCTGTCCGTGTTCTACCGGTATTTAAATGGAAGGTGCTCGAAGGAACTAGCGTCTGTGATCCCTTCGGCACCGTTGCATAATTGTGAAACACACCAATCGGGAACCCAACATTTGTGCATGGTTGACTTTTATATCGCATAAGAATAGGTCATTTCTACGGCTTGTTCAAGTTCTCGAGTTCTTGAGCTCAGCTGTCGAATGATTGCTGGCTTCAGTGTTTCCTACCTAATTCAACATAGATCTCTTCAAGACCCCTCTTCTCCCTAAAAAAAAACCATCCACACAACATCTCCATAGATGACATAGACTCTGAAGAAAAATTATTTTCCTCGGGGCCTTTTGTGTGGAGTGAAAGTACAACAATAAAAAATTAAAAACATTTTTTATGTGAATACCGCACCAGAATCCCAATTGCTGGGGCTGGAAGTTGGAAGAGGAAGGTTGGGAATTACATGGCCATTCAGATCAGGTCACCAAACACGGCCAAAGTCATTTCAAGCAATGCTTGAATTCTGAATGGTTGTCTCACACCAGGGTGATGCTGAGAGTCTCTTCCACTTTGAAACGCGCCGCAAATATGTCATATATATTATTTAAAATAATTTTAAAATTTACGCGCCCGACATTTGTCGAGTGAGAACGAGTTGTGAGAACGAGTCGAGTCACATGAGAACGGTTCGTTCCTACGACTCGTTCTTGAGTTCAACAGCTCGGCTATGGAATGATTTGCTGGCCTCTTTGTCTCCTCCCCCTTTGTTTCCATGGGTCTCTTTAAAAAAAAAACCTCCACACAGCAACCCCAAAGACTTAGTGTTGGGTAGGACTCGACATCAGGATGAGTTTGTAGTTGAGGTGTTACAAAATATTTTCGCTTACGGGGGGGGTGGGGGGACGTGAGGGGGGGGAGGGGGGGGGGGGTTGGCTAGATAATTTCAGCTCTACACAGGGGGCCCTGAGGAAAATTCCCCTCAGACCCTATGTCATCAGCTGTGGACGTATAAGTCAAAAGGACTCCCTCAACCACTCTCTCTGGATCCGGCCTGGACAAACTTCACCCCATGAGCCCAGGTACCCCTGCTAAGTCACCAAACGTAGCGAACCACTTGGGGTGACTTATGGCAGATGTGTTGGTTATCTAATAATGGTTCCTGGGGCGGCGGTACCCATACCCGCCTCCCGTGTTTGTTAGTTTTGTAATACGAAAAATGGATATGAAAAAGCCTACCCTCCCACCCCCCCCCCTCTCACCCCCCCTTCCACCTCCTCCCCCCACCACCACCTCTGATCCACCCCCCCCCCTGCACCCACCCTCTGATCCCCCCCCTCAGCAACCCCCTCCACCTCATCTCAACACTCCCTCAACCTCCCTCCCTTGGGAGCTGTTGGGACTCTTGTGCGGTATTCACATAACAATAATTTTAAAAAAAAAAAATTTTTTTAGCTGTTGGAACTCTTGTTCGGTATTCACATAATAATAATTTACAATAAAAAAATATTTTTTTTAAATTTAAAAAACATTTTGGAGCAGTTGTGACGCTTGTGCGGTAATTTACAATGAATTAAAAAAAAAATTTTTTTGGAGCAGCTGGTACTCTTGTGCGGTATTTACTTAACAATACATAATTTACAATAAAAAATATTTAGAAAAAAATTTTTGAGCAATTGGGACTCTTGTGCGGTATTCACATAACAATAATTTACAATAAAAAATATAAAAAAAAAAATTGGAGCAGTTGGTACTCTTGTGCGGTATTATTATATGAATGGCTCACCCCAACACCACCTCCTGGTTCTTGTACAAAAATCTCATTCAAACTCCTCATGCCTCACCACCTCATGGATTTGACCCATACGATACGTGACATGACATGTAGCCCAATACACCAACCACCTCACACCTCACCGACAAACCTCATCCCATGACCCCGAGCACCTCTGCTAAGTCACCAAACGTAGCGAACCACTTGGGGTGACCTATGGCAGAGGTGTTATCCAATAAATGGTTCCCGGGGCTGCGGTACCCATACCCGCCTCCCAAATTGACTATACCTAAATAAAAACAAATCTGTTCACATCTTATTTCAAGTGGATTTCTAAAAAATCCTGTCGAAATATTACAATACCTAGTAAAATTATATTGTCAATACTGTTTCGTATTCAAAGCGCAAAACATTTCACGTCCTGCTGTAGATTAGGAAAGATTGTTTTCTTAGAAAACAAGCCGATAATATATCTCTTTTCTTTTCCTTATATTTTCTATTGAAGAGAAAGAGACGAAAATAATATTATATACATATGTTTATTATATTCCAAATAAAGGTATCATATTTCATTTTGCCCGACTCGCCGCTGAGGGGAACCGCATCTAGCAAGTCAAGTAAAGTGATTTTTATCACAAAAAGGACAAAGAGAAGTATAAGATGTAATGTTATTTTATTGAAATCAATTTATCCCTTTTCATTTGAACTCAACCTTTTGCATGTCGTAATATTTTGTCGGCTATATCACAGTAGTTCGCTCTGCACCTGCATGCTAATGCCAGCGACAAAACTGGAATATCATTATTATTAAATTTTCTATTTATTTCCTACAAACTTGGTATAATATTTCATTAAAATAACACAATTGATATCACACAACCTCCAAACTGAAAATCCAATATATTTGTATGTGCAAAAGTGTTGTTTGTACGAATTCACTGTTTGAAAATCTATTTCGTAAAAAATAATACAAAATTGAGAATTTGTTCACACCAAACCTCTCGTGGTATTCGCTAGCCACGTGCATAAGCTACACTCTGTTTAAAACAAATTTGACCGGTTAAATAACGATAATTTAATTGTTTTGCCTTTAATAATGAGCGGCTCTGGAATTTTACGTTTTGCCTCCACTATCCGCCTCATACTAATTAGGGACCTCCAAGAAGAAGTAAATGCCTTCAAAAAACAGCAACAAATGCGATGCACAGAAGACATGATTAGTGAAATTAGCGATCGGCAATCCCGAGCTAAAAACATAATTATATTTGATATCCCTGAGTGCGACTTGCCGGATCTCGAACAACGCAAATTACGCGACACTGAAGAATGCTGGAAAATTATAGGAGGCATCACCAGCACAAGTCAAAATAACATAAAAGTGCTCCGGCTTGGAAAACCTTCAGCAGAAAAAAAATTCCCTCGCCCGATAAAAATAATCTTCCGAACAAGAGATGAAGCGTTAGCTATTCTCAAAAATAAAAATAAACTAAAAAAACCAAACTCAATCAAATCAGACCAAACTCCGATGCAACGGCAGCATTTAATTGATCTAAGAAATGAGCTCCATCAAAGAATAGAAAAGGGGGAAAAGGAATTGACTATCAAATACATCAAAGGATGCCCTAAAATTATAAAGATTCCAAAAAACATGTAAATAATTACATAGTCAATATCTCGATACTGTATACGAACCTATGCTCTCTCACACGGAAATTTGATCTTGTTCTTGCACAAATAAACCTTATAAAACCAACAGTCTTAATAGTGACAGAAACGTGGCTAAAGGCAGAAATACCAGATACGTTAGTGGATCTCCCGGAGTACACACTCTTCCGCAAAGACCGTCGAATTAAAAAACGAGGAGGTGGTGTGGCAATATATGTAAAGAAAAGGACCATAGGCCTGACAATCTCAGCCCAGTTGAACAAAGCCCTGGAAAACAGTTCTATTAATTATCCACAAATTGACGCGTTATTCATTGACATGCAAATAGGCCATCTCAAAACTATCTTAGCTGGTGTCTACTGCCCACCAAATGCATCTTATGAAAACCACCAAAAACTATTACACCAATTACAAAGCATAGCTTATGTGTCAAACGTAATAATCCTTGGAGACTTTAATTATTCCAAACTGGTATGGTCAATTACAGAAGTGCGTAATTCAAACAGCCCCGAGGCTTTGTTTGAGGATATGTACCTGAATAGTAACTATTGGCAATTGGTAGATAAACCTACAAGATACAGGGACAACAATACCCCATCTCTATTGGACTTAGTCCTGTGCAATGATGAACATCTCATTACGGATATAAAATACCTAGCACCTATAGGCAAAAGTGACCATATATGTTTGTTGTCAACGTTACAAGTAAGAACCAGCCATAACAACGGATCCTCCAGCCCGGGAGGCACAAAGCCGAGACCCAACTATTACATAGCAGATTATGATAAAATAAATGAAACCTTAAGCACTCCTGATATAATGCGGTCTCTCGTGGAAACCACCACAACTGAAGAAAAATGGAAGTGTTTTACAAATATGTTTGAAGAGAAGATTGTGTCAAAAATACCACTTTCCAAAGGCAATAAAAACCACAATAAGAACAAACCTTGGATTGACAAACACATCCTAGGATTGATTAAAGAGAAAAAGAAAGCCTGGGATGTTTATAGATTATCCAGAAAACACGTGGAGAATCCAAATGAGACTGAAAATGAGTATTACAGAGAATACAAACGGAAAAACAACTACCTTGTGTCCCAACTAAGAAATACCAGAAAAAACTTTGAGCAAAAATTGATTGACAGCGGTCAGAAACCATTTTATAGTTACATACGGAAACAGATTGCCTCGAAAGTTTCTACTCCAACCATACTATATAACTTCTCTAACGAAACAGTTACCAGTGAAATTGACATAGCGAACACCCTTGCAACACAATTCGAAAAAACCTTTGTCAATGAACCGGATACCCGTATACCAACTATTAGTCAAGATCTATATGTAGATAACTCACTATGCGAAATCGAATTCACTCCATCAGCAGTTGAGAATATTTTGAAGGGGTTGCGAGAAGATAGTGCTGCTGGCCCTGATAATATTCCTGCTATTGTTCTCAAAAAGTGTGCAGCAACTCTCAGTCAACCCATAGCTCTGGTTATGCAACAATCCTTTTTAGATGGGAAACTCCCTAGAGATTGGAAGAGAGCTATAATTACACCCATCTACAAAAAAGGTGATAAACTCAAACCAGCAAATTACAGGCCTATAAGTTTGACTAGTATCATCTGCAAAACCATGGAAAGGATAATAGTGGACGAGATACGCTCGTTCTTGAATAAACTTGACATAATCTCAAACAAACAGCATGGATTTGTGCCAAAAAGATCCACAATTACCAATCTCATTCTTAACATAGATTACTGGACAAACGAGTGGGACAAACGGATTCCCACTGACATAATTTATCTCGACTTTGAGAAAGCCTTCGATACTGTTCCAACCAATAGACTGTTGGCTAAACTTAAATTCCTAGACATAAGAGGACGACTTCTCGAATGGATCAAATCCTTCCTCACTGAGAGAAAGTTACAAGTTCGAATTGGCAACCAACTGTCATCTGAGTGAAACGTGACTAGTGGTGTCCCTCAAGGATCAGTTCTCGGTCCAGTTCTGTTTATTTTGTACATCACGGACCTGCACAATACAATAAAATCAGACTCCAGCTGCTTCGCAGATGATACAAAATTCTATGCCAACCCACTCACACATCACGGCCAACTGCAAAACGATCTAAATGAAATATATCAATGGACAAACGATTGGCTTCTAAAACTCAATGTCGAAAAATGCACTGTCCTACATGTTTTTTTTTTTTTTTTTTTTTTTTTTTTATTAAGGAGAAAATACAGATACAGATGTTAATTAACAAGAATATACAAAACAATTAATAGAGAATTCACCTGCATCCAAACTATTTCTCACGAATTAACATTATAACAGCAGATAAAAACATATACAAATATTTTTACCTTTAAATACGGAAAAGACGGAGGTATGCATATACATAAGTAAATATTATTTTACAAATAGAGAGATGAAAAAATGCGCAATATCCTTATAAAAGTTTACAAATTGTTTTTGGAAAAATTTTGATGTTAAGACCAAATATATATATAGATAAAAAATAATGTCATACAGAAATTTAAAAAAGAAAGGTAGTTAAAATTATAAACCAAGCCAACGTCTAAGTTGTTGTACTTTGTAGGAAAACAGCCTTCAATTTTCTACTAAAAGTACTGCGTGTATCAAAAAAAGTTGGAAAGTTGGAAAAACTAACCCTACACTTGCATACAAACTTAATGGAATGCCACTAAAAGCAGTGACACTACAACAAGACTTAGGAGTTACCATATCACATGATTTAAAATGGGAACCGCACATCGCTGGGATTGTGAAAAGAGCAAACTCACTAACATATTTAATCAGGAAAGCATTCCTTGACCTAACACCGGACATGATGTTAAAAATATACAAAACATATGTGCGACCTCTCCTGGAATATGCTTTCCAAATATGGAGTCCTTACTTTGCAAAGGATATAAATCTGATAGAGGGAGTACAGAGACGTTTCACTAAAATACCAAGAGCTTTGAAAGATCGGCGATATGAAGATAGACTCAAGGAATTAAGATTACCAACCTTAAAAGATAGAAGAGAAAGGGGTGACTTGATCGAGACCTTCAAAATTTTATCTGGACACTACAGCTGCCCTGACATCCAAGGAATCTTCACTACTAGTAAAAATATAATTCTCCGTGGACACTCGAAAAAAATTACCAAAACGTCTTTTGCATCTAATCCTAGAAAACACTTCCTTGCAAATAGAGTGGTGGATGCTTGGAACAAACTCCCACAACATGTCATCGATGCAACTAACATAAACCAATTTAAAGCTCTATTGGATTCATATTTGGAGAGAAAAAAGGACTAACTTAGTTTGAAAATTAAAATTGACTGTCAAACTATTGAAATTAGATATGAGCGCATCAGCAGAATGCTGCCTGCTCATTATATAATAATAATAATAATTTGTTAAGAAATAAATTCTATAGTGCTGCCATAAAATATCTAAGAAATCTTCCACCTAATTTACATATTTTTTAATATGGTTGGATTATCAATAAATGTCCAGAATCCCCGCACTTTTCACTTCTTTCCAAATTCTCCCCGCAAAATACTTAATTTTTCAAAAATCTTAAAAATTCCCCGCAATTTAAGGAATTCCCTGCAAATTGGCAACGCTATGCTAACCAATAAGTATTATTTTCCCCAGAGCCTCCTGTGTGGAGCTAATGTAAAAAAAAAGTTAGTTCATCCAGAAGGCGCAACGTGACTCAACCATCTAGTTTTACAGTGCCGCTTACGATGTTTTGCCTGAGGGGTCGTCCATTAATCACGTGAGGCTGTCACTGTTCTGATAATTGTTTTATATAAGGTTATTTTGGTTTTCCTATGGACGTTTCGGGATTTGAACACTGGCAGCAACGTGAAATAAGTTTTGTTAGCGGCTGTAATGCGCTTTCTTACTTCTACTGGGTCTTCATTGTCCTGCGTTATGATGGAGTCCAGGTAGGTAAACTCTTCAACCACTTCGAAATTATAATTGTCTTTAAATTTCACTTTATCTTTTATTCTGCGGTGAGGGGTTCTGGTTTGCATCATGATTTTTGTTTTATTTTCATTGATTTGCAAACCCACCTCTCTTGCCGCAGTCTCCAAAGGGTCAAACACTTCTCTTACAGCCTGTAGGGATCTTCCGACAATGTTAAGGTCATCTGCGTAGCCAACTATTTGATTGCTTCTGTAGCAGATGTTTGAGTCGGTACTGATCATTGTCTTCCTCACGACGTGCTCCAGAACAATATTGAAAAGGGTGGGTGCTAAGCCATCACCTTGTTTCAGCCCCTGGGAGACGTTAAAATCCTCCTTTGTTTCACCTCCTATCCTTACTCGACACCGTGAGCCGACCATTGTTGCTTTTACAAGTTTGAATATTTTGGGCGGTATTCCAAAATATAGGAGTATTTCATATATTTTCTTCCTATCTATACAGTCTTATGCCTGTTTGAAGTCAACAAATAGTTGATATATGTCTATATCGAATTCCCAGCATTTTGTCAGGATTTGTCGAGTAGTGAAGAGTTGATCAGTGGTGATCTCCTCCTCAGAGCAAGCTTGGTTTGAGCATTCTCGTGAATGAGCGTGCTCAAAGCCAACAATAAGGAACTCTAGTGAAAAATATTATGGCTTTAAAAAAAAAATGTTCGTATAGAGCAGGGTTTACCAACCAGTGGTCCGCAAGAAGCTAGAAGATGGTCCGCCGGTCAATAAGCGAGCCAGCGCGCCGGCGCCGCCGGCGGTCCCTGATCGAGAAGTCTGAATTTAAAAAATCGAGACAATATTCAGTTTATCATTATTATACCTTGTGGTCAGTAGCCATTATGGTATTCCGTTTCGCCCCACCCCATCCTACCCCGTTCTACCCCCTCTGTTGTGGTAAATATTCTGCTAGAACCCGTCCCACCCTATCCCATTCCGCCCCCTCCGTTGTGGTAAATATTCTACTAGAACCCGTCCCACCCTATCCCATTCCGCCCCCTCCGTTGTGGTAAATATTCTGCTAGAACCCGTCCCACCCTATCCCATTCCGCCCCCTCCGTTGTGGTAAATATTCTGCTAGAACCCATCCTACCCTATCCCATTCCGCCCCCTCCGTTGTGGTAAATATTCTGCTAGAACCCGTCCCACCCTATCCCATTCCGCCCCCTCCGTTGTGGTAAATATTCTACTAGAACCCGTCCCACCCTATCCCATTCCGCCCCCTCCGTTGTGGTAAATATTCTGCTAGAACCCGTCCCACCCTATCCCATTACGCCCCCTCCGTTGTGGTAAATATTCTGCTAGAACCCGTCCCACCTTATCCCATTCCGCCCCCTCCGTTGTGGTAAATATTCTGCTAGAACCCATCCTACCCTATCCCATTCCGCCCCCTCCGTTGTGGTAAATATTCTACTAGAACCCGTCCCACCCTATCCCATTCCGCCCCCTCCGTTGTGGTAAATATTCTGCTAGAACCCGTTCCACCCTATCCCATTACGCCCCCTCCGTTGTGGTAAATATTCTGCTAGAACCCATCCTACCCTATCCCATTCCGCCCCCTCAAGCAGTGGCTTAGGCTAGCATGGGCGGATAACGTGGTGTCACTCTCCCCCTACCCATTAAAGTTGACAAACAAAAAATTTTCAACTTCATAAAAAATCCATCCTGGGGGGGGGGGGTACCTTGTGGTCCCTGTCGAAAAAATAAACGTACAAATGGTCCCGGGTCAGAAAATGGTTATACGCTGATTCTGAAAATATAAATTTTATTAAATAATATAAAATGCAGAGTTTTAAAAAAATATTATTTATATTAAATTGTGTCATTGAAACACACTGTCAAGTTGGTATAATTGAAAGTTTAGTGCTGATGGCACTGCTCACAATAATTTTACAGTCGTTGTATTAAAATGTATGACACAATGAAATCTTTAAAATCGGGGCTGGAGTACTGTATTTACTTGTTGGGCAAATGGGTCTCTTTATTTTGATCCATTTAAATCTAAGTTCCTTCCAACACAGCTCGGCATAAATAAACCAATCTCCATCTCGGCTTTGAAGAATAGAGATGGCAGTGGTTATATCAAATCTCTACAGGATGACCGTCACCATCAGGGTTGCCAATTTGGGCGGAATTCACCAAATTACAAGTTAAGATTTTTGAAGAATTGGGTATTTTGCCGGGGGGACCTTTTTGCGGGGATTCTGGGCATTTCTTGATTATCCAACCATATTGAAAAATGTGTACATTGGGTGGAAGATTTTATAGTTTATTTTATGGTAGCATTGTATCCTTTATTTCTTAACAATAATAGTGTGGGGATTCCTGAAGTTCGGGGCTCGAACTCCAAAATGGACGTATTGACACTCCCAAACTCCCAGTCCCTTTCAGTCCTAAACAGTTATTTGTCGTGTTACCCATTTCCAACGCTTCCGTTGAGAGGAAATTCAGTGTGAGAGGAAGTTCATACAGATACTGTGGTAGCATTGATGGCTACTCAACAAGAGATTAAGAAAGAAGGAAGAAGTTTGAAGTTTAATCCATCAAACAAAATATTAACAAAAAATACCACATTAAATATGTTATTAATAAAGTCTTGTAATGATGTAAATTGCTTCTTGTTTGAAATTAATGGTCTCAATATTAATTAATGAAATATATTCATATAAAGTGGTGAAATTATGTTTTAACACTAAAGCACTTTTATTAGGCACAGATTTTGGAAAATTCACATTTCAACTTAATTACTACAAGAAACAACCAATTGCGTTTTAATAAATGGTAAAAGATGCATTAAAATTCCATTTTTTTTTCAATTAAAGTTCAAAATTTCACGCGTAAAACAATTTCTTTGGTGCCATTTTAAATTTTGTCTCAAAAAACTTCCCCTCAACCTCAAAAATGGTGGTACCCCCGGGATCTTGGAAAATTTCGCCTTGAAATCTAGGGAAATTTTTTTTTTTTGACATACCAACCCTGGGACGCAGTAAAGATGATCTTATTCAAATGGTCTCACAATGGAAAAAAAACATTCCCTAGTCTGTGATTTGTGATTTGCGAATAACAGAATTTCAAAATTAATTTCCCGGTTAGATTATGAACAAAAAAATCAGTAAGTATTTAACATGTGCAGCTCTTGGAAAATTTTAGGTTATAATGCCCGCCCGTGGTGCAATTTAGGTTGGCCAGGCCTGTAATGAATGTAAAGCAAAGAAAACAACAATTTAAATCTCAGTTAACAGCTTTGTGTGAATAGGTTTGGATACCCTGGTCCCGTGCTACATAATAATATTGTTGAATCGTTGGTTTCACTCAAGATCTGAATAGCCAGGTACTTCCCCACCTTCCTCTTCCCCATCTCCTTCCCCTCCCCACTACCTTTAGCCTCACAATATACCCCAGTTGAGGATGTCATAGTCTCACTGGCTCCAGACGGGAGCAGCTGGGAATCTTGTAGGTATTCATAAAAAAAAATTAAAAATCAACCTAATCAGTTGATGATGGCGGGTGACACACAAGAGCCAAGAACTCACCCGAAGTCAGCCGAACGACGCGCTTAATTCACGAATGCAGAGTTTCGGTTCGGCAGACTGTCGGTCACTAATAATTTGTACCGTTAACATTTTAAAAGTTTCATATAAAGATTGTAAATTGCATTTACATCGTTTTCATTTCAAACACATTTTTTTGTATGTTGTAAACCAAACGAATTTAGCCCAAAAAAATAACGACACACATTTACAGCTATTAAACCTTTAATTTTGATATATTTAGGTGCTTACAACAATTTAGGCAGCTGAAAATTAAGTTGATTTTCAGTATTCATACATTAAGCAGCGGTGTTTACAACATTTTTGGTATACACGCAAAAAAATTCAACTGCAGTAAGCGCCAAAAACATTATATTTCTTCACTTATAAAAGATTTATATATTACCATTTAACAGATCATATTTTTTCAGCTAAGCATTTTAAAAATGGCACTTCTGTAAGCAAAAGTTACGAATTTTTTTCTAAAAACTAAAAAGTTTTTTTGGCTCTGGAGAACAATTTGGTTTTTGGGTGTTATAGCCCATTCACATGGTTCATTTATCTTTCATTTCGTGATTTCATTCCGCCTCTTTCCCTCGAAATGAACCGTGTGAACACGAAAGTGAAGAGAGACAGTGCCGAATGAAGCATTCCAACATTGTTGGAATGCTTCCTTCGGCACTGTTCACTTGCAACCGGAATTTAACATCACGTGACGCAAATGATGCGTGTGAACACTCAAGTGAACAGTCTTTCACTCGCGAATTAGTCGGCCGAGAATGTTCTGGCGTGAGGACGAGTAGCTAGAGCGGCTTAAACGTCAAAATGCTCCGTTTAGTTCGCTTTTCGAAATAACTCCTACACGTCTTACAGAAATCGTTGTTTCTTCCTTACTATCTATCATAGTGAAAAATATGATCTGAACGGCATTGGAAAGAGAAAATAATGCTCAATATCGTCGCTTAAGTTCTAACACCGCGGAAGTCCAAAAAATGCCATTTTCACTTTTACATGTCATTCTATAGAGAATCGAAAGACGCACCTCCTAAACCAATCAGAAACAAGGATTTCAACCAATGAAAGTGTTTTATTTTGAAAACAAATACACAGCGTATCTCCGTGCCACGGAAATCGTCATGCAAACAGCGCGTAAGTCAGTTTACTTTCGTATTGTGAGAGGTCGCGACTTGAGCTCCGAAGAAATACATTGTAAATCAAGGTAAGTCTAATTCATTTTAATAATATTATGTGTTCATATAAGGGAAAAAACTTGATATTTGGTTTTTAGGTATAGTTAAGTATAAATATCAATTATGTTATTGTAAAAAATAAGATGAAAATGTTATTTTACTTACGCGGTGTCCTGCTTAATGCAGAAGTGACTTAAGCGGTGTTTTATATAACGATTTTAAATACACGGTTTTAAATTTACTTACTTTTAATTTAGATATCAATACACCATGGATTACGAAAGCAGTGATGATGAAGAGATCGCTGACCTATGTGAACAACTAGAAATAAAAATACTACCGAAAAAGAAAAATGAAAATATCACCGCCAAGGAAAACTTGGAAAACCTCGACATTAACAACTTGCCTGTTGTTATAATTCCAGATAATGCCAATATAAGCGGCGAGATGAGTGTACATGAACTTTCTGAATGCCATGTTGTAATAATAATTGGATGACTTCTATAGCGCCATTTTCGTGAGAAAATCACCTCAAGGGCGCTTTTTACCTCAAGGGCGTTTTGTAATGATGGAAGAAACGACAGTTCACTCGCCTTTGTTACCATCGAATGTCGAACCCGATGATATTAACTTTGGACAAACAAGTGTGATAGAGCCTATATTGATGGAAGAAACAACAGACCTTCCATTTCCGATTGTGAGTCCCTTGCTAGCGAATGACGAGGTCGAACATGGTGATCTTAATTCTGGTTGAAAAAGACGTTCTAAGGGATGTTCTGAGAACAAAAACTGGTCTAAAAATAATAGCAAGAAACTTAGAATGGAAGGAAAAGAATATTTAGGATATCGGCGAGATAGCAATGGCCCAAAGTTTAGGGAATTACATGCTACTATTAGGCCAGCCCGAATAATTGGCCCTCGATGTACTTTCGAGTTTTGTAAGAAAACAAAGCTTTGTGATTGTGATACAATACCAAACGAGGAACGGAATACCTCATTCTCCAATTATTGGAATAATCTAGGCGTAGTGAGACCAAAGAGTATTTATTAGAAACTGCAAATAATGGACGTGTTCAAGTCTGCAAGCATACTTTTTAATACGTTTGGTATCAAACAATGGACAGTACGCTATTGGCTATCGACGTCTGAGCTTGGAATGGCAAAGAAACACGAATTTACTCATAAGGTTTTAGAAGGATACTCAAAGAAAGATGAGATAGCTTTTCTGAGAGACTTTCTAAATAGTTGCCAAAAGTACCTTCTCACTACTGTAGAGCTGTAGAGACCTCTTCTAGAGAATATTTAGAGCCTATCACCGAAAACAAGAATCATCTTTTAAAAATTTATTGTGATAAGTGTAATTCAGTAAATAAAGAACCCGTCAGCCGATGGTCCTTTGACTACAACTTTAAGGAAAAGAATTTAAGCTTATTTCAGCCAAAAAAAATATAATCCTAATGGCCTTATTAATTATAAGTTAAGCTTTCAAGATGACTATAAGAATTTGCCCAGAAGAGCCAAAAATAAAAGGACAAGACCAGGCCCGAGGTCAAAGCTTTATAATGAATCTACATGGAAACATCTTCAAGAACTAGTCAGTTATCTCTCCTGACTGTCACAATTTTTACGATACTTTACTTCATTTTATAATGATTTATTTATATTGTATTTTTGTTATTTTTGATAATTTATGTTCATATGGTAGTACTGATTTCGCATTTAAGTGATGCTGATGTTCCTTTTTGATGTGATTTTATACCAAATAAGTATCAAGGTTAAAAAACAGTTAATTTGTTTAAAGCAAGAGGTCCTGGGTTCGTGTCTCAGAGGTGTCAATATGTTTTTCTGATTTTTCTGTTTCCAGATTTTCGATTGAGTTTCGCTTATATTGTCTTCATTTATTTAAATTTGTTAATTATTTAAAACGAAAAGTTAAGAAGATCTGTTAAGAAAGTTGTAGAAGTATGTTTTATGTTTTGTAATTTTTATGAGGTATAAGTCTACCCGTTATTTTAATTTTATTTGAAATAAATATTTAAAGATATTTACAGAGTATTTATAATAACTCAGCGTAAGTCTCCCCATTTTATGTATTACAATGTGGCAACACCGCGTATGTCAAAAAAATAATCCAAATAATGATATTTTATAACAACCGTTACAAAAATCTTAAAAAAACCTTTCTTTTACAAATTTTCATTAAAAAACATATGCACTATGATCGCAATATATAAAAAGGCACGGTTTTTTTGCTCTCCTGAAAAGTTGTTATTTTTGACTTCCGCGGTGTTAAAACTTAAGCGACGATATATTCAATAAAACAATTAAACACAAAATAATACGAATGTACACTTTTATGGAACCAAAGTTTCTGATCGAATTTGAAAAAAATTTATGAGACATTGTGAATTTTTTATGAATTATTTTTATATGAAACGACACAAAAGTGAGGTGACAGAAACGTTTATAATTTATTTGTCTAACAAAATAAGTGTGTGTTTTTATATTTTTTTTTGTTACCAGTAATTTTAGTTAGAATAAAAGCAAGGAGAGCCATTTTTTTAACTTTTAAAAGTTTACATTAAAAATTATTAGATTTAAAAAATTACGTGGTTATTTCTAATAATAAATTTTGGAAGCATATTTCATCACCTTTCCAAAACAGTTTTTTTGTTTTTGGATACGTTAATAAATATTCCATTTATATGGATTTTATTGCAAGCCGAGGCCTATTTTGGAATAAAAAAATTTTCATGGTGCAAAAATACTGGTAGATATCAGTTTTCAGGTTATTATTTAACCAAATGTTCATTCTATGGTGTTGAAATTTATTTACTGTTTACAAGAATCGCCAATTTCTCGTAATTTAGTTCGACGTTATCGGAAATGTCAATTGAAATCGTAAATATTCCCGAACTTAGCCGTCAGCACCGGACGAATTCCAATGCGCGCCGCGACTACGCTCGACGACTTCGTAGCAAAAATGTCGAGTGAACTCTTCCTTCGAAGGAACCGTGTGAACACGCGGTGAAACGAGAATGGAACATTTCATTGAGTAAACCTTCATCCGAGTGAACCATGTGACTTCAGCATTACAGCAGTATTGCTTTCCTGTGACAATATTTAGTTCACAGTAGAATGTTATTGTTGCCAACTACATACTGCCCAACCGTAATCAATATTTGAATAACCGTATTAAGTGCTTCTTTTGCAAGTTTATTTTTATTATCATATATGTTATTAAGTTTAAGTATTTTTTTCACATTCCATAATTGTAAAGCTGCAAATCTCGATGCAGGAATTCCCTAGTGAGGTGTGCAGCTTATGTTTTCATGTATTACATTATTTTTTTAATAAATAAAATTAACATGAGAAAATTGAAAATTATGTAATAATTTGCGGTGAAAGAATGTGACTTTTTAAAAGTTCCTTTTAAAATATGAATAGCTATAGTAGGAACATTAACAAGGTTCTATACCAGTATGGGTGCGTAAGTGCACTGTTAAATCTGACTTGTGTGAGCAGGAGTAGTTACAATGGGAACAACTCCAGTATGGGTGCGTAAGTGCCTCGTTAATCCTGATTTACTTGTGCACGAGTAGTTAAACTGGGAACATGAATGAGGTTTTTCTGTAGAATGGGTGAGTAAGTGCCTTGTTAAAAGTGATTTGACTGTGCAGGAGTAGTTACAATGGGAACATAAATGAGGTTTTTCTCCAGTATGTGAAAAAATGTGACTTTTTAAATGCCCACTTTGAGAACATGAAAAGCTGCAGTATGAACATGAATAAGGTTTTAGACCAGTATGGACGCGTAAGTGCACTGTTAAATCTGATTTTTCTGAGGAGGAGTAGTTACAATGAGAACATGCGTGAGGTTTTTCTCCAGTATGGGTGCGCAATTGCCTTATAAAACTTGATTTGTGCAAACTGGAGAAGTTACAATGAGAACATGAATGAGGTTTATCTCCAGGGTGCATCTTTGGGTCCGTTATCATGCCTGAAAAAGATAGCGGATAAAGGTCAATAAGTAGGTATCTATAATGACACCAAAATTTTTTTAACGAATTTACACAAAAAACATTACCTGCAGCAGAGCCGATAATAGCTTCAGAGTGCTGTAAGCATTCTTTTTTAACATCTGGCAGGTGTATGTCTATTTCCGTATAAGGGATTCCCCCTTCATGTTCTTCTTGGGATACTGGGACTGCCTTGATGGGGACAGTCTCCGCACCAATGCTACCTGGATTAACAAAACAATCATAAATTGACAATATGTGAAAAGACTTGCTAGTTTTACACAAAAAAATCTTGGTGGGTCGGTGCTATTTACATGATTATCATTTTGTATTTATTGTAGGAGTAAATAATATTGTTTAACAAAGCTCCTGATGATAAGCTCCTTGCAGTAGATTAGCGGAAATAAATTACCATTGTAAAAAAATCTATATATCGGATAGGAATATTATACTTGGAATATATTATTTAATGGGTTATATTTACTTTTCGGAGAGATATAGACGTTAAATGGATTGTCTTAAAAACCACAGTGTACTAACTCACTTTTCCAGTTTCTGAGTTAGAGCTTGAAATGATTGCTCCAAATCATAATCTAGCTCTTACAAAGAGAACCATGTTATTTATATTTTTTTATTTATTCATCTTTATTAACTCTAGACTTACAATTTGTGATGTCTTATGCCTGTCTCACAAGGAAAACCTGTGTTGAGAGCAGGCGCTTTAATAATATAATACTCCAAAGTAACAGAAAATCATCAACGTACCATTGAAAAAATACATGTTATAAGTTAGTTTTGATAATATCTTTGATGTTGGATCTGTTTTGGCTGGTAATCGAGGACTTGGTGTCAGATTTGTATTTAAGATACATTGTGAATTGTTTTATCGCCAGTGGAAGTTCATTATACATATAGCTTTGTTGCAAAGTAACTAAAATTTCTTTGGCTAAAATTTGTTTTAGCAAAAGGGAAGAGATTATGCCCTTTGGTTTTAGTATCTCGAGCAGTTTGGATATTTTCAAAGATAGTTCTGTGTTTGAAGAGGTATGCTTGTATGTTTTTGTCATAAAGTTGCCTAATGCCAAGACACAGATTTTCCTGAAGATTTCATCCAAACTGCTTGTGATCGGTAAATCATAGAGCATTTTTCAGCACCGTGAACCAATCAGAGACAATTATTGTTAAATTAGTTATCCAGCCACTCTAAACTAACTGACTAATCTTCATGGATAAGCAGAGAAGATAGGTCTACACAACTTTGCAAAAAACAAACAGGTGGTTTGGATTTGCATTTAACAAATGGCGTTGGTTATAAAGGTTGGGTAATGGTGTGGCGTTGTGTTTCGTTAGCCACAGCAACGTGTAACCGGGTCTGCTAGTTAATGATAAAATATGGCGAGGCAACAGCTTGGGGAATTAGAAACTGTTTGCGGACATAGTTCCTCAGTTTCATGTAAGGCAACATTTGAAACAGAAAATCAAAAAGACCAATTGACGTTAAGAGGGTAAGTAGGCGTTAAGCAGCTGCCCTGAATTGAGTGCGTCCATCTGAAGCATCTCTGTGATATACGCAATGCAAGTTACTTGTTAGTTGAACACTCTCAGCATACTGCCACTGCCAACCTTCCTTCTTCACATCCGGTAGGTGGAATTGTATATCTGGATGCGCGATTCCACTTGAGCCTTCTTTCTGCCATCCTGGTTCTGGGTTGAGAAGATCCATGACACTTCTGTGATAGCGTCCTGTTATGTGATGCTAATTTATCTCAGCTAAAAACAAATAAATCCTCTAACAAAATCTCACTTGAAAATAAACCCCAAGCCGACTCAATACATAAGGATTTTGTAAAATTTTACAAAGTATTAAAAAAAAATCCTTCTCAATAAACTATAAAAATTTGGCATTGAGGTTAAATTATTAGGATAAAGAGCTACCTAACGTTACAATTTTCGAGTTACAATCACTGGGAATCTAGGAGAGATGGATGAAGTTCGACATTATAATTGCAGTTGGTTCTTAATAATTCCCATCCATGGATCGCTTTAAACACAATTAATTTTATGGTGGATGTACAATTCAAACCAAATAATATATGTCTTCAAATTTTGCAAATTCACTTTGTGGCACCATTTTATTAATGAAATAATTAATCAACATATTTTAACATTTAAAAAATCAACATATTTCGAGAACGATGTTCTCTTCATCAGGACATTATATGTACCAAGTAAAACTAAATGATCAAGTATAGAAAGACAGGCGTGGGTAGAAATGGAAGTAGTGGGGAAGAGAGAAGCGAAAAGGGGAGGAACATTTGAGATGTCTAAATAGCAATAATTATTTGGAATTTGCTAACCATCTAATTGAATTTAACCATTCATCATCATCATCATCATTACATAGTATAAAATGAAGTCGCTCAAAATGGATGTGCGCGTTAATCTTTTAAACAACGCAACGGATTTTCATGCGGTTTTCACCAATAGATAGAGTGATTGAAGAGGAATGTTTATATGTATAATACATGTAAATTATAATAGAGAAAAGCCGAGAAATTCAAAGAAAACATATTTTTGTGCGATTTAAAACGGCTGGCGGGCCGTACTATAGTCACTTTTGAATTTCTGGAAAATAGATGTTCTAGAGTAAGTAGGTATTTGATTTTCCCTTTTCAAATATCCAGTGTTGCATTGCAAGCATTGTATAATTAGTGGCGAGTTAATTAGTTTATATGTATAATACATGCTTATTATAGTAGAGAAAAGCTGACAAATTCAAATATTCAATTCAGGCAGCGGGCAGCGGGCAGCTGGCAAGCCGATGGTGTAGATTTTATAAAGGTTGGGTAATGGCGTTGTGTTTCGTTAGCCACAGCAACGTGTGGCCGGGTCTGCTAGTTTAATATAAATACCAGTTTTTAAATTTTGCACACTAACGTTAGTGGTTTTCACTTAGATCTTTTAGAAATTAGGAAAAATCTCAATAGAAATTTAAATATTATTAATAATCAAATTAATTTTGTGAATAACCCTACCTTAAACATATTTCCATTGTAATTTTTTATCTTTGTTCTTCTAAGCACCCCCCTTTGACATATCGAACAAAATCTTGGCTACAAGCTGTGTTCCTACCCCAAGGGTCACTTTTAGGCCCAATACTTTTTTATTAACAAAGTCTTTACTTTTATTGGTATAATGTTAATGTTTTGTTTTTCGCTGAACTATCAAATCTAAAACTCTTCAAAATTATAAAAAGTTTAGAGGTCTGAATTCAACTTCAAATAAACTTAAATGACAAGATTGAAGCAAACTTAACAAACCTCCAGGTAAATAAACATAATAAGATTTTTCAGAATAAATCAATCTTTCTAACATCAAAATAAAATGAATAATTCTATCCTCACCCTTCCTCTTCCTCGTCAGTGAACTTAATAATCTTGACATTATTTTCTATTCCAAATAATAACCACTCCGATTCCGTCGATAAATTTCAATATAAATTACTAAGATATGTTAATGATTAAAGACCGGATTATATGCAAATGCATATTTGCATATGCATTTGCATATTTAGACTCTTTTCAGCGGTAGTTGCATATTTTAGCGAAAAATTGAGATCTTGCATATTTACACTCGATCTCGTCCATCGTTCACATAGTGACACTATAAAAGTCAGATAGCTAAGTGCGCGGCTAGTGAACTGATCGCTCCGCGACTAGTGAAAACGCTTGAAACTCATGGATTGGCAACTCATGAATGAATCGACTCAGGTTATGAAGAAAATTCGCCTTATGAATTCCTCGTTGCCAGAGCTATTCACGAGTAAACTCAAAGAAAAGTTCGAAAACTTACTTAACAATAACCAAGGGTTTAAACCCTTGTGCCAAATTGATAGCTTCATCAACGGGGCAGGCGAAATTGTGCCCGGTACAATAAGTTCAAAATTCGCACCCAAATTTAAATTCTGTCCAGTCACATCAGTAGACGTTAATGCTCCTTTTCAGCTTACAAAAATATATTAAGCGATCGTAGATACAATTTGTCTACAGAACATTTAGAACAGTACTTAGTCATATTCGTTTTTAAAGGTAAATTGTAAATTATTTACATTTTTTATATACATTTTGTAACTGATATTTTCGAAAATACGATTGTTATCTTTGAGTACTAATAGATTATATAATATTTCAAAATATGTTCCTGTATTATATTATGTTGCATATTTTGGCCCTTTTTATGTATTTTCGTGCATATTTTAGCTATTTTTATTGCATATTTGCATGCATATTTTGGGATGTTTTTGTTGCATATAATCCGGTCTTTATTAATGATATACCATTAAGGTCCACCGATTGAAACCGTAAATTAATAGAGAAAGAATTAAAATTATTAAAACTCTCAAATAGAAAGAAGACTCATTTCTGACTTGACATTTAGTCTTTTATATATTATAAAATTTTTGTTATTTGTTTTTGGGGTGTTATGCAGTGTTGCACTACCTCCTTCTTTAGCCAACGTTTTGGACAGCGTTACAGAGTCCATCATCAGGGCAGACGTGTAAATGTTAGTGGTGAAGTGTGTGCTTAA
This sequence comes from Limnephilus marmoratus, assembly GCA_917880885.1. Classification (NCBI taxonomy): domain Eukaryota; kingdom Metazoa; phylum Arthropoda; class Insecta; order Trichoptera; family Limnephilidae; genus Limnephilus; species Limnephilus marmoratus. The sequence goes on along the minus strand of OU862930.1, from coordinate 11,356,875 downwards.
GTACTTCGAAGCAATACCGTGTTGCCAGCTCCACTCCACTGCGAGCTGGCATTACAGTATACTTGAAGATGGTTTTCTGCATTTAGCTTTGGTGTAGCCGTCAATTACCGGATACCAACAACTATTGAGCTTAGCTCCGTCGTCTCTATTAATGTTAATAGGATCTGTTTCCTCTGGAAACAGATGGAGTACATAAACTCAGCTGTTCCAGATGTGATAAGGTCTATGTGAGCGGACGATCTCCAAAAGGATATAGGAACACTTTCGAGCGTGTAAACTTGGCCACCCTGACAAATTGGCAATCGCCGAGCATTTAATTGAAACCGGCCATTACTATGGATTTGTTCCTGAAGTCCTGGGAAGACCCAAAACTTATAGAGCTTGCCTAATTACAGAGGCAATAAAAATCCTATTAACATTAATTCAGACGACGGAGCTAAGCTCAATAGTTCTTGGTATCCGGTAATTAACACGGTATTGCTTCGAAGTACTTAAGCACACACTTCACCACTAACATTTACACATCTGCCCTGATGATGGACACTGTGACGCTATCCGAAATGTTGGCTAAAGGAGGAGATAGCGCAACACAGCATAACACAAAAAAAAAACTTTTGGCCGTGAAAATCTAAAAACATAACTATTATAAAATTGTTTATGATATGACCGACAGCCCTGATTTTTCAGCATTGCATAATATAGTAACGAGAACAGCTTGATCGAAAAATACTATTTACTTAACCCTAGAAAGATAATCTACGTCTTAGAGACGTAAGAGATACACAAGAATTGCTATCTATTTTATTTTAATTGCTTTTTTATTTTGCAACGTTGCGCGCTGTCTATCTCAGTTAGCTCAGTTGCCGAGCAGAGCTTGAAAAATACATCATACACCATATGTCAGAAAGACTTATGATTACCTTTTGTGTAACTTTCAGACTTGTTCGTTTAAATGAGATTTAGCGAAATAATTAAAAAAAAAAATTACATTATGTGTAACGACTGATTAACATTTAAACTTTCATAAAATATAAAAATAATACGATTTAGATACAAAATAAAACTTTTTTTTAAATTCTGAAAAAGTTACATAAATTACAATAAATTTTATACAACAATTAATTACAAAATATACGTATGTTATGTGTTATTTCTAAAGAAGGAGGTAGCGCAACACGGCATAACACCCCAAAAACAAATAACGAAAATACTTTTGGCCGTGAAAGTCTTAAAACGTATCTCATTATGTAAGGGGTTTACTGCATTTTGTTATTTTTTTAATTACAATATATTTTTTGTTATAATTAAAGTACAAAAACTAATTATTTAACTACCTTTAAACTGTGTATGATAATATGTCAAATATTCACTTTTAAAACTTCAGTATGAAGACGTATCTTTAGGTAGGTAAAAATAAGATTATCTCTAGGGTTAATTGATTAAAAATTCAGCACTGAATCATTTTGATACTCGCTTGTACTTAGAGTGCATTCAGTTGGTATTGTTGGTAATACTTTAGCAATTGAAACATTTTCGTTAGTGACCGACCGAAGGTTCGATTTCAGTTTCGGAAAGTTTCGGCAAAAAAATCTAGTTTCGGCATCAGTTTCAGTTTCAACAGATTTTCTGCCGAACCTTCGGCTGCAAAAGATCTCAATAAATGGTAAATTTAGTCTTAAGAATGTTGTGATTGTAAACGTAATTTAAATTAAAATACTCAATTAATGAGGTCCTTCCTTTATAATGCACATAATTGTCGATTATTGAGAAATTTTTATTCCAAGCAGTAGTTAACATGTTTGTTAAGTTTTGGTAATATAAAAAAAAAATCACATACTTCAATTACTTATTACTTTTTTATTTCATTTAACGCATATTAACTGTTTGTATAAGTGTAAAAATAAGTCAAACTTCAGTAAACAATTGATTTTTAACATGATAAAAAAAGTTTCGGTTTCGGCCGAAACTGAGACAGCTACCGAAGATTCGGTTTCAGTGAAAGTCCCGTTTTGGTCTGACACTAATTTTTGTGTGGTTTAGTGCCTCCGTTCACGGAGATACGTGGGTGGTTTGTATATTTATGGGAGATACTTACGAGATACTCGATCCTCATGCGCGTATCGTACGCGCCAATCATAAGTACCCCCCGTACGATTTTGCTGTTGCCCGTTCACGGCGCTACGCGGTGGCTGTCGGTTTCCAATCAGTATCATGATACCGACAGTGCTGATCGCACGCAACGCTTACATCATTTGTGTCTGATACTTATTCGTTTGACAGAAATGGCGTCGGAACATGAAAATAATGTAAGATTTGTTCTGGAAGTGGAAAAAATGCATGTTTACATAACTATACTTTACCAGAATACGTAAGAAACGATTTAGTGTAGAAGGCATGGATTGATGTTGGAAAAAAAGTCATATGACATCGCATGACAGCGTGTTCACTCCACGGCTGCACGTGAAAAATGATCAAGTTCAGTACATTTCGGATAGCGCCGTGTACGGAGACTAGCATTAAAAAGTGGTAGGTAAATATGCAGTTAGCCACCTCACGGATAATACGGAACGTTCGTGTTGTCAAAATTTGATGCACGGATAATACGGAATGTTCCTTTTTTAACTAATAGACAATAAAGCAGGGTTTGTCTAGCGGGCTTGTGTATGTTATCTTTACTTTAAAAAACAGCCTACGTTTTTGAATGGTTTGTTTGGCTACGCAGGGTTTGTCTAGCGGGTTTGTGTAATTATTTTAATACATTTCTTTCCATGTTTTTGGCCTCCCCCGAAATAAATAATCACTTTTCGTAATAATATATCTAAATATAACTGTTTGAATAAAAAATATTCTGTATTAACGAGTAAGCGGTTTAATGCATAATTAATAAGTGGTATATCAGCAGGGTACTTGTGGTTTCGTCACAATTACGTAGATTGTAAGTATCTCCATGAACGGAGGGCCTTATTTATGTTCTCGTTTCTCGTGTATCAAGCTACAAGCCACACAAAATGCAGAACTGTCAATTTTACATAGTTTTGCGTGGGTTGAAGCAGTTCTCGCATATATTATATACAGTGGTGGTTCCCCATAAGGGGACCATGGGGACAGTCCCCACCAGTTATTCCAGAAACATACCAAGAAATAATTGATAATTCTTTGTGTTCACAAAAAATAATTAATGCGTTCTCAACATAAAAGTTTCATTGCGCTTAGAAATATAATCTAAAAAATTAATTTGGATAAATTTTAGGCTCGAAATTTGAAATATTTCCGCGAACAAACGTGCGACCGCTCTCCTTTCTTCCAAAGCATACAACTAAACTAAACTAACACTAACGCGAAACGCAACCGGCCGCGGCCGGCCGGTCGGCCACTTCGGACTCGACTCGACGACGCATAGGTACTAGATACTAGCGCACGCTTGACTATGCGCACTGACTACTGCGCAGTTAGGGGACAACACGGCGATCTATTCCTTCTAAAATGAAGTTTTTGCGCGCGCTGAATATTTTTGTATGTGATTTTAGGGATCCGCGCATGCGCACTTGAACCATCTATACCATAATCGCGGGGACCGGTTCAAGAATCCCCCTGTGAAGATTGTGAATATTATGCACGGGCCGGAATTCACGTTAGGCGTTTTATAATCGTATTTGACGTTTAGTAAATAGTAATATTGTTATCGATTGATCAGATTATTTCTATAGCGCCGTTCTCGTTGTAAATACACATCAAAGATAATTTAAACGAAAGTGCTGATGATTATCTTGTGTATTTTTATTAAACTTAATATTTATGTATGTAGGTACCTAGTTGGTGTTCCTGGTTAGGTGCGTGACTTATCCTCTGATCTATTTTACTTTGTATACTTTTGTTATACTTTTGGTAAGAAATAAAAAATCTATAAAAAGAATTAATGAAGTCGACTTTTAACTGAAAATTATATTCTAAGTATAGATACTTTTTGGTGGTGATACGGTGTACTCAAGCTGGGTATAAGATTTATAACTAATTTTAATCTTATATATTTTAAACATTTATCGGAAAGTTTGACAAAACACGAAAACTCGTGGGAGCACGTGACAAACGCAATAACTCACTTTTTTGGTAAAACACAACATTAAAAAAAACATGAAAATGTCTACACAAAAAATGCCCGTCCCCACCTTAAATTGTTAATGTTTCCAAAGTAAAAATATTGGTTTACGAATTTAAATGCGAAAAATAAATCACAATAATGTTGACGTAAATTTATGATACTGAGTGCAGCGAGACAAAATATGTAGAAATAACGAAATTGGCTAAAAGGAATCGAGTCAAATACTTGGCACAGGGTTATTATTAGATAAACTTACTGATCGCTTGGTTTAATGTGTGAAAGCACTGACAGCGGTCTTCAAAACAACGAAAACAAAATTCCATAAATATGAATATACCAATCCCCAAAACTTATTTTCATTTGGAACCGTAACCACCGTAACTGACAACCTGACAACCATCAATAAATAAACCAGTCATTAGATTGATAACTTCGTGCTTTTTGCATGGACCAAGCGTCAACGCTATTTGATCATATACATACCTATATTTAACGACTTTTTATTCGATTTGAGACTTTGTCGTCACACATACCATAAACAAAGGATAGAGGAAACAAAATAAAAGGCTCGACCATAGACAATATAATTATCTTTCAGTACCTACCCAATTTATTAGCCCAAAATATTATTTTAAAAATTAAATTAAATGTCAAAATGTTCCCCAGGGCAACAGAGCTGCATCTGACAGATGAGAAAATGAGCTTACTTTTCTTTACGGCTCATTTTCTCCGGACAGAGCTTTATCAGATTGAAACCCGTTGCCCTATGAAGAAACCAACTGTCGTAAAAATAACCTAAAATTACTTGAAATTTCAATCCCTTCAAAAGGGGAAGAACAATTTCAAATAAGATTTAGCTTTCCTACGATAGTATCGACTTTGACATTTCTCTGGTTACAACAGAAAAATGAAAAACTCAATTAAACATTTTAGTATTTTATTAAAAACAGTAAATACAAGAAAAACTAACAACAACACGCCGTTTCCCCGCAGGGGTAGGCCGATAGGACGGACCGTCAAACAACTCGGTCTTGGCACACACTCTTTGCCTCATTCACACTCGCACATCGACTCATACATACTATTTCTGACTCTTGACGTGGCCCGACGCAAGTATCGGATTCCCTTGATCGTGTCAGGTTTTCCTCTGGCGTCCCTGACTTCATCTACCACTCACATCTGTGTCATATATTCTACTTACACCCCACGCTTCGTTCATTCGCTCTACATGCCACACCATCTGAGGGTCCCTTTCTTAATCTTACTCATTATGATCAGCCTTGCATTGCATTGCTTGATCATAAATAATAATATTTGGATGATTTGTATAGCGCTATTTTTGTAAAAAGTTACCTCAAAGGTGCTCTGCACAGACTTATATTTCTACAATCTAATTCCAACTACAAAGTAGACAATCCATTATAACAACTTATAGCTAAAACTTGCATCCACCGGTTCATCGATCATTGATATGAAACTATATGTACAACGATTTGACCAATGAATGCCTTGCTGCATATAAAATGTACATATATTATTTTATTTATACTCTGTACAGGCAGAAAATATACAGGACATTCAGTCCACTTTCCTCTGCCAGTTCCATGCCTCACTGCCATACATCAGGGTAGATACCATCATTCCGTTGCGGACTGCTAGTTTCGCTTCTTTAGACAGTTTTTTGTTAGCGCCAATGGCATTCAGTCCTTTATTAATATAATTACTTACATTTACCCTTCTTTCAATATCTCTATCAGCCTTCCCGTCTCTCATACACATACTTCCTACGATATACAAACTCATCCACCTGCTCCAAGTTCACAACTATATTGCACAATGTGTTCATACTCTATTTAATGATAAAAATAGAACAAATTTAGAAAAGCTAAGCGTACTGAGAATATATTGCTCCTATTGCATCCTGGTCCAGTCCATGGAGTACTCTTCTTCCTTCTTATGTCCTCTCAAGAACAGCGGTGCAAGAGAGTGGTGGAACACGTCAGCCCCCATCTCCTGTCATGACATAACAACGTTACTGTCCTACTGCAATACCTACAACAAACAATCATATGTCATCAAAGGTGCTAAATTAATGCGTTTATATGTATTATTATAAGGTAAAATGCAAACAAACTCTGAGACCTGTAGGCGCGGGCCGTCGCTCGTGGAACGTGCTCTCTACTCTAGGGGAATGACACCAGTAATCTCCACCAGGCCCCCGGCCTGTCAGCTGTAAGGGTAGGATTTGGTGTTTCGAGCTGAAAATATTAAAGAAAATATCTCATGAGATACATCAAGACAGACCGACAGATAAAAACAAAACAAGATAAATGCAGAAATGTTTCATATAAATATTTGTACCTGCAGAGGTTATAATGGTTTTCACGAGCATCATTATATCGCGAAATGAGAAGTTTTGCGATACTAGTAGCCACAAACATATGCACGAGTTCTCAAAATCGGATAATCAACCTATTCAAGGCTGCTAAATTCACATCGCGCCTATTTTACTTGTTTAGGAAGCAAATTTTGAATTCGCGTTGCATGTAAATAAACCGTTGAGAGCAACCATTTTGATACATTATTTCACCCAGCTGTCAAAAGCTTTTCCATAGAAATTCAAAGTTTTCCCATTGGTCGAGAGACCTTGTCGTCACACAGTCATAGATATTATCTATCTTTGGTCTTGGTTGAAAATTTGGATCGGAGTTAAGGGGTGTTCAGACATCTAATATAACCGCTAGCAGGTATCTGTTGAAGCGCGAGCGCTTATGTTTCGGGCCGTTCACACGGCGCAGATAAAATATTTCTTCCTATGGTAGGAGAGGGGGTCAGTTGAATTAGCGAGCGGCCACGGAGTGCGCATTTTTTGTACTGAATCTATGGAGTTGACATCTGTCACCCACCGGTCTTGGCAGCTCCGTAATTAAAATGACCCCCTCTCCTGTTTCCGTCGGAGTGGGGGGCGCTTATCTGTTGGCATATCGCCTCAGGAGCGGTTACGGCGTAAGATGTGCATTGTCTATGGTTGATGTGCGCATAAAGCGCTCAGGTGTGAACGGTCTGAAGGGATTGTATGGAGAGCGATGTGTGGCGTGCTATGATCTTTTATATTTATATGCTCAATGTGAACGAGCTCTTATACCCCCCTGCAACCATCTGACAATGACAACAGTGACAACACTGACAACTGTCGGTGTTGCTAGCATAGAATAAATCATGCATAAATAAACCAATCCCTAGATCGATATCTTCGGGCCTTTTCTAGGTATAGTCTGTCGAATAAGAGTAGAAAATATAAAAACTGGAACTACTAAATTTGTAGACTGGCAACACCAATTTAACTGTCAAATATTTTTTTGAAGTGCAATGACACGGAATCCTTTGTTTATGGTATGTGTGACGACAAAGTCTCAAATCGAATAAAAAGTCGTTAAATATAGGTATGTATATGATCAAATAGCGTTGACGCTTGGTCCATGCAAAAAGCACGAAGTTATCAATCTAATGACTGGTTTATTTATTGATGGTTGTCAGGTTGTCAGTTACGGTGGTTACGGTTCCAAATGAAAATAAGTTTTGGGGATTGGTATATTCATATTTATGGAATTTTGTTTTCGTTGTTTTGAAGACCGCTGTCAGTGCTTTCACACATTAAACCAAGCGATCAGTAAGTTTATCTAATAATAACCCTGTGCCAAGTATTTGACTCGATTCCTTTTAGCCAATTTCGTTATTTCTACATATTTTGTCTCGCTGCACTCAGTATCATAAATTTACGTCAACATTATTGTGATTTATTTTTCGCATTTAAATTCGTAAACCAATATTTTTACTTTGGAAACATTAACAATTTAAGGTGGGGACGGGCATTTTTTGTGTAGACATTTTCATGTTTTTTTTAATGTTGTGTTTTACCAAAAAAGTGAGTTATTGCGTTTGTCACGTGCTCCCACGAGTTTTCGTGTTTTGTCAAACTTTCCGATAAATGTTTAAAATATATAAGATTAAAATTAGTTATAAATCTTATACCCAGCTTGAGTACACCGTATCACCACCAAAAAGTATCTATACTTAGAATATAATTTTCAGTTAAAAGTCGACTTCATTAATTCTTTTTATAGATTTTTTATTTCTTACCAAAAGTATAACAAAAGTATACAAAGTAAAATAGATCAGAGGATAAGTCACGCACCTAACCAGGAACACCAACTAGGTACCTACATACATAAATATTAAGTTTAATAAAAATACACAAGATAATCATCAGCACTTTCGTTTAAATTATCTTTGATGTGTATTTACAACGAGAACGGCGCTATAGAAATAATCTGATCAATCGATAACAATATTACTATTTACTAAACGTCAAATACGATTATAAAACGCCTAACGTGAATTCCGGCCCGTGCATAATATTCACAATCTTCACAGGGGGATTCTTGAACCGGTCCCCGCGATTATGGTACAATAATCTATTAAAAACAAAATACACTTGTTACAAATTTATGATATTTCGCCTGAAGAATTTTTCAAACTTTTCAAACGATAGAGATATAATCATTAAAAAATGGAATAAAAGGAAAGGCATTGAAACGGTTCAAGGATTATTCACCCCCCATACATGCACGCCCTGCTTATTTATAGGGGTACATCAAATACATGTATTATGTAATTAATTATTGTAAAAAATATATTATAATTTATGTATCTTTTTGTAAATAAAAAAAAAAATAAAAAAATAGATATCAAACCACAAAAGTGTGTGAGACAATCTCCGAACCAATGAAGATTACATTGGGAGTACCACAAGGGTCTGTTCTCGGACCTATTCTTTTTATATTGTACATTAATGATATGGTAAAAGTATATGGTAAAAGTATGGCAGACGACGCATTGATATATATAGCAGGAGAAGATTATGAACTCATAATGAATCATTTAAATGAAGACCTACATAATATATCAATATGGCTGAAGAAAAATAAACTAAAATTGAATGTAAACAAAACTAAATCTATGAACATTGGAAAACGAGTAACGCAAACAAAAAAGACATCGATAGACGGTGAAGTTTTGAAAGAAGTATTTGAAATTAAATATTTGGGAGTAATAATTGACTCCAAATTGACTTTCGCTCAAAATACAAAACCAATTATTAAAAAGATTGAAAAAAAAATTTCGCTGTTGGGAAGAATAAGAAGATTCCTTGACTTAGCCAACGACGGATTAATGAAACATTTTTTTATATGAATACCGCACAAGAATCCCGAACAGCTCCCGTCTGGATCCAGTGAGACTATGGCATCCCCAATTGGGGTATGTCGTGAAGCTGAAGGTAGCGGGGAAGGGAAGAAGATGGGGAAGAGGAAGGTGGGCTAGTACCTGGCTATTCAGATCTGGTCACCAAACACTGCTAAAGCCATTTCAAGCAACGTTTCATTCTGAACAGTGGTCTTACACCAGGGCGATACTGAGAGTATCTTCCACTCTGGAACATGCCGCAAATATACTATATATTATTTTTAATTAATTAATTGTGAAAGGGGTAATCAATCCAATAAAAATTATTTGCGCACGCCGAGTTCGAACCTGCGACCTTCGGATTGTGAGTCAAGAGTCTTACCTAAGGACCACGCTAACACTCGGGACACACCTAAGAAGCTGTGAACTCAAGCATCGGGTACTTCATTATACTCCCCTGATGACTATTAAAATTTTAAATGCCAGAATCAGCAGACTTGTGTGTCAAAGATAATTTGAGGCGAATTGCTGAAGGACTCCATGCAGATGACGACAACCTTGATGATAACAAGGTCAAATTGCTAGGTGTAGGATTGTCACCAATTTATATAAAAATGTATAAGCGCATTTTTATAAATTTATCCTAATTAATCAAAATAAATTCATCTTTCAAAGGTTGCAAATATTCATTTAAAATTACCTGCATTATCAGCCGCCTGTCTACTCTCCTTTAGGCTGAGCTTCCTCTCTTTTCTCTCTCTCTCTCTATCTATCTCTCTCTCTCGCCTCTCTTCTTGCCTCTCCTCTCTTCTTCTTGCCTCTCCCTCTCTTCTCCTGCCTCTCTTCCAGGCAGAGCCGCTTTTCCTCTCTTGCCTCGCCCCTCACCTCTCTCTGCTTTCCTCTAACAATATCAAAAGCTCTTCTACGGAGAGCGCCTTTCTTTCGCTGAAACAAAATAGTCAATAAATATTTTAACGTTTGTTATTTGTCACATACCATTTTATAGTATTTGAAAACACTCTCCACTACTTAGTATTTCAGTGCTTTAGTACTTACGGTTACTTGCAAGCGGGACTGCCTCTACGGGACATGGGGCTACGTACTCCACTTCCAGTTGTAGCAAGTGTTCCACCTCCGGTAGTGGTGATGATGGTGGTGTACTTGTTTCCACTATGAAATCAATCTGCAACAACAGTCGAAAGGTATTAGCTTATCTTGTATCTGAGCAATGCACACCCTTGTATTATCTTTGAAAGCTGCATCAAATATACCACAAGCAGTTATCTATTACACAGTATAAAGCAAAGTCGCTCCTGCTGTCTGTACGCTTAGATCTTTTAAATTACGCAATGGGTTTTCATGAGGTTTTCACCAATAGATAGAGTGATTCATGAGGTAGGTTTAGGCATCAGGGTTTTGTTTTAATTGGTTGATATAATACTAATAATAATTGGATAATTTGTATATCGCCGTTTTTGTGAAAAATCACCTCAAGGGTGCTGTAATAATATAGTATATAAAGGGAGCGGGCTGGTAAGCGGGCGGTGTGGATTTGATATGTATCCAAATTAATGATGGCGTTGGTTATAAAGGTTGGGTAATGGCGTTGTGTTTCGTTAGCCACAGCAACGTGTGACCGGGTCACATAGTATATTTATATTGCATGTCGATGAATGATATCAACAATGAAGTTCTAAACAATTTGCAACTAAAAGCGGGAACCGTTGGTAATTTACTAATTGTCTAAACATCAAGTCATTTCACCGCAGAGGTAGGCAGAGAGAACGGACCGCCAAACAACTCAGTCTATTTACAACATATTCTCCAGCTACACTTTTATGTCAACACGATTTTCATAATAATATAACTATATTATTAAGCAAGAGATGATAACAACTTACTTGGGGGGTATTATCCTCTTGTTAGCTTATCAGTAAGATAATGTGTACTAATAAAATAAATAATGAATAAATACTTCGCTATAGGAAAAAACTTGGCTAACTTATCCGATTTGTAGTCACCTTTCTCAAGTTCGAGTAGGTGTAGAATAGTAAGCTCCGACTTTATAAGGAAATAAATCTTAAACTGGAATTCGAAAATATACATATTCCTATGGCCTATGGGTAAGCTATCAAGAGGATGGTGAAATACTTCCATATAATCGTAATAATTAGTTAACTTACAGGTACAGACTCCGTGGCAGTACATCCATATACTGCCTCGGCAGCAATGATGGCCAGGACCCTTTCCTCCAACGGAGTCAAGGATTGTGCCTGGCTGGGGCCACCTCCTCTCTTCATCATCTCCGATCGCAAACCAGATGCTTTTTTTTGATGCCATTTCTCTGATCCTCCACGTCTGAAATAAAGAGACATTTTTGTACTACCGAAAATATAATAAAATTCAAATTATATCAATAAAGAATATAAATATACTTTGGGCCGGGGAATCCGAATCTGAAAGAATTAGGTTGGGGCAAGCAAATATAAACTGAATTACACGACTGCAAATTTTTTTAGGGATATTTCAATAATAATTGATAAATGATATACTGTAATGTTGTTGAAAACACAAAAAAAAACAAATATATATTGGGTAGCATCGCGTTACTTGTACTTATTGGTGTACTTCTGCCAGTAAAACCTTTTAATTTTTGGTTCTTTTAGGCATTATTAACAAATAATTGCTTGTCGATGCTGCAGTATAAATTCCAACTAAACAATCAACATACATATGAATTTTCAGTAAGCATAAGCACAATAACCACCAATCAGGTAGTTTATCGGCTACGCTGGGTTTGTGTAACATGGTTTGTGATAGAAAAGAAAGTGCCCCCTTCGTAGCGCCTACTCGCGTCAAGGCAAGAAAACATCCCAGTTTTCAAGTAGTTTATCGGCTACGCTAGGCTTGGGTAACATGGTTTGTGATAGAAAAGAAAGTGCCCCCTTCGTAGCGCCTACTCGCGTCAAGGCAAGAAAACATCCCAGTTTTCAAGTAGTTCAGCGGCTACGCTAGTTTTGTGTAACATGGTTTGTGATACCAAAGAAAGTGCCCCCTTCGTAGCGCCTACTCGCGTCAAGGCAAGAAAACATCCCAGTTTTCAAGTAGTTTAGCGGCTACGCTAGGTTTGTGATAGAAAAGAAAGTGCCCCCTTCGTAGCGCCTACTCGCGTCAAGGCAAGAAAACATTCCAGTTTTCAAGTAGTTTAGCGGCTACGCAAGGTTTGTGTAACATGGTTTGTGATACAAAAGTGAATAAAATTTATAAAAAATAATTACTGATATTACAAAGATGTTTTTTTACGTTATTGATATTATTGCTTAATGGCAACACTTAATTTTATGTGGTAATATGTAACATCTTTAGTTTTTTCTATGATCTTTATTCTCAGAAAGGGGTCAAAATGGCCTGTTATATTGTGTGTAAATTCAAAATTGTACAGTCGTTTAACTCAGTTAATATTGCCGAGTGTAACCTAATTCTTTCGGATTTCCCAGCCCAAAGTTAGTATAAAGATAATTAAATTTCTTCTTTCGGAGTATCGCCCATAAAAAGATGTGTCATTAATTTATTGAAGATTGTTTGTGTATCGAAAATTTTTAAGTCGTGTTATTCAGTTTATATTTGCTTGCCCCAACCTTATTCTTTCAGATTCGGATTCCCCGGCCCAAAGTTAGTATAAAGATAACTTGTTTTATTTTTTAGGAATTTCGCCCATAATCCGAACTTTACCCTTGCCTTATTATAATAATACATAAAAAACCTTTAATTTAGCACCTTAATGATGACATATGATTGACGTCATGTCAGGAGATGGGGGCTGACGTGTTCCACCACTCTCTTGCATCGCTGTTCTTGAGAGAACATAAGAAGGAGGAAGAGTACTCCATGGACTGGACCAGGATGCAACAGGAGCAATATATTCCCGTTGGCGGCAAGTATCTTTTCTCGGAATATTTTTCAATGTAAATGAGAGTTTCAGGCTGATAATTATTGCTTATAATAATTGTTACCCTTTGTGCTATGCATAAAAATCTTGTCTGAACGTTAGTTTATAAATTTAAAAATAATAATATATTCTCAGTACGCTTAGCTTTTCTAAATTTGTTCTATTTTTATCAGGAGAGTACGCACACATTGTGCAATATAGTTGTGAACTTGGAGCAGGTGGATGAGTTTGTATATCGTGGGAAGTATGTGTATGAGAGACGGGAAGGCTGATAGAGATATTGAAAGAAGGGTAAATGTAGGTAATTCTATTAATAAAGGACTGAATGCCATTGGCGCTAACAAAAAACTGTCTAAAGAAGCGAAACTAGCAGTCCACAACGGAATGCTGGTATCTACCCTGATGGAATTGAGGCATGGAACTGGCAGAGGAAAGTGGACTGAATGCTGTAGAAATGACACCTCTGAGGATGTGTGGTAAAACTACGTATGATACTGTATATTTTCTGCCTGTACAGAGTATAAATAAAATAATATATGTACATTTTATATGCAGCAAAGCGTTCATTGGTCAAATCATTGTACTCGTACATATAGTTTCATATCAATGAACGATGAACCGGTGGATGCAAGTTTTAGCAATAAGTTGTTGTCTACTTTGAAGTTGGAATTAGATTGTAGAAATATAAGTCTGTGCAGAGCACCTTTGAGGTAACTTTTTACAAAAATGGCGCTATACAAATCATCCAAATATTATTATTATTTATGATCAAGCAATTCAATGCAAGGCTGATCATAATGAGTAAGATTAAGAAAGGGACCCTCAGATGGTTTGGGCATGTAGAGCGAATGAACGAAGCGTGGGGTGTAAGTAAAATATATGACGCAGATGTGAGTAGTAGATGAAGTCAGGGACGCCAGAGGAAAACCTGACACGATCAAGGGAATCCGATACTTGCATCGGGCCACGTCAAGAGCCAGAATTAGTATGTATGAGTCGATGTGCGAGTGTGAATGAGGCAAAGAGTGTGTGCCAAGACCGAGTTGTTTGACGGTCCGCCCTATCGGCTTACCCCTACGGGGAAACGGCGTGATGTTGTTAGTTTTTCTTGTATTTACTGTTTTTAATAAAATACTAAAATATTTAATTGAGTTTTTCATTTTTCTGTTGTAACCAGAGAAATGTCAAAGTCGATACTATCGTAGGAAAGCTAAATTTTATTTGAAATTGTTCTTCCCCTTTTGAAGGGATTGAAATTTCAAGTAATTTTAGGTTATTTTTACGACAGTTGGTTTCTTCATAGGGCATCGGGTTTCAATCTGATAAAGCTCTGTCCGGAGAAAATGAGCCGTAAAAAAAGTAAGCTCATTTTCTCAAAGCAGCAATCTGTCAAATGCAGCTCTGTTGCCCTGGGGAACATTTTGATATTTAATTTTATTTTTAAAATAATATTTTGGGCTAATAAATTGGGTAGGTACTGAAAGATAATTATATTGTCTATGGTCGAGCCTTTTATTTTGTTTCCTCTATCCTTTGTTGATGGTATGTGAGACGACAGAGTCTCGAATCGAACAAAAAGTCGTTAAATATAGGTATGTATTGTTAGCAATTAATAAAACGCTAAGTTAATATTCACGATGAAATATATTGTCTCCACGTTAATTGACAATAACAACATTCAAGAATCGGCAAGATCATATTCCGCCATTTGTATTTCCCAGCCGTTCGCTCTCGTGCTGTTGGTAGTTCTCCTGCAGTCCTGCCAACCAGGGAGAGTTAGTAGTTCCCTTCTTTACCGACCGCCGTAGCTGGTGTAGTTTCCTTGTTGGCCGCCAGAGGCGACAGCAGTACCTCTGGCGGCGGACGAGCAAACCAAACGTGTGAAGCGGCAATATTCAAATATGCTGCTAACACGGCCATACTGACCACTGCTTTGACCTCAAACCAGGAAGCTAAAATAAAAATAATAATTAGACGGATTGAAATTTTTTTCAACCCCACAATGGTACCGACAAACGGATCACACTGTTCGCCCTTCCTGACCATTGCAGAAATTTGTTCATCCGGTCAATTCCTCATATTTTCATAAATACGTTACCGTTACTCTTTTACAAGTGCTGCCTTTGGGTAGCCGACACTTTGAAACGATCTTTCGGCAAAACTTCAACCACTTTATAAGGCAAGCTCCGAATCCGATCTTTCAACCTTTTTGCATACAGGAATTCCTTTAGAGATATTGATCACCACCGTATCGCCGACACGATACGAGGGTTTCATGAATAGTTTGGAATTAAAACATTTCATCTCACACCTTTGATATTCATCAAACAGTTCCCATGACTCAACATGTATGACGTTGAAATCCTGCCTCTCACCAGCCGTGAGATTATTATTCATACCGTGCTTTAGCACAAACATATAGCCCGGAGGCTCTGCCTCTCACCGGCCGACGTGAGATTTATCTACCGTGCTTCAGCACGCATAACCCGGAGGTTCAGCCTCTCACCACCCGACGTGAGATTTATCTACACCGTGCTTCAGCACGCATTGTATGCATACATTATCGTATCCCATACATAAGTTATTTACAAAGTCACTCTCATCAGGTGTGTTCCCTGACCTTTGGAAGTTTAGTCTTTTGACACCCATTTTTAAAAAAGGAAATAAGAGCGACGTAACAAACTATAGACCAATATGCACCATGTCTACATTACCCAAACTCTTTGAAAGCCTGGTACTAGACAAATTGATATCCCAAATCAATCACACCATCTCACCGCTTCAACATGGATTTATCAAAGGAAGATCAACCCTGTCCAATTTAATATTATACACGAATGACATTGTTAATGCCTTGACTTCATCACATCAAACTGATTCCATACATACTGATTTCAGTAAGGCATTTGATAAGGTTAACCTCAGACTCTTATTACGAAAACTGAAGTTATTGGGAATGAGAGGGAGAATTTTGGAATGGTTTAAGAGTTATCTATTGGGAAGGTACTTAGCGGTCAAAATTAATTCGTTTACTTCTTACACATTTGCTGCCTCGAGTGGGGTACCACAGGGATCTCATTTGGGCCCAATATTATTTTGCTTATTCATAAATGATATAGTTAATATTTTTAGTAATGTCAAAGTCCTATTATTTGCTGATGATCTGAAGATTTACAGAACAATTAGAAACGATGACGATCGCGCCATCCTGCAGTTAAACCTGAACAAACTATGCGCGTGGTGTTCTGACAATGATTTACAACTAAATATTGGTAAATGCCAGATCATTAGTTTTTACAAAGGTAAAAATCCTTTTAACTTTTCTTATGATATGAATGGTGTTAATCTTCTTCGTGTATCGCAAATTCGTGATCTTGGTGTTATATTCCACGAGAGTCTACAGTTCAATGTACACATCGATGAAATAACAAGCGATGCAATGAGAATACTAGGTTTTATCTTGAGAATGGGGGCAAATTTTTAAAGTATGTTAACATTAAAACATCTGTATTGCTCACTAGTACGAAGCAGATTAGAATACAATTCATCTGTATGGTCACCATACTGCAATGTTCATTCTCAATCATTGGAAAAGGTACAAAACAAATTTCTTCGGTACATCAATTTTAAAATGAAAATTCCAATCGAATTTATAAATTATAATTACTTACGCGCTGAAACCAGACTTCTTAAATTATCAGATAGAAGAGTGTTAATTGATTTATTATTTTTATACAAAATTATAAAATCTTTAATTGACAGCCCTAATTTGTTGGAACTAATTTGCATTAGCATACCCGCTAGACAAACTCGTAGTAAAGATAGTTTTAAATGCAACAATAAACTCAACACTAATTACTCTATATACTCACCAATTCCAAGAATCCATAACCTTGCGAATAAATACTGCGAATCTATAGATATATTTAGTATTGACAGTTTTGAATGTTTCAAAAATCAACTAATCTCGATTCTATCTGCTAATAATTATTTTAATTATTTTTTTGTTTCTCATAAAATATTTTCTCATCTAAACCTCACCAGTAAAATGT
This sequence comes from Limnephilus marmoratus, assembly GCA_917880885.1. NCBI lineage: Eukaryota > Metazoa > Arthropoda > Insecta > Trichoptera > Limnephilidae > Limnephilus > Limnephilus marmoratus. The sequence continues at coordinate 11,339,531 of OU862930.1, read as the reverse complement.
ATACACTTTATAATATTTTTGCAGTTCTATTTACACTTTGTTTTATGTCAGGTCTTATTATTATTGTTAATAATATGTATAAATATTTAAAGCTGAATTGTTTTAATTTTTTGTAAGTACAACTTGTACTATTTCATTTCATTTCTTTTTTATGTTGTAATATTCTTTACCTAACGAGTCGATTGCATTCATACTTATTCTGTTTTATTGTTTATGTAATACATGTAATTGACAGCCCTAATTTGTTGGAACTAATTTGCAAAAAGCAAACCAAACGTGTGAAGCGGCAATATTCAAATATGCTGCTAACAGTATATGGTCAAATAGCGTTGACACTTGGTCCATTCAAAAAGTACAGTTTGGCAAGAAAGTGTAGAAAATAAATGATGGCGCTGCGATCGTTTTCTAGTTTTAAATGGCAACACCAAGATGGCTCATAAGACAAAGAACGTATGTTTTAAAAAAACACTTCTGGCAAAATGCATATTTCATAGCGTATTTGTATTTTCAAAAAATTTGCACAAAAAACTGTAATTTAATAGAAGCAAAATAAAACAAAACAAGTTTTAAGTGGGCGTTTATAAAAACGTAGGTTCTTAAAAATTTAAGTCTATTAATTCAACACCCGACATGTAATTATTGTCTTCGTCCTCGTGTGATTCTTCTTCTTCCGTATCTTTATCTTCATCTAAACGCAGTTCATCGATATCATCATATATATTACTGCCTCGTGCATAATATTCTGCATCAATTTTCATCACGTGTTTGCAACAATTTTTCCAATCATCAGCACTTATGCTATTAATAATGCCCATTTTCCGTTTTCCCGGTGTTTCAAATTTTCCATCTGCCTTTTCCCCTTCCTTGACGATTCGTCTTACCGTTGATTCAGATTTATCTGTGTGTGAAAAATCATTAAAATTATTATTATAGAAGGGAGTTTTAAAAACACATACTAGATAATATTCACTTGGAAAGAAAGAGAAAACGAGAAAAAAGTAAGTTTTCTACGAGTTTAATTTTTTTTTTATTGAGTTATTCCCTTTTTCCTGTGGCCGCATATTAACTGTCAAAATGAAGTGTCAAAATCAGATTTTTTTATCATAACCTCAAATCAGATTGTAATGGTTATTATCGCTCGAAAATTGGCATAAATCTTGTAATACTAATGAAATTTATTAAACAAACTACGTACCAGTCATTTCTGCAGTTCGTTTGCAAACATCTTCTAAATTAAACAGAAGCTTCTTCGCGTGACACTCGGCTAGGCAGCGTTGAAAAACGCAGAATATAACCCCTCTTGTATCACTATGTAATAATTTATTCATTTTAATTAAATTCAGGCAAACAATGAATAAAAATATTATCAAATCAGCGATATTCTACTCAGATTTAAGACAATAAATCAACCGTAACACGCGATAATATGACAGCCATAGGAAACGTCATATAATTCGGTGTTGCCGTAGTAATGAACACGTTTAGTTCAAATTGATTTAATTTCTACATTTTCTTGCCAAACTATACGAAGTTATTAATCTAATGACTGGTTTACTTATGCCTGGTGGGTACGTGACAGTGCCTAGTTTGAAACGATGTGAGTTTCTTTTTATTTAAAGTCGAGCGGAACAATTGTTCCTTTAATATTGATCGAGGCATTTGATCCTGGAAAATGTCGGATACTCCTTTAGTGGCCGAATCGAGTAAAAATACGTGTAATCGTGATTTATAATCGCACCCGAAGTTGAAAAACGCGTGTCGATGTGCACACGGAAGTAACCTTCCGTATCGGGAATAATCGAAGCTAACGGCCGGCGATCCTCGCTCGCTTTGGAATTGTTTAATGTCAGGAACAATTTATTTGATCGGATGAAATCCGTATTTGGGGGAGAACCCTCCTTTTTCTCACTTTGCCGCGCACGCCGTGGAACTAGCGCTAGCGCACGGATGGATGGATACCGGTGGTAATTGGTGAGGACCTGGATGTTCCTCGGCCGGGGTTTGACCGAGAGACGGAGCTGGCAGGCTGGCCGCCCGCGCTGTAGCAGACACGGACCCGTTGAGGAAGGCGTCCCCATCCCTCCGCAGAAAATTAGTTAGGTAGCTTAGGTAGTACAAAACGGTCTATGATGGGGGTAAGTGTATTGTATTGTATGTAATCCTCTTATTGAAATAGATGTATTTGTCACTTCGGAAGAACTTGTCTTTCATTTGAGTAGACCTACTTGTGAATAAGCACCACATGCCCACCTCTGAGGAGGAGTACTCAGTCTACCGCAGAGTTCAGCTTACTCTGTCATCCGACAGGGTTTGGCGTCCAAAAATTTTCCCAGGAAACTAAGCTGACCTCTGTGCTGGTTATCACTGTACGGATCTCAATCTTATGGGGGTATGACACGACATCTTTTTTCAGCCCGATTCCCGTACCGAGACCAGGGACCAAATTTTTCGCAATACACGATCTCTATTTTCATCAATATTACAGTTGGCATCACTGCCAACAACACAAATTATCAGCTGCAATCAGCTGTCACCTGTCACGAGGATTTTATATCGCGAACCATTGGGAGGAATTGGTTTATTTATGTTGTCAGTTGTTGTTCGTTTGCATTTGAACCCTTATAATGATGAATGGATGAATGCATGCTGAATTGAGGCAATAGACTTGAGACGCGTCAGTTCTCAGACAATGAAAAATTCGTACAGTGCTCAAATAACATCGGAAATACAATGCGCAGCTCAAGTGACGAAAAAATGTAATATTTGTGGTCTGTTTGCACAACAGAACATTGAAAGAAAATATTCAAGAGCTTCCACGTCAAACGTGAGTGAAAATATTACATATTTTAATTTCGAGTGCAATATTTATTAATTATAATAGAAATTTAGAAGACAAACCAGTACCTAAACATCTATTCTCACTTTTAACTGCGTATAAACAATTATGTTGGAAGTACAATCTAGGTATGTACTTAATTACACAATTTAAAGACTGTTTCATAAATCTTTATTGTATATATTTTAGGACCTGCTACCAACTTCTGCTTCAAACCTATATAATTTAGGGCGACTACCTCCAACATAGAAATGGAAATTCAGGCAAATTCGCAGTGCTTGATTTACGCTGATAGTGAGATTATCTGGGAAAATACTGGTAATTTAAATTATTATTATATATTTAATGAAATTAATTACATGCATTTCAACAATATTATCACAATCTACTTTGGGCTGAGTTGGTTAAACAGTATTGTCACGATCTACTCTAATTGAGTAATCTGAAAGTATGTTGCCCGTCGTATGCTGATGATGCCTTGCTGATTTGTATGGAAGATCTACAGTCTCTCGTGTCTAGGATGAACAAATATGTATGAAGAATGAGTTAATGATGATAATAATAATGATGAATGTAAGTCTAAAGTGATGGTGTTTGAAAGAGAGAGTAAAAAAACAGTGTTTAATATAGTAGGTGGATGAGTTTGTGCATCTGGGAAGTTTGTTTACGGGAGAAGGGTAAATGCAGGTAACTCCATTAATGGAGGACTGAACACCGTTGGCGCTAACAAACTAGAAGTGTGTCGTTCCGGCCGGAACGAATCCGATGATTCCGAGTCCGAATGCGTTTGATTCGCTCCGAGTCCGCGAAATGTTATGAATCGATTCCGGAGTCACTCGCACACGGGCGAGGTTGAGGCGGAAGGAGGTGTGCGGCGCGGGCCGGGCGGCAAGAATCATTTACGGGAAGAGGTGCGCGGCGCAGGCTGGGCGGGGATTTGTCACTCTCTCACTCGGGAACGAGTGACAGAGTGAGAATACAGGACTCATTCACGGGATGAGGTGTGCGGCGCGAGCGGGGCGGCGTTGTATTGCTCTAGCGGGGTGCGATGACAGCGTGAAAACGTTTTTCGAAAAGAAATAGCATTATATCTTAGTCAAAAGATAGCAGGGAGCATTGCTTTTTACCTTTTGTCGGTCATCACGGAGCAAATTTGCTTTCCCGCAAGTTCGCGCCGGTGATACTCTGATGAATTACTAGTTTTATGAAGAACGTAAAATATCTTACTACCTAACTAACCATCACGCCGTTTCTCCGCAGGGGTAGGCTGAGAGGAATGACCGCCAAACAACTCGATCTTGGCACACACTCCTTGCCTCACTCACATTCATACATCGTCTCAAACATACTCTTCTTTTATTCTGACTTTTGACACGGCCCGACTCGAGTATCTGATTCACTTGATCTTGCCATGTCTTCCCCGGGCGTCTCCAACTTCTTCCACCATTCACATTTTGCCATATATTCCCCTTACACTACTTTCTTCGTTCATTCGCTCTACTTGCCCAAACCATCTGATGGTCCCCTTCTTAATCTTACTCATTATGCTTACATCAGCCTTACATTATTTGCGGATCTCCACATTTCTCTCACGATCATACATAGTTTCACCAAATATACGTCTCAGGGATCTCATTTCAACAGCATTCAGTTTACTTTCACCCTTTCTCTGCCGGTTCCATGGCTCACTGCTATACAAGGACTCCATTGTTCGTAAGTTTCAAATTTAACATAAATATCTTACACGGTTCTCATAAAGTCGACAAAGATATCACTCATGTCAAACACATTATTATTAGCTATATAAAGATAAGACTTCTCGCACGCAATAAACAATAACATGTTATTGTACACACGCCCGGCTACTTAAACACATGATTCCCCAACTCCGTATCGTTCGACGATTCCACCGAGTACGGCGAGTTCAGCTGAATCAACTCTCGGCATTGAATCAGCAGGAGTCAAATTGAGTTTGGTTCCGGCCGATTCAACGACTCCGGCGGAGCGCCACAATGAGTTTGGTTCGGCGAGTCCGTCGGAATCAACTCTCGGCATTGAATCAGCAAGAGCCGAACTGAGTTTGATTCCGGCCGATTCAACGACTCCGGCGGAGCGCCACAATGAGTTTGATTCGGCGAGTCCGGTGGAATCGCCGGAATCAAAGGAGCGAGTCCAGTGAATCGAGTCCACTCAGTCGAAAATGGGTCCGGAGTTGATTCCGTAAAATGAGTGAATCAACCCACTTCTATAACAAACAACTCCAAAGAAGCGAAGCTGGCAGTCCACAATGGAGTGCTGGTACCTGCCCTGGGGAGATTACCTGTACCTGGCAGAGGCATGGAACTGGCAGAGGAAGGATGCAAGTAGACTGAACGCTGTAAAAATGAGATTCCTGCGAATGTGTGTAAAAACCATGTATGATTGTGTAAGAAACGTGGAGATCTGCAAAGAATGCAAGGCTGCTGTAAGTGTAATATTATGATAAAAATAAAAGTGGTCTTAAACAAATTTATGTGTTTTTATTGTAATATTATGAATAAGATTATAAGTATAGTATAGTATATATAATTATTATAGCATGTAGTGCGAATGAACGAGGTAAGGAGTTTAAGAAGAATATATGGCGCAAATGTGAATGGTAGAAGAGGTCGGGGATGCCCGAGGAAGACATGGCACTACCGTGAAGCAAGGAGTGTGTTTCAAGACCGAGTTGTTTGGCGGTCCATCCTCTCTGCCTCTCGGCGAAACGGTGATGGTTAGTTACTCTGGGGTGTACCTGATGCAACGTTCTTAGTCATGCCAACACTTTTAATCTTTTTTTCAGGATTCAGTGGAACATAGGCCATTAAGCCATCAGCAATAGGTTGCAATGGACCATCACAATCCTAAACCAGCTGCAGCCAGGCAGCCACACAGCAACATATGTACATATTCTGGTATTTTAAATTGAATTCTTAAATTGCATACTATTATCATAATAATATTATATTAAAACAATTTAAATTTTTTTTCCACTTAATTTATTTCTGACTGTAAACGGTTTCAGCCTATTAAGGCCCTCTTCAACTATGGTTTATACACATAACATTATAATGTTTGTAATTTGTAATCTTTTTTTTAGGAATCAGGTGGAATGTAGATTATCAGATGCCATATAACATAATCCTAGGCCAGCTGCGGCCAAACACAGCAGCGTAATAAGTTATTACTTTTGTACATTTATGCATCTTTACAAATTTGCTAATTATTATAGCCTGGTTGATTACAAACTTTTTCTTTTATTTTTTTACATTACAAATAAAATTCCATAGGGCCATTTATCACCTCAAAGGAACTTTAAAATATGCTTTATCTTTTATTTAAAACTTATAAAAACAAAATTATAAGAAAAAATCTCTTTATAACATTTGAAGGTTATTCCCATCAATGTAATATATCATTAAACTTATTAATTTATTAACACCCTATCACGCTTTTACACGGAATTCCACATTTACAGTATGTAAGTATAATAACAATATATCAAGTATGAAAAGATACGTTGCATTACAGCAGATACGTACAAATATAAATAACGAGAAAGATTGACAGAATTTAAAAAAATTTATCAGCCTTTTAATCATATTTTATCAACGCTCTTTTGCACATCCAGAGTTAAACAATTTCTCTATATAAATCAGCTGTATTCGATGACAAAAAACGTAAAGAAGCCAGCTTGTATTGTAATATTGTTGAACTGAATGTATATCTGAACTATTTTTGAAATAAAACCGTACACCCAACTCATTAATTTCCAATACAGAAACTATCGAAATATTCATCATCATCATTCTTGACTCTACAACCCGTGGTGGGTCTTGGCATCCTCAAGAGTCTTCCTCCACTCATCTCGGTTTTGTGCCAGCTCTCTCCAGTTTAGAATCTCTAAGGTAGATATATCTTTGAGGACATTGTCGCTCCATCTTAATCTTGGTCTTCCCAGGCTCCTTCACCTTATCGGTCTAGAGTTCAGCAGGGACTTTGGTGCTTGATGCTTGGTCATTCTCTCCATATGACCCAGCCACCAAAGTCTTCCTAGTTTTATAAATTTTGAGACGTTTAGGTCCACAGAGTATATAGCTCATTGTTGTAACGTCTGCGCCAAAATCCATTTTCTAAACCAAGTCCGAAGATACGCCTCAAAATTTTCCTTTCTAAAACGTCCAGTGCTCTCTCATTCCTCTAATAACGAAATATTACTAATGGAATAATGAAAATGGATTCATTATTCAGCAAAACCTCATATGTGACATTGGTTTATGTTGTATTGTAAGTTATTTATCTTGACACCATGTAAAAAGTTTGAACAAGTTATTGGACAATATACGGCAATAATTAACATTTTTTATTGTCTTGAATAATTTTAGATTGCGTTACAAGTTAGTACAATACGAATCAGATGTCAGATTTCAAAAATACCGCCGAAATATAAATACCAAACAGTACGAAAAATCATCACTACCAACGTGCCAACCATTGGTGGTTGAGTAGTTCTATGATATTCTAGTTTGTCTATGCCTTCGGGATGAAAAAACTACGAAATTCGGCAATACCAACCACCGGTGGTTGGTAGTGCCGATTTTCGTTCATTTCTTCATCATGCAGCTAGTTGCCGTTGGAGAAAAAGTAATAATATTTTGAGACGGTAAACCGTCAAGCAAAAATGGTGCGCGCTTGGTTGACGGATAGTTTTGTAAACTCCCAGCGGTTGGATTACCAGAGGAACCCTCCTGAATTCCTAAACCTTGAAGAAGTTTACAGACAGGAATTGAATATTTCAAGGTAATACAATAGCTTGTATTAATTTGTACATAAAATATAATACCTATTAACATTATTCTTTTCCAATTTTAAGCTGTCACCATATTTTTTCCACAGATCAACTGCGATACTTACAAAACTGATGGAGTTCTTGATAAAAGATAAGAGTGATCGAGGGTATACATATATGAGGATCATATAACTTGCTCCAAGGAGTGTCTGCCAAATTACGAGGAGAAGTCATTCTTCAAAGAACATTTGCACACGGATGAAGAGATCAATTTTGTCTTGGATGTATCAGTCTACTTTGATGTGAGATATGGAAAGGATGACTGGATCAGGATTGAGGTGGTTGCCGGAGACATGAATATTACTAAGTGGAATCTATCACCGCTTTACTCTTGGCACAAAAGTAAGTAACCATTTATTTTTTCAAGTGAGTGCATGCTTCTACGAACTACGAACGGTTTCCTTTTATATTCAATTTTGGAGGCGGGTATGAGTACCGCCCCATTTGTTGGATGACCAACACCTCTGCCATAGGTCACCCAAGTGGTTCGCTACAATTGGTGATATGGCAGGGGTGCCCGGGTTCATGGGGTAAGGTTTGTCCGGATCTTGGCATATATCGACCCCAGATTCCTACCCACCCCTCATACCTTCTTTCCTTCCCAGAACTTCCTCTCCTTCCTTTTCCTAAAAAGACCCTCCACACAGCATCCTCAAAGATGACATAGGCAACATTATATTGTGGTGTAGTAGGAGCATGTGTAACTTCATTATTATTTATGCACATATACATATATTTGTGTTATAATTTTTTATTTTATTTTTTATTAAAAAAAAAAACTCCTTTTTGTTCTTGCCTTTACACACGAGTAATTGCACCCTCGTAAAGGTTATAATATCGTATACATGTATGTGTTTTTACAGTTTTTTAATCAACGTTGAATGTTTAATTACTCATGAGTTACATGTGTATGTATATAAAAACTAATAAAAAATAAAAATAAATTACTAGTGAAGTCTCATTTTTAAAAAATCTGTTCAGGAAGACAGGAACTTTAAGGATAACCTGGTTTCTACCTAGCATTTTTATTATGGAATAATCTTTCTAACTAAATGTATAAAAAAATATACTTCACTGGCAGGAATGAAATCTCTAAGTACTTCCCTGTGAAAAAACACTTAAATACTTTATGATAATACATATTGTGATTTTTAATACAGCCATTAAGTGCGTGAAAGATAAAGGGTATCATCTTCTTTGTTTCAGAATTTCATAGTTGCTAAAAGATTTTTTGTGGCAGAGGGGGTGTGGATTCCCCACAACCGCCCGGCGGATGATATACCTCAGCCCGGCCGGAAGGAGGTCGAAATGATATGTGGAGGAGCTAAAGGATTCGCCGCTCCAGTAAAGTTGCCTAAAGATTTCATATCAATACTGCTGCGGCAAACTTCTGAAAATGTTGACTATTTCTAATATGTATTTAAATATACAATATATGTACTTATTGTATTTTTATATTGATTGTTTAATATTGATAATTGATAAAGTATAGAAAAATTAAGTATGTTGGTATTCATTATGAATTTCATGAAAACAGTTGTTATACCTTCCTAATTATGATAAATTAAAATAAGAATTTTACAAAATTATTATGTTCAATGAAAAATGTTTTAAAAATATCGGCGGAGGACTTTATTTTATAACATTGACGCTGGAAAGAACAAAGGCTAAAGCGTCGCACAGTTGCATAGGTAAAAATGGCTCAAGCGCCATACAGCTATACGTTTCTTGAGTCACTCTTCCATTCCAGCTGCTTGACGCTTTAGCCATTTATCCTTTAACACCTGGAATGTGAATCCTGACAGTATCCCATCCCTGTATCAATACTATAACTTTACTCAAGGACGCTGACTAACTATTTGTATTTGGATTAATGGGGCAAAGGAGCTTTGAAACTTATTATATCTTACCCACAACATATATTTTTTTTACATTAGCTCCACACTGGAGGTCCCGAGGAAAATAATTGCCCTCAGGGCCTATGTCATCTTTGGGGATGCTGTATGGAGGGTCTTTTTAGGAAAGGAAGGAGAGAAAGTTCTGGGAAAGAAAAGGGTATTATTAGGGGTGGGTAGGAATCTGGGTGTCAGTGTGTCTAGTAGTGACAGACTTGTGAATTCATCCCTCCCACTGTGGTGCAAGGCGATGTTCCGAGAGAGTATGGTTGGAGAAGTCAAAGGGACTCCCTCAATCATTTTCTCTCAGTTGTAGCGAGATTCAGTGAGCATTGACGATATACCTCACCAACAGTCTTGCACCAATGCAAGACTGTTGGTGGGGTATACCGTCACTAAATTACTAGGCGCCATTAAAACAATGCTGTGTTGGCCTTTATTATTAAAAAGTAAGAGCCATCACATCTTTTGGCTCTGAAGACAATGTGCTTCCCATCTAGAGCATCCAGACAGCTTGGGAAATTCAATTTTAATTGATTTTTTTGCGATCTCCAGCGAACACCGCGTCTGGCATTCTCAAATACATATTTTTAAAGAAACCGGACGATTTTTTAGACGAAGTTCATTGTTTCGAGCATATTTAGTGCGCCGTGTTCGTTACGCCGGAGAAGCGTTCTCTCTACAACTTCCGGTCTAATTTGTGAGTCACTCGCCTTTTTTAAATCACTGCAGCGCCGGTAAAACTGCCGCAGATGCCAAAGCAATAGCTTTCAAAACCTCGTTTCTATCCGTCTTATAAAAATGCAAATAAACCAATCCCTAAAAATGTTACAACACGTAAATGACAGATGAGTATGACATATGTCAAAAGTACCGCCACCAATCTGTACGAAAATCAGCATTACCAACCGAAAATAGAGCACACCTCCATTTTCAGCCCGAATCTACAAAAACGATGAAAAAAGATGTCGTGTCATACCCCCATTACCATGCACCCACTTAACAAGCGGTGTATAAGGCATCTTCCACTTGCCTCACAAAGTAGAAACATTACACACATTAGTATTGCATATTATTAGATGCCATTAATCTCATTCTAAAGTAACCTAACAGAAGTAGCAGATTGCTACATATCAGATGGCACCCAACGCATTGGTCTCGTAATAACTTATTCACAGGTAGATCTGCTTTTACAATACAATTATGTTAAATATACATGTGCTAGCATCTATCAAATTCAGAATACTATAAGTGTCGCCATCACTTTGTTGTTGTGATGTCCATAACCTCAAAATTCGTATGCTCATGCTCAGAAAATACATAACGGTCGTAGAAAATGTGTTAGGAACTGATTTATTCGAAAACAGTCAACAGCGCGGCGGCAGCGGGTAACGTTTATCTAAAAATTATCTATGATAATTATCTCGTACACGTACAAATTTATCTTTGACACAAACGTCAAAATCAAGTGTGTTTTTGCTATCAAATATTTTACGCATGATAATTAAATTATGTACTTATACACCAACACAAGGTAAATAATAATTTAATTTTTTATATTTTAATTATCATCAAAACAAACAATTTGTTTCTGGTTCATATGTAAGGCGGCCGGAAAAAATTCGGTTTATGGGGGAAATTCCTAAAAAATAAAACTAGTTATTTTTATACTAATTATGGGCCGGAAAAACCGAATCTGAAAGAATTAGGCGGCGGAAAGCAATATTAACTGAGTTACACGACTTTAAAAAATTTTATACGCATACAGGAAAATAGCCATTTTGGAAGTATTCTGATTCCTACAAAATCAAACTAATAGTTATTTTTACACTAACTTTGGGCCGGGGAATCCGAATCTGAAAGAATTAGGCGGCGGCAAGCAATATTAACTGAATTACACGACTTTAAAATTTTCAATACACACAAACATCAAAATATTCATTTCGGTAGCTGAATTTGACTCATTCAGTACAAAATCAAAGATAAACAAGAAATCTACGAAAACATGTGCCAGCAGTGTTACCAGCTCTCAAAAATATTAAACCAAAAGTATGAAAATTCGTAGTCTTAAAAATGCGTAACCAAACCTAACCTAACGCTAGGTTTGTGTAACATGGTTTGTACCCCTTTATACCGCCTGCTCGCGTCAATTTTAAAAAAACATCCCTGTTTTCAAGTAGTTTAACGGCTACGCGAGGTTTGTGTAACATGGTTTGTGCCCCTTTATACCGCCTGCTCACGTCCCTAACCTAACCTAACCTAACGCTAGGTTTGTGTAACATGGTTTGTGCCCCTTTATACCGCCTGCTCGCGTCAATTTAAAAAAAAACAGCCTACGTTTTCAAGTAGTTTAGCGGCTACGCTAGGTTTGTGTAACATGGTTTTTGCCCCTTTATACCGCCTGCTCGCGTCAATTTAAAAAAACAGCCTACGTTTTCAAGTAGTTTAGCGGCTACGCTAGGTTTGTGTAACATGGTTTGTGCCCCTTTATACCGCCTGCTCGCGTCAATTTAAAAAAACAGCCTACGTTTTCAAGTAGTTTAGCGGCTACGCTAGGTTTGTGTAACATGGTTTGTGCCCCTTTATACCGCCTGCTCGCGTCAATTTAAAAAAACAGCCTACGTTTTCAAGTAGTTTAGCGGCTACGCTAGGTTTGTGTAACATGGTTTGTGCCCCTTTATACCGCCTGCTCGCGTCAATTTAAAAAAACAGCCTACGTTTTCAAGTAGTTTAGCGGCTACGCTAGGTTTGTGTAACATGGTTTGTGCCCCTTTATACCGCCTGCTCACGTCCCTAACCTAACCTAACCTAACGCTAGGTTTGTGCCCCTTTATACCACCTGCTCGCGTCATGGCAAAAAAACATCCCTGTTTTCAAGTAGTTTAACGGCTACGCTAGGTTTGTGTAACATGGTTTGTGATACAAAAGTGAGTTAAATTTATAAAAAATAAGTACTTAAAATATAAACATTTTATTTTACGTTATTGATATTACTGGTTAATGGCAACACTTAAATGTGTGTGGTAAAAACATCTATGTTATCTTGTTGTCTATGGTCTTTGTACTACGTGTATCAAGTCAAAATCAGCTTGCGAAATGAATATTTTCATGTGCATGAATGGAAAATTTTAAAGGTTTGTAATTCAGTTAATATTGCTTGCCGCCGCCTAATTCTTTCAGATTCGGATTCCCCGGCCCAAAGTTAGTATAAAAATAACTATTAGTTTGATTTTGTAGGAATCAGAATACTTCCAAAATGGCTATATTCCTGTATGCGTATAAAAATTTTTAAAGTCGTGTAACTCAGTTAATATTGCTTTCCGCCGCCTAATTCTTTCAGATTCGGTTTTTCCGGCCCATAATTAGTATAAAAATAACTAGTTTTATTTTTTAGGAATTTCCCCCATAAACCGAACTTTAGCCAGGCGGCCAACCGTCCCGCATTCTGCGGGACCGTCCCGCATTGGCGGTTGTAGTCCCGCATTGAAATATTTGATAGATAATAGCGTCCCGCATGTCCCGCATTCCTATATTTTTATAATATTTTCTATGATAGACAAATAAACTTCCTCTATCTTTATTCTATTTTAACCATTTCCGTTCATCTGTGGTAAAGTTTGTGGTCATTTGACCCTAGAAAAGACCCGAAGATATCGATCTAAGGATTGGTTTATTTAGGTAAGTCAAACATGAGTCAAAGAGGGCCAGTGTAGTATTGAATAAGTGCAAGCCGTGACACGTGACACGTGATTGATAACCCGTATTTATCATTCAAATCAAATCAAACAATTTGTTGACCATGCCACCGACCGCGAAAAAAGCGAAGTTGTAAGTTCACTGAATTTCAAAAAAAATTTCCTGTCTTGCATAAATGTTTACCTTCATGTTCTGAGTATAGTTTAAAATGCGCCGCATAGAGATATTCTTAATTAAAAATAACCAGTTTAGTGTTCAGAATGTAAAATTCCAGCTGGATTCATATGATGATATATTTCGACGGAAAACATTCTCTTATTCGAAGTGCATTGTAGGGGACCCACCACTTTCCCACGGCTGTGTGAGGAAACTGATTGTTTAACCTCCTTAGCTGTACACGTCAGGACTCTATTTTTTTGTAAAAAGGAAGTTACATTTATTTTTAAAACGAATCTAGACCCTCCCTGCATGCATGATTGTTAGTAAAAATGTATGCATACTTACCTTTGCAGTAATTAACAAGATAAAGACACATCATAGATGTGTTCACCTGTTGGATCAGCATCTAGTTATAATGAAATCATAAAGAAATAGAAAAATATTTACAGTTGTAAGTATGATCAAAACCATATATAAAAATAAAGTTATGGGTGGCAGTTTGTTCCACTATCACGGGTCAGAGTGCCGGCGAGAATGAGCGGGCGAGCGGCCTGGCTGCAACATGCCCAAACACCCGCGTCCCTTAGCCGGTTTCCCAAAAGTACCCTTGAACAAATGATTCGAAGTGCAGTTATAAAATTCTAGTTGCAGACTAGGTTTGTGCTGCCAAAGAGAAACCATTTTCATGTTCTGAGTGTAGTTTTAATGCGCTGCATACAGATTTAATTTAAACCAGTTTTGTGTTCAAAATGAAAAATTTCTGTTGTGGATTCATCTGCTGACACATTTCAAAGGAAAAATTCTCTTATTTGTAGTGCAGTCATGAAATTCTAGTTGCAGACTACGTATGTGCTGCCAGAATCAAAGAGAAACCGTCTTCATGTTATGATTGTTGTCTAAACGAGCCGATTCTCGATTTCCGAGAGAGTTATAAATTTGTAATGTAACCCCCCCCCCCCCCCTCCCCCCGACACCGCACACCACTGTGTCCCGCATTGATATTTTGTAAAGTTGGCCGCCTTATTCATATGTGTTCCTACATCATTGCCTGCACCGCCTGTCAAAATGTACATCTGACGTGTTGAAATCAATGCATACAAAGTATCCGCGATTATTAAGTAATTACAAAAAATGATTATATGAAGTGATCATTTATATGATATATTATCAATTCGTACTTTTAAATAGTTACGAGACACGAATTTTATTTTAAATAACAGATGACATCTGTCATAAACTATTTCCTCAAAATTCCGTCTTTTCTAACTCCAATTCAACTAACAGCAGTGCTTTCAATCCTGATCTAAATGCAAATTCCATAAACAACAATACTTCTAATGACAATTCTTCTTTTATCCAATCTCTCCTCATCCTTATGTTACTTATCTCTGTTATTAACAATAATAATTCTCTACCGTCCAACGCTGCCTCATTACTCTCCTCCTTGTATTCTCTTCTTCCCAATGGCTGCCCTAACAGCAGCAATTCTGCAGTGGAATTGTAGAAGCGCCACCTCCAATAAAGATGACATCATCCGCCTTATACATTTACACTCCATATCGATTGCTGCCGTCTCTGAGACTTGGTTCAAGCCATCTCAGCTCTTCAAGGTGAATGGCTATCAATGTCTGCGGGACGACCGCATTGATGGGAAGGGTGGTGCAGCCCTTTTCATCAAAAACTCTCTCCCCTTCTCCCCTATTTCCATTAAACCCCCAAATTCATCCTTCCAATCAGTGGCAGCCACTGACTCTAATATTACTTTTGTATCTCTCTATATTCCTCCTTCTACCCCATTTGACCTTCCACTGTGGGTCCACATGCTTAGCAAAATATCTTCTCCCTTGGTCATTTTGGGTGACTTTAATGCCTACTCCCCACTCTGGGGTTTTTCTTCCTCGGATCGTTCAGGTATCAAATTAATTGACCTTTTGGACTCCTTGAACATCTGTCTCCTAAATGATGGATCCTCAACAAGGTTTAGTCACCCTGGACAGAATCCTAGTGCGGTGGACATATCCCTCTGTTCTCCGAGTATCTATCCACTAATCTCCTGGCGAATTACTTCAGACCCCTGCGGCAGTGACAACTATCCCATTATTTTGAATTTGGCTCAACGGTTGGATACCAATCACTTTAAAAGAAAGCCTATATTTATTACAAAAAGCCGATTGGTCCCGTTTCAGAGACTCTATCCAGGATCTTTCTCTCTCCCTGCCTTCCCCTTCTTCTGATAATTGCACTTTCTCTTATAAATCTTGGACTGATTCCATTCTAAAATCGGCTGACAAATCTATCCCCAAATCATCTCCTGTAGGCTCGAAGGCTCGCCCGCCCCCTTGGTGGGATGAGGAATGCCTTAGAGTGCTGAAGGAGAGGAAAGCGGCCAATAAGACATACTGCCAACAGATGACTATGGATAATTACATCTCAGCCAAGAATGCCCAAGCTGTTGCTAAACGCACTTTCCGTTTCAAAAAAAAAACAGCTGGCGTAATTCTCAATTAGGGAGGTATTGTTACCACCGATATTATATATATTTGTTTTTTATATATTATATATATATTGGTTTATTAAAAAAAAAAAAAAAATCTGTACCAATATATCCCCTGCTACTCCAGCGGGTGAGGTTTGGTCCATGATTCGCAGGTTTAGATCTTCCTTTTCCCTGCCAAAGCCATCTCGTATTTCTGCTATTTGGATTGATGACTTTATTAATAAAATAGCTCCCCCTTATGTCCCTAATTTTGATGAACTTCCTTCTTTGCCTTTCACTTTAAAATCTTCTTCATGGTTAGATGCTCCATTTTCCTTTGATGAGTTAAAAAGAGCCATTGAAGTCCTCAATGACTCAGCTCCTGGCAAGGATGAAATCCTGAATATATTCATCCGTCATTCTAATGACAATTCTCTTACCTACTTTCTCTCTCTCATCAATGTCTTTCTGGATTCTGGTATTATTCCCCCATACTGGAAAATTCAAAATATCATTCCCATTTGCAAAAGTGGCAAAGATCCAAGTATAGGTTCGAGCTACAGATCTATCGCCCTCTCTTCTACTCTTTGCAAAGTATCTGAAAGAATGATTAAGAATAGATTGGACTGGTTCGTAGAAAAAAATCAAATTCTTTCCAAGAAAACTTCTTCTAAAAGGTTGTTACTTTGTGATGTCATTATTTATTTATTAAAAGAAAATAACTTAGTTTACATCACTTTATTTTTTATATTTTATACTATCAACATGTTTCGTGAACCATGTTCACTTCTTCAGGAATAAAAGTATACTAAAGTTAAAAAATTAATTATAGATTACATATGGAGAGAAGAAATTGAAGGAGGGGGAAGGGTTGACAATGGTGGGAGTTTCGAAGAATTGGGGATTACCAAGCTATTAGAAGTAAACGGCCGGTTAAGTGGGAAGATATTTAAAACAGGGTTAACAAAAATTTTTTGCTTATTAATTATGTCGGCTTTGGAATTTACATTTTTCTTATTTCTAAAATTTCTAAATTATTGATTTGCGATGTTTTATATCCTGTATGTAATATTTGAAGACCTGAATTTATGTCAAAGCTGTGATCATATTTTAATAAATGGTCTGCGAACTCAGAATCGCTATTGCCATTTAGTGCTCTGAGGTGCTCTTTAACCCTAATCTCAAAGTTTCATAAGTTCTACCTATATAAAACGAACTACAATCATTACAATTGAGTTTGTAAACCCCTGATTTTTTTGTTTTAATTTCGCTATCTTTATTGTTGAGTATATATTTCTTCAATTTGTTATTTGTGCAAAACGCTGGTTGAATAGTATTGGGAATATTTTTACTAATAATTTTTGACGTATCGTTGTCGACAAATAAAATTCTACGCCAATGTTTATTGTTATCTTTAGAAATAGGGTAAATATATAATTTGAAAAAATTCTGTTTAATTTTTTTATTTAGTATTTCATCTATCAAATTAGTAGAATAGCCATTATTAATTGCTATTTGCTTTATAAGATTTAATTCAAATTTATAGTTAAGAGCTGACAAAGGAATTGTAATTAGTCTATTAATCATAGAGTGGAAAGCCGCTAGTTTTTGAGAAAAGGGATGATTTGAAGAATTATGTATAACAATATCAGTATACGTATCTTTACGGAAAATATTGAAATCTATTTTTGTACCTGTTAATGTTAAATTTAAATCTAAGAAATTTAAGCTCCTATCTTTACCAATTTCCAGTGTAAATTTAATGTTTTTGTGTAATTTATTTAAAAAATTTAAGAACATGTTTAATTGTCTTTCTGAACCTAACCAAATGCAAAATATATCGTCAACATATCTTTTCCAACAATACACACTTTTTTAAGTAATAAAGCACCGCTATTAAAAATCTTATTTTCTAAATTATTTACAAAAATATCTGCAATCAAAGGACTCGTACTACTTCCCATAGCTAAGCCATCCTTTTGTTTAAATATTGTATTATTAAATTGAAAGTAATTTTGTTTAAAAATAACATCAAATAATAAAGTAAAATCATGAATTAGGTCTTTCGGCAAAGTTGAAGAATTTAACAAATTATAAATAATGGTTTTACTCTCTTCTATTGGAATACTTGGAAACAAATTAACTATATCGAAAGAAACCAACATAGCATGGTTAGGGATTTCCAAATCCTTTAAATAATTAACCAATTCTAGCGAATTCTTAACGGTATATGTTGGTTGGAATACATTAGTATTAATAATTACATTATTTAATGTTGATGCTACTTTGAAAGTTGGGGCATTACAATTAGAAACGACTGGCCTAATTGGTTTATTCAATTTATGTATTTTTAACAGACTATAAAGCTTAGGAATCTGTGGGTTACTTAAAATTAATTTTTTATCATTTTTCAACTTTACAAAAATGTCACTTTTACAATTTTTTACTGCTTGTTTCAACATGTCTTGACACTTATTAATTGGGTTAATATGGATAATTTCGAAATTGTCTCCTTGCAGAAAGTCCATAGTCTTGGTTATGTAATCACCTCTATCCATAATAATAACACTGTTCCCTTTATCAGCCTTTGTAACGATTAAATTTTCTTCCTTCACAATTTTTGAAATATTCTTAGCAATATTTAAGTTCGCGTTAATACTTTGGTTTTTATCACGATTTGAAACTGTTTTCATACTAATGTTTTTTATCACTTCGGCACATTTATAATGGAATGATTTAGGTTGTTTATTTAGCGCATTGTCCAAATCCACTGCTAATAACTCCAGTTCTAACTTATTTTTAACTTTTGAACTGTAATGCAAGTTATGATTAAGTCCTTTATTTAATAATTTTAACTCTTCCTCCGCGAACTCATGATTAGACACGTTAATCACTCGATTATGGAATTTATATTGATTTATTTCAGTTTTTAATGCTTCCGGATTTAGTTTTTTATTATTATCACACAATTTTTTAATTTTTTTATCTAGAACAAGTTTCTTTTTGTATGCTTTGATACTTGCAGTAGATCTAACTTGATCATCAAACAAGTCCCATTCCACTGGGTGTAATAAACTTGCTAATTCCATATGTAAGAATTTAAGTTGAAGTTTAATGACGTTTCGTTTTTTATAACCACTTTTTAAGTCCTCTTTTAACCAACACACTTTGGCTTTTTTTGCCGAATTTGAAGATGATTTAAACTTAAAATTTACATAATTTGGTATCACTTGACACTTTAAACATGTCCGGAGAAAATATATGTTTAAACACAGTAATCTATATTTAATCAATAACTTTTTATACACTTTAGCCTTCGTTGCCGTACTCGCAAATATTAATTTTTCGAAGAAAACTTCTTCTAAAAGGTTGTTACTTTGTGATGTCATTATTTATTTATTAAAAGAAAATAACTTAGTTTACATCACTTTATTTTTTATATTTTATACTATCAACATGTTTCGTGAACCATGTTCACTTCTTCAGGAATAAAAGTATACTAAAGTTAAAAAATTAATTATAGATTACATATGGAGAGAAGAAATTGAAGGAGGGGGAAGGGTTGACAATGGTGGGAGTTTCGAAGAATTGGGGATTACCAAGCTATTAGAAGTAAACGGCCGGTTAAGTGGGAAGATATTTAAAACAGGGTTAACAAAAAATTTTTGCTTATTAATTATGTCGGCTTTGGAATTTACATTTTTTCTTATTTCTAAAATTTCTAAATTATTCATTTGCGATGTTTTATATCCTGTATGTAATATTTGAAGACCTGAATTTATGTCAAAAGCAAAGTTGTCATCTTCACTCGTCGTCGAAAGCTCCCAGAAATTCAGGTGAGATTTGGCGATGAAATAATCCCTATCTCTAAAGAAGTTAAGTTCCTGGGAATGTTTTTAGACTCAAAGCTTACTTGGAATTCTCGCATAAATCATGTCATCATGAAATGCGAAAGCAACATCAATCCCCTTAGATTTCTGTCCGGAGTGTGGTGGGAATCACACCCATCATCCTTAAAACTCCTGTACAATGCTCTCATCCGAAGTCATCTTGATTAAAAGGATCTTGTCTGTTTGATCCAATGTCCACTTCAAATTCGCTTAAAATAGATAAAATTCAGTCAAAATCTCTTCGCCTTATCTTAGGAGCCATGAAATCTTCCCCAATCAACACAATGCAAGTTGAATGCTGCGAGCCTCGCTTAAATATAAGAAGGCGATGCCTAGCAGAAAAATATATTTTCAAAACATGCTCAATAACTTCTCATCCCTTGATTCCCAAACTTCAATCGTTAAAGTATGAGGTTAATTTGAATCCATTTTGGAACCCCTCCCCTTCTCTATAATTGCTTCAACACTTTCCTGGATGTTTCCACAAACTCCTTGGTGTCGCGAAACTGCGACTCCACTGTTAATTGGCAGTAAATGCTGCAGAGCAAAGCCTATGCAGCTCTCGAAGGACCAGTCCCAAAACTACGTGAAATCGCTAAGTTATATGGGACGATTAGATAGCATACACTCGCAAAACCTGATGGATAGTCAGTCGATAGTTCAGATCTGGGCTTTTGGAAAATTAGATAAGCCCAGATTGGAATAAGGAAAATAGGACTCACCGTTGCAGATGGGGCCTGCTGATCTCCAGTTTGGTGTACACCTTTCACTGTTTAAAATTCGCAATACTCTTATACCAAGAGGTTACAATACATGCGCCCTGTCTGAGATGTTATTTTGTACTGAGCAGAAAAGCACACTGTCACCTCTCCAGTACTTTCTTGCAACAATTTTTATGGTGACATTTTTTAGGAAGGGAAGATTAGGTAGGTGGGATAAATTCAGGATTTTGACATATCTACCCACCAAGTCTGCGAATGCAATACCCAATCAATCCCATATAAAAATGCGCGATCATTCTCCCGGCCTTGGAAGTACCTACCGAAACTGAAGGTACTTTCAAAATAAAGTAAAGAATTATAGTGAAAAATCAAAATGTTAAAATTATATATATAAGCGATTGATATTACATAGTTAAGAAAAAAAAATAAAAGAAATAAATAGAGATAAAGAAAAATAATTATTATTGCGTAGGCAGGGGACACAATTTCACGACTGGTCGTTTAAAGTTCCCAGAAGGCGTTCTTACGAGTGCCACACGAACCACTCCGTCTTTACCCGGGAATATTTCCTCCACAACTCCCACCGGCCAATTAAGTGGAGACGCATCTTCTTGATGCACCAATACTATAGTACCTACAAGAATGTTATTCGCGGGACTATTCCATTTTTGTCTCATCTGCAGAGAGTGAAGATACTCTATATGCCACTTCTTCCAATAAGATTGAACGAGGTGGTCCAAAAGCTCTTTCCTTTTCAGCAGACTAATGCGTTCCTTAGTCATATCATAAGCGGGCAAATGCTGAATCGGAGTAGACATTAGAAAATGAGCCGGAGTAAGAGCTTCTGGATAATGACAACTGCTTAATAAATATAACGGCCGTGAATTAAGTAAAGCCTCTATTTGTGTCAAAACTGTGAGAAGCTCTTCATAACATAAAAGTTGAGTACCCACAACCCTATACAGATGCGATTTAATGGATTTAATATTTGATTCCCATAATCCTCCAAAGTGAGGAGCGCGAGGTGGAATCGTCTTCCACTCAATTCTCCGAATGTTAAATTCATTGCGAAGGACTTCATTAGTTGAATTTGCCTCCAAAAATTTATATAAGTCATCAAGACAATTCTTCGCGCCTATGAAGTTTGTCGCATTGTCACTGTACATACACGAAACGGGTGCGCGTCTGGATAGAAAACGTTTAAATGCGTTTAAAAAATTGTCCGTGCTTAGATCTGATACCAATTCTATATGTATAGCCTTAGTCGTTAAACAAATAAATAGACATATATATGCCTTTTGACTTTTTACTCCACGACGCCTAGAAAGGGTTATATTTATCGGTCCGGCAAAATCTACACCAGTATGTGTAAATGCTTTTGCTTCTTGAACTCTAGCTGTAGGTAAATCAGCCATTGGCGGTATAATATTAGAAGGTGCGGTTTTAAAACAGAAATTACACGCATGTACTCGTTTGCGTATTAGGTTTCTTCCCGATAAGATCCAATAACGCTGTCTAATTATAGACATAAGGAGATGAGCACCAGTGTGACAATTCACACGATGGTAAAAATCTATAATTATATCGACAATATGATCCTGTCTTGGCAGAAGTACTGGATGTTTGTTTTCATAAGGTATATTCGCATTTGTTAATCTACCACCTATACGTAACAATCCATTATGATCGACGAACGGGTTTAATTTTCGAATCGAAGATGAACATAATTTTTTCTTCTGTATTAATTGTATATCGGCATAAAAATACTTTTTCTGTAGAGCTTTTAATACATTTATTTCAGCAATATTTAATTCCGTGGAATTTATAACTGTTGAAAACGATAACTTCCGCGTAAATCGTAAAATATATACGACAATTCTTAGCAGTTTTGGCCATGAAGAAATTTTTAAAGCAAGATTATATATTGGAGAATTATTCTCTATTGACGTTATCGTGAACGTATGTGACTTTTTCAATTCCAAAGTATTCTCCTCCTGCGCTGAGGGGGAAAAGCTTTTGACAGGCCACTCGGACACTGGGTTCGCAGCCCAGGGTGGGCCGTGCCACCAAAGAGGATGATCAATTAGCTGAGCGGGCAATAGTCCACGTGATAAACAATCACTAGGATTGGTAACTCCATCTATATGATAAAAATGTTTCGCAGGTAAATTTTCCTGAATTTCACTAACTCGATTAGCTACAAAAGTTTGCCATCTATGCGGGGATGAATGAATCCAAGAAAGTGCTATTTTTGAATCTGAAAAAGCAAATATATCGTTTATCAAAACGCGATTCTTATATGTATCTATAATAGATCTAACAAGTCTAGATAAAATAAGCGCAGCACATAATTCCAATCGAGCGAGCGAAACTATTTTTAAAGGGGCTACCTTGGATTTCGAACATATCAAATTCATAGTAGCGTTGCCACTCTTATCTGTGACATGAAGATAGACTACGCACCCGTATGCTTTCGTACTCGCGTCTGCAAAAGCGATAATATTTATCGTGCAGTCCTCTTTTACTCCCAAATATCGAGGTAAATTTAAATTAGAAAGCATCGGTAATTCTTCCTTAAATTTGACATATCGAATAACAATACTTTGGGGTAGTTCTTCATCCCATCCTACTTTCTCTAACCACAGCTCTTGTAAAAGTAATTTGGCATATAAAATTACCGGAGCAACCAAACCTAATACATCAAATAAACGTGCTATTGTGGAAAGAATTGATCTTTTACATATAGTTTTCTCCTCCGTGGGACATATCATAAAACGAAAACAATCAGATATCGGATCCCATTTTAGTCCTAAAATGCTACAATTATCCGAGAAATCCATCGTAGCGCGGTGCGACTCTGGTAATTGAGCGAGCAAATAAGCAGAATTACTCGACCATTTAACTAATTCAAATCCTCCAGACTTGAACATCGCCATTAATTCTGTAGACAAAGTGACGGCTTCACTTATAGTATTTACAGAATATACAAAATCGTCCATATATAAATCATTAATTGCAACTTCTGCGGCTTTCGGGTGACGATCTCTTTCATCGCTCGCTAGCTTTCTTAAAGTTCGCATCGCAAGGAACGGTGAACAATTTAACCCAAAAGCTAGCGAATTAAATTGATAAACACCAATTTCTTCATCTTCGTGAAATCTATAAAGAATTTTTTGATATTTACGATGGCTTTCCGTTACCATTATACGTAAATACATTTGCTTAACATCTGCGGTCAATGCTATAGCGAATAAGCGAAATTTAATTAAAAGTGTAAATAAATTAGATTGCAAGTTTGGACCAGTATACAAAATATCATTAAGTGACAACCCTGAACTGGTCTTTGTACTGGCGTCTAATACAACACGAGTTTTAGTTGTTGCTTTATCTTTACGAATTACTGCATGATGAGGAATGAAATATCCTTCATCAACATTAGATGAAGACGGAACTTCATACCTTATGTATCCCTTTTCCAGATATTCAGAAATTACTTCATTATAACTCCGATGCAATTCTGGCGACGTATTAAATTTCCGTTCTAAATATTTATATCTGCGTTGCGCGACACTGAGCGAATTTCCTAAATTATTAGGATCTATCTTAAAAGGTAAAGATACGATATACCTTCCCAAGTCATCCCGTTGGACGGACTCGACGTACATTTTCTCACATTCTGCGTCTTCAGCACTCATCAATGACTTAATAGGCAAGTCTTCCATTGTCCAAAATTTGGTTAACGCATTGTATAAATCCACGTTGGTTATGGGGCCGAATGTCCACGAAACGTCCGGCGTACACTTAGGTATTTCACCCATTACAATATATCCGAATACCGTTTGTATAGCGGGTGGTGCATTCGTATTATGCTTAGATAAAACCTTATTTCCTAGCATAATATATGGAAATAATTGAGCACCTAATAAAATATCGACATCGGATGGAACGTTCCAATTTTCATCGGCTAGATTTAAACCAAGTAAATGCTCACATGACTTCGTGTCAACATATTGTGTAGGGAGCTTGTCCGTGATTTTCTCGACCACTAATAGGCTTATTTTATATTTATCTTCTGAAACACGGGATTTAATTGTTAATGCAACATGCCCCAAAATTGGTGTCTCCACTGAACCAACACTTTTAATAACCGAATTATTTAATGGAATTATTTTAAGATTCAATTCATTACAAGTATTTAAACTAATCAAATTTTGTTGCGAGGCGCAATCAATCAAACACCTGACGGTTACTTGATTATTTTTAGTGTCGTAAGCAAATAACTGCGCGGTTGACAATAGTACATTCGTAGCTAAATTACCCGCAGTAAAATCATTATGATGTTTATTCCTTGTTATTAATGTGACAGCTTCGTTTTTCGAATGACTTTCGTTGTTCACCGTAGTACCCTCAAAATGCAAAGCAGTATGGTGACGTTTTTTACAAATTCTACAATCCGATTTAGATGAACATTTTACCGTCTTGTGTTTATCGCTTAAACAGTTTACACATAAGTTATTTAATTTTACAAACTGAAAGCGAGCCTTCGGCCTCAACTCATTAAATTGTTCACATTTAAACAATTCAACATGATCGCTTCGATTGCATTTCCGGCATTTATTATTATTACTTAAAGTACGATTATTATCAAACGACTTCGGTTCAACCACAGCGAAAGAATGCGAAACCTTATTTTTATTATTATTAACTTTACTTTCTGGTCCGGTTCGTTCAAGAATTTTAACATGCGAACGAATATATTCTATTAAATCGGTATATGTAGGTATATCTCTCTCCCGTACGGACATTTCGAAATTTTGCACCAATTGCATATCTAATTTTTTCAGTGCAATATGTAAAATTATAAAGTCGGTTAGGTCATCAATACCTAATTCTTTGAGCGCAGACATGGAAGACGCAAACCGTTCAATAAAATTATTTAACTCATTTGAGTTAGAAGGTGCCAATAATTTTAAATTCAAAATATTGTTCAGATGAAAGGTGCCTAGCACGCGCTTGTCTTGATATTTCTTTTCGAGAGCATTCCAGATTACAAAATAATTTTTTTCATTCGGAAGTACTCCGGCAAAAACCGATAATGCCTTTCCTTGGAGTTTTCCTATCAAATATTGCATCTTTTGCGACGTATTCAAATTTTCATTAGAGTGGATGTTTAATTTAAATGCTTCATAAAATACCGACCAATTCTCTTGATTTCCATCGAACGATGGCATATCAATCGCTGGAAGCTTAATAAATTGGGACTTATTTAATTTCTGCGTACCACCTAAATCTTGCTTCGCCACAATACTTTCGCGTATACTAACTACAAAGCAGTACTTATTTTCGAATTTATTCCATAAATCGAAATTTATATTATAGTTTGGATCCTTTTTCAATTGAAGTGAAAGAAATTCATCACAATACGTGTTAAATTGTGAATAATATGTAGCTAAATTAACTGTTTGTTTAACGAACTCCTCCGAACTCCTTGTCTCCCTATCTGCAATAATTTTCGCTTTCTCGTATAACTCATTGAGACGATTATACATCAAATTAATCTTAGATTCTAGTAATTTGATTTTAACTAGATCTTGAGCCTGAGTACCATCACTCGTCGACATGATTAATTCTATGTAGGAATTTTAATGCAACAATAATTACAAAAGTATGTCAGTACAAATGACTTAACAAAGTATGAAAAGCAAATAATATTTATTTGCAGGTTAAATATATTAATTTTAAATACCCCGTTGGTAATCCGACTCGAAAGAACCAAAAATGGTGTCGCGAAACTGCGACTCCACTGTTAATTGGCAGTAAATGCTGCAGAGCAAAGCCTATGCAGCTCTCGAAGGATCAGTCCCGAAACTACGTGAAATCGCTAAGTTATATGGGACGATTAGATAGCATACACTCGCAAAACCTGATGGATAGTCAGTCGATAGTTCAGATCTGGGCTTTTGGAAAATTAGATAAGCCCAGATTGGAATAAGGAAAATAGGACTCACCGTTGCAGATGGGGCCTGCTGATCTCCAGTTTGGTGTACACCTTTCACTGTTTAAAATTCGCAATACTCTTATACCAAGAGGTTACAATACATGCGCCCTGTCTGAGATGTTATTTTGTACTGAGCAGAAAAGCACACTGTCACCTCTCCAGTACTTTCTTGCAACAATTTTTATGGTGACATTTAGGAAGGGAAGATTAGGTAGGTGGGATAAATTCAGGATTTTGACATATCTACCCACCAAGTCTGCGAATGCAATACCCAATCAATCCCATATAAAAATGCGCGAACACTCCTATCGCAATGAATCTCTCCCCTTATACTCTTATCCCTATAAGTCTTACTTTCTATCCAAAGGTGCACCAATTTATAGGAATATGTAAAAAAAATATTAAAAACTCAGTTCAATCCAATAATGCAGAATTCAACAAAATTATTGAAAATAACTGGCCAAATTATATAAAAATTATCACAGATGGTTCCAAACTCAGTTCGGACTCCCATTGTGGGGCCAGTGTCTATGCACCTCACAGGAAATTGTGTTTCCCACACAGACTTCCCAAAGAGTGTTCCATTTTCTCTGCTGAATGCGTGGCTATCATAGAAGCTTTACGTCTCGTCAAATCTCTCAACATTAGAAATGCCCTAATCCTTTCGGACTCACTTAGCTCATTACAAAAAATAAGCGCATCCCCTCTCAATTTAAATAGCGACTCTCTTACCTGCTCTATCAGAGACCTCCTGCATTCCTTGTCGCTGGCTCACGTGTCAGTGGTTTTGGCCTGGATCCCAGGACACCTTGGTATTGTTGGAAATGAAAAGGCTGATTCTATTGCTAAGGAATCCATTGTTCATAGCCCATTAAGTAGTATTCCTATTCCTGTTAGAGACTATTTTCCTATTTTAAAAATTAAGTTACAACGCTAATGGTTCTCTGAATGGAAATCTTCCTCTCTGTTAAAAGGTCACCAGTACTCTTTAATTCAACCTTCCATTCCTGTCAAGCCCTGGTTTCACAAATACACTTCCATGCCTAAAAAATACATCTCTTCCATTTTTCGAATGCGTTTAGGTCATACTTGTTGTCTTAGCCATCTCGCCAGATTCCACATAGTCAATTCGCCGTATTGTGATTGTGGTTCAGAGGATACTTTAGACCGGGGGTGCTCATACTCGAACTGCTGGCGATCTACCTCAATATTATTAGACTCCGATCGATCGACTCTGACATGATTAGCGCCGGGGGGGGGGGGGGGGAGAAATGTTTTTTTTTCATTGCGACCTCATTTAATGCCGATTTTTATATCACATGTGACTTCCAATAAAAATCATGTTCATAAATTCTACTCTAATTTATAACTGCTCTCGGAAATCGGGAATGGTACTCAGGGCAGGTTTTAATTTAAAATCGCTTCTGCGTAAGATGTGAATCGACAACTTGTTATTTAATTTATCGTTTTATTGTGAAAACAAAACTCATTCAAATTAAATCTGTGTGGGGTGAATTAAAACTACACTTAGTACATAAATAGTCTGCAACTAGAATTTTATAATTGCACTTCGAATAAGAAAATATTTTCCACCAAAATTTGTCAGCAGATGAATTCACAACTGGAATTATACATTCTGAACACAAAACTGGTTTAAAATAAAATTCTGTGTGGGGTTAATTAAAACTACACTCAGAACATAAAAATGGTTTTTCTTTGATTCTGGCAGTACATAAATAGTCTGCAACTAGAATTTTATGACTGGACTTCAATTAAGAAAATGTTTTCTTTCGAAATGTGTCAGCAGATAAATCCACAGCTGGAATTTTACGTTCTGAACACAAAACTGGTTTACATTAAAACTGTATGCAGTAATTCAACTCAACTCAGAATATGAAAATGTATTTTTTTTTATTCAGTACATAAACAGTCCGCAACTAGAATTTTATAACAGCACTTCGAATTAGAGAAGGTTTTCCTTCGAAATTTGTCAGCAGATGAATCCACAACTAATATTTTACATTGTGAACACAAAACTGGTTTAAATTAAATCTTTGCGGCAAATTAAAACTACACTCAGAACAAGAAAAAATTTTTTTTTTATTCTGGAAGCACATGCGTAGTCAGCAACAAAAATTGTATTACTGCACTTCGAATAAGATAATGTTTTCGTTCGAAATATTTCAGCAGATGAATCCACAACTGGACTTTTACATTTTAAACACAAAACTGGTTTAAATTAAATCTGTGTTCGGCAAATTAAAACTACACTCAGAACATGAAGATGGCTTCTCTTTGATTCTGGCAGCACATACACTCAGATGAAAATGATTTTTCTTTATTCTGGCAGCACATGCAAAGTCTGCAACTAGAATTTTATACGTCGAATAAGAGAATGTTTTCCTTCGAAATATGTCAGCAGATGAATCCAGAACTGGAATTTTACATTCTGATCACATAACTGGTTTTGAATTAAGAGTGAATCTATTCACCGCCCTCATTTTGTATTATTTGTTAATAAACTTTGTATCGCCTTCAAGTTACAACTCGAACTGACTGACTCATAAATAAACCAAACCAAACCACACACTAGAAACTAGATCGATATCTTCGGGGGGCAATTTTCAACAATATTTCACCATGAATATGCAATAATTTTACGATTTTTTTATGGGGACTTGTGACGTCACACACCACAAACAAGGATAGAGTATACAACAACCAAAATGCGCGACCATTGACAATATAAGTTACAAATAAATTTTAAACAAAAAGGCGTGAAAAATGGGCGGTCTCATTAATTTAAGATCAACTAAAACAAAAATTGTGAATACATCTACTTACATCGGCAATTTTTTCTCGAGATCGACTCACAAAGCACTCGGGATCGACCGGTCGATCGTGATCGACCGTTTGAGCATCCCTGCTTTAGACCATAATTTTTTTGAATGTCCTATCAATGACCAATTTCCAAACTTCTTTCCTGAATTATTAAAACTTAAAATTGAATTCCCTACCAGTGTACCCTGCCTTCTTAGTCTCAACTCTCCTGAAATTCACTATTTGTTAGCAAAATTTATTTACAAAAATGGCCTCAATATTTAAGCATCAATCACATTTCTTACTCTTCCATATGTATACATTTGTTTCTTGCAGTGTTATTATGTACAGTTGCACAGGTTCCTTTTTTGGGAATCTGTACATCTTCCTACTCTACAATTTTGTAATAACTATTAATACCAACTCTGTGACTCTGTATGAAGATGGAAGTATGGAAGATGTACAGGTTCCTATTTTTGGGAACCTGTACATCTGCCTTCTTTTCAATTTTGTAATTACTATTAATACCAACTCTGTGTGTTGTTACTCTGTATGAAGATGGAAGTATGGAAGATGTGCATGTTCCTATTTTTGGGAACCTGTACATCTTCCTACTCTTCAATTTTGTAATTATTATTAATACCAACTCTGTGTGTTACTCTGTATGTGCAGTTGTATAGGTTCCTATTTTTGGGAACCTGTACATCTTCCTTCTCTACAATTTTATAATTAATACTAATACCAACTCTGTATGTTAGTACAACTTGTATAATCATATGAATGTTTGTCTTGGCCCATCGTCTATGTTTGCTAATATAATTTATCTATTTCATAAATGTAACTAATTTAAAAAAATATATGAAAATGTAACTAATTTTAAAAAACTGATTATGTACCTAATTTTAAAAAATCTGAAAATGTAAATAATTTTTCAAAATTGATAATGTAACTAATTTACAAAAAAAAAATCTGGAAATGTAAATAATTTTAATAATATGAAACTTACTTTAATACTTGGCCAAGATCACCCTTAATGGGTGAAAGCCAAATAAATAATTGAAAAAAAAATTGTTGAATGCAAGATGGAAAAATGGCCTTGAACGTCCTATAAAAACATCGAGTTCGTTTTTTCCGTGGTTAAGTTGATGATAAAATCTGTACCTAGAAAAGGCCCGTATGGATCTAGGGATTGGTTTATTTATGCATGATTTATTCTATGCTAGCAACACCGACAGATGTCAGATGGTTGTCAGTTACGGTTCCAAACAATGAGTTTTGGGGATTGGTATATTCATATTTATAGTTTTGTTTTTGTTGTTTTGAAGACCGCTGTCAGTGCTTTCACACATTAAACCAAGCGATTTGTAAGTTTATCTAATAATATTTGACAAGTATTTGACTCGATTCCTTTTAGTAAATTTCGTTATTTCTACATATTTTGTCTCGCTGCACTCAATATCATAAATTTACGTCAATGTTTGTGATTTATTTTTCGCATTTAAATTCGTAAACCAATATTTTTACTTTGGAAACATTAACAATTTAATATTATTCAATATATGCGAGAACTGCTTCGATCCACGCAAAACTATGTAAAATTAACAGTTTTGCATTTTGTGTGGCTTGTAGCTTGATACACGAGAAACGAGAACATAAATAAGGCCCTCCGTTCATGGAGATACTTACAATCTACGTAATTGTGACGAAACCACAAGTACCCTGCTGATATAACACTTTTTAAGGCTAGTCTCCGTACACGGCGCTATCCGAAATGTACTGAACTTGATCATTTTTCACGTGCAGCCGTGGAGTGAACACGCTGTCATGCGATGTCATATGACTTTTTTTCCAACATCAATCCATGCCTTCTCCACTAAATCGTTTCTTACGTATTCTAGTAAAGTATAGTATCGGACACAAATGATGCAAGCGTCGCGTGCGATCAGCACTGTCGGTATCGTGATACTGATTGGAAACCGACAGCCACCGCGTAGCGCCGTGAACGGGCACCAGCAAAATCGTACGGGGTGTACTTACGATCGGCGCGTATGATACGCGCACGAGGATTGAGTGTCTCCGTGAACGGAGGCACTAAACCACACGAAAATTAGTGTCCAACCGAAACGGGACTTCACCGAAACCGAATCTTCGGTAGCTGTCTCAGTTTCGGCCGAAACCGAAACTTTTTTTAACATGTTAAAAATCTATTGTTTACTAAAGTTTGACTTATTTTTTACACTTATACAAACAGTTAATAAGCGTTAAATGAAATAAAAAAAGTAATAAGTAATTGAAGTATGTGATTTTTTTTATATATTACCAAAACTTAACAAACATGTTAACTGCTGCTTGGAATAAAAAAATCTCAATAATCGACAATTATGTGCATTATTAAGGAAGGACCTCATTAATTGAGTATTTTAATTTAAATTACGTTTACAATCACAACATTCTTAAGACTAAATTTACCATTTATTGAGATCTTTTGCAGCCCAAGGTTCGGCAGAAAATCTGTTGAAGCTGAAACTGGTGCCGAAACTAGATTTTTTTGCCGAAACTTGCCGAAACCGAATCTTCGGTCGGTCACTAACGAAAATGTCTCAAATGCTCAAGTATTACCAACTGAATGCACTCTAAGTACAAGCGAGTATCAAAATGATTCAGTGCTGATTTTTTTTATCAATTAACCCTAGAGATAATCTTATTTTTACCTACCTTAGAGATACGTCTTCGTACTGAAGTTAAAAAGTGATTATTTGACATATTATCATACTTACACAGCTTAAAGGTAGTTAAAGAATTAGTTTAGGGTTTTGTACTTTAATTAAAATATATAACATAAATAACACATAACATAACACCCTTACATAATGTTACACCCCCATACACACAAGCCCTGCTTATTTATGGGGGTAAATCAAATACGTATATTTTGTAATTAATTGTTGTATAAAATTTATTGTAATTTATGTAACTTTTTCTGAATTTAAAAATATAAGTTTTATTTTGTATCTAAATCGTATTATTTTTATATTTTATGAAAGTTTAAATATTAATCAGTCGTTATACATAAGGGAACGTACCCATACTACGTGACACGTTTAGGGGGGGGGATCTTCAAAATGTCACGCTCGGTACAAATGAGCGGAGGGTTGCTAAGGTTTTTGGTCACCGGAGGGGGGGGTGGGTGGGTTAAAAATTCCAAAAAGTTGGTCACGTAGTATGGGTACGTTCCCTAATTATTTTTTTTTTAATTATTTCACTAGATCTCATTTAAACGAACAAGTCTGAAAGTTAAGTAGATTATCTTTCTAGGGTCAAGTAAATGGTATTTTTCGATCAAGCTGTTCTCGTTACTATATTATGCAATGCTGAAAAATCAGGGCTGTCGGTCATATCATAAACAATTTTATAATATATAAAAGAATAAATGTCAAGTCAGAAATGAGTCTTCTTTCTATTTGAGAGTTTTAATAATTTTAATTCTTTCTCTATTAATTTACGGTTTCAATCGGTGGACCTTAATGGTATACCATTAACATATCTTAGTAATTTATATTGAAATTTATCGACGGAATCGGAGTGGTTATTATTTGGAATAGAAAATAATGTCAAGATTATTAAATTCACCGACGAGGAAGAGGAAGGGTGAGGATAGAATTATTAATTTTATTTTGATGGTAGAAAGGTTGATTTATTCTGAAAAATCTTATTATGTTTATTTACCTGGAGGTTTGTTAAGTTTGCTTCAATCTTGTCATTTAAGTTTATTTGAAGTTGAATTCAGACCTCTAAACTTTTTATAATTGGATTTATTTGTTTTTAGCTGAAATAAATTAGCATCACATAACAGGACGCTATCACAGAAGTGTCATGGATCTTCTCAACCCAGAACCAGGATGGCAGAAAGAAGGCTCAAGTGGAATCGTGCATCCAGATATACAATTCCACCTACCGGATGTGAAGAAGGAAGGTTGGCAGTGGCAGTATGCTGAGAGTGTTCAACTAACAAGTAACTTGCATTGCGTATATCACAGAGATGTTTCAGATGGACGCACTCAATTCAGGGGCAGGGCAGCTGCTTAACGTCTACTTACCCTCTTAACGTCAATTGGTCCTTTTGATTTTATGTTTCAAATATTGCCTTACATGAAACTGAGGAACTATGTCCGCAAACAGTTTCTAATTCCCCAAGCTGTTGCATTGCCATATTTTATCATTAACTAGCAGACCCGGTTACACATTGCTGTGGCTAACGAAACACAACGCCACGCCATTACCCATCCTTTATAACCAACGCCATTTGTTAAATCAAATCCACACCACCTGTTTGTTTTTTGCATAATTGTGTAGACCTATCTTCTCTGCTTACCTATGCGGAATAGTCAGTTAGTTTAGAGTAGCTGGAGAACTAATTTAACAATAATTGTCTCTGATTGGTTCACGGTACTGAAAAATGCTCTACGATTTACTGATCACAAGCAGTTCGGATGAAATCTTCAGGAGAATCTGTGTCTTGGCATTAGGCAACTTTATGACAAAAACATACTAGCATACCTCTAGACTCGTTCTTGTGTTCAACAGCTCGGCTGTGGAATGATTTGCCGGCCTCTGTGTTTCCTCCTTCCTACAACATGGGTCTCTTCAAGACCAATGTTCATTCCTTCCTCTCCTCAAAAAGACCCTCCACACAGCATCCCAGATGACATAGACCCTGAGGGAAATTGTTTTCCTCAGGGCCTCCTGTGTGGAGTTAAGGTAAAAAAAAAAAAAAAAAAATACCTCTTCAAACACAGAACTATCTTTGAAAATATCCAAACTGCTCGAGATACTAGAACCAAAGGGCATAACCTCTTCCCTTTTGCTAAAACAACTTTTAGCCAAAGAAATTTTAGTTACTTTGCAACAAAACTATATGTATTATGCACTTCCACTGGCGATTAGATAAAACACAATGTATCTTAAATAGAAATCTGACACCAAGTCCTGGATTACCAGCCAAGACAGATCCAACATCAAAGATATTATCAAAACTAACTTATAGCATGTATTTTTTCAATGGTACGTTGATGATTTTCTGTTACTTTAAATGGAGTATTATATTATTATTTGTATTTTTATTATAAACTGCTAATGCTGTAAACCGCCTGCTCTCAACACAGGTTTTCCTAGTGAGACAGGCATAAGACATCACAAATTGTAAGTCTAGAGTTAACAAAGACGAATAAATAAAAAAATATAAATAACATGGTTCTCTTTGTAAGAGCTAGATTATGATTTGGAGCAATCATTTCAAGCTCTAACTCAGAAACTGGAAAAGTGAGTTAGTACACTGTGGTTTAAGACAATCCATTTAACGTCTATATACTCTGAAAAGTAAATATAATCACTTAAATAATATATTACAAGTATAATATTCCTATCCGATGTATAGATTTTTATACAACGGTAATTTATTTCCGCTAATCTTCTTACGATAATTATTTACTCCTACAATAAGTACATGGAAACAGCACCGACCCACCAAGATTTTTTTGTGTAAAACTAGCATATCTTTTCACATATTGTCAATTTATGATTGTTTTGTTAATCCAGGTAGCATTATTGCGGAGACTGTCCCCATCAAGGCAGTACCAGTACCCCAAGAAGAACATGAAGGGGGAATCCCTTTTTTTTTTTTTTTTACATTAACCACACAGGAGGCCCTGAGGAAAATAATTTCCCTCAGGGCCTATGTCATCTTTGTAGATGCTGTGTGGAGGGTCTTTTTGAGGAAAGGAAGGAGTGAACATGGGTCTTGAAGAGACCCATGTCGTAGGAGGGAGGAAACACAGAGGCCGGCAAATCGTTCCACAGCCGAGCCGTTGAACTCAAGAAAGAGTCATAGAAACGACCCGTTCTCATGTGAGTAATGTCAACCGTGTACAAATGTTGGGCGCGTGTTTGGCGTGTTTCCCGACTATGCACCGGTGCCGAGGGGATCAATGATGCTAGTTCCTCGGAGCATTTTCCATTGTAATACCGGTAGAACAAGGACAGCATTCCCACCTGACGCCTATGCTCTAAAGATTGCAGTCCATCTGTCAAGATGGGAGAAT
The DNA here is from genome assembly GCA_917880885.1 of Limnephilus marmoratus. NCBI lineage: Eukaryota > Metazoa > Arthropoda > Insecta > Trichoptera > Limnephilidae > Limnephilus > Limnephilus marmoratus. The sequence goes on along the minus strand of OU862930.1, from coordinate 11,304,071 downwards.
CTATCAAACGGACCGCCCGTTTCTGCACAGAGTCAAGGGTTTTTTTTAGGTATTTTGGAGCTCCAGACCAGAGGTGGCTGCCAAATTCAACCGTGGGGCGCACTTGCGATTTGTACAGGGTTAGCAGTTGGGTACTATTAAAGTATCTGCGGGCCCTGTACAGTACGCCCAGTTTCTGAGAGGCTAACTTAACTCTGGTTTCGATGGAGCCCCCGTACCTGAGCTGGTCACTTAGAGTTACACCAAGCATATCGATGGAGGTCCTGTTCGGAAGGTTGCTTCCGTTGAAGGAGACTAGATTTTCATTTCGATCCCTTTTAGACGTTATCAAACATGATTGGGTCTTTGAAACATTAAATTCGACGAGGTTATTCTTACCCCAAGAGAAAACACTCTCGAGATAACCGTCCATTCTTTGCTTCAAAGCCCTCCGAGCTATTGGAGTTTGTGTGCCCTTTGGGGGCTTGTCAAACAAAAAGCTATCATGGACTGTACTGTCATCCGCGTAACAATGAATCGGTGCACATGACAAGAGGTCATTGATGTGCAACAGAAACAAAGTCGGTGACAGAACCGATCCCTGCGGGACGCCAGCATTTATCGAATGCGAAGAAGAGGTGAAACCGTCAGCAACCGCCTGAATCGACCTCTCCCTCAAAAAATCGGCAATCCACTTACACAAGGATGCGGGAAGTCCGTAAGAATGCAGTTTGTTGACAAGCCCTCGGTGCCAAACCCGGTCAAAGGCCTTGGAAATATCCAGTGCAACCGTTTGGGTCTCACCAAAACGTTCCAGGCACCGCCCCTAAACATGCGTCACATACGCGAGAAGATCACCGCACGAGCGGTTCCGCCGGAATCCGTATTGACGGTCGTTAATAATTTTGTTCTTCTCGAGGTATGTGAGCAGTTTGTCGTTGATCACACGTTCCATTACCTTAGACAGAACTGATGTGATCGCTATGGGGCGGTAGTTGGCTGGGTTGGAGCGGTCACCCTTCTTTGGAATAGGGTGAATGATCGCTTTTTTCCAACCAGAGGGCACAGAGCCAGACTTCAGGGACATTTTGAAAAGCTTCGTCAAAATTGGAGCTATTTCTGCAGCGCACCTCTGCAATACCAGGGCAGGTATTCCGTCAGGCCCACTAGCTTTATTAATATCAAGCCCTCGTAAGACTTGGAGTACATCCCGATGCCGGATCCTCAGCTTTTTCATATGAAAACCGCAGTGAGGAACCGACGGCGGGGTAGCACCTTGATCATCGAGGGTCGAGTTTTCCGCGAACATTTTGCCTAATAAGTTAGCCTTTTCGGCGGCGGTATTTGCTAGAGAGCCGTCAGGTCTGGTAAGAGGTGGCAGACTGGGTTTGCAGAAATTGCGACCTATTGAGCCCGCAAGCGACCAGAACGCTCTGCTGCCGTGCGGGCAGGCAGCCAGCTTTCTGCTGATCTGCAGGTCGTGCTCGAATTTAGACCTATTAATGATCCTCTTGCTTTCCTTTGCCATTTTGTTATATACTATTCTGTTTTCGGACGTTCGAGATGCGTTGTAGGCTCGGTAAGCCGCGTTTTTTCGTCGCACTGCTTCAGAGCATTGTCGACTGAACCACGGCTTTGAGCCTACACCAGTTTCTTTGACAGTGGATTGGGAATATCCCCTTATACGGAAATAGACATACACCTGCCAGATGTTAAAAAGGAATGCTTAGAGCACTCTGAAGCTATTATCGGCTCTGCTGCAGGTAATGTTTTTTGTGTAAATTCGTTGAGCAAAATTTTGGTGTCATTATAGATACCTACTTATTGACCTTTATCCGCTATCTTTTTCAGGCATGATAACGGACACAAAGATGAACCCTGGAGATAAACCTCATTCATGTTCTCATTGTAACTTCTCCAGTTTGCACAAATCAAGTTTAATAAGGCACTTGCGCACCCATACTGGAGAAAAACCTCACGCATGTTCTCATTGTAACTACTCCTCCTCAGAAAAATCAGATTTAACAGTGCACTTACGCGTCCATACTGGTCTAAAACCTTATTCATGTTCATACTGCAGCTTTTCATGTTCTCAAAGTGGGCATTTAAAAAGTCACATTTTTTCACATACTGGAGAAAAACCTCATTTATGTTCCCATTGTAACTTCTCCTGCACAGTCAAATCACTTTTAACAAGGCACTTACTCACCCATTCTACAGAAAAACCTCATTCGTGTTCCCATTGTAACTACTCGTGCTCAGACAAATCACGTTTAAAAAGGCACTTACTCATACATACTGGAGAAAAACCTCACTCGTGTTCCTATTGTAACTATTCCTGCTCACGCAAGACCGATTTAACAATGCACTTACGCACCCATACTGGTGAAAAACCTTATTCATGTTCCTATTGCAGCTATTTATGTTCTGAAAGGGGACATTTAAAAATTCACATTCTTACCCATACTGGAGAAAAACCTCATTCATGTTCCCAGTGTAACTACTCGTGCACAAGTAAATCAGGATTAACGAGGCACTTACGCACCCATACTGGAGTTGTTCCCATTGTAACTACTCCTGCTCACACAAGTCAGATTTAACAGTGCACTTACACACCCATATTGGTATAAAACCTTATGAGTGTTCCTACTATAGCTATTCATGTTTAAGGAACTTTTAAAGGTCACATTCCTTCACCGCAAATTATTACATAATTTTCAATTTTATCATATGTTAATTTTATTTATTAAAGAAATAATGTAATACATGAAAACATAAGCTGCACACCTCACTAGGGAATTCCTGTATCGAGATTTGCAGCTTTACAATTATGGAATGTGAAAAAAATATATAAACTTAATAACATATATGATAATAAAAATAAACTTGCAAAAGAAGCACTAAATACGGTTATTCAAATATTGATTACGGTTGGGCAGTATGTAGTTGGCAACAATAATATTCTACTGTGAACTAAATATTGTCACAGGAAAGCAATACTGCTGCAACACCCAAAAACCAAATTGTTCTCCAGAGCCATTTTGATCTGTTAAATGGTAAAATATGAATCTTTTATAAGTGAAGAAATATAATGTTTTTGGCGCTTACTGCAGTTGAATTTTTTTGTGTGTACACCAAAGACGAAGTAGAAATAAAAAGAGGCGTGCGACAGGGTTGTATTCTTTCACCTATGCTGTTCAACTTATATTCAGAAGAAATATTCAATGAAGCTCTGCAAGAAGCTACTCAAGGACTTGTTATAATAATAATAATAATAAGTTATTTATTTCAGCCGGACAGAGCGGTGGGTGCAATACTCTGTCAGCCATATAAAAGTATAAATTACATAAAATGGATTTACATACCATGAAACAGAAAAAATAAAATAATAAAAAAGATTTAAAAAAATAAATATATATATACACATTTTTGGTACTTGTATATCTACTACGGGGGCTTCAGATGAATTCTCCATGTTCGGTGAAGAGGCGCGCCCTGCCACTGGGCCACGGCCTGGACGAGAGTGTTCTCCGATCTTTGGTAGCGCTGTCTCACCCCGGCTATTCTGTGGCGCATCAAAGCGGCGAACCCATGCACCCTTCCTTCTGCGAACATCTGCGAGGCACTGCATCGCCAAGGTAGTCCGAATAGCGCCATATATGCGTTATTGTATTGTACTCGAAGTGTGTTCATGACGCCTTGTGAGTATCTTGTCCATAGTTCGCCGGTGTAAAAGCTCATGCAGTAGCTCTGGAATATTTGCTTCTTCACCGGTGAACTGCACCTGTTGAATCTCCTGGCGAGCATGTTGGCTCGCACGCTTAGTAGTCTTCTTTGGCGTTCTATGTCATTTTTATCATTTAGGTCATCAGTGACGACATGCCCCAAATATTTTATTTCACTGCAGATTTTGACATTGTCTCCGCCGAGGAAAATGGGTGGAATGACAGTAGGACCAGTATTTGCTTTAAAAACCAGCAATGATGACTTTTTGGCATTGTACATCAAACCATGACTATCGATGTATGCTTGGCAAATGGCCAGAAGTTTTCTCATTGCCCTTACTGATGGGGCTAGTATGACCATGTCATCTGCATAACTGATATTATTCATACATACTCCGGCAACATGGCATCCGATTCTTGCTTTGTTCAGTATTTTACTAAGTTCGTCCATATATAAGTTGAACAGCACTGGGGACATTGAGCCTCCTTGCCTAACGCCGCACTTTAATTTTGCTGCTTCTGACAGGCTGTCATTCCATCTGACGAAGTTTTCCTGTTGCTTGTACCATATACTCAATATATTTACAATTTGTGGTGGTACTTGTCGGTCCGTCAGTTTTTTCCATAATTTATCATGACAAACCATGTCAAAAGCTTTGCTTAGATCTAGGAAGCATGCATATACCGATGTTTTTCTGGCTTTGTAATATTCTATTGATAGTTTCATGCTATATATGGCTGTATCAGTAGAGCACCCAGCTTTAAAGCCCATTTGGGAGTCCTCTGTAGTGAGCTTGTCTTCCGTTAAATTTAAAATCACTTTTTCAAATATTCTTGCTATTATGGTGGCAAGAGATATGGGCCTGTAATTAACGGAGGATGTCAGGTTTAATTGGCGACTTTTTGGAATCGGTACTATAATGGTTTTGGTCAATTCTTTCGGAATGTGTCCAAGCCCAACCATGGCAGTGAAGAGAGAAGCGAGCAGTGTTGTCAAGTATCCCCCCGCATGCTTCACATGTTCTATGACAAGTCCATCGTGACCAGCAGATTTGCCTCCTGCCATGTTGCGTATTGCTCGCTGAATCATCTCAGGAGAGATGACAATGGACGGCTGTAGTTTTGATTGATGTAATGGTGTATAGAACTGTTTATCAATTGTTTGGGGTTGAACTGGTGCGGAGCAAAAAGTATTCCGGAAAACTTCAGCTATAGCTTTATTTTCAGACTTTCCATCAATATTGGTCGGCGCGGTATGTTTTGCTTTCAATACAGCATTAGTTTTGTTCCAGAAAGACGAAAAGTTTTTGCATTGTAGGCTGTTTGCTTTTTTGTCCATTTTGTTCTGTTCGAAGTTTCTTTGGCATTTCTTATATTCTTTCTTAAATAACGATCTACTTTGCTTTCGAGCTTCCATAAAGGGACCACTAGTGGGTCGTCCATTCTGCAGCCATTTTATGTGCGCATTTCTTGATCTTTCATAATGTAAGGCAACTTTCTCATTCCAACCAGCCACAGTCTTCCATCTTCGTCCAGTCGTAGGCCTTTTCTCTACATTAAACGCAGATATTGCTGAGGTACGTAATACTTGTACAATGTTTTTATACAGATCATCGATTTGTTCTGCATTTATCATCGTGCTGTCAGTTGCAATGTCGGTTCCACGAATTATCTCAAGTTGATCTATTGATAATTGGGCATATCTGGAGTAGGACTGGACTTGTTTTTGACTTTTGGGTCGCCATCTGCATGGATCTCCTACTATTGAAGAGCTTGTAGTATATGTAGGTAGCCCTATAGTTCGTAAAGTGGTGTGCATTGGTTTGTGATCAGACCAGTCAGACTGGTAGTCAATATACATATCTTCAATTATATTATGTACCGCCTGAGTTACTAGACAATGGTCGAGCCACTTAGTTGTATTATGAGCATCGCTTACATATGTGTACGAGTCAGGCGGGAGTATGTCAACATCCGCAATTTGGAGGTTATATTCTGAACAGAACGATTTAAGTTCACGCCCGAAGGGCGAATTCATATCAGCATTGAAGTCTCCCAAAAGTATACAATTTGGGTTGTCCCTTTCCTCAATTATCGTGTGCAATTTCGAGAGACAGGATAAATATTCTGGTAGATTATCAGTTATAAATGGGAAGATTCTAAACAACCTGCGTTATGCAGATGATACGGTACTTCTAACAAGTAACATTGAGGATTTACAACTTTTGCTGAATCAAGTAGTGAAGACTTGTGAGAATTTTGGGCTAGAACTGAATATAAATAAAACAAAATACATGCTCATAAGCAAAAATAGCGCATTGGATGAACATTTTTATATTGCTGGAACAAAACTGGAGAAGGTACAAAGTATTGTATACTTGGGCTGCAATGTAAATGATAGATGGGATCCTTCAGTTGAAATCAAATGCCGCATTGAGCAAGCTCGTGCAACCTTTATCCGCATGAAAAAAATGTTCTGCAGTCATGATCTCAACCTTGGATTACGAATGCGAATGGTCAGATGCTACGTATTTTCAATATTATTTTATGGAATGGAAGCATGGACGCTTACTGAAGAATTAATTAGGCGACTTGAGGCATTCGAGATGTGGATCTACAGAAGAATACTTAAAATAAGCTGGATGGACAGGGTCACAATGTCACAAATGAAGATGTTATGGTTCGGATGAATAAAGAAAAGGAAGTAATTAAAACCATAAAAATCCGAAAACTTCAATATCTTGGACACGTGATGAGACATCCAGAGAAGTATGAGATCTTGCATCTCATAATGCAGGGAAAGATTGCCGGAAGACGGGGCCCTGGAAGAAGGAGAACCTCATGGCTGAAAAACCTGAGACAGTGGTTTGGCCAGTCTACCGTGGAGCTGTTCCGGGCCGCAGTAAACAAAGTCCGCATAGCCAACATGATAGCCAACGTCCGTTGAACGGACAAGGCACAAGAAGAAGTACACCAAAAATGTTGTAAACACCGCTGCTTAATGTATGAATACTGAAAATCAACTTAATTTTCAGCTGCCTAAATTGTTGTTAGCACCTAAATATATCAAAATTAAAGTTTTAATAGCTGTAAATGTGTGTCGTTATTTTTTGGGCTAAATTCGTTTGGTTTACAACATACAAAAAAATGTGTTTGAAGTGAAAACGACGTAAATGCAATTTACAATCTTTATATGAAACTTTTAAAATGTTAACGGTACAAATTATTATTATTAGTGACCGACAGTCTGCCGAACCGAAACTCTGCATTCGTGAATTATCGCGCGTCGTTCGGCTGACTTCGGGTGAGTTCTTGGCTCTTGTGTGTCACCCGCCATCATCAACTGATTGGGTTGATTTTTAATTTTTGTTTTATGAATACCTACAAGAGTCCCAGCTGCTCCCGTCTGGAGCCAGTGAGACTATGACATCCTCAACTGGGATATATTGTGAGGCTAAAGGTAGTGGGGAGGGGAAGGAGATGGGGAAGAGGAAGGTGGGGAAGTACCTGGCTATTCAGATCTTGAGTGATTCAACAATATTATTATGAAGCAAGGGACCAGGGTATCCAAACCTATTCACACAAAGCTGTTAACTGAGATTTAAATAGTTGTTTTCTTTGCTTCACATTCATTACAGGCCTGGCCAACCTAAATTGCACCACGGGCGGGCATAATAACCTAAAATTTTCCAAGAGCTGCACAGGATAAATACTTTTTTTTGTTCATAATCTAACCGGGAAATGAATTTTGAAATTCTGTTATTCGCAAATCACAAATCACGGACTAGAGAATGTGTTTTTTCCATTGTGAGTCCATCCGAATAACGATCATTTGTCAGGGCCGTAGCCAGAGCTGAATTTAAGGTAGGGCAGCGGTAATTACAGGTAGGGCGCAAATAAAATGATCTGATCTGGGTCGGGCGAGGGGGGGGGGGGCACTTTTAACGGGCGGCAAAATTTAACAATAAATAATAATATATTGTTAAAATTTTAATCATTTCTTTCATATTTTTGTTGCATATATGATTCAGACCGAAATGGGCACGGAATTTTTCATTACTTATTCTGTGACAAACCTGGGGAATCCCTTTTCTTCAAATGAATGCATAATAATGTCATCTTGATAACTGCAGCGACTGGCAACAGTCCGAGTCGAATTTTGTTTTGCGCTTGGATTTTTTATGACTAATATTCAGTGAGAATGATAGAGAGAGGTCCGTGGGCGATGCGCGACAATTCTAAGAAAGTTTCATGTATCGTCATGTGGTCCAATGGATTATAAAACCATCCATGTGTTCCAAGTACAAAAGTAAGAAGGAAACCATTTTCTTGTTCTGGGTGTAGTATCTGAGCTAAAGCTGAGGACTTAGCAGATTAACTCCTGGGTTAAAACCAGTTTCATGTTCCGAATGATCTGTCAAAATTCCAGTAGCGGATTAATCTGCTGACACGTTTTGAAGAAAACTGTTCTAATATTTCGAGTGGAGTTAAAGTTTTTATTTCAAACCATTTCACAAAATTCGTAACTTGTAGGAAAACCATATAACGCATTATGTGAGAGTAATACTAATTAAATCTGTGGACAAGCAAGCAGATTCACCCTTTATTTAAAACCAGTTTTGTGATCAGAATGTAAATTTCCAGTTGTGGATTCATCTGCTGACACATTTTGAAGGAAAACGTTCTCTTATTCGAAGTGAATTAGAGGTTATCCACCACATAACCACCCAGTGTAAGTAACAGAAGGTTACTATTTAACAATGACTCGTATTTTTTTATAGAACGACCCTACAATTATAATTAACTAAAACTAGACCCTATTGTCCCTGTATACGTTGTTAGCGAGCAGTATGCAAGTGCTTGATCTGATGACAAACCGTTTAGTATGGAGAAGGCCCGAAGATATCGATCTAGGGATTGGTTTATTTATGAATCAACCGTTGAATAACATCCTCAAACTATTTGGGAATTCCCCCTAAGCAGTGATTGCAATACGCGCACAGCCTCTCACCACTTACTTCAATTCCATCTATGGGCAGAATAAAGAATTGATATAATATGATTCTTCGGTTAATTCGAAGCTGTTTAGTTAGATGTCGATACGCTACACTAATAGGTAGTATTTTTTTTCATTCATGTCAAACATTGAACAAACAGTTTACTAGTATATTATCATATTCGATGGTATTTCTTAAGGTAGGGCACAGGTATTTTAAGGTAGGGCATTGCCCCCTAATGCCCCCCCCTAGCTACGGCCCTGTCATCTGTACTGCGTCTCAGGGTTGGTATGTCCAAAAAAAAATTTCCCTAGATTTCAAGGCGAAATTTTCCTAAATCTCGGGGGTACCACCATTTTTGAGGCTGAGGGGAAGTTTTTTGAGACAAAATTTAAAATGGCACCAAAGAAATTGTTTTACGCGTGAAATTTTGAACTTTAATTGAAAAAAAAAATGCATCTTTTACCATTTATCCAAACGCAATTGGTTGTTTCTTGTAGTAATTAAGTTGAAATGTGAATTTTCCAAAATCTGTGCCTAATAAAAGTGCTTTAGTGTTAAAACATAATTTCACCACTTTATATTAATATATTTCATTAATTAATATTGAGACCATTAATTTCAAACAAGAAGCAATTTACATCATTACAAGACCTTATTAATAACATATTTAATGTGGTATTTTTTGTTAATATTTTGTTTGATGGATTAAACTTCAAACTTCTTCCTTCTTTCTTAATCTCTTGTTGAGTAGCCATCAATGCTACCACAGTATCTGTATGAACTTCCTCTCACACTGAATTTCCTCTCAACGGAAGCGTTGGAAATGGGTAACACGACAAATAACTGTTTAGGGCTGAAAGGGACTCCCAGTCTGGGAGTGTCAATACGTCCATTTTGGAGTTCGAGCCCCGAACTTCAGGAATCCCCACACTATTATTGTTAAGAAATAAAGGATACAATGCTACCATAAATAAACTATAAAATCTTCCACCCAATGTACACATTTTTCAATATGGTTGGATAATCAAGAAATGCCCAGAATCCCCGCAAAAAGATTCTCCCGGCAAAATACCCAATTCTGCAAAAATCTTAAAAATTCTTGTAATTTGGTGAATTCCGCCCCAATTGGCAACCCTGATGGTGACGGTCGTCCTGTAGAGATTTGATATAACCACTGCCATCTCTTATCTCTATTCTTCAAAGCCGAGCTGGTGATTGGTTTATTTATGCCGAGCTGTGTTCGAAGGAACTTAGATTTAAATGGATCAAAATAAAGAGACCCATTTGCCCATCAAGTAAATATATTATTCCAACCCCATGATAAAGATTTCATTGTGTCATACATTTCAATACAACGGCTGTCAAATTATGGTGAGCAGTGACATCAGCACTAAACTTTCAATAATACCAACTTGACAGTGTGTTTCAATGACACAATTTAATATAAATAATATATTTTTTAAAACTCTGCATTTTATATTATTTAATAAAACTTATATATTCAGAATCAGCGTATAACCATTTTCTGACCCGGGACCATTTGTACGTTTAAATTTTTTTGTTTGTCAACTTTAATGGGTAGGGGGAGGGTGACACCACGTTATCCGCCCATGCTAGCCTAAGCCACTACTTGAGGGGGCGGAATGGGATAGGGTGGGACGGGTTCTAGCAGAATATTTACCACAACGGAGGGGGCGGAATGGGATAGGGTGGGACAGGTTCTAGCAGCATATTTACCACAACAGAGGGGGTAGAACGGGGTAGGATGGGGTGGGGCGAAACGGAATACCTGACCACAAGGTACAATAATGATAAACTGAATATTGTCCCGATTTTTTAAATTCAGACTTCTCGATCAGGGACCCCCCGCGCGCTGGCTCGCTTATTGACCGGCGGACCATCTTCTAGCCTCTTGCGGACCACTAATGGTCCGCGGACCACTGGTTGGTAAACCCTGCTCTATTTGAACATATTTTTTTAAAGCCATAATATTTTTCACTGGAGTTCCTTATTGTTGGCTTTGAGCACGCTCATTCACGAGAATGCTCAAACCAAGCTTGCTCTGAGGAGGAGATCCACCACTGATCAACTCTTCACTACTCGACAAATCCTGACAAAATGCTGGGAATTCTATATAGACATATATCAACTATTTGTTGACTTCAAACAGGCATATGACAGTATAGATAAGGAGAAAATATATGAAATACTCCTAAATTTTGGAATACCGCCCAAAATAGTCAAGCTTGTAAAAGCAACAATGGTCGGCTCACGGTGTAGAGTAAGGATAGGAGGTGAAACAACGGAGGATTTTAACGTCTCCCAGGGGCTGAAACAAGGTGATGGCTTAGCACCCACCCTTTTCAATATTGTTCTGGAGCACGTCATGAGGAAGACAATAATCGTCAAATAGTTGGCTACGCAGATGACCTTAACATTGTCGGAAGATCCCTACAGGCTGTAAGAGAAGTGTTTGACCCTTTGGAGACTGCGGCAAGAGAGGTGGGTTTGCAAATCAATGAAAATAAAACAAAAATCATGATGCAAACCAGAACCCCTCACCGCAGAATAAAAGATAAAGTGAAATTTAAAGACAACTATAATTTCGAAGTGGTCGAAGAGTTTTCCTACCTGGGCTCCATCATAACGCAGGACAATGAAGATCCAGTAGAAGTAAGAAAGCGCATTACAGCCGCTAAAAAAACTTACTTCGCGTTGCTGCCAGTGTTCAAATCGCGTAACGTCCATAGAAAAACCAAAATAACCTTATATAAAACAATTATCAGAACGGTCTTGGCCTATGGATGTGAGGCGGGAACACTGACAGCAAAGTCAGCGGAACAGCTGGACATCTTCGAAAGAAAGGTACTTTGAAGAATCTTAGGAGCGGTGCGAGAGGGAGAGGCATGGAGAATCCGCCACAATAATGAGCTCCATTTAAGACTCCAAAGACTAAGATGGGCCAGACATGTGCACCGAATGCCAAGCACACGAGTACCGAAGAAGGTTCTGACAGGACACCCGGGAGGTAAACAAAAGGCGGGCAGACCTAGACTGAGATGGGAGGATGATGTCAGGAAGGATGCAAGAGGATTACTCCATGTTGCAGATTGGAAGACGACGGCCGAGGACAGAGGGCAGTGGAGGCTTATTTTGAAGGAGGCCAAGGCTCTAAATGGGCTGTAGCGCCATTGAAGAAGAAGATAAATGTTCTCAAATTTTAGTACAGGGGTCGTCCATTAATCACGTGATGTTTTTTAGCAACTTTTTACCCCCCCCCCCCCCTGGTGATATGTGGTGAGGTTTTAGATTTACGTGTATTTTTTTAGTACAAAGTATATTGAAAATTTCAGAATATTATTGCGCATTCAACGAAAAATAAATGCACGTGATATCTCATTTTACCCCTCCCCCCTCCTTGTGATATTTCGTGATTTTTTTCCGACCCCCCCCCCCCTTTCGAGCCTCACGTGATTAATGGACGACCCCTCAGGCAAAACATCGTAAGCGGCACTGTAAAACTAGATGGTTGAGTCACGTTGCGCCTTCTGGATAAACTAACTTTTTTTTACATTAGCTCCACACAGGAGGCTCTGGGGAAAATAATACTTATTGGTTAACATGAGAACTAGGGTTGCCAATTTGCAGGGAATTCCTTAAATTGCGGGGAATTTTTAAGATTTTTGAAAAATTAAGTATTTTGCGGGGAGAATTTGGAAAGAAGTGAAAAGTGCGGGGATTCTGGACATTTATTGATAATCCAACCATATTAAAAAATATGTAAATTAGGTGGAAGATTTCTTAGATATTTTATGGCAGCACTATAGAATTTATTTCTTAACAAATAGTGGGGGGATTCCTGAAGCTCGGGACCCCAACTCCAAAATTGACATTTTGAAATTCGCGACTCCCGGTCCCTTTTAGTCTAACAGTTCATTATCATTAAGTTTAATAATCAATTTGGGAGGCTGGTATGGGTACCGCCGCCCTGGGAACCAATATTGGATAACCAACACCTCTGCCATAGACAAGGCCGTAGCCAGAGAAAAATTTCGGGGGGGGGTTTTGTTTAGTGGAACAGTGTTTATAGTCCAGTCAGTGGGGGGTAAAAAAGGCCTTTACTTGCGGTAGAGCTCGGCCCGCCATCTTGGATTGAAGGCGCCAAAAGTTGGTTTAATCATAATAATTCCTCAACAGTTGACTTTACAACAAAAATGTCTATTGCAGACTTAAAGAAGACTAAATTACGTACTGTTTTTGTTTGAAGTTCTTTTTATGACTTACAGCGGTAGAAAGAAGAGAATTTTGACAAAAAATCGTAAAACTCAAGTTTTGTTGATAAATATCATTTTAACGTTTTTCAATTGGTGGATTGACATTAACGCCAAACCGTTTAGTCTTTCCTGGAATTTCTGAGCCGTTTCAGAAAAGAGACAGTCATGTCAGGGGTACATTTGGAAACAGGCAGTGTCACCAAGATTTTTAAATGTTTGTGAATGTTTGGAAATAAGGTCTGGTCCTGGTTGCATTTTCCGAGAGCTTCAATAGCACATGTTGGTCGATTTAGTTCAGATTCTTCCAGCCATTTTATCTCTCACTTTTCTAATTCAGCTTTTACAGAGTCCCATTCCAAATATTTTTTATAGAGCTCTTAGTAGTCTTCTTGATAATTAAGTTTTTAAATAAAAAAAATCTCAATATTTTCTTTTAGACACTTGGTTCGTTTTGCCGAGGACTTGATAAAATTTCCAACCGATTTTATAGTACCAATAGTATTTCGAATAGGCTGAACCTGACAAGAATGACATAGAGCCAAATTTAACTGCAGTGAGCTGCAATGAACGTATAAGGCTTCTGGATGTGACTCACGAATTATTGCCTGCACACCGTTAAAACTTTCTTTCATCGAAGAAGCTCCATTATATCCTTGTCCGATTAAATATTCGCAATCTACATCCAAAGATTCAAATTCAGATAAAATTGCATAAGCTATATACTTTCCTGTTGTATTCTCAGCTGTTACAAAAGTTAAAAAATCTTCACGCAAGATAAACACATTCAGCCTTACTAAAAAAAACCTTCCACGGCCGATAACCTGTGTTGTTGCAACAACATAAATAAAGCCCGTATACAATAAAACACGATCTGTTCGCGGTCACGCTGTAAAAATGCATTTTACATCTAAATGCATTTCTGAATGCATTTTACATCTGACAACGTTGTGTATGGTTATGATTTACTTGGTAAAAATGGTTGTTTTAATTCTTCTCCGCAAGGGGCGTTATTGGCGCGCCTGCACATTTGTCCTCAGCGGCCCGCGCTGAAAAAATAGTTTGGTTTGTTCATGGCGGGATATCGAAAATTTTGTTATTAAATATTGTGATTTTACTAAATGATTTCTATTATAGTGACCAAATCACCCTTCTTTCATATAATTGATATATTTATCGTGATTTTTCATCGTCAAGTTATTAGCGCAATAATCGTACTTTGAAAGTTGAACTGTCAGAAAATTGTTTTATAGGTTACATAAAAATTCAAATTTACATTTTAGGATCTTTACCTATTATTTATGCATTAATAATAATAATAATCTTATTCAATGAAATAACAACAATATAACTAAAAAAATTACATGCTCAAAGTAGTTTACAAATAGATTACATCAATCAGTACAGAAAAATTAACAAATAGGAAGTAACGTAAGAAAGGTTACACAGGAGTAGTATAGTTATACAGTATAAAGATATATTAGTATAGTTATAGTTGAACCGCTTACTCGTTAATACGGAATATTTTTTAATCAAACAGTTAAATTTAGCTTTATTATTACGAAAAGTGAGTATTTATGTCGGGAGAGACCAAAAAACATGCAAAAAGTTTGCATTTAACATTTTAATTCTGTTAAAATTAATTCACCCACGCGGTAACGCCATTGTTTGTTAAAATTAATTCACCCACGCGGTAACGCCATTGTTTGTTAAAATTAATTCACCCACGCGGTAACGCCATTGTTTGTTAAAATTAATTCACCCACGCGGTAACGCCATTGTTTGTTAAAATTAATTCACCCACGCGGTAACGCCATTGTTTGTTCATCGTTTTTATTTTAACATTTCGTAGACAATCAACCAATGCTGCCAATCATAGAAAAAGTATTATTGCGTAAAACAAAGTGAATGCATTATTGACAAGTTTGTACCTGTATTTTTAACAGTAGAACATGTAAAGAAATGTATTAGAATAATTACACAAACCCGCTAGACAAACCCTGCTTTCCAAACAAACCATTCAAAAACTGGGATGTTTTTTTTAAATTATGATGACAGCGGGGTTTTTTTGTGAATTTATTTTATAAGATTGGTACTTCCGACAAATGTCATATTTGATTGTCTATTAGTTAAAAAAGGAATATTCTGTATTATTTGTGCATCAAACTTCGACATCACGAACGTGCCGTATTATCCGTGAGGTGGACTTACTGCATATTTACCCTTTACCTTTCCAAAATTAAGATCTTTATACTCCAAAATTCGTTCAGAAATCATTAACAAAACAGTCGTACACGTGAAATAGACTACCCTCTCGGGTAAGCAATGTATATTTCTTTCCATGAAAAATGTTTTTAATTAGAAATGTTTTCAGATACATGCTCGTTTATCAATTGAATAAAATTTTCATGGGGTTTTTTAGTAACGCTGATTATATTTTAGCTTTGCATATCTCACACAGATGGACATCTGTTCTTGTCTTGTAGTGAAACATCAGTAGTTCCATGAAAAACATTTTGCAGAATTCAGTCTTTGCACCAATTTTTTTCTGGACAATTTCACCACAAATTGCAATAGGTTAATTTTGTACAATCGGACTTCGGTAGCGTTTAACATCATATTTTCAGTGTGCTTTATTAGATTTCGGGGGGGGGGATCAAACCCCCTTGATCCCCCCCCCCTGGCTACGGCCTTGGCCATAGATCACCCCAAGTGGTTCGCTACGTATGGTGACTTTGCAGGGGTGCCCGCATTCATGGGATGAGGTATTACCAGTTCTTGGCGGTGGAAGCGTCTACCCACTAGCTGCATGGCGGGCCGGATTGGGAGAGAATAGTTGAGGGAGTCCCTTTGGCTTCTCCTGCTGTACTCTCGAAATATCGCCTTGCACCGCTGTAAGAGGGATAGATTCAAACGTCCGTCACTCCTGGACACACTGATCCCCAGATTCCTACCCACCCTAATACCCTTTTCCTTCTCAGAACTTCCTCTACTTCCTTTCTTAGAAAGACCCTTCACACAGCGTCCCAAAAGATGACATAGGCCTTGCAAGGAATTATTTTCCCCAGAGCCTCCTGCGTGGAGTTAATGTGAGGAATTTGAAATTTATTGCGGGTATTTTGGAACATAAGCATTGGCAAGGTCTTCCTAAACCAGTCTCTCCCAATCCGGCCTGCCACGCAGATAGCAGAGCAGACGCATCCGCTGCCAAGATCTGGACAAACCACACCCCATGAACGTTAGTAATCAAATAAAGTTTCTCGGGGCAGCGGTACCCATACCCGCCTCCCAAATTGAAATGATGGAAATCTTTACTGATATTTTTGTTTATAATAATTAAAATACAAAGTTCTCGATGAAAGATTTTGTTCTAAAAAATTGGATTTATTGTTTTATATCTACCGCCTCTGTTTGTGTTTGTGTTTGTGTTGTAGGTCGAATAATTATAAAGAAAGTGCGTATAATACTTTCCATCGTTTTATTGTAAACAAAACATGAACCTACCAATTAATAAAATAAAAAAAACATTTAATTATTTTTAAAAGTAGGTCCGTTTTGTTTGATATGCAAAACATCGTAAACGACAGATGCATTGCGTATTAGCCGGGCAAAACATCGTAACTGCCATTTATCTCCAAAGCAGCGCAAATTTAACTATTTCCATAATGTAGGGCGAATGTTATCAATAAATCAAACATTCTCTGTAAATTTGGGTACCATAAGTACATTACTTAAAAAATAAGAAGAAAAAAGTCTCCTATAAAATTTTGTTTTTGTCGGTTATAATCTTTTGGCGATCATGGCTCGATATGTCGATACAATAAACCTATCCGATATTTTTTTATGTTGAAATTTGTATATGCTAAGTTGCTAAGTGAAGCAACAACACTTTGACAACGGCAACACTTTGTTTAACAATAACACTTGCTCCGTGCAATTCTCAACTCTAAAAATCAAAATAGCGTTTTTCATTTTTTTTATTTTTTTTTATTTATTTATTTTATACATTTTATAAATATAAGACAAAAAGTCCCGATAAACTACTTTTTAGCAGTTTGTCTAACGGGTTCTTTACATTAAAGATCTTATTATAGAGGTTAAATAGTTACATTTTTACAGTTAAAGATATAAAATTAAATTAAATTTTTTAACAGAAATATACTTAGATACATTTTTACAATTATAGATATAAGATAAAATTAGATTTTTTACAGAAATATACTTAAATAAAAATAAAAATTATGAAAACATGAATAACAATTTTAAAGTCTTTAGAATAAGTAATATGTTATTGTAAGCTAATACAAATTAATTCTTTCCGTAAGCCAAGTCTTCAGTAATTTCACCAATTGTTTGTTTTGGGTACAGTTTTTAATTTCAGCTGGAAGCATATTTAAACAACTGGGAATCATGTAATTTAACGTTCTTTGTCCATATTTATTTGTATGTTTAGGTACAATTAGTCCTTCATTAAAGTTTAAACGAGTATTATGGTTGTGTTCCAGCCTGTTTATATATAACGGGTTATTTATGTGCTGAAATATAATTTTGTACCACATAATTGCTCTCACTGAAAGAATTTTGAGACTTTGATAAAAGTATGGAATATTATGCCTTTCTTTGTATAAATTTTTTTCAGCTAATAATTTAACCAATGAATTTTGCACTGATTGAACATGGTCTATATTTGTTTTACAAGAAAATCCCCAAGCTGTTATTCCATACCTTATAACAGATTCAGCTAGAGATAAATAAATTATTCGAAGTGTGCAGAGAGGAACAAAAAATTTTAGTTTATACAATCTGTTTACAATTGATCTTAATCGTGCACAAACTTTGTTTATTTGTATATCCCACTTGAAAAAGCAATCAATAATAACACCTAAATAAATATACTCTTTAACTAGTTCCATATTTTCACATGTACACGTTGCTGGAATACCATTGTGTAAGCAATCTGATGTATGTGTCTTTATTTCAGGTGTAATACATACCTTAACATTAGGGGATCTTATGTGTAACAATTTAGTTTTTTTGGCATTTATAATTAAGCCAGAGTCGTGAGACCATTTTAAGAGTTCAATGTAGTCTTTTTGTAAAAGATCTATACAAGTTTGCAAATCACTGCTAGAAATAACTAAAGCAGTATCATCCGCGTATACAAAGTACTTTACATGTCTAAAAATGAATTTAATAAAATATACATATATAATATACAGGATTGGACCTAATATGGAACCTTGATGAACGCCGGCAAAAAACTTCTTTTTTTTACTTAAAGATTTTAAGAGTTTTAATTTCATGCATCGGTTGTTTAAGTAATTTTCAAAAAGTTTTAGTAGTTTTCCTCTTATGCCTATAATTTCTAGTATTTTAAGTAATTTACCATGATCAATGGTATCAAAAGCTTTCGAATAATCTATAAATAAGACTAATGTATGTTTTTTACAGTTTAATTCATTATTTATCATGTTGGCAAATTTTTGAAGCAGCAATTCGGTACTCTTTTTTTTGGAAACCGTATTGATTAGTATCTATTATAGAAAAATCTTCTAAATATTTTATTAATTTTATTTGAATATATTTTTCAAGAATTTTTTCTAAAGATGGCAAGATACTAATTGGTCTGTAGTTACCCAATACAGTGTGGTCACCTCCCTTATATATAGGTCTTATAATACTACATTTTAAATCATCGGGGATTTTAGCTTGAAATAAGATTCTGTTTATAAAATGGGTTATAATTGGACCAAGGATTAAAATATGTTTTTTAATATCTTTCATCCTGATATTATCAATTCCTGGGGAAGAAATCTTCATTTGTCTAACAATACTTTCTATATCCGCCGCTTTTGCCCTCGGTAGGTACATGCTTTGAGGCATCGCCTCTGGTTCAAATTCAGTTGTCTTATGATTGCACTTATGTAACATATTGTAAACACTTTCAGAGAAATAATCAACAAAACCATTAATTAAAACTTCTTTTGTTCGATCTTTCAACAGATATTTAGAAGAATTTTCATCACAGTCATTTTTACATTTAGTTCCTAAAATAAGTGCTCAATCGATGTAGAAAGTCAAGGGCTTTCCGCCAATATATCAGTTTCATAATATTAAAACTTAAAATCAACGTAATTATATGGTTTAGTGTTTTTGAAAGTGACAGTTCGGCCCGGTCCAAAGGACCCGGTCTTTAAGTTAGTGTTTTAGTACTTAAGTCAGTTCTAATCTAGTAAATAAGAGACCACCCAGACGTTAAAAAACATTTCCCATCGAGTGATATCTGGCACGGTCAATTCAGCGTTTTAGATTCCTTTTTGTGTTAATTTTGACGTTTATGTTTTTGCGGTAGTTTTGACAGTTGACGTTTGTTTTCGCAGCTGTTCCGAGTGAAGTTTATAATATTATTAACTAGTGCTTAGTAGAGGATAATAGTTATATTTTACAAAGTGAACAATAACGCAGAGAAGACCACTCCAGAATTACCTTCCATCATCTATGGATCAACCGGACGATAACGTACGCCGAAGGAAGAAGAGAGGCGGCGCCCCCCGCACTCTCCCACCGCCGCCGCCGAGATCCCGGGCACCAGCTGCAGCAGTCCCAGGCTAGAACTAGGTGATATTTCGGACGAGGATTCGGACAATTCTGAAGAATACTTTAGATCTGGGAAAGAAGCTCTAAGTGATGTCCAGATGGCGCTGGAGGAATTGCAGGACACTTTAGCTGAAAAGCAATGTAAGGTAAGCAAGGAGCAGCAACTAAAAATTGCCAGAAACGTAACTTACGTAATTGGTGCTGTATCACAACTTACATTGGACAGGGAAAAACTGAGAGCTGATCTGACTACTGCCCAGGCTGGTTTGAAAGTGGCCCAGGCGGAAAAACATTCGGTTGAGGACTGCAACCGTCACCTCGCGGAGAAAATTCAGCGGGTAGAGGCGGACCTAGAACCTGTGATGCGACGTGTCGCTGTAGCTACTGAGGCGACCATGTCATTTGCGGACATCGCCAAAATAAAAACTAAAGATGCGATTCCATTGCCGATCACTCGTACAGGACAAGCAGTAGGACCTACAAAGCCTACTATATGCGTTTTTCCTAAGCTGGATAGCATTAAAGACAGCGAGGAAACAAAACAAAAGTAAGAAAAACTTTAAAGCCTTCAGCTTTAGGTGTCCGAGTAACCGGCATGAGAAACATACGAAATAAGGGAGTAGCGATTCATACTGCCAGTGTTGAAGACCAACAAAAATTATTAATTGCGCTCACTAATACGAATTCAAGTACTTTAAGCGCACGACTACCAGAAAAAAGACATCCCAAGGTAATATTTTTCAATGTACCTAGAGAGTTATCCGATGAGAGCTTCCTGAATAGCGCTTTAGCTGGAATTCCCAACATGGAGCAAATGGACACTGGACTCAGCCATTTGGCTGGCGCTCGATCTGGCTCAACCTGTCATCGAGTGTATGAGGTTCCGGCTAAGCTACGTCATCTGTTAGTAGAACAGGAACGGGTATTCGTGGATTGGACGGTGTGCCGTGTACGAGATTTTATAGGGCTTACTGTGTGCTCTAATTGCCAGATGACTGGACATTCATTCAAATTTTGTAAGGAAAAACCAAGATGCGCTCACTGCGCCAAGGAAGGACACGGACGTGAATCGTGCCCAAGCGCTGAAGCCAAGCCGGTATGTGCAACATGCACGAGGTTCGGTCAGGCCGCGGACCACCCGACGGGAGACAAGGAATGCCCAGCTTATCAAGCAGCACTATCCAGGAACTTGGCAACCATCGACTATGGCTTTAAATAATTATATAGAAGATGACTGTGAAGTGGACTTTATAAGAACAAACAATTTGAATCAATGGGTAAAAATGAAACGTAAAAGTGAGATAGGAGATTTAATTTGCATCCAAGTTAATATTAGATCAATGTGTAAATATTGGGATGTATTACATGTATACTTAAATAGTTGCTGGGAGTTTGTAGACATCTTAATGCTATGCGAAACTTCCATACAAACTGACCTTATTGATTTATATGAGATACCGGGCTACACATGCTATAACTACTGCCGCACTAACAAGTCAGGTGGGGGCATTCTACTATATATTCGGAATAATATTGTATTCAAACAAAAACAACTAGAATCGTTTTATTTTGAAAATGTATTCGGTGTAATTACTCTTCCAAATAAAGAACGTATTAGTAATTTAGCAATATATCGACCGCCGAATTTTAGCAAACAATCATTTATTGGGGAAATAACATCTGTTTTGACAAGTTTCATAGATCCTCTCGATAATGTTTTGCTCTTTGGGGATGTTAATATAAATTTGATGAATTACCAAGATCCTGCTGTAATCTCATATGAAAATATTCTAGCTAGCAATTACTTAATCAAATGTATAGACGGCGTGACTAGAGAAGCAATTGTAGACGGACGCGTTACACGCTCATGCATCGATCACATTTATGTTAGGTACAATAACGGACATAAACAAGTGGACGCGTTATCAGCGTGCGTATGCGAGATTGCTATAGCAGATCATTACATGGTCGCAGTTAATATTAAATATGACGAGCAAAAGGAACCTCTAAACATTGCGAAAGAGATTATTGTTTTGTCCCAAAAACGTATAGACAGCCAAATACATAAAATAAATTGGAATTCCTTACTTAATGAACAAGACAGTATTACACTGTATCAAAAAATTAAAAACAATTTTATTAACCTATACGAAAGATGCACAGTATCATTCCTGAAAAAACCGAATAAAAGACCAAACAGGATAAAAAATTGGATAACTACTGATATTTTAGAAAAAATTAAAAAAAGAGATTTGCTATTTCGAAGGTGGAAGAATTCACCAACCAATAAAAATTACGAAAATGAATACAAGGCCTTTCGAAATAATGTTAACAAACTAATTACTAAACAAAAATTATATTTTTTTAAAGATAAATTTAAAACATGTTTCAATAATACTAAAAAAACGTGGGATGAGATAAATAAAATTTTAGGAAGAAAAACTAAAAGCAATTGTGATGAAGTCATCTCGCGATATGTGATAAAAGATCAGACAGTGGAAAGTGTAACAAACCAATATGTGAATTATTTTTCAGATACTATATGTCATATGTTGCACAAGTGTGATTTTAAAGCATCTAATATTGATACAGTAGAATTACCTCATAGTATGTACCTACCTAAAGCAACTATCACGGAGATAACAAATATTGTTAAAAAAATTAAAAACTCAAAATCTGCTGCAATGGATAGTATAAGAATGCACGACATAAAAAGACATATAAATATTTTAGCCCCAATTATTACGCACTTAGTAAATAGACTTATTACTCAAGCAGAAATACCTGATGATCTAAAGTGTGCTATAATTAGACCTATTTACAAAGGTGGAGTACACTCAGAGATAGGAAACTATCGACCTATCAGTATCTTGCCTGCACTTGAAAAAATCTTTGAAAAATATATTTTTTTAAAATTAAACAAATACTTACAGAAATTTTCCATTATAGACAAAAATCAATATGGCTTTCAAAAGAAAAAGAGTACTGAAATATTATTACACGATTTCTCGAATTATGTAAATAATGAATTAAATAAAAAAAATGCATGTTTTAGTATTATTTATCGATAATTCCAAGGCGTTTGACACAATTAACCCGCAAAAATTATTAAATATTCTAGAAGCAATAGGAATCAGAGGAAATCTACTAAATTTGTTTAAAAATTATCTATCTAATAGACATATCTGTGTAAAAATATTTGAAAAACTGAGTGGGAAAAAAAAAATGTCCGCCGGTGTCCCGCAGGGGTCAATTTTGGGACCCACCCTTTATATTATATTTGTATCAATAATGAGTAAACTATTCTCACATGTTAAACACTTTGTATATGCTGACGACACGGCACTGATCATATCGGATGAAAAATTATATACTGCGATTAAATATATGCAAGAAGACTTTATATCTCTGATTAAATGGTGTCATGACGTAGGATTAATTATAAATACAAAAAAAACCAAACTGATGCACATAAGATCTCCACATGCAAAAGTTTCCATCATGCCTGAAATAATTTCTCATAACTTTACCTGCATCCATCAAAATATTGTGCAGCCCTGCTCATGTGAAACGATTGAGCTAGTAAACGAATACGTTTATTTGGGCGTGACTGTTGATTGCTACTTTAAATGGGACATACAAATACACAAAATTTGTAAACGGCTGCGGGCGATAGTGGGTAGAATATACAAATTGAAGTGTTTCGTTCCTGTGAATACCTTAAGAATTATTTACATGTCACTCGCGGAATCAACTTTAAGATATGGATTAACCACTTGGGGACATTCTTGCAAAACAAATTTAAATTACGCACAATCAATACAAAATTCTATCGTTAAATTACTAGTTAAAAAAAATATTTTTTCGCAGAGACGAAACATTTCACTTTTGTATCAAAATTTAACAGTTTTGCCGGTGCAGGCCTTATTATGGTATAAAATATTGATTCAGCACATATCTGACTCTGAGTATAAGAGGAAAGTTGAACATGGGCACAATACTAGGTTCACAAAGAATGAAGGCATGCTTGTACCTAAACATAATAATAAATACGGACAGCGAACCCTTGAGTATAATGTGCCTAAAATATATAATATGCTACCTGGTAATATTAAGAAATGCGAATTTCCAAATAGAGTCAGATATTTGCTGAAAACATGGCTACTAGGTAGAAATAATTTGTATTAGGCGATTTAGTTTTACTATTAATGTGTAAGTTTATTGTTATTGTATAAATTAAGGTCTAAGTTGTAATCTGTAAAAAGTTGGAATAAAAATCCTGTTGACAAACTACTTAACTGTAGTTTAACGGGATATATATGAAATAAAAAAAAAAATTACTAACTAATTATACAAAAACAATGCAATTAGATTTTCAGCAGGAACTTTGTTGAATAATATAATAAATGCAAATAATAATTATATAAATATCACCGACCCATGGCGAATTTTTAATGTAAAACTAATTAATCATTAGTAATTGCTACTTTAAACACATTGAACAAATAGAATCGAGTCTGGTTAATCATAATAACGTTAAAGCTTTTTGGAGATTTGTCAAACACAAGAAACAAAACATAAGTACTATCCCCCAAAACATGACCTTTGGAGAAAAAAAATCATCAAACGGCGAGGAAACCAGCGAACTATTTGCCCAACACTTTTCATCAGTGTATGAGAAAGATGACATTAGAAGCAATGAAGAGGCTCAACCTCAATCTGAATCAATAGACTATTCGAACAGCTCTCTGCACACAGTAAACATTAGTGTACACGATGTAAAAATAGAAATGCTTAACCTCGACCAAAGCAAAGGCCCTGGCCCCGACAAAATTCCACCACTCCTAATAAAAAAATGTGCACACAGTCTCGCACTCCCTCTGACTATCATTTACAGGAAATCATTATCTTCATCCATTTTTCCAACAAGATGGAAACAGGCTAATATTGTACCAATACCTAAAAGCGGAGACCTTCACGAAGTCACAAACTATAGACCCATCTCTATTCTCTGTTCATTTGCGAAAATTTTTGAAAAATTAATTTGTCCATATCTGAATTATCATCTCAAAAATCTTATAACTCCAAAACAGCATGGTTTTCTCTCCCAGAAATCAACAGCCTCTAATTTACTTTGCTATGTCAATACCTTAACCGAATCTGTCGATAGAGGTCAACAGATAGACACAATCTACACAGATTTTAGCAAGGCCTTCGATAAAGTAAATCATAGATTATTAATTCATAAACTAAAACAAATGGGTGTTCATGGTACCTTGCTAAATTGGTTTTACTCCTATCTAACTGACCGCATACAAAGAGTAGTATTTGATGGCTATGAGTCAAGAGGATTAGATGTGCCATCTGGAGTGCCGCAAGGGTCCCATTTGGGCCCAATCTTGTTTCTTGTTTTTATAAATTACTTGTGCGATGTTATTTTGGATTCTGAAATTTTGTTGTTTGCTGATGATTGTAAGATATTCAAAATTATCCATACATTACTAGACTCAATACTTCTCCAAAACGATATAAACAGAGTTTCAAAGTGGTGCAACGACAATAGAATGTTTCTGAATTCTTTAAAATGTGTTCACATAACCTTTACGCGTAAACACAATTCTATTCCGACTCAATATTTTATCGACGGTACTAAACTCCAGGAAGTCGCAACCATTCGGGACCTAGGCGTATTATTTGATAAAAAACTTACTTTCACACCTCATATCGACAATATCATTTCTAGATCTATGAAAATGCTAGGATTTATCAAACGAAACAGTAAACATTTTAAAAATCCCACATCAAAAATAACGCTGTACAATTCCTTCACCCGCAACGTGTTGGAGTACGCAAGTGCTGTATGGAGTCCAACCTACAAAGTTCATATTCAGCGAATAGAGCAGGTTCAAAAATATTTTATGTACCACCTGGCGTATTCCGATAGGCGAGCTCGATTACTTCCTCACTACACTGATAGACTAAAATTCTACAATGTACGCACCCTTGAACAGAGAAGACTAAATACAGATCTTGTAAATTGTAAATGGTTTAATAAACTGTCCTTTTCTACTTCATCAAATCAGGTTCAATGTTCCTAGAATTGGTTCACGACTGATAAATTTTGTTCCGTTAAATATTAAAAAACATCGAACTAAGCTGGGGTATGACTCAGCTTTATCGAGAATGTGTCGTAATTTTAATGAGGCTTATAAAAAACATTCGATTAATTTGACAATGTCAACATTGGCCAACTTCAAATCATCTCTTAACAAGCTTTAAAGCTCCCTATTACGTTATTCTATAAACTTATGAACCTATAAACTCATTATTCTAAAAACTTGTTCCTTGTAAAACTTGTTAATTATTATTTTGTAATGTATAGTATGTGTTTGTGTGAATGAATGTAATGTATATGTAAGTATTCTATTATCAATGTTGTGTTTGTCTTTAATTAGTGATAGCATCAACCATGTTCAGTGTAATTGTATCTGTGAAAGCTTTGATGTAAATCACTGTTGACAAACCTAAAAAAAAAAAAAAAAAAAAAAAAAAAAAAAAAAAAAAAAAAAAAAAAAAAAAAAAAAAAAAAAAAAAAAAAAAAAAAAAACTAGTATGTCTTTACAAACATTATCATTGTTTTGTTGTTTCAGGTAGCATTGGTGCGGAGACTGTCCCCATCAAGGCAGAACCAGGACCCCGAAAAGAACATGAAGGGGGAATTCCTTATATGGAAATAGACATACACCTGCCAGATGTAAAAAAGGAATGCTTAGAACGTATTACTGAAACTGGTGCAGGTAAAATCGTTTTTTGTCTGAATTAGTTTTAATATTTTTTTCGTATCACGTATGTAGATAAGTACTTACCTATTGAACTTTGTCCGCTATCTTTTTCAGACACGATAACAGACCTGAAGATGCAATCTGGAGAAAAACCTCATTCATGTTCCCATTGTTACTTCACCTGCTTACAGAAGTCTTTATTTATAAGGCACTTATACACACATACTGGCGAAAAACCTTATTCATGTTCCCACTGCAGCTATTCATGTGCTCGGAAAGGAAGTTTAAGACGTCACATACTTATCCATACTGGCGAAAAACCTTATTCATGTTCCTACTGCAGCTATTCAAGTGCTCAAAAAGGTGTTTTAAGACGTCACATACTTACCCATACTGGCGAAAAACCTTATTCATGTTCCTACTGCAGCTATTCATGTGCTCGGAAAGGAAATTTAAGAGTTCACATACTTACCCATACTGGCGAAAAAGCTTATTCATGTTCCTACTGCAGCTATTCATGTGCTCAGAAAGGAAGTTTAAGATGTCACATACTTACCCATACTGGCGAAAAACCTTATTCATGTTCCTACTGCAGCTATTCATGTGCTCAGAAAGGAAGTTTAAGACGTCACATACTTACCCATACTGGCGAAAAACCTTATTCATGTTCCTACTGCAGCTATTCATGTGCTCATAAAGGAAGTTTAAGAGATCACATACTTACCCATACTGGCGAAAAACCTTATTCATGTTCCTACTGCAGCTATTCATGTGCTCATAAAGGAAGTTTAAGAGATCACATACTTACCCATACTGGCGAAAAAGCTTATTCATGTTCCTACTGCAGCTATTCATGTGCTCAGAAAGGAAGTTTAAGATGTCACATACTTACCCATACTGGCGAAAAACCTTATTCATGTTCCTACTGCAGCTATTCATGTGCTCAGAAAGGAAGTTTAAGACGTCACATACTTACCCATACTGGCGAAAAACCTTATTCATGTTCCTACTGCAGCTATTCATGTGCTCATAAAGGAAGTTTAAGAGATCACATACTTACCCATACTGGCGAAAAACCTTATTCATGTTCCTACTGCAGCTATTCATGTGCTCATAAAGGAAGTTTAAGAGATCACATGTTTACCCATACTGGCGAAAAACCTTATTCATGTTCCTACTGCAGCTATTCATGTGCTCATAAAGGACATTTAAGACGTCACATACTTACCCATACTGGCGATAAACCTTATTCATGTTCCTACTGCAGCTATTCATGTGCTCATAAAGGAAGTTTAAGAGATCACATACTTACTCATACTGGCGAAAAACCTTATTCATGTTCCCACTGCAGCTATTCATGTGCTCAGAAAGGACATTTAAGATGTCACATACTTACCCATACTGGCGAAAAACCTTATTCATGTTCCTACTGCAGCTATTTATGTGCTCATAAAGGAAATTTAAGACGTCACATACTTACCCATACTGGTTAAAAACCGTATTTATGTCCCTACTGCAGTTATTCATGTGCTCAGAAAGGAAGTTTAAGACGTCACAAACTTACCCATACCGTCGAAAAAGTTTATTCGTGTTCCAATTTAAAAATACAAACATGTTTGAAGAATGAATGAACACAAGAGCCTTAAGAGAGTCAAATGTAAAATCTTTCAACATCCCAGTTTGTCCAACTTCTTATGGGCAAAGAAGTTTTAAATATAATGCAACAAAGCTGTTAAATTCTCTACCTCCTGAAATTAGAAACACGCAAACCAAAAGTACATTTAAAAGTAAAATCATTGATCACCTCAAATAAACATATCCATCACATGTATTTAATAACAGACTTAAATTTATACCTACTGTGTGTATATATGTAACCATGTACCTACTGCAATCTTCTTTTTATATATATGTAACATATTTGAATTGTATATTTAAAGAAAAAAAAAATTATATTAACCTGCCATTTTCATAATATTACTACAAAATCTTAGATAACCACTCTGTTAATTGCCATCTCAACACAGGCGTTTCACACCTAGTGAGATGGGCAATACGTCATTTTATAACCAAATGTAATATGAAAATAATTAAATAAATAAATAAAAATAAATAAAATTCTTTGATTGTTTTATGGTACGGCCACACTGAGGCCAACTTACAACTTCAAGCGTTCAGGCAATTGTGTAGAGGGGTAGTTGGAGGGTTGAAAGTTCGAGTTGGAAGGTTGGAGTTCGAGTTGGCCCGGGATCGCCTCCGAGGCGATCGGCGATGGCTGGTTTGTGCGATTGGCCCAACATATCAGTCTGCGCAATATTATTACGAAAGAGTGGTATGAAAATTGTGATTCTTTTAGCTTTACGAATCGAAATCAATATTACGGAAACCAAAGCAACGCCTGCACAATTGTAGGCAACTGATAAGATACAGCGCAGCCACAGATGTTCGATGTCCGCCATTTCGGAGTTCGGAGTTGGAGGTTTGGCCGCAGCCATCACACGATTGGCCAACCTTCCAAATCTGAACAAAGTTCGGGAATGGAAGGTTGGCATTATATCTTGAGTTTGTGAGACAATGGCGAGTCTATTTATATAACGTCATTGCATGTCCCTGAACTAGCAACCAACCTGCTATCTGTAAACCTAATTATTCGAAATGGTGGCCAAGTAAAAATTGATAACTCCGGCTGTGTCATCTTGAACTAGTAGCAACTGCAAGTATTGTTAACAACATGTACCGGCTGAACATGCCTGGAGGGCATGCTCACATGACTAATGTCGAAGAACAAGATGCTTACCTGTGGCACCAAAGAATGGGGCATCTGAATTTTCACAGTTCAATGAAAATGGCTGAAAATACTAAACCTGTAACTTTCTCAAACAAAACACGAAATCTGACAAGTATAACCTGCAAGGAAGGTAAACAGACGATTACCTACCTTTTAATTAAAAGTGACGGAACAAAGGTTCTCAAACCCCTTGTATGTTATAGAAAAGTAATAAAAAGTAGAGATGCCACATTTCTTGAATCTGCTGTGAAAAGAGACTTTGTTCCTGTAGAATTATCCACGAAGAAAACTGAAATAGAAGAGGAAAGTTCAATTGTTGAAGATTGTGAAAATCCACTTCTGACAGTGAATACATACCAGATACCTTTATTGAATCATCTGAAGTAAGTAATGTTGAGACCTAGAAACAAAAACAGAAAGAAATGCTTAAACTTACCTGAAGAAGGTACTTGCCTGTGTTCTTTCACACCTGAAGTTCCAAAAACATATAAAGAAACAATCAGTTTAGAAAATAAAGAAAAATGGATAAAATCAATTGATGAAGAACTAGATGCACATAAGAATAATGAAACCTGAATATTGATAGAAAAATCTCCAAATGCCTAAGTGATAGGATGCAAATGGGTGTTCCGAATGAAGAAGGAGACCACGGTTCAAGGCACGACTTTGTGCAAAAAGATTTGCACAAACAGCAGGTATCGACTACACAGAAACCTTCGCACCAACTGTAAGGTATGATTCGATGCGTTTATTATTATCCGTGGCTGTCGAGTATAACCTTAAAATCATCCAACTTGACATCAAAACCGCATTCTTACACGGTGAGCTTGAAGAGACTATATTAATGACTCCACCTGAAGGTCTACCTAGTGAAAGCAATGTGGTATGTAAGCTCAACAAGTCTCTGTATGGCTTAAAGCAATCTCCCCGTTGCTGGAATAAGAAGTTTGACTCGATTTTAAAGAAATTTGGTTTCGTCAACAGCAAAGCTGATCAATGTGTTTATGTTGGTCAAGTCAACAATAAGAAATGCTACCTTTGCCTGCATGTTGATGACGGCTTGTTATTTTCTAAAGATGAATCAGTACTAAAAGAAATAACTAATGACTTAAAAACTGATTTTGATGTAAAAATAGTGAATTCAGTGAGTAACTTTGTAGGCATGCAAATTGAGATACTCAGCAATGGTATATTCATATATCAAACTAAATATGTGGAATAAATATTGAACAAGTTTAACATGACTGATGCCAACCCCAACAGTGTTCCTGTCGACCCTCATGTAAGGTTACAAAAAGGAGATGGAGATCCAAAAAAGAACATTCATTACAGAGAAGCTGTAGGTTCCCTCATGCTCCTAGTTACAGTAAGTCGACCTGAACTTATGTTTGCAGTCAGCCTGGTGAGTCGATTTTTAAATTGTTACAACAAAACACACTGGAATGCCGTGATGAAAATCTTCAAATATCTTTTTTTTTTACATTAACTCCACACAGGAGGCCCTGAGGAAAATAATTTCCCTCAGGGTCTATGTCACCTGGGATGCTGTGTGGAGGGTCTTGAAGAGACCCATGTTGTAGGAAGGAGGAAACACAGAGGCCGGCAAATCATTCCACAGCCAAGAGTCGAAGAAACGACCCGTTCTCATGTGACAAATGTCAACCGTGTACAAATGTTGGGCACGCGTTTGACGTGTTTCCCGACTATGCACCGGTGCCGAAGGGATCAATGATGCTAGTTCCACGTAGCATCTTCCATTGTAATACTGGTAGAACAAGGATAGCATTCCCACCTGACGCCTGTGCTCTAAAGATTGCAAGTGAGAAAATCTATTAAATGGACCGCCCGTTTCTGCACAGAGTCGAGGGTATTTTTCAGGTATTTTGGAGCTCCAGACCAGAGGTGGCTGCCAAATTTAACCGTGGGGCGCACTTGTGATTTGTACAGGGTTAGCAGTTTTGTACTATTAAAGTATCTGCGGGCCATGTACAGTACGCCCAGTTTTTGAGAGGTTAACTTTACTCTGGCTTCGATGGAGCCTCCATACCTGAGCTGGTCACTTAGGGTTACACCAAGCATATCAATGGAGGGCCTGTTCGGAAGATTGCTTCCGTTGCAGGATACTAGATATTCATTTCGATCCCTTTTAGACGTAATCAGACAAGATTGGGTCTTTGAAACATTAAATTCAACGAGATTATTTTTACCCCAAGAGAAAACACTCTCGAGGTAACCGTCCATCCTTTGCTTTAAAGCCCTCCAAGCCGTTGGGGTTTGTGAGCCCTTTGGGGGCTTGTCAAACAAAAAGCTATCATGGACTGTACTGTCATCCGCGTAACAGTGAATTGGTGCACATGACAAAAGGTCGTTGATGTGCAACAAAAACAAAATCGGAGACAGAACCGATCCCTGTGGGACGCCAGCATTTATCGAGTGTGAGGAAGAGGTGAAACCATCAACTACCGTCTGAATCGACCTCTCCCTCAAAAAGTCGGCAATCCACGTACACAAGGATGCGAGAAGTCCGTAAGAATGCAGTTTGTAGACAAGTCCTCGGTGCCAAACCCGGTCAAAGGCCTTGGAAATGTCCAGTGCAACCGTTTGAGTCTCACCAAAACGTTCCAGGCACCGCCCCCAAACATGCGTCACATACGCGAGAAGATCACCGCACGAGCGGTTCCGCCGGAATCCGTATTGACGGTCGTTAATAATTTTGTTCTTCTCGAGGTATGTGAACAGTTTGTCGTTGATCACACGTTCCATCACCTTAGACAGAACTGATGCGATCGCTATGGGGCGGTAGTTGGCCGGGTTGGAGCGGTCACCCTTCTTTGGAATAGGATGGATAACTGCTTTTTTCCAACCAGAGGGCACAGAACCAATCTTCAGGGATATTTTAAAAAGCTTCGTCAAAATTGGAGCTATTTCTGCAGCGCACCTCTGCAGTACCAAGGCAGGTATTCCATCAGGCCCACTAGCTTTATTAACATCTAGCCCTCGTAAAACATGGAGTACTTCCCGACGCCGGATCCTCAGCTTTTTCATACGAAAACTGCAGTGAGGAACCGACGTCAGGACAGCACCTTGGTCATCGAGGGTTGAGTTATCCGCAAACATTTTACCTAATAAGTTTGCCTTTTCGGTGGCGGTGTTTGCTAGTGAGCCGTCAGGTCTGGTGAGAGGTGGCAGACTGGATTTGCAGAAATTGCGACCTATTGAGCCCGCAAGCGACCAGAATTGCCTGCTGCCATGCAGGCATGCAGCCAGATTTCTGCTGATCTGCAGGTCGTTCTCCAATTTTGACCTATTTATGATTCTCTTGGTTTCGTTTGCCATTTTGTTGTAAGCTGTTCTGTCTTCGGATGTTCTAGATGTGTTGTAGATCTGAAAGATACAAAAGAGTATGGGCTGTATTACTCATCCACATCACAGCCACCAGTAGTGACTGGTTATAGTGATGATGAATGATGACTATGCCAATGATTCTGATTCAAGACGTTCAATCACGGGCTATGTTTTCATAAAAAATGAGGCAGCTGTAACATGGTCTAGCCAAAGACAGCAAACAGTGGCCCTGTCAACAACAGAAGCCGAATTTATGGCAGCCTGTGCCGCAACCAAAGAGGCTATGTGGATAAAACAGTTGTTATATGATATTGATAAAAATAAACAAGACACAATGTGCTTATATTTAGACAACAGCACCTCCCACACGTACACTTCAGAGCGACCGAGTCCCGCACCACTTCAGTCTCACTGTGAACCATAAATATACTAACCCCTAGATCGATCACTTCGGGCTTTTTCCTCCTAGCGGTTTTCGTCACCAACTTTACCAGACCCCCCCCCCCCTCGCCCTTCCCGCAACTGCCAGCAGTAATAGACTAAAGATAGAGGAAACTTATTTGTCTACCATAGACAATATAATCGCTCTCGACCTACTTCATTAGCCCAATAAATTATTTAAGAACAAAATTATTGGAATCAGAAAATGTTACATTAGACAAATGAAACACTCTGAGAACATCTTTAAATATGTTTATTTTCAGTAAAGACAATTGATAATAAATAACACATAAGACAATTGATAATAAAACATAACACAAAAACTAAGGTATCCTAACCGACCTAACCTCAAATTAATTTACGGACGAATGCTGAATGTTGATGTCCTGGTTCTGATCCTGGTCATCTTGTAGATACTCCACTGACCAGCTCTCTTCACCTTCACCGTCAGACTCCCATTTGACATCGGAAATGTCTCCTTGCAGTGCAATAGTTATTTCTTCATGTGACAAACCTCTAACAGCCATCTATAAAAATGATAACAATAAGTTATGGAAAAAATTCGGTTTATGGGGGGATGGTCCAAAAAAAAAAATTATTTTTTTTTATACTAATTATGGGCCGGAAAATCCGAATCTGAAAGAATTAGGCGGCGGCAAGCGATATTAACTGAGTTACACGACTTTAAAAATTTTTATACACACATAGGAAAATAGTCATTTTGGAATCATTTTGATTCCCAGAAAATCAAACTAGTTATTTTTATACTAACTATGGGCCGGGGAATCCGAATCTGAAAGAATTAGGCGGCGGCAAGCAATAATAACTGAACTAAACGACTTTAAAATTTTCTATACACACACACATGAAAATAGTCATTTTGACACAACAAGTGCGAAAACCATAGAAAACAAGAAATGTGCAAAATCATGTGCCGGCAGTGTTACCAGCTCTCAAAAATATTTATCCCTATATCTAATCTATCCCTATATATGCGTAGGCCCAGGTGTGGTTCTCCAGATAGATGCGTCAGGTTGTAAGGCTGACTGCGTTTGTTCTTCCTTCTGTTCCACACCAAGGAACCGTACAGTGATTGATGATAGAGTGAGGGTAGTTTGAGGTATCCTTTTGTAGTAAAACACTTGTGTTGTGTACTGGGTATTTGCAAATATTTATTCTTGTGAATAATTTGACAGAGTGGTTTGTCTGAACACTTGACTGCGACAATAAATTTAGACTTAATTACTTTACAGAAGTGAACGACGGTTGATTGACGCTTAAACAAGCAGAGTTTAAGCGAATCGAGATAGACTGTTTGTAAGTTTGTTTCAAGAGAAGATGACAAGAGTAAGAATGACAAGCGAAGTCAAAACACTCATTTTATAGACAGAAAGTGAAAGTTTATGTGCCACAAACAACAGAGTGTAATAGACAAAACAATTTATAGCGATCTGTGAGTAAAAGGTGGCATAGACGCGAAAGTTTAATATAAAGGGCTCTACACATCGAGATTAAAATGAATGAGAAGGAAACGTTCAGTGCTACATGAATTTAAATATAAAATGGACAATCACAACACACAACATCCAACATACTCCCGGCTTTGACAAACTAAGTTTGTTAACAAGAAAGATTGTTTATAGTTAGTTCGATGATAGTCACTATTGGCTCAGGAATGTCCGTTTGGTGAGATCACTGGTACATGTCACTGTGTTTGTTATCACTGGGGAAATTCACTGTAGAGAAAGTCACTGGAGAAATTTAATGTGTAGAGACCACTGGAGAAGAAAGATCTCGCTATTGGTTAGTGAGATGATGATGATGATGATGATGATGATGATGTCTGTTCAATTGGTAACAGACAGAGACGGTTGACAGCCCTCGTCACTGTCGATTTGGCGGTAGCCACAGTAGCCGCTCGTGTGATGCCATCTGCGCCAGGGTGTAAGGTCAGAATACGACCGAGCGCCCACTTGGTAGGAGGAAGATTGTCCTCGGAGAGCAGCACCAAGGAGCCTGGTTGCAGCACGTCTGGGGTCCTTGTCCTCCATTTAGCTCGTTCCTGCAAAATAGAGAGGTACTCCTTAGACCACCTTTGCCAGAAATGTTGAACGAGTTGAGTAGCCCGTTCAAATCTGGACAGCCTTCCAGGATTCGTAGTGGTCAGGTCCAGCTGCGGTGCAGCAACCAAAGATTCGCCAATAAGGAAGTGACCAGGGGTCAGAGGAGTGAGGTCAGATGGATCGGAGGAGAGGGGAGTAAGAGGACGAGAATTGAGGCAAGCCTCGACCTGCGTTAAAACTGTATACAGTTCCTCAAATGTCAATGACAAGTTACGGAGGACTCTGGTTAAATGATGCTTGGCTGACTTCACTGCGCTTTCCCATAATCCGCCAAAGTGAGGAGATCTAGCAGGAATGAAATGCCAGTGAATAGAGTGAGAACCAAAAAAATCCGAAAATTCATTCTGAGTCGAAGCATTCTGTAAAAAACTTGTTAAGGATTTGAGTTCATTTGAAGCTCCTACAAAATTCCCAGCATTGTCTAAATAGATATGAGCACATTTTCCACGTCGTGCGATAAAGCGATTGAAACATTTGAAGAAACCTGTAGTAGATAAATCAGTGGCTAGCTCAAGATGAACTGCCTTAGTAGAAAAGCACACAAAGATACACAAATAAACCTTGATTGTTGTTTTGGAAGACCAAAGCTTCGATGGCTGGATGGAGTGGTGAAGGATGCAAGCACCATCGGCATCCGAAACTGGCGCAACGCAGCACAACACCGACAGTCATGGAGGCAGGCTCTGCTGGAGGCCAAGACCCGACCTGGGTTGTAGAGCCACAGATGATGATGATGTTGTTTTACTACGAGTGTTTCCTGATTTAATATGATAGGGTCCTGCGAAATCCACACCGCATGTAAGAAATGGGCGTGTTGGTTGCAATCTAGAATGCGGTTGGTTTCCCATTAATGGTTGAATTATTGTAGGTTTGACCTGAAACAAACTATACATTTGCTAAGCACACTGCGTATTGTGCGTCGTCCGCAAAGCGGCCAAAATTGTAAACGAATGGATGCTAGTAACGCTTGCGGTCCAGCATGTAATAGTTGACGATGAAAATGATTGATAATTAATTTAGTAAACTGGTGATTGGAAGGCAAAACTACAGGATGTTTTTGACTATAGGTAAGGTTTGCATTTGATAGACGTCCGCCAACGCGAAGTACGTTTTCAGCGTCTAAAAATGGATTGAGTGAGAGAAGTTTACTAGTTGACAAAAGACATTTTGAATTTGACAGTAATGCTTTTATATCTGATGCGAAGCATTGCCCTTGAACTATTTTAATAAGCGTTGTCATTGCAGTATTGAGTTCAAGTAGGGTTAGGGCGTTTGTTTGAGATTCAAACTTGCGGAGAGAATTTGTTTTGAAACGATT
This sequence comes from Limnephilus marmoratus, assembly GCA_917880885.1. Taxonomy (NCBI): domain Eukaryota; kingdom Metazoa; phylum Arthropoda; class Insecta; order Trichoptera; family Limnephilidae; genus Limnephilus; species Limnephilus marmoratus. The sequence goes on along the minus strand of OU862930.1, from coordinate 11,267,702 downwards.
ACAATAAGCTACTACTCTTTGCATTTTGTGTAAAGTAGAATAACGATCAAAGATATCAGTGTCATGTACTTGCGTTATTAACGCTTGAGTAGTGGTTTTTTGTTCCGGAAGTTCTGGTGAATCTGTGATAACAGTAGTTGGCCAATGTGTTTCATCTTGAGATAGCCACAAGGGACCATTCCACCAGAGGTTGCAAGATGCGAGATCATTTGGAGACACTCCTCTAGATATGAGTACAGCGGGGTTTTGTTTGGTCGAAATATATAGCCACAAGGGACCATTCCACCAGAGGTTGCAAGATGCGAGATCATTTGGAGACACTCCTCTAGATATGAGATCAGCGGGGTTTTGTTTGGTCGAAATATGTCTCCATTGTCCCTGCGAGGTTTTATCCTGAATCTCAGACACGCGGTTGGCGACAAAGGTTTTCCAACGTGCGGGCGATGCGGCGATCCATGCGAGAGTTATTGTAGAATCGCACCAGTAAGTTGAGGATCCTTGAAATGCCAGTGAGTCTGTTACTTTCTTCATGAGTTGTGATAATAACAGCGCTCCCGACAGTTCTAACCTGGGTAAGGAGATGGTTTTGAGAGGCGCTACTCTTGAGCGTGCGCATAGCAATCTGCAGATCCAGATACCATTCTCAAGAGTTCGCACGTAGATGCATGCTCCGTATGCGCGTTCCGAAGCATCGCAGAATCCGTGTAATTCTGAATATTCTATAATAGTAGGTACATGTCTAGGTACCGAGAGTAGATTAATATCTTTCAACTGATGTTGAAAGTTGAGCCATGAGTGTTGAATATGACTTGGAACGTCGGAGTCCCAGTCAATTTTTAATTGCCATAGATCCTGAATAAACAATTTTGCAGTGATGTTTATTGGAGCAATGAGACCTAAAGGGTCAAATAGTTTTGCTATTTGTGACAAGAGATTTCTTTTTGTAATAGATGAATCGACAGATGCTGTATTATGTTGATATCTAAGTGTATCCAGAGTAGAATTCCAACTCAGACCAAGTATTTGTGACAAGAGATTTCTTTTTGTAATAGATGAATCGACAGATGCTGTATTATGTTGATATCTAAGTGTATCCAGAGTAGAATTCCAACTCAGACCAAGTATTTGTGACAAGAGATTTCTTTTTGTAATAGATGAATCGACAGATGCTGTATTATGTTGATATCTAAGTGTATCCAGAGTAGAATTCCAACTCAGACCAAGTATTTTGGAGGTTTCGGATTTTCTGAAACAAATGAAATATACCTCATTAGTTGTATAATATATTATGCACTGTTATTTATTTTAGACCTAATGAAAAATTTCAATTTCCAGGAGTGGTAGGATGCATCGAAGGCATTTCTACTGCGTCCGTACATGATAATGCCAATATTAAATGCAGTTCCCAGTTCGCAAGAATCCACATATACAGAATATACATTGCAAGGCCCGGAAATGCATTGAGCATTACTTTGGTCTTTTTTTACATGAATACCGCACAAGAATCCCGAACAGCTCCCGTCTGGAGCCAGTAAGACTATGGCATCCCCAATTGGGGTATGTCGTGAAGCTGAAGATAGCGGGGAGGGGAAGAAGATTGGGAAGAGGAAAGTGGGCAAGTACCTGGCTATTCAGATCTGGTCACCAAACACAGCTAAAGCCATTTTAAGCAACGTTTCAATTTTGAATGGTGGTCTTATACCAGGGCAATACTGAGAGTATCTTCAACTCTGGAATATGCAGCAAATATACTATATATTATTTTTAATTAATTAATTGTGAAACACCACAAATCAATCAAATAAAATTTATTTGCGCATGCCGAGTTCGAACCTGCGACCTACGGATTGTGAATCAAGAGTCTTACCTGGGGACCACGCTAACACTCGGGACACACCTAAGAAGCTGTATGTATACTCAAGCATCGGGTACTTCATTATACTCCCCTGATGACTATTAAAATTATAAATGCCAGAACCAGCAGACTTGTGTGTCGAAGATAATTTGAGGCAAATTGCTGAAGGACTCCATGCAGATGATGACAACCATGATGATAACAAGGTCAAATTGCTAGGTGTAGGATTGTCACCAATTTATATAAAAATGTATAAGCGCATTTTTATAAATTTATCTTAATTAATCTAAATAAATTCATCTTTCAAAGGTTGCAAATATTTATTTAAAATTACCTGCATTATCAGCCGTATGTCTACTCTCCTTTAGGCTGAGCTTCCTCTCTTCTCCCGCCTCTCTTCTTACCTCTCCTCTCTTCTTGCCTCTCCTCTCTCTTCTCCCGCCTCTCTTCTCTCTCTCTAGCCTCTCTTCTTGCCTCTCCTCTCTCTTCTTCTTGCCTCTCCTCTCTCTTCTCCCGCCTATCTTCTCTCTCTCTCGCCTCTCTTCTTGCCTCTCCTCTCTCTTCTTCTTGCCTCTCCTCTCTCTTCTCCCGCCTATCTTCTCTCTCTCTCGCCTCTCTTCTTGCCTCTCCTCTCTCTTCTCCCGCCTCTCTTCTCTCTCTCTAGCCTCTCTTCTTGCCTCTCCTCTCTCTTCTTCTTGCCTCTCCTCTCTCTTCTCCCGCCTATCTTCTCTCTCTCTCGCCTCTCTTCTTGCCTCTCCTCTCTCTTCTTCTTGCCTCTCCTCTCTCTTCTCCCGCCTATCTTCTCTCTCTCTCGCCTCTCTTCTTGCCTCTCCTCTCTCTTCTTCTTGCCTCTCCTCTCTCTTCTCCCGCCTATCTTCTCTCTCTCTCGCCTCTCTTCTTGCCTCTCCTCTCTCTTCTTCTTGCCTCTCCTCTCTCTTCTCCCGCTTCTCTTCCAGGCGGAGCCGCCTCACCTCTCTAGCCTCGCCCCTCACCTCTCTCGCCTCTCTGCTTTCCTCTAACAATATCAAACGCTCTACTATAGGGAGCGCCCTCCTATTAGCTGAAACAAAATAAACAATAAATATTTTGACATTTGTTATTTGTCACATACCATTTTACAGTATTTCCAAACACTCTTCACTACTTAGTATTTAAGTGCTAAAGTACTTACGGGTACTTGCAAGCGGGACTGCCTCTACGGGACTTAGGGCCACGCACTCCACTTCCAGTTGTAGCGGTAATGGTGATGATGGTGGTGTACTTGTTTCCACCACGAAATCTATCTGCAACAACAGTCAAAAGGTATTAGTTTTCTTGTATCATTAAAATAACTGAGTAATGCACACCCAGTATTGGATTATCCCTAAGGCAGAGTAGGCAACTATCTATGGGCCCCGCATCGGCTAGGGCATGGGTTCCCAACCCTGTGCCCGCGGGCGCCATGGCGCCCGCGGAGCGATTCGCATGCGCCCGCCACTGTTCGACAGAGACAAGAGTTTTTGAACTCCGAGGCGCCAAACAAAACACACGGCACGGAATCATTTTTCGGTTCGACATATTTATGCGAATCATTGTTTTCAAACATGAACTTCATAAAATCAAAATATAGATCTCGACTCACCGATGAGCATCTTTATGATTGTTTGCTAAAAGTAATATCAACATACTCTCCTAATTATGAGGCACTGGCCAATGATATGCAATGCCAAAGATCACATTGAAATATTGATAGTATATTTTTTTATTTATTTCTTTGTATTTGTGTTTTTTGTTTACTATGTTTACGTTTTTTTTTTTTTTAGACATCTGCCCTGATGATGGACACTGTAAGGCTGTCCGAAACGTTAATAATATCAGTTATGGAAGAAGTTTGTCGGTTAAAAAGAGGTGGCGCCCGCCACCCTACCGATATTTTAGAATGTGCTCTAGAGTACAAAAACGTTGGGAACCCCTGGGCTAGGGGCCCCGCGCCCCGAGAAAAAATGACTTGCTTCAATTAGTGAGAAACGAAGTTTCGGAAAAAGTCAGCTTTCAAGATGTTTTAATTTTTTTATTAGGAATATTTACAGATTAACAGCACTAGGTACACGCATTAAAGAAAACAACAAGTTATAATAATTAGGTTATAACCCAATAAATAACTAATGTTCACATCATGCACAAATAATAAATAAAAAGTCTACAATTAAAACATTACTTAGTATCTGAAGTGATTGAAGGTGCCGTATGTGGTTTATATTGACATTTGTTTTGTTTTATTTTTGCTTTCATTTCTAATTATATGTTTAAAATATAAATATTGTACAAGCTTCTGTATGCACTACCTATCTGCTTGCCAAAATTTTTTGGGAAAGGTTGTCTGGAAGAGATCACTTTAGTGACAAGACGACTCATTGTAATATATTTTCAACACAAATTGTTATAGTTAATGCTCAAGAAATACAAAGTCGTCGTCGTCGTCGTCCCTCCCCCCGCCGACACGAGTTTTGATTTGCCAAGGTGGTGGTATATAATGTAAAGGTTATTGCATTGCATGTACTTTCAGTAGTTTTATTTTCTTGAACCCCCCCCCCCCCCCCGATACTAAAATCTGGCTACGCCCGTGGGTAAGCTATCAAGAGGATGGTGAAATACTTCTATATGACAGTAATAATTAGTTAACTTACGGGTACGGACTCCGTGGCAGTATGTCCATATACTGCCTTGGCTGAAATGATGGCCAGGATCCTTTCCTCCAACGGAGTCAAGGGCTGTGCCTGGCTGGGGCCACCTCCGGTCTTCAACATCTCGCATCGCAAGCCGGATGCCTTTTTTTTGACAGCATTTCGTTGATCCCTCCATGCCTGAAATAAGGAGACATTTTTGTACTACAGAAAATATAATAAAATTCAAATTATATCAATAAAGAATGTTGAAATATAAAATTTGATAATTTTTGGGGATTAGTGTCCATGGCTATTACGAATAATTTTTAGAAAAAAACTTTAGATTTGCCTTAATCACTATAAAAGGAAACTTATTGCATCACGGCTGGCGGAAAATAATGCATTTTAATTTTCAATGTCGTTAAATAAAATTTCACTTCCGACCGACACTACGACAGCCCGCCCGCTGCCGCCCGCCATTTGTCACATACACAAGCCCGCTACACAAACCCTGCGTAGCCAAACAAACCATTCAAAAACGTAGGCTGTTTTTTAAAGTAAAGATAACATACACAAGCCCGCTACACAAACCCTGCGTAGCCAAACAAACCATTCAAAAACGTATTTTGACAGCGACAAAATGGCGGGCGGAATGTCATAGTTTCGGTTCGCGAAGTGAAATTTTAGTTAACGACATTGAAAATTAAAATGCATTATTTTCCGCCAGCCGTGATGCAATAAGTTTCCTTTTATAGTGATTAAGGCGAATCTAAAGTTTTTTTCTAAAAATTATTCGTAATAGCCATGGACACCAATCCCCAAAATTTACCTAAAACTTTTATTTCAATCCGTAATCCAATTGAAGTCCGTACCGTTGTAATAATAGAAACATAATAGTGATAATAATATAAGAGTGCATACCTTTTGCCACTTGTCGCCACTCTTCGTGCACCCCAGCTCCATGGCATTCAGGTCAACCGCCAGGGAAGACCACGCCGATTCGTTATTGATGCGGCCATCTTTTCCCTGGTGTCGCCCTGAAGCCATTGCCGGTCTCTCTTCCAGCCGACTAATCATGATCTCCTGCTGCCCTCTCGTCGCATGGCTCCTACTAGATATCTGTTGAAGAAATAGGAGCTTAATACATATCTCGATGGCAAATCTACATCTGTAGAACAATTGAATATTTGGGGACGAAAAAACCGCTAACCGCCGCACTTTTAGGCAAAGATTATGGAAATTACACTTCATTTCATAAATTAGTAGAAGAAACAACTATTTACGTACAAAAAAATAGATTTTTAGGTTAATTTTGACAAACTACCTAATTCATGCGAATTTGAATTGAAACGAAATTTTGCAAACGTCAAATCCTTGGTATACAACTTTAAACATACATTAGTGGATAAATAATCATGCATTTTTACAGTATTTCGTATTTTAAACTACTTAAAACCGGTGAAGTTAGCATTGAAAAGGCAGTTGACGTTTTGATAACCATAGAAAATTGCACAAATCTATGCACAAATCTGACAGCACTTCTCACGTGAGATCGATCTCACCTCACAATTTTTAGAGAATAGCTCGGGTTCATTGTTATCCTACGAGAAACTGTAACGATTTTAGGCTTTCTAAAACAAATTTATCGGGAACACAAAATAATATTTATTATAAAGGTTTTAAAATATTCAATGAACTCCCTGTAAATGTTAAGGAGGCTAAAAGTCTTGCAGTTTTTCGTGGATTATGTCTTAATGTTGTTAAGTCAAAATTTTAGTCAGTAGGTAGTAAATAATATTGTGGTAGTCATAGAAAATAAAATATAAGATGTAAAATTTTATATCTAAATAAAATACACAATTAAAAAAAAAATTAAAAAAAGATTTAAAAAAATAGGTGGTAATGACAAAAAAAATTTGAGTGTTCCGAGTGTTGTATCAAACTTAGTTTGGTGTGGAAGTAGCATAAAAATGACGTATTGGAATTCGCAACTCTCATTCGCTGTCAATCGTGGAAGGTTGACCGATCGTGTGGTGGCTGCGGCCAAACCTCCAACTCCGAATTCCAAACTCCAAAATGGCGGACGTCGAATAGCTGATTCGGCGCCGTATCTTATCAGTTGCCTACAATTGTACAGGCGGTGCTCCGGTTTCCATTATATTGATTTCGATAAAGCTAAAAATGCAATAATTTTAAACAAATATTTTCATACAACTCTCCCGTAATAATATTGTGCAGAATGATGTGTTGGGTCAACTCGCACGAACCAGCCGTCGCCAATCGCCTTGGAGGCGATCCAGGGCCAACTCAAACTCCAACCTTCCAACTCGAACTTCCAACGCACGAACTACCCCTCCACACAGTCGTCCAAACATTTGAAGTTGGAAGTTGGCCGCAGTGTGGCCCGACCTTATCTAAATAATTATTGCTCGTATTACCATTGTCTAACTCTTCCGTTGAAAGGAAATTCAATGTGCTTAAAAATTTGAAAACAGAAAATAGAAATGGCATTCATACAGATGCCGTGGTAGCGTTGATGACTACTCGAGAAGGGATTGAGAATAAAGGAAGTTTGAAGTTTAATCTTTCAAATAAAATGTTATCCAAAAAAATATGGCATTAAATATGTTGTTAATAAAGTCTCATTGCAAATTGCTAACTAAATAATTTAACTCCTTGTTTGAAATTATTGGTCTCAATACCAATTAACGAAAAATTTTTTTTGGTTAAACTACGTTTTAACACTAAAATACAATTTTATTTTAATTTCTTCAACTTTATTATTTTCTTGTCTCAAATCTGGCACGTCGTGCGTGTAATTCTTTGACCAAGTATACCCTATATATGGTCATAGGTCAATGGTGTAATTACATAAGGTACATTATTTTTGTTTTAATTTTTTTCTAACTATACAATTTATTGGCACACGCCACCGTATTGAATATTTTTTTATCCATTTCCTTAATTTTGGATCATGTGAACATTGTTTGTTGCGTTGTAACCTATTTTTAAATCTTATATTATGTACGTAATAATATATGTTAATCCTGACAGTGTTCCAAATGAAATAGATCAATAAAAAAAGCTAATTTCATGCTTGGAGGCAGAATTATAAAGGGACTTGTGGGAAAATTGTGGGGAATTTGGTATTTCGTTATCCTCAATTTGGGGATTTTGAATTATTGTGGGTATTTTAGAACCTAAGCCTCGGCAACCCTGCTCATGGTTTATTTATGGGCATCCATAAATAAACTGTGGGCATCAGAGCTCGTTCACATTGAGCATATAAATATAAAAGATCATAGCACGCCACACATCGCTCTCCATACAATCCCTTCAGACCGTTCACACCTGAGCGCTTTATGCGCACATCAACCATAGACAATGCACATCTTACGCCGTAACCGCTCCTGAGGCGATATGCCAACAGATAAGCGCCCCCCACTCCGACGAAAACAGGAGAGGGGGTCATTTTAATTACGGAGCTGCCAAGACCGGTGGGTGACAGATGTCAACTCCATAGATTCAGTACAAAAAATGCGCACTCCGTGGCCGCTCGCTAATTCAACTGACCCCCTCTCCTACCATAGGAAGAAATATTTTATCTGCGCCGTGTGAACGGCTCGAAACATAAGCGCTCGCGCTTCAACAGATACCTGCTAGCGGTTATATTAGATGTCTGAACACCCCTTTAATCCAAATCACTATCACCATATTAGTTCATTTATGACTATGGGCCGGTATATCAGTCATTGCTAAGGAGCACATTCCTCGCTCAACTTAAACCGACCAAATCGGCCGCTTAAGCCGCAGAATAGTTCCTTTGCTAGACGCTGTGGCGCTATTGGCAAAAACACATCTGTCAAATTTGACATTTGCCAATGTTTCGATTTCAATATACATCTGCTACGTACGTAAATTACATTATGAATAAATTAACCATCAGCATGGCGTTTGAGCTTTCTTCGAGAGTTGAGGATTTAGATATCGTTTATTTCGTAGAACATTTAAACATTTAAAAAAAATATTGATGTTTGACATTTGACGTTTGAAGTTTGGTTTCAACCATAGAGTCCATAGATACTAACATAAATAGATTGGTTCTGCATAGAAATTATCATAGACTAAGCGTTTAAAATTGGTCAACTCTAGGATTACGACTGATATACGGATTACGTGCTAAGCCACGCTGAGCTCCACATTCCGCCAAAGCCGAGCTTAAGCTCAACTGATATACTGGCCCTATAACGTTGGATTGGTTTAATTATGATCACGTTCTTATAATAAAAAAATCATGTTGTTATTTGGAATATTTGATGTCAAATGGATTGTTATTAGTTTTTGGGGTATTATGCCGTGTTGCGCTACCTCCTTCTTTAGCCAACGTTTCCGACAGCGTTGCAGTGTCCATCATCAGGGCAGATGTGTAATAGTTAGGGGTGATGTTTGTACTCATCTACTTAGGAGCGATACCGTGTCGCCAGCTCCACTCCTCTACGAGCTGGCGCTACAATATACTTCAACATGTTTTTTTGCGTTTAGCCTTGATGTGACCGTCAATTACCGGATACCAAGAACTATTGACCTAGCTCCGTCGTCTCTATTAATATTTATAGGATTTTTGTGAATTTCAATTGCCTCCGTAATCAGGCGTGCTCTATGAGTTTTGGGTCTTCCCAGGACCTCTGGGACAAATCCAAAGTAATGGCCGGTTTCGATTAAGTGCTCGGCGATTGTCGATTTGTCAGGGTGGCCAAGTGTACAGGCACGAAAGTGTTTTGATATCCTTTTGGAGATTATCCGCTCTGTTTGGCCTACATACACCTTTCACATCCAGAACAGCTGAGTTTGTACACTCCATCTGTTTTTAGAGGAAACTTGGTCTTTGCAGGCCTCAAAAAGTCTCGTATTTTTTAATTTTTAGTTTTTAATTTTTAATTTTTCTAAATTCGTTAATACTTTTCTGCGACCATTTTTTTGTATAATTTATTGGGCTAACGAGTTAATGGAAAAGGTCGAGTGCAAGATAGACAAATGGCCTCGAACTTCATATAAAAAGATCAGTTCGTTTTTCCGTGGTAAGTTGATGATAAAATCTGTACAGTTTGTCAAATAAGAGTAGAAAATATATGAGGGCGCCACTGTTGATCAAATGGCAATACTAAACACATAACTCATGGTGTTAAAGTAAAGCTGTGTAACCTACATTTTTATAAAAAATTAAAATGGCATAATATTGGAAAAAATATTTTTTTCATTGCAGTATAGATACCCGCCGATCTCAAATTTAGAATTGCATATAGGTATATTATTATTATACCTTTGCAATTTTATGTTAACATAATGAAGAATAACTATAGGTAACGTAATAAAATATAAAGCACAGTTTAGAAATTGCTCACATTTATTTAATTTTATATTTAATGCAACAATGACCCTAAAAAAATATGGAAAGTCCTCAAGGAAGCTACCAATTCAAATAAAGCCACCGACACCTTAAACTCTCTCAATATCAAAGATATCACTGTAGACTTTACATCGAACCCCAACACAATTGTCAATCACATAAACCAGTACTTTACAAACATAGGTCCGGAACTAGCAAAAAAAATCCAAATAAATAACGATACGCTTGGTCCAAGTGACCAGGCGACCAATGATGATTTCCCAACCCGCTTTGTTCTTAAAACGATTACAGAGAAAGAAGTTTCTATAGTAATAAACTCGCTCAAAAACTCTTCATCAACCGGCATTGATGAAATATCTAACAATGTTCTTAAAAAAATTGCCCCTGGTATACTTAAACCATTAACGCATCTACTTAATATTAGCATCCGCCAAGGGCTATTTCCCACCATTCTAAAACAAGGTCTCATTATCCCTATTTTTAAAACTGGCTCCAAACTTGATATAAGTAATTATCGTCCTATTACGTTGCTAAATTCCCTCTCAAAAGTATTCGAAAAGATCGTCAATAATAGTCTCATGGAATATCTGGAAACCAACAACTTAATATCGCCGCGGCAATTTGGATTCAGAAAACATAAAAGCACCAATGATGCTATAGCCACGGTCACTGACCATATTTCTAGCCACCTGGATAAGGGCTTGAAATGTCTATCGGTATTTCTCGACCTATGTAAAGCATTTGATACAATCTCACACAGCAAATTAAAACGCAAAATGTTTAATATAGGTATTAGGAACAAAGAATTAGGCCTCCTCTCCAGCTTCTTATCTGACAGATCCCAATGCGTTAAACTCAGTACCACAAAGAGCCAGAATTTGCCCATTAGTTACGGGGTCCCTCAAGGCAGTGTTATAGGTCCAACACTCTTCCTAATATATATTAACGAGTTATGCAACCTAGATATCGATGCCACTATTGTCAGTTTCGCCGATGACACTGTCCTACTCTTCCAAGCAAAAGATTGGCTTACCGCATATTCCAAAGCGGAGGAAGGAATTCAACAGGTAAAATATTGGCTTGACTTGAACATATTAACTCTAAATGTACAGAAAACCAAATACTTACTGTCTAGTCTCACCAATATCCCAAAGTCAAACCTAGCCCCGCCATTAAAAATACACAAATGTAAAAATTCATCTCTAAACCGGAACTGTGACTGCCCATGCCTAGAGCAAGTAAACATTATCAAATATTTAGGAGTAACCTTCGATACACACCTGAATTGGAAGCAACATATACATAACACTACAAACAAAATCCGAAAATCTATATACTTTTTCAAACAAACACGCAATTTCCTTAACCTAAAACTCTTAAAAACAGTATATTACTCATTGTGCCAATCTCACATCGAATACGGAATTCTAGCCTGGGGTAATGCATATTCCAATGCCCTTGATCCCATCATGAAAGCACAAAAACTAATCATAAAAATAATTCTTAAAATGCCGCTTACTACCAGCACTGATACTATCTTCAATTCCTTCAACGTTATGGACATAAAACAGCTCTACTCAAGATCCATATTACTTAATTTACACAAAAACAACAAAACACCATACAAAGCTACACAAACAATACACAATACCCGAGCCAAAAACAACGAACTTCTCCAAACTCCTTTTTTCAAAACCACCTTCGGGCAAAGACACTCTAAATACATAGCTTGCAAACTTTACAATACACTACCAACTACGATCAGACAAAGTGACTCCTTTACAAAATTCAAACAAGATATTAAAAAATGGATTATAAGTATTGGACGCCACACTATCATAAATATCTGTAAAATAAATCACACATAGACAGAAATAACTATTCACATACAACCTAACCCATATAAAATAAATGAAAATAATGGAATCCTGTCAAATTTAACCTATAAATAGATTAGGCAGAATTTATTTCATTACTCCATCTCCAACATTTATAAAATAACTCTCTTTAAAAGATTTACCACCCTTCCTATCACCCTTCTGTTTTAATTCTATTCATAATATGTATTTTACCTGAAATATCCTTGTAACTACTATATTCATTTATATACCTGTACGCCTGTCTCGACACAGGTATACCCTAGTGAGACAGGCATACAAATAAAACCATTGTAAATATATTTTATTATAGATAAATAAATAAATAAATAAATAAAATACTAGATAAAGTACCTAGCGTTACCTGGGCTTTACACCTTGTCTCTAATTTTAGATCTGAATATATTTTACTCATTCAGATCTAAAATAACTAAACTCACCATTAGTGATTCTTCCTTTCTATGTATTCAAATTTGTGTTAAATTAAATTAAAGCAAATCGCTTTATAAATCACCTTTTAATCAAATTTATCTCATGAAGAAAAAATGTTTTTTAAAATGTGGTTTACTGTGTTCTATACATTCAGTGTCATTGCACTTCAAAAAAATATTTGACAGTTAAATTGGTGTTGCCAGTCTACAAATTTAGTAGTTCCAGTTTTTATATTTTCGGCTAAAGTTCGGTTTACGGGAGATGGTCCAAAAAAAAAAAATTTTTGTTTTTACTAATTATGGGCCGGAAAATCCGAATCTGAAAGAATTAGGCGGCGGCAAGCAATATTAACTGAATTACCGACTTTAAAATTTTCTATACACACACACATGAAAATAGTCATTTCGGAAGCATTTTGACACAGATTCAGATTCCCCGGCCCATAGTTAGTATAAAAATAACTAGTTTGATTTTCTAGGAATCAGAATGCTTCCAAAATGGCTATTTTCCTGTGTATGTATAAAATTTTTCTGTGTATGTGTAATTCAGTTAATATTGCTTGCCGCCGCCTAATTCTTTCAGATTCGAATTTTCCGGCCCATAATTAGTACTAGAAAAAAAAAATTTTTTTTTTTGGACCATCTCCCGTAAACCGAATTTTTTCCACATTTTCTACTCTTATTCGACAGACTATACGTAGAAAAGGCCCGAAGATATCGATCTAGGGATTGGTTTATTTATGCATGATTTATTCTATGCTAGCAACACCGACAGTTGTCACTGTCAGGGGCGTATATCTCTTTACTAACCTTGTAACTCATTCGAATTTTGACAGTTGAAAAACACTGTTGGGTTTTTTTCGTTTTAATACGAAAAATCGAATTTTTGGCATTTAGTCAGATATATTTTTAGTTTTTTGTCCTCTTTTGAGTTCGTTTATTGCTGACCAAGTCCAGTAAGTGTTATTTTATTTTAGTTTTATATCCTTTTGCCCCAATGGCCTTTGCCATGGGGAAGAAACCTCCCGATCCCGCTCCCCCTGACCCTTCAAATTTTGACATTGGTAGTGAGGTAGAAATAACAGCCCTTCAAGTTCCATCTTCTACTCCAAAAAAGAGGAAAGTTTGCGACCTTCCAAAATCAGATTCCTCACAGGTCTCAGTTCCTGTAGCTTCTCCTCCTTCCTTGTATCCGACTTCAGCAAAAGCTCCCTTCATAGTTTATGTTCAAAACAACTCTCCTGGCCACTCCTTACATCCCCTTGAATTTGGTAAATTCATCGGGAAAAAACCACTTGGCATTTCCCCAGGTGGTATCCGATCAGAGGGCAGATATCGCATTTGTGTTGAGTTCTCATCCGCGTTGAATGCCAATAAATTCATAAATTCTATCGACTCCCTCTCTGCAAAAAAATTTAAGGCCTATATCCCTTCTTTCAATATCTCTCGCTTGGGTCTCGTTAGAGGTATTCCTGTAGACCTATCTGAAGAAGAGCTTATCTCGGAACTGATTATTCCAGCCGGGAAAAGTTATTAAGACTAGGCGTCTTAATTTTAAAGATAAATCGTCAGAGTCTGTAGTTTGGAAACCCTCTCAAACTGTAGTTCTGACATTTGAAGGACAGTCCCTTCCCTCTCACGTTTATTTATTCCACAACTCTCTCCCGGTGGAAATTTATTCATACCCGACAATCCAATGTTTCAATTGCTGTCGGTTTGGCCATTCCAAACAATCGTGCCGCTCTTCTCCCCGCTGCTTTAAATGCGCAGAAAACCATCTAGCAGACCAATGCCCTTCCCCTTCCAATTCCCCCTCTTGCGTCAATTGTTCAGGCTCGCACACAGCCACTCATCCATCCTGCCCCGAACTTTCTCGCCAAAAAAACATAAAAAGTTATATGGCCTCCAATAGCGTTTCGTACTTCTATGCCTCCAAATTAATAGCTCCTTCTAAAAAATCTTTTGCTGAAGTTGCCTCTCAACCCCAAATTAGTGCTCCTTCAAACTTGTCTTACAGGAAGACTGTAACGACAAAACAAGCTTCTCGTCCAATTAATACACCTGGATTTGATCAATTAGGCCATAACTCCCAACTCTTGTTCCCAAATGGTAACAACAGCTCTCTATTTCCTCAAAAATCCCTCTTTTCTAACTCCAATTCAACTAACAGCAGTGCTTTCAATCCTGATCTAAATGCAAATTCCATAAACAACAATACTTCTAATGACAATTCTTCTTTTATCCAAACTCTCCTCATGTTACTTATCTCTGTTATTAACAATAATAATTCTCTACCGTCCAACGCTGCCTCATTACTCTCCTCCTTGTATTCTCTTCTTCCCAATGGCTGCCCCAACAGCTTCAATTTTCACTCCATATCGATTGCAGCCGTCTCTGAGACTTGGTTCAAGCCATCTCAACTCTTCAAGGTGAGTGGCTATCAATGTCTGCGGGACGACCGCATTGATGGGAAGGGTGGTGCAGCCCTTTTCATCAAAAACTCTCTCCCCTTCTCCCCTATTTCCATTAAACCCCCAAATTCACCCTTCCAATTAGTGGCAGCCACTGTCTCTAATATAACTTTTGTATCTCTCTATATTCCTCCTTCTACCCCATTTGACCTTCCACTGTGGGTCCACATGCTTAGCAAAATATCTTCTCCCTTGGTCATTTTGGGTGACTTTAATGCCCACTCCCCACTCTGGGGTTCTTCTTCCTCGGATCTCTCAGGTATCAAATTAATTGACCTTTTGGACTCCTTGAACATCTGTCTCCTAAATGACGGATCCTCAACAAGGTTTAGTCACCCTGGACAGAATCCTAGTGCGGTGGACATATCCCTCTGTTCACCGAGTATCTATCCACTAATCTCCTGGCGAATTACTTCAGACCCCTGCGGCAGTGACCACTATCCCATTATTTTGAATTTGGCTCAACGGTTGGATACCAATCACTTTAAAAGTAAGCCCAAATTTATTACAAAAAAAGCCGATTGGTCCCGCTTCAGAGACTCAATCCAGGATCTTTCCCTCTCCCTGCCTTCCCCTTCTTCTGATAATTGCACTTCCTCTTATAAATCTTGGACTGATTCCATACTAAAATCGGCTGACAAGTCTATCCCCAAATCATCTCCTGTAGGCTCGAAGGCTCGCCCTCCCCCTTGGTGGGATGAGGAATGCCTTAGAGTGCTGAAGGAGAGGAAAGCGGCCAATAAGACATACTGCCAACAGATGACTATGGAAAATTACATCTCAGCCAAGAATGCCCAAGCTGTTGCTAAACGCACATTCCGTTTCAAAAAAAAAAACAGCTGGCGTAATTTCTGTACCAATATATCCCCTGCTACTCCAGCAGGGGAGGTTTGGTCCATGATTCGCAGGTTTAGATCTTCCTTTTCCCTGCCAAAGCCATCTCGTAATTCTGCTATTTGGATTGATGACTTTATTAATAAAATAGCTCCCCCTTATGTCCCTAATTTTGATGAACTCCCTTCTTTGCCTTTCACTTTAAAATCTTCTTCATGGTTAGATGCTCCATTTTCTTTTGATGAGTTAAAAAGAGCCATTGAAATCCTCAATGACTCAGCTCCTGGCAAGGACGAAATCCTGAATATATTCATCCGTCATTCTGATGACAATTCTCTAACCTACTTTCTCTCTCTCATCAATGTCTTTCTGGATTCTGGTATTATTCCCCCAGACTGGAAAATTCAAAATATCATTCCCATTTGCAAAAGTGGCAAAGATCCAAGTATAGGTTCGAGCTACAGACCTATCGCCCTCTCTTCTACTCTTTGCAAAGTATCTGAAAGAATGATTAAGAATAGATTGGACTGGTTCGTAGAAAAAAATCAAATTCTTTCCCCTTCCCAGTTTGGATTTAGAAAGGGTAAAAGTACCCTTGACAACCTTTCTTCTCTTGTTACAGATATCAAATTAGCATTATCTAAAAATGAATATTGCATTGCAGTATTTTTAGACATCTGTGGAGCATATGACAATGTTCATATCCCCATCCTGAAAGAAAAGTTACTGGCAATAGGTATTCCGCCTAAATTGGTAAAATTCATTGTCAATTTGCTCTCCCAGAGAACTATTTTTGTAGATGGGTCTGAATCCCCTCCCCACATTAGACACATATTCAAAGGTCTCCCGCAAGGGTCAGTCTTAAGCCCGATCCTGTACAATATTTACACATATGATCTAGAAAAATCTATTCAATTCTTGTGCAACATACTCCAATATGCTGATGACTTGACTTTCTACAAAATATCCCGTAATATTTTTATTGCAGCATCAGCAATCAACAATGCTCTTAGAAAACTCTTGGCGTGGTTAAATATTAATGGCCTTGAACTTTCCCCCTCCAAAAGCAAAGTTGTTATCTTCACTCGTCGTCGAAAGCTCCCAGAAATTCAGGTGAGATTTGGCGATGAAATCATCCCTATCTCTAAAGAAGTTAAGTTCCTGGGAATGTTTTTAGACTCAAAGCTTACTTGGAATTCTCACATAAATCATGTCATCATGAAATGTGAACGCAACATCAATCCCCTTAGATTTCTGTCCGGAGTGTGGTGGGGATCACACCCATCATCTTTAAAACTTCTGTACAATGCTCTCATCCGAAGTCATCTTGATTATGGATCTTGTCTGTTTGATCCAATGTCCACTTCAAATTCGCTTAAATTAGATAAAATTCAGTCAAAATCTCTTCGCCTTATCTTAGGAGCCATGAAATCTTCCCCAATCAACGCAATGCAAGTTGAATGCTGCGAGCCTCCCTTAAATATAAGAAGGCGATGCCTAGCAGAAAAATATATTTTCAATACATGCTCAATAACTTCTCATCCCTTGATTCCCAAACTTCAATCGTTAAAGTATGAGGTTAATTTGAATCCATTTTGGAAAAAACATTCCCCTCCCCTTCTCTATAATTGCTTCAACACTTTCCTGAATGTTTCCACAAACTCCTATCGCAATGAATCTCTCCCCTTATACTCTTATCCCTATGAAAGTCTTACTTTCTATCCAAAGGTGCACCAATTTATAGGAATATGTAAAAAAAATATTAAAAACTCAGTTCAATCCAATAACGCAGAATTCAACAAAATTATTGAAAATAACTGGCCAAATTATATAAAAATTTTCACAGATGGTTCCAAACTCAGTTCGGACTCCCATTGTGGGGCCAGTGTCTATGCACCTCACAGGAAGTTGTGTTTCCCACACAGACTTCCCAAAGAGTGTTCCATTTTCTCTGCTGAATGTATAGCTATCATAGAAGCTTTACGTCTCATCAAATCTCTCAACATTAGAAATGCCCTCATCCTTTCAGATTCACTTAGCTCATTACAAAAAATAAGCGCATCCCCTCTCAATTCCAATAGCGACTCTTTGACGTGCTCTATCAGAGACCTCCTGCATTCCTTGTCGCTGGCTCACGTGTCAGTGGTCTTGGCCTGGATCCCAGGACACCTTGGTATTGTTGGAAATGAAAAGGCTGATTCTATTGCTAAGGAATCTATTGTTCATGGTCCATTAAGTAGTATTCCTATTCCTGTTAGAGACTACTTTCCTATTTTAAAAAATAAATTACAACGCCAATGGTCCTCTGAATGGAAATCATCCTCCCTGTTAAAAGGTCACCAGTACTCTTTAATTCAACCTTCTATTCCTGTCAAGCCCTGGTTTCACAAATACACTTCCATGCCTAAAAAATACATCTCTTCCATTATTCGAATGCGTTTAGGTCATACTTGTTGTCTTAGCCATCTCGCCAGATTCCACATAGTCAATTCGCCTTATTGTGATTGTGGTTCAGAGGATACTTTAGACCATAATTTTTTTGAGTGTCCTATCAATGACCAATTTCCAAACTTCATACCTGAATTGTTAAAACTTAAAATTGAATTCCCTACCAGTGTACCCTGCCTTCTTAGTCTCAACTCTCCTGAAATTCACTATTTGTTAGCAAAATTTATTTACAAAAATGGCCTCAATATTTAAGCATCAATCACATTTCTTTCTCTTCCCTACGTATACATTTGTTTCTTGCAGTGTTATTATGTACAGTTGCACAGGTTTCTTTTTTTGGGAATCTGTACTTCTTCCTACCCTTCAATGTTGTAATGACTTTAATATCAACTCTATGTGTCACTCTGTATAAAGATGGAAGTATGGAAGATGTACAAGTTCCTATTTTTGGGAACCTGTACATCTTCCTTCTCTTTAATTTTCTAATTACTATTAATACCAACTCTGTGTGTGCAGTTGTATAGGTTCCTATTTTTGGGAACCTGTACATCTTCCTACTCTACAACATTGTAATTACTTCTAATACCAACTCCATAAATATAACTAATTTTAAAAAATGTAAGAAAATGTAACTAATTTAAACAAACTGATTATGTATCTAATTTTAACAAATCTGAAAATGTAAATAATTTTTAAAAATTGATAATGTAACTAATTTACAAAAAAAAATAATCTGGAAATGTAAATAATTTTAAAAATATGTATCTTACTTTAATACATGGCCAAGATCACCCTTAATGGGTGAAAGCCAAATAAATAATTGAAAAAAAAAAAAAAAAGAGATTTCAGTCTATTGTATACAAAACCGGTATAACAGACCACTATATGTGCTTATTGTATTATAATGCAATAACGCATACTAATCAATTAAAAAATAGAGAATATACTAAATTAGTGCTAAATAAAGAGCTACTTCGGGAAAAAATCTCTAAGGAATCCTGGGCGTGTGTTTTAGATAGCCGGGATATTTTAGAGAGCTCTCGCCTCTTTGAGGAAATTTTAACAAAACATATAAAGGCATGCACCGTTTCCAAGTTACAGAAGTTAGTTTCTAAATACCGCCCAATAAAACCATGGATTAGTCCTGGCTTGGTAAAATCTGTGCGAGAAAAACAACGTTTATTCATACTTTATAAAAAAAATCCTTTCAATTATATATTAAAAAATACCTTTGTCAAATATCGAAATATGCTTACAAATTTAATAAGGAATACTAAAGAACAATATTATAAAACAAAAATGTCACAAGTAGAATATGATAAAAAAAAAATGTGGTCGACAATCAATGAAATTATTGATAAGAAACGGAAAGGGTCGGAAATTCATAAACTGACGTACAATGATAATTCTATAGACGTAAAAGATGAGCCGACTCAATGTGCGAACTTATTTAATCATTTTTTTGCAAATGTTGGAAAAAATCTTGCACAACAAATTAACCCTTTAGCTGCTAACAAAACCACTGAGGTTAATGAGAGAAATTTAATAGATGTAAATAAAATGCAATTTCTTGAACCCACCTCGGAACCGGAAGTTTTAAATGTAATTAGTTCACTGAGAGGTGGCTCAGCGCCGGGATATGATGGAATAACAGTAGAAACCATAAAAAATCTTAAAGACTTTCTAAAAATACCTATCGTGCATATCATAAATTTAAGTTTTTCTGTTGGAAGATTTCCAAATAATTACAAAAAAACTCTAATTAGTCCGATCTTTAAATCTGGCAACCCAGAGGAAATGACTAACTACCGGCCAATATCTCTGACATCTAACATTTCTAAAATAATTGAAAAAATAGTTAAAAAGAGACTTTTCCTATTTCTAGAAGAAAAAAAAATTCTGCATTCTAACCAATATGGATTTAGACCTAAACTAGGGACTCATGATGCCATTGCAAAATTGATTGATTGGTTTATTTATGCTGCTCGGTAGCTGACAGAACTGTCGTTTGTCGTTGTCAGTTACGGTTCCAAATGAAAATGAGTTTTGGGGATTGGTATATTCATATTTATGGAATTTTGTTTTCGTTGTTTTGAAGACCGCTGTCAGTGCTTTCACACATTAAACCAAGTGATCAGTAAGTTTATCTAATAATAACCCTGTGCCAAGTATTTGACTCGATTCCTTTTAGTCAATTTCGTTATTTCTACATATTTTGTCTCGCTGCACTCAATATCATAAATTTACGTCAACATTTGTGATTTATTTTTCGCATTTAAATTTGTATACATTAACAATTTAATATTATATAATATATGCGAGAACTGCTTCAACCCACGCAAAACTATGTAAAATTGACAGTTCTGCATTTTGTGTGGCTTGTAGCTTGATACACGAGAAACGAGAACATAAATAAGGCCCTCCGTTCATGGAGATACTTACAATCTACGTAATTGTGACGAAACCACAAGTACCCTGCTGATATACCACTTATTAATTATGCATTAAACCGCTTACTCGTTAATACGGAATATTTTTTATTCAAACAGTTATATTTAGATATATTATTACGAAAAGTGATTATTTATTTCGGGGGAGGCCAAAAACATGGAAAGAAATGTATTAAAATAATTACACAAACCCGCTAGACAAACCCTGCGTAGCCAAACAAACCATTCAAAAACGTAGGCTGTTTTTTAAAGTAAAGATAACATACACAAGCCCGCTAGACAAACCCTGCTTTATTGTCTATTAGTTAAAAAAGGAACATTCCGTATTATCCGTGCATCAAATTTTGACAACACGAACGTTCCGTATTATCCGTGAGGTGGCTAACTGCATATTTACCTACCACTTTTTAATGCTAGTCTCCGTACACGGCGCTATCCGAAATGTACTGAACTTGATCATTTTTCACGTGCAGCCGTGGAGTGAACACGCTGTCATGCGATGTCATATGACTTTTTTTCCAACATCAATCCATGCCTTCTACACTAAATCGTTTCTTACGTATTCTGGTAAAGTATAGTTATGTAAACATGCATTTTTTCCACTTCCAGAACAAATCTTACATTATTTTCATGTTCCGACGCCATTTCTGTCAAACGAATAAGTATCAGACACAAATGATGTAAGCGTTGCGTGCGATCAGCACTGTCGGTATCATGATACTGATTGGAAACCGACAGCCACCGCGTAGCGCCGTGAACGGGCAACAGCAAAATCGTACGGGGGGTACTTATGATTGGCGCGTACGATACGCGCATGAGGATCGAGTATCTCGTAAGTATCTCCCATAAATATACAAACCACCCACGTATCTCCGTGAACGGAGGCACTAAACCACACAAAAATTAGTGTCAGACCAAAACGGGACTTTCACTGAAACCGAATCTTCGGTAGCTGTCTCAGTTTCGGCCGAAACCGAAACTTTTTTTATCATGTTAAAAATCAATTGTTTACTGAAGTTTGACTTATTTTTACACTTATACAAACAGTTAATATGCGTTAAATGAAATAAAAAAGTAATAAGTAATTGAAGTATGTGATTTTTTTTTTATATTACCAAAACTTAACAAACATGTTAACTACTGCTTGGAATAAAAATTTCTCAATAATCGACAATTATGTGCATTATAAAGGAAGGACCTCATTAATTGAGTATTTTAATTTAAATTACGTTTACAATCACAACATTCTTAAGACTAAATTTACTATTTATTGAGATCTTTTGCAGCCGAAGGTTCGGCAGAAAATCTGTTGAAACTGAAACTGATGCCGAAACTAGATTTTTTTGCCGAAACTTTCCGAAACTGAAATCGAACCTTCGGTCGGTCACTAACGAAAATGTTTCAATTGCTAAAGTATTACCAACAATACCAACTGAATGCACTCTAAGTACAAGCGAGTATCAAAATGATTCAGTGCTGAATTTTTTATCAATTAACCCTAGAGATAATCTTATTTTTACCTACCTAAAGATACGTCTTCATACTGAAGTTTTAAAAGTGAATATTTGACATATTATCATACACAGTTTAAAGGTAGTTAAATAATTAGTTTTTGTACTTTAATTATAACAAAAAATATATTGTAATTAAAAAAATAACAAAATGCAGTAAACCCCTTACATAATGAGATACGTTTTAAGACTTTCACGGCCAAAAGTATTTTCGTTATTTGTTTTTGGGGTGTTATGCCGTGTTGCGCTACCTCCTTCTTTAGAAATAACACATAACATACGTATATTTTGTAATTAATTGTTGTATAAAATTTATTGTAATTTATGTAACTTTTTCTGAATTTAAAAAAAAGTTTATTTTGTATCTAAATCGTATTATTTTTATATTTTATGAAAATTTTAATGTTAATTAGTCGTTATACATAATTATTTTTTTTTTTTAATTATTTCGCTAAATCTCATTTAAACGAACAAGTCTGAAAGTTACACAAAAGGTAATCATAAGTCTTTCTGACATATGGTGTATGATGTATTTTTCAAGCTCTACTCGGCAACTGAGCTAACTGAGATAGACAGCGCGCAACGTTGCAAAATAAAAAAGCAATTAAAATAAAATAGATAGCAATTCTTGTGTATCTCTTACGTCTCTAAGACGTAGATTATCTTTCTAGGGTTAAGTAAATAGTATTTTTCGATCAAGCTGTTCTCGTTACTATATTATGCAATGCTGAAAAATCAGGGCTGTCGGTCATATCATAAACAATTTTATAATAGTTATGATTTTAGATTTTCACGGCCAAAAGTTTTTTTTTTGTGTTATGCTGTGTTGCGCTATCTCCTCCTTTAGCCAACATTTCGGATAGCGTCACAGTGTCCATCATCAGGGCAGATGTGTAAATGTTAGTGGTGAAGTGTGTGCTTAAGTACTTCGAAGCAATACCGTGTTAATTACCGGATACCAAGAACTATTGAGCTTAGCTCCGTCGTCTGAATTAATGTTAATAGGATTTTTATTGCCTCTGTAATTAGGCAAGCTCTATAAGTTTTGGGTCTTCCCAGGACTTCAGGAACAAATCCATAGTAATGGCCGGTTTCAATTAAATGCTCGGCGATTGCCAATTTGTCAGGGTGGCCAAGTTTACACGCTCGAAAGTGTTCCTATATCCTTTTGGAGATCGTCCGCTCACATAGACCTTATCACATCTGGAACAGCTGAGTTTATGTACTCCATCTGTTTCCAGAGGAAACAGATCCTATTAACATTAATAGAGACGACGGAGCTAAGCTCAATAGTTCTTGGTATCCGGTAATTGACGGCTACACCAAAGCTAAATGCAGAAAACCATCTTCAAGTATACTGTAATGTCAGCTCGCAGTGGAGTGGAGCTGGCAACACGGTATTGCTTCGAAGTACTTAAGCACACACTTCACCACTAACATTTACACGTCTGCCCTGATGATGGACTCTGTAACGCTGTCCAAAACGTTGGCTAAAGAAGGAGGTAGTGCAACACTGCATAACACCCCAAAAACAAATAACAAAAATTTTATAATATATAAAAGACTAAATGTCAAGTCAGAAATGAGTCTTCTTTCTATTTGAGAGTTTTAATAATTTTAATTCTTTCTCTATTAATTTACGGTTTCAATCGGTGGACCTTAATGGTATATCATTAATAAAGACCGGATTATATGCAACAAAAACATCCCAAAATATGCATGCAAATATGCAATAAAAATAGCTAAAATATGCACGAAAATACATAAAAAGGGCCAAAATATGCAACATAATATAATACAGGAACATATTTTGAAATATTATATAATCTATTAGTACTCAAAGATAACAATCGTATTTTCGAAAATATCAGTTACAAAATGTATATAAAAAATGTAAATAATTTACAATTTACCTTTAAAAACGAATATGACTAAGTACTGTTCTAAATGTTCTGTAGACAAATTGTATCTACGATCGCTTAATATATTTTTGTAAGCTGAAAAGGAGCATTAACGTCTACTGATGTGACTGGACAGAATTTAAATTTGGGTGCGAATTTTGAACTTATTGTACCGGGCACAATTTCGCCTGCCCCGTTGATGAAGTTATCAATTTGGCACAAGGGTTTAAACCCTTGGTTATTGTTAAGTAAGTTTTCGAACTTTTCTTTGAGTTTACTCGGGAATAGCTCTGGCAACGAGGAATTCATAAGGCGAATTTTCTTCATAACCTGAGTCGATTCATTCATGAGTTGCCAATCCATGAGTTTCAAGCGTTTTCACTAGTCGCGGAGCGATCAGTTCACTAGCCGCGCACTTAGCTATCTGACTTTTATAGTGTCACTATGTGAACGATGGACGAGATCGAGTGTAAATATGCAAGATCTCAATTTTTCGCTAAAATATGCAACTACCGCTGAAAAGAGTCTAAATATGCAAATGCATATGCAAATATGCATTTGCATATAATCCGGTCTTTAATCATTAACATATCTTAGTAATTTATATTGAAATTTATCGACGGAATCGGAGTGGTTATTATTTGAAATAGAAAATAATGTCAAGATTATTAAATTCACTGACGAGGAAGAGGAAGGGTGAGGATAGAATTATTCATTTTATTTTGATGGTAGAAAGGTTGATTTATTCTGAAAAATCTTATTATGTTTATTTACCTGGAGGTTTGTTAAGTTTGCTTCAATCTTGTCATTTAAGTTTATTTACCTGGAGGTTTGTTAAGTTTGCTTCAATCTTGTCATTTAAGTTTATTTACCTGGAGGTTTGTTAAGTTTGCTTCAATCTTGTCATTTAAGTTTATTTGAAGTTGAATACAGTCCTCTAAACTTTTTATAATTTTGAAGAGTTTTAGATTTGATAGTTCAGCGAAAAACAAAACATTAACATTATACCAATAAAAGTAAAGACTTTGTTAATAAAAAAGTATTGGGCCTAAAAGTGACCCTTGGGGTAGGAACACAGCTTGTAGCCAAGATTTTGTTCGATATGTCAAAAGGGGGTGCTTAGAAGAACAAAGATAAAAAATTACAATGGAAATATGTTTAAGGTAGGGTTATTCACAAAATTAATTTGATTATTAATAATATTTAAATTTCTATTGAGATTTTTCCTAATTTCTAAAAGATCTAAGTGAAAACCACTAACGTTAGTGTGCAAAATTTAAAAACTGGTATTTATATTAAACTAGCAGACCCGGCCACACGTTGCTGTGGCTAACGAAACACAACGCCATTACCCAACCTTTATAAAATCTACACCATCGGCTTGCCAGCTGCCCGCTGCCCGCTGCCTGAATTGAATATTTGAATTTGTCAGCTTTTCTCTACTATAATAAGCATGTATTATACATATAAACTAATTAACTCGCCACTAATTATACAATGCTTGCAATGCAACACTGGATATTTGAAAAGGGAAAATCAAATACCTACTTACTCTAGAACATCTATTTTCCAGAAATTCAAAAGTGACTATAGTACGGCCCGCCAGCCGTTTTAAATCGCACAAAAATATGTTTTCTTTGAATTTCTCGGCTTTTCTCTATTATAATTTACATGTATTATACATATAAACATTCCTCTTCAATCACTCTATCTATTGGTGAAAACCGCATGAAAATCCGTTGCGTTGTTTAAAAGATTAACGCGCACATCCATTTTGAGCGACTTCATTTTATACTATGTAATGATGATGATGATGATGAATGGTTAAATTCAATTAGATGGTTAGCAAATTCCAAATAATTATTGCTATTTAGACATCTCAAATGTTCCTCCCCTTTTCGCTTCTCTCTTCCCCACTACTTCCATTTCTACCCACGCCTGTCTTTCTATACTTGATCATTTAGTTTTACTTGGTACATATAATGTCCTGATGAAGAGAACATCGTTCTCGAAATATGTTGATTTTTTAAATGTTAAAATATGTTGATTAATTATTTCATTAATAAAATGGTGCCACAAAGTGAATTTGCAAAATTTGAAGACATATATTATTTGGTTTGAATTGTACATCCACCATAAAATTAATTGTGTTTAAAGCGATCCATGGATGGGAATTATTAAGAACCAACTGCAATTATAATGTCGAACTTCATCCATCTCTCCTAGATTCCCAGTGATTGTAACTCGAAAATTGTAACGTTAGGTAGCTCTTTATCCTAATAATTTAACCTCAATGCCAAATTTTTATAGTTTATTGAGAAGGATTTTTTTTTAATACTTTGTAAAATTTTACAAAATCCTTATGTATTGAGTCGGCTTGGGGTTTATTTTCAAGTGAGATTTTGTTAGAGGATTTATTTGTTTTTAGCTGAGATAAATTAGCATCACATAACAGGACGCTATCACAGAAGTGTCATGGATCTTCTCAACCCAGAACCAGGATGGCAGAAAGAAGGCTCAAGTGGAATCGCGCATCCAGATATACAATTCCACCTACCGGATGTGAAGAAGGAAGGTTGGCAGTGGCAGTATGCTGAGAGTGTTCAACTAACAAGTAACTTGCATTGCGTATATCACAGAGATGCTTCAGATGGACGCACTCAATTCAGGGCAGCTGCTTAACGCCTACTTACCCTCTTAACGTCAATTGGTCTTTTTGATTTTCTGTTTCAAATGTTGCCTTACATGAAACTGAGGAACTATGTCCGCAAACAGTTTCTAATTCCCCAAGCTGTTGCCTCGCCATATTTTATCATTAACTAGCAGACCCGGTTACACGTTGCTGTGGCTAACGAAACACAACGCCACACCATTACCCAACCTTTATAACCAACGCCATTTGTTAAATGCAAATCCAAACCACCTGTTTGTTTTTTGCAAAGTTGTGTAGACCTATCTTCTCTGCTTATCCATGAAGATTAGTCAGTTAGTTTAGAGTGGCTGGATAACTAATTTAACAATAATTGTCTCTGATTGGTTCACGGTGCTGAAAAATGCTCTATGATTTACCGATCACAAGCAGTTTGGATGAAATCTTCAGGAAAATCTGTGTCTTGGCATTAGGCAACTTTATGACAAAAACATACAAGCATACCTCTTCAAACACAGAACTATCTTTGAAAATATCCAAACTGCTCGAGATACTAGAACCAAAGGGCATAATCTCTTCCCTTTTGCTAAAACAAATTTTAGCCAAAGAAATTTTAGTTACTTTGCAACAAAGCTATATGTATAATGCACATCCACTGGCGATAAAACAATTCACGATGTATCTTAAATACAAATCTGACACCAAGTCCTGAATTACCAGCCAAAACAGATCCAACATCAAAGATATTATCAAAACTAACTTATAGCATGTATTTTTTCAATGGTACGTTGATGATTTTCTGTTACTTTGGAGTATTATATTATTATTAGTATTATATTATTATTTGTATTTTTATTGTATATTTTTATTATAAAGTGCTAATGCTCTAAAGCGCCTGCTCTCAACACAGGTTTTCCTAGTGAGACAGGCATAAGACATCACAAATTGTAAGTCTAGAGTTAACAAAGATGAATAAATAAAAAAATATAAATAACATGGTTCTCTTTGTAAGAGCTAGATTATGATTTGGAGCAATCATTTCAAGCTCTAACTCAGAAACTGGAAAAGTGAGTTAGTACACTGTGGTTTTTAAGACAATCCATTTAACGTCTATATCTCTCCGAAAAGTAAATATAACCCATTAAATAATATATTCCAAGTATAATATTCCTATCCGATATATAGATCTTTATACAATGGTAATTTATTTCCGCTAATCTACTGCAAGGAGCTTATCATCAGGAGCTTTGTTAAACAATATTATTTACTCCTACAATAAATACAAATAATAATCATGTGAATAGCACCGACCCACCAAGATTTTTTTGTGTAAAACTAGCAAGTCTTTTCACAAATTGTCAATTTATGATTGTTTTGTTAATCCAGGTAGCATTGGTGCGGAGACTGTCCCCATCAAGGCAGTACCAGTACCCCAAGAAGAACATGAAGGGGGAATCCCTTATACGGAAATAGACATACACCTGCCAGATGTTAAAAAGGCATGCTTAGAGCACTCTGAAGCTATTATCGGCTCTGCTGCAGGTAATGTTTTATTGCGTAAATTCGTTAAAAAAAATTTGGTGTCATTATAGATACCTACTTATTGACCTTTATCCGCTATCTTTTTCAGGCATGATAACGGACCCAAAGATGCACCCTGGAGATAAACCTCATTCATGTTCTCATTGTAACTTCTCCAGTTTGCACAAATCAAGTTGAATAAGGCACTTACGCCCCCATACTGGAGAAAAACCTCATGCATGTTCTCATTGTAACTACTCCTGCTCAGAAAAATCAGTTTTAACAGTGCACTTACGCGTCCATACTGGTCTAAAACCTTATTCATGTTCATACTGCAGCTTTTCATGTTCTCAAAGTGGGCATTTAAAAATTCACATTTTTTCACATACTGGAGAAAAACCTCATTTAAGTTCCCATTGTAACTACTCCTGCACAGTCAAATCACTTTTAACAAGGCACTTACTCACCCATTCTACAGAAAAACCTCATTCATGTTCCCAGTGTAACTACTCGTGCACAAGTAAATCAGGATTAAGGAGGCACTTACGCACCCATACTGGAGTTGTTCCCATTGTAACCACTCCTGCTCACACAAGTCAGATTTAACAGTGCACTTACGCACCCATACTGGAGTTGTTCCCATTGTAACCACTCCTGCTCACACAAGTCAGATTTAACAGTGCACTTACGCACCCATACTGGAGTTGTTCCCATTGTAACCACTCCTGCTCACACAAGTCAGATTTAACAGTGCACTTACGCACCCATACTGGTATAAAACCTTATTAATGTTCCTACTATAGCTATTCATCTTTTAGGAACTTTTAAAGGTCACATTCTTTCACCGCAAATTATTACATACTTTTCAATTTTCTCATATGTTAATTTTATTTATTAAAAAAATAATGTAATACATGAAAACATAAGCTGCACACCTCACTAGGGAATTCCTGCATCGAGATTTGCAGCTTTACAATTATGGAATGTGAAAAAATACATAAACTTAATAACATATATGATAATAAAAATAAACTAGCAAAAGAAGCACTTAATACGGTTATTCAAATATTGATTACGGTTGGGCAGTATGTAGTTGGCAACAATAACATTCTACTGTGAACTAAATATTGTCACAGGAAAGCAATACTGCTGTAATGCTGAAGTCACATGGTTCACTCGGATGAAGGTTTACTCGATGAAATGTTCCATTCTCGTTTCACCGCGTGTTCAGACGGTTCCTTCGAAGGAAGAGTTCACTCGACATTTTCGCTACGAAGTCGTCGAGCGTAGTCGCGGCGCGCATTGGAATTCGTCCGGTGCTGACGGCTAAGTTCAGGAATATTTACGATTTCAATTGACATTTCCGATAACGTCGAACTAAATTACGAGAAATTGGCGATTCTTGTAAACAGCAAATAAATTTCAGCATCATATAATGAACATATGGTTAAATAATAACCTGAAAACTGATATCTACCAGTATTTTTGCACCATGAAAATTTTTTTATTCCAAAATAGGCCTCGGTTTTTTTTTTTTTTTTACATTAACTCCACATAGGAGGCCCTGAGGAAAATAATTTCCCTCAGGGCCTATGTCATCTGGGATGCTGTGTGGAGGGTCTTTTTGAGGAGAGGAAGGAATGAACGTTGGTCTTGAAGAGACCCATGTTGTAGGAAGGAGGAAACACAGAGGCCGGCAAATCATTCCACAGCCGAGCTGTTGAACACAAGAACGAGTCGAAGAAACGACCCGTTCTCATGTGACAAATGTCAACTGTGTACAAATGTTGGGCACGCGTTTGGCGTGTTTCCCGACTATGCACCGGTGCCGAAGGGATCAATGATGCTAGTTCCTCGGAGCATCTTCCATTGTAATACCGGTAGAACAAGGATAGCATTCCCACCCGACGCCTGTGCTCTAAAGATTGCAATCCGTCTGTTAAGATGGGAGAATCTATCAAACGGACCGCCCGTTTCTGCACAGAGTCGAGGGTATTTTTCAGGTATTTTGGAGCTCCAGACCAGAGGTGGCTGCCAAATTCAACCGTGGGGCGCACTTGCGATTTGTACAGGGTTAGCAGTTGTGTACTATTAAAGTATCTGCGGGCCCTGTACAGTACGCCCAGTTTTTAGGAGGCTAACTTTACTCGATCCTCCTTCAGTTCAACATCTCCTCGAGCGTCTCATTCTAAATGGATAGATGAGTTCTTGGACAAAATTGCCCCCCCTTCTGTACCTAACTTAGATGAAATAACTCCCATCCACAACACTCCTATGTCTGATCATTGGCTAGACTCTCCATTCACTTTAATTGAATTAAAAAATTGTTTATCAACAGTCAAGGACTCATCTCCAGGCAGAGATGGTATACCTTATAGCATTATCAAAAATAGTAATGATAATGTTCTAAATCACTTCTTAAGCATCTTAAATAAAATATTCCAGACTGGCATAATTCCTGATGACTGGAGTTCTCAAATAATCATTCCAATCCTAAAATTAAACAAATCACCCAATTCTGGATCCAACTATAGGCCAATTGCTCTTTCATCCACCCTTAGTAAAATTTATGAAAAATTAATTAAAAACCGGTTAGAATTTTTTGTTGAGAGTAATCATCTTCTCTCTCCATCTCAATTTGGATTTAGAAAAAAAAAATCCACGCAAGATAACCTTTCCATCATCAGCACTGATATTAATTTATCCATTTCTAACAAAGAAGTATGTCTTGCAGTCTTTATAGACATAGAAGGCGCCTTTGACAATGTTTCCATCCCAATTCTAAAAAAAAAGCTTTTAGGCCTTGGCTTACCCCCCATGTTTGTCCAATCTATTATTAATCTTTTTCTCGATAGGAAAATTTTCATTGAGCTTCCAGATGTTACTCCTCAGAGTAGGTCAATTTGGAAGGGCTTACCCCAAGGCGATGTATTATCCCCCTTACTGTATAATATATACACACATGATATGCATGTCACCATTCCCCCTCAAGTAAAAGTTATTGAGTTCGCGGATGACATAGCTTTCTTCTTATCATCCAAAATCATCCCACCCGCCGTCAAATATCTTAATGAAGCCATGGATGCCCTTTGCATATGGCTCACTTTAAATGGTCTTGAACTTTCAGTCCAAAAGAGTCAGTGTGTCACCTTCTCAAACCGTCATAATAACCCCCCTGTTCAAATTTTATTTAAAAACTCTCCAATCCCCAATGTCTCCGAAGTTAAATTTTTGGGAGTAACATTTGATAGGAAACTTAAATGGTCTTCCCATATTCATAATATTGTTACTAAATGTGAAAAAAATTTAAATATCATCAGATCATTGACTGGCGTTTGGTGGGGTGCACACCCTATCTGCATTAAGTTGCTTTACAACGCACTTATTCGAAGCCATCTCGACTATGCCTGCCCACTTTTTAGTACTGCATCCAAAAATGCACTCAGCAAATTAGACAAAATTCAATCAAAGTCATTGCGAATAATAACTGGAGCCATGCAATCGTCGCCCATCAATTCTCTTCAAGTAGAATGTTCTGATCCTCCTCTTTATTTAAGACGTCAACTATTTGCTGACAAATTTGTTCTTAAATGTTTAAATTCTAAATGCCATCAGGTTATTCCCAGAGTGTCGTTGTTCAAAGACTCAACACATTCATCTACAATCAGAGCTCGAACTAAACCTCTTCCTGCCATCTGTAAAAATTTTCGTTCTCTCTCAGAGCTTCAAATTATCCAAAATGATCTTCTTCCATTATTCAAATTAAAATATAGTCACGTCACCCTATCCCCAACAATTTTAGAAGGGATCGGCATCCTTAAAAGTCATTCCAATCTTCCAGCCTGTACTGTCAATAATATGTTCAATGACATTATTTCTTCTAAATGGCCCAACACTTCTCTTTTATTTACTGATGGCTCCAAATCTCCAGACTCTCCTAACTGTGGTATAGGTATTAACGTTTACCACAATAATTCTAATGAAAGAATATTTTATTCAATTTCAAACCAATTTTCAATCTTTTCTGCCGAGTGCATTGCAATAATTGAATCTCTCAAATATATAATAAAAAATAATTTTGAACATTCTCTTGTTCTCTCTGACTCTCTCAGTTCCCTCCAAAAACTTAAATCCAGTCCTCTTCTTCATCCTGATGATCACTTTGTATGTCTTATTCGTGTACTGATATCCTCCATTCAAAGTTCTGGAAAAACTGTCACTCTGATTTGGATTCCTGGACATGTTGGCATAGTGGGTAACGATATTGCTGATTCCTTGGCAAAACAAGGAGCGTCTAACCCTACCGTTACCCTCGTAAACCATATTCCCCTATCTGATATTTTTTCCATCATCAAAGATAGATCCCGCAATGTTTGGACAGAGTATTGGAACATTGCTAGTCAATCCAAGGGTGCCCGCTACGCCTCAATACAAAGGACTATCCCATCAAAACCGTGGTTTCAAAAATTCCCCCATTTTTCCAAAAAAGAAATTTCCTTACTTATTCAAATGAGAATCGGACATTGTTCCGTTCCTTCTCACCTTTTTAAAATTCATGTGCTTGACTCCCCAGATTGTACGTTCTGTGGTCTAGATGTGGGAACTTTAGATCACATATTTTTTGATTGTCCCTCTCTAAATAAATATCCTATCTTCTATCAAGATTTATCCAAAATTGCCTCTCCTCCATTCAACATCTCATCTCTTCTAAGTCTGAACTCCACTCCAATCTTCCATAAAATTCTGAAATTTGCTCATTTAAATAAAATTAATATATAAATTCACCTTTCCTTTCTCTGTAATTATAAGTGATGGCCTAGAACACCCTTGAAGGGTGAAAGCCAGAAATAATTGAAAAAAAAAAAAAACTTTACTCTGGCTTCGATGGAGCCCCCATACCTGAGCTGGTCACTTAGGGTTACACCAAGCATATCAATGGAGGGCCTGTTTGGAAGATTGCTTCCGTTGAAAGAGACTAGATTTTCATTGCGATCCCTTTTAGACGTAATCAGACAAGATTGGGTCTTTGAAACATTAAATTCAACGAGATTATTTTTACCCCAAGAGAAAACACTCTCGAGGTAACCGTCCATTCTTTGCTTCAAAGCCTTACGAGCTGTTGGAGTTTGTGAGCCCTTTGGGGGCTTGTCAAACAAAAAGCTATCATGAACTGTACTGTCATCCGCGTAACAATGAATTGGTGCACATGACAAAAGGTCGTTGATGTGCAACAAAAACAGAGTCGGAGACAGAACCGATCCCTGCGGGACGCCAGCATTTATCGAGTGTGAGGAAGAGGTGAAACCATCGACTACCGTCTGAATCGACCTCTCCCTCAAGAAGTCGGCAATCCACGTACACAAGGATGCGGGAAGTCCGTAAGAATGCACTTTGTTGACAAGTCCTCGGTGCCAAACCCGGTCAAAAGCCTTGGATATGTCCAGTGCAACCGTTTGGGTCTCACCGAAACGTTCCAGGCATCGCCCCCAAACATGCGTCACATAGGCGAGAAGATCACCGCACGAGCGGTTCCGCCGGAATCCGTATTGACGGTCGTTAATAATTTTGTTCTTCTCGAGGTATGTGAGCAGTTTGTCGTTGATCACACGTTCCATCACCTTAGACAGAACTGATGTGATCGCTATGGGGCGGTAGTTGGCCGGGTTGGAGCGGTCACCAGAATTGACCAGAATTGCCTGCTGCCATGCGGGCATGCAGTCAGCTTTCTGCTGATCTGCTGGTCGTGCTCGAATTTTGACCTATTTATGATTCTCTTGGTTTCCTTTGCCATTTTGTTGTAAGCTGTTCTGTCTTCGGATGTTCTAGATGTGTTGTAGGCTCGGTAAGCCGCGTTTTTTCGTCGCACTGCTTCAGCGCATTGTCGACTGAACCACGGCTTTGAGCCTACACCAGTTTCCTTAACAGTAGATTGGATGAAGCCATCCATCGCGGATGTGATGACCTCACCAATTTCCTGGGCACATCTTGAGGGATCCGAAGTCCGAAAACAGACAGCTGACCATGGAAAAGCATTAAAATGTGCCCGCAGACCGAACCAATCTGCTGACCTATAGTGCCACACTTTTCTCTTCAGCCTCTCGTTTGGTGGTCTGAAGTTTACAGGGATTGATGTCGTCACCAGGCAGTGGTCGGACGATCCTAAAGGCGCTGTGACTTCAATACTGTAACCGTGTGGCACAGTAGTTAAAAATAGGTCTAACAGATTGGAACGGTGAGTCTGGACATCAGGAACCCTTGTAGGCTCCTGAACCATTTGCTCCAATCCGTAGCAAAGGGCAAAGGATTCCGCTTGGCGTCCAGCCGAGTCTGTTGATCCTGAGAACTTCAACCAAGGTTCGTTATGAACATTGAAGTCCCCCAGGATCACAAGCTCTGCCATAGGATAGCGGGGCAAGAGGTCATCAATAGTGTCGCTTAAATGTTTGAAGAGCTCGGACGTGTCTGATTCGCTAAGGTTCGGTGAGCGGTATAAACACGCGTAGAATCTTACCGTACTGGCAAGATTGACGCGTACCCACATTACGTCGAATCTGGAGTTTTCCAGATTCAACAGTCGCACACAGTTGACGTCAGCTCGACTATAGAGACAGACACCTCCTTTAGGTCTGAACTTGCTTGCGAGGGTGAAGCCCGGGCAGTCCAGATAGGAGGCGTCTACAGGCTCGGCTATCTGCGTTTCAGACAGGAATAGTAGGTTGGGGCGTTGAGAAAAAAGGTGGTGGTGGACGGAGTTTAAATTGGTATGCAGGCCGCGAATGTTGGTGTAATTCACCAACATTCGTGGCCTGCACTAGGGTCGCCTACTACTCGCCGCTTATAAAATCCATATAAATGGAATATTTATTAACGTATCCAAAAACAAAAAAAACTGTTTTGGAAAGGTGATGAAATATGCTTCCAAAATTTATTATTAGAAATAACCACGTAATTTTTTAAATAGAAATATTTTTAATGTAAACTTTTAAAAGTTAAAAAAATGGCTCTCCTTGCTTTTATTCTAACAAAAATTACTGGTAACAAAAGAAATATAAAAACACACACTTATTTTGTTAGACAAATAAATTATAAACGTTTCTGTCACCTCACTTTTTTGTCGTTTCATATAAAAATAATTCATAAAAAATTCACAATGTTTCATAAATTTTTTTTCAAATTCGATCAGAAACTTTGGTTCCATAAAAGTGTACATTCATATTATTTTGTGTTTAATTGTTTTATTGAATATATAGAGCATTATTTTCTCTTTCCAATGCCGTTTAGATCATATTTTTCACTATGATAGATAGTAAGGGAGAAACAACGATTTTTGTAAGACGTGTAGGAGTTATTTCGAAAAGCGAACTAAACGGAGCATTTTGACGTTTAAGCCGCTCCGGCTACTCGTCCTCACGCCAGAACATTCTCGGCCGACTAAGAGCTCGTTCACATTGAGCATATAAATATAAAAGATCATAGCACGCCACATATCGCTCTCCATACAATCCCTTCAGACCGTTCACACCTGAGCGCTTTATGTGCACATCAACCATAGACAATGCACATCTTACGCCGTAACCGCTCCTGAGGCGATATGCCAACAGTTAAGCGCCCCCCACTCCGACGAAAACAGGAGAGGGGGTCATTTTAATTACGGAGCTGCCAAGAACGGTGGGTGACAGATGTCAACTCCATAGATTCAGTACAAAAAATGCGCGCTCCGTGGCCGCTCGCTAATTCAACTGACCCCCTCTCCTACCATAGGAAGAAATATTTTATCTGCGCCGTGTGAACGCCACGAAACATAAGCGCTCGCGGTTCAACAGATACCTGCTAGCGGTTATATTAGATGTCTGAACACCCCTTCATTCGCGAGTGAAAGACTGTTCACTTGAGTGTTCACACACATCATTTGCGTCACGTGATGTTAAATTCCGGTTGCGAGTGAACAGTGCCGAAGGAAGCATTCCAACAATGTTGGAATGCTTCCTTCAGCACTACTGTCTCTCTTCACTTTCGTGTTCACACGGTTCATTTCGAGGGAAAGAGGCGGAATGAAATCACGAAATGAAAGATAAATGAACCATGTGAATGGGCTATAACACCCAAAAACCAAATTGTTCTCCAGAGCCAAAAAACTTATTAGTTTTTAGAAAAAAATTCGTAACTTTTAAACCAGTGGTTACAGAAATGCCATTTTTAAAATGCTTAGCTGAAAAAATATGATCTGTTAAATGGTAATATATAAATCTTTTATAAGTGAAGAAATATAATGTTTTTGGCGCTTACTGCAGTTGAATTTTTTTGTGTGTACACCAAAAATGTTATAAACACCGCTGCTTAATGTATGAATACTGAAAATCAACTTAATTTTCAGCTGCCTAAATTGTTGTAATCACCTAAATATATCAAAACTAAAGTTTTAATAGCTGTAAATGTGT
Organism: Limnephilus marmoratus; assembly: GCA_917880885.1. NCBI lineage: Eukaryota > Metazoa > Arthropoda > Insecta > Trichoptera > Limnephilidae > Limnephilus > Limnephilus marmoratus. Next base: position 11,231,263 of record OU862930.1, on the reverse strand, counting down.
GTCATTATTTTTTTGGGCTAAATTCGTTTGGTTTACAACATACAAAAAATGTGTTTGAAATGAAAACGATGTAAATGCAATTTACAATCTTTATATGAAACTTTTAAAATGTTAACGGTACAAATTATTAGTGACTGACAGTCTGCCGAACCGAAACTCAGCATTCGTGAATTATCGCGCGTCGTTCGGCTGTTCACACAAAGCTGTTAACTGAGATTTAAATTGTTGTTTTCTTTGCTTTACATTCATTACAGGCCTGGCCAACCTAAATTGCACCACGGGCGGGCATTATAATCTAAAATTTTCCAAGAGCTGCACAGGTTAAATACTTACTGATTTTTTTGTTCATAATCTAACCGGAAAATGAATTTTGAAATTCTGTTATTCGCAAATCTCAAATCACGGACTAGAGAATGTTTTTTTTCCACTGTGAGTCCGTCCGAAAATCGATCATCTCTACTACGTCCCAGGGTTTGCATGTCCAAAAAAAAATTTCCCTAGATTTCATGGCGAAATTTACCTAGATGTTGGGGGTACTGTTACTGAAGAACGACAAACTTATATGTTTTGTAAAATTGTTATAAAATCTGCCAGCTTTATTTTATAAAGGGCGCCACTGGTTGATTAACCAGGCTAGCAGATGGGAAAGCAAAAATCCTCTCTCAAGGGCTTGGGAATTCATACTTTAAAGAAAATATAAAAGAATTAAAAATGATAAATAGTATTCATAAGGAATAATAATATTACATTTATTTGTACAGATTTTTGTATACAAATAGAACTTAAAACAATAACTAAATAAATAATTAAAGCTCACCCCCTGGATTGACCAATTTCCAATTAGCTAGCTAACTAAATATTACGTTCAAGTCCAGGCGAGTCTATTTTTCCATGAGCATAGCAGAATTTCCCAAAAACTCCAAGGTTACTTAATAATCGGTCGGGGCTAGTCTCCTTGTAGGTAGATAGTCTTCCATAATTTCTTTAGCACTCTGGCTTGCATAATATATTGTACTGATAGCCTTGTTACTCGGCAATATGTAATATAGAGAATATGTTAATCCATAGTAATAAAATTGCGGTGTTTCAATTTAATCAATAATCGCGAAAGAAACGCGTGTCTCTATAATAAAGAAAATAAAACACTTTCACGGCACTACGTAAATGTGATATATGGTAAATGATCGCGGTCTTCTGATAAAGAATCAATTAGATTAAAATATTAATTATGCCATCTTATAGGTATATTAGCGCACGATTCAACTTTAAAAATTAAATCAAAATCACGTTTGACTTTCAGTCAGGAGTCCACCACCAGGACCTGTGTCCAGTCCCCGCAAACTAACAAGTGCCGTGTCTAGCTTATTCTCTTGTCTCAAATACCTTCTTTCAAAAAATAATTGAATAATCTAGCTTCCACTTTTCATAAATAGATTTTCATTGACGTTTTAACTTAGTCAATCACCTTTTAAAATGAGGTACCTGCCTAATTCTTTGATAAAATAAACAGCGAGTTATATTATTATTAATTATTTTATCATAACATTACCTCCCGGACCACGCAAATGTTTGTCCCCAAACATAACTATAAAATAAACCTATTCTATCTGATACATTTGTCGATCCAAGGATTTCTATAAAATAAAAACAACAAAGCAATGAGTAATATTTAACAATCTTTTCAAAGATTAATAAAACATAATCTTAATATATGTATAAAACAAAGTCGGGTTAGTTACACTATTTATAACTCGAGAACGGCTGGGCTGATTTTGATGATCTTTGATTTGTTGGATTTGTCTCCGCCTCGGACAGGATAATAACTATTAAAACATCACAAAAGTTAACGAAATAAATAGTTATAAAGAAAATTATTTTCCCCATACATTTTGTATGGAACGAATTCTCCTATTTTGAAAGAGCTGTAACAATGTTGTGTTAGTTGAAGTTTGCGTGAATTCCAAAAATTCAAAAACGTCAAATGTCAATGTGCTAATTGTTTTGCTTTTGTTCTTTAACATATAATGCTTAGTCTCTTTCCTACACACTAAATGTCAACAGTCGAAAATGAGACAAACGGTTAATGTGTGTCTTTTTCCAAAGGAAAAATACAATAATTATGATAAATAATTTCCCTCACACGTATAAAGAAAATGAAACGCAATTCCCGTAAGGGGCCATCCATAAATTACGTCACACATTAAGGGGGGGGGAGGGGAGTAGAAAGTGTGTGGGAAGTGGGAGGGAATTAGAATATAATATTATAGATTATTATAGTTAAAATACCCAAAATAAGCAAGACGTAATTAAATATTACGTGAACGGGACCCGCAAGCACCCACAGCATTAATGATGCTGAGTGTTGTTATTTAGACATGTGTCGAGGGCTACCGTTGACGTTTCATTCATAAGATAAACAGCACACATTAAACTGAAAAAAAAAAATTATAAATATATTATTTCTACAAAATTTTACATAACTCCTTCAGATACGTCATATCACTTTATGCTCTAAAGCGTCACTGTCCCAAATCAGGGTATTAAGCCTCATTAGGCATCACTTTTAGGAGATCAATCAACCCTCACTTTGCACTGAATTTAAATCCATTTTTTGGATATCAAGATTGTTCACTCCATGGAGTTTCCTGACTAACTCACTAAGGTCGTTTGGTCTATCCACGAAGGAAATTTATATAGTAGCAATCAACATTTATGTAAGATTAAACTATTTAAATGTCATCAACCATCGCCAATGAATGGTGCCAAATAATAGAGGTAAACAACCAGCTTTGTGAAGTTGTAATTGTTAAGTAAACTGTTTGAAACAAACATATTTCAGTTTCCCAAGGAAAAACAAACACTTTGTACGCAAATGTTTATACATTAAATAAACTATTCTTTTAAATTAGTAAGAAATGTATTGCATAATCGAATGCACAGGAGATGTGCTCTATTATTAACTAACTTAACAACATCTATAACTATATTTATATATCTATATATGCTTTATATATATTTTTTTTTAAACAAATATGACATGAAAAGAAATAAAACGTAAATATTTTTATGTAAATTTTATATTTTTCAACTATCAAGACAACTCAAGGTGCAAAGAGTTACGAATCTTTGGATCTCTGAGTAATCTTGTTAATAAAATAACAAAAATTGTAGAATTAATTGTAAGAGTACACAGTTCACTATAAACCGTTTGCTTAGAATTAAAAAAAAATAAAGTTAAAAACCTTTAAATAAAACTATTAAACCTTTAAACCTTTTTTTGAGGTTGAGAGGGAGTTTTTCTTTGTGTAGAGGTTTTGGTTTCATTTACATAATATAAGTTTATTGGGTAATTATATTCCACTAGCACACGCAGTTTTGGCACAGATTATGGAAATTATACTTCGTTTTAACAATTATACAAGAAACAACTATTTACATCCACAAAATCCACAGTGGACGATACTCTCAGTATCGCTCTGGTGTTCGACCACCGTTCAGAATTAAAACTTTGCTTGAAATGGCTTCAGCCGTGTTTGGTGACTAGATCTGAATAGCTGGGTACTTCCTCACCTTCCTCTTCCCTATTTCCTTCTCCTCCTCACTAACCTTCAGCCTCACAACATACCCAAATTGGGAATGCTATAGTCTCACTGGCTCCAGATGGGAGCAGTTGGGATTCTTCTGAGGTATTCACATTAAAAAAAAAACAAAAATTAGTTTCTTAGTTTGTGTATACTAAGTAATTTAGTTTGTGTATACTGTGTTGGAAGTTCATGAGAAGCATAAATAAAATACATTATTATTACATTGACATTGAGCAATATGCCCCAGTTAAAATTTTTGTGCATGAAAGTGTTTATTTAATTGAACTTGTCGAATCGTTGCACCTAAAGAAAGTGTGTCAGTGCATCAGTGTGCATAGCTCGTGAATGAGCTTATTTTCTATATTGTTACAATGTCCACTCGAACTTCTGCAGCTCCTTCTACATGCTAAAAATTTAAAGCCCCCCCAGACCTTCAAAACCCCCATAAGGGGGCGCTGGCGCCCCCGTTGAGAATCACTGATCTAAGTGATATAAAGTGTATTTTTAAGAGCGTATTAAGTGTCTTTATCTTCTGTATATTTACCTAAAGATGTAACAGTATCCATTAAAGTGAATAATTAAGAATTATATACAGATACTGCTTTATTGGCTAATATAAACATGGATCTTGCTATTAAACGCCGTCTGAATTAAAATATTCACAATAATCATCTCTGTCTTGCTTTGCCTCTCTGGCCATATTACCTCTCAAACCTTGTTTATCCAAAAGTTGTTTGTCTTCTTCTCTCCACAAACCTAAACCTGGCGTGGTTGTGAAGTGTCTTCAACAGTGGCTATGTTTTATATGATAAATAATAGTGCAAGTACGAGTAGCAACAAGCTATAACCATGTTACGAACTCTAACAGTGCATTTTTCATCAGTTTCTTATGGAATATGATGATATGGATTGGATGGGGGAGTATTTTTAATATCCTCGTTAAGCCGCTAGAAACATGAACTGTATTTTTAACGTCCATTTCCACTTATTATTTCTGATATATCGAGCCACGATCGCCAAAAAATCGTAAACGACAGTTTTTCTCAAATAGCGTTTTTTACCTGATGCGCTCTAAACGGCTAGACGCACCACCTTAACCCATATTTCGCTGACGGTTCAAAAACGCACCATCTTGGTTGCTTGGTCATATTTTGATAACTTGATAAGAATTCACCGTTATTCTTTCAGGTACTTATAGAAAAGGTTTGACTTTACAGTTAGAACTAAATACGTAGAAATATATTTGCTTCAGTTGCATTGTAGACGCCCCCAAAGTCGGACAAAATACGACACTCAGGTAAGTGATTTTTAAATAATTATTATATTTAACATACGACTAAAATTCTTAATATATTCTAGCATTTTTAATGCAGAATTGACTCGTATTTAATAATATGAACACTTTAAAAAAAAATAAAAATTTCAAAGGTACTCATTTTACATAGTTTATTTAAGTGGTGCATTAACGCACCGTCAGCGAAATACGGGGGTAAAACCTTGGCATTATTTTATTCATAATTACCGGCATCAATCGCTAATACTGTGTTTTTTCTTCTGAATAGGATGAATTCAAAGGACCTTTTTACCGCACAAGAGGCTGTTGACTTTATTGCAGAGAATTGGAATGTCAATGATGAAGACGGCGAAGAAGATATTCCAGATGTGGTCGTTATACCACCTGAAGTCGCCCAAGTTACTGATGAAGAGGATTTTGATGACAATGATTTACATGAAGACGGTGCATTTAGCCATACGTTCGGGGATATGGCAAGAACTTTGGAAGTCCACTCCAAGAGGCTAAACCTTCAACAACTCCATCCCAATCCCAACCATCAATATCTTCGTCATCAATGCCAAGGGAAATGCGTTGGAAGAAATCGAAACCAGTTATTTGCGAGTGCCAAACAACGTTGAGAATAGAAGCGTCGAAGATGTGAAAAAAAAATAGTGGGTTAATCTGGTACCGAGTCTTATTAACTTAATTGTGGAACAATCAAATGGTTACGCTCTATTAAAAAACAAAGTAGCCACCGATTTCTATTATACACTGGGTATCATAGGTTACCTCGTGAAGAAATGTATTGGTTTCTAGATGAGGATATTACAAATCCTTTTGTAAGGTCATGTATGACCAGACACACCTATTGTGACGTCAAGAGTAATTTACATTTGGCTGACAATTTAAATATCGATACGACTGACAAAGTTTATAAAGTTAGACCATATTTATCCTTGTTGAATTAACAGTTCGGAATTGTAAGGCATGCGCTATCAACAGACGAACAAATGATCCCTTATAGAGGGAAGCATTCGTGTAAAATGTATATTCATGGCAAGCCTATCAAATTTGGATATAAGTCGTGGACATTGGCTTCTGCAGATGGATATATTTATGCATTTGATATATATACTGGAAAAAACAAAGCGCCGTCAAATACTAATAATTTAGGTATGGGAGGCAACGTTGTGAAGGATCTTCTGAAAAGTGTAGACACTCCAGGAAATCACATTGTTTATTTCGATAACTTATTTACATCGATCCCACTTTTGAAATATGTAAGTGATTATTTGTTTTTCGGTACTGGTACGATAAGAGAAAATCGACTAAAAAACATCGGTACCCAAAAAACGACCAAACAAATGAATAAATTACAAAGAGGGGAATATGATTATAGATTCGAAAAAAAAAACAATGAGATACTGGTTGTTAGATGGAAATATAGTTCCTGTAGTTACAGTGGCATCTGATTTTGATAACGTAGAGCCCATTAAAAACGTATGGAGGTATTCAAATATTAAAAAAGGTATGTAAATGTGTCTCAAGCCAGCACTCTTACCCAGTATAATCGTTTCATGGGAGTTGTTGATTTAGCGGATAATTTGGTTTCAAACTATAGAATAAGGGTTGGTGGTAAAAAGTGGTGGTGGGCAATATTCTCCAACTTCTGTGATGTGGCACTTTGTAATGCTTGGAAATTATACCAAATGGTTCATCCAGAGGAAAATATGAGCCTTTTGAATTTTAGAACAAGTGTAGCCACCGCCCTAAAGCCATAAAGTCGTCAAAAGTAAATTCTTCTTCTATTGGCAGACCCAGTGGATTTACGACAGCATCGAGGTCAAGTATAACCGGGAGTAGTCATTTTTTAAATAAAAGGGGAAAATAGAAAAAGGTGTCGCTTATGTCATTCACACATATTTTATGTGTCCAGAGTGTAATGTGGCATTGCACCATAAAAGTAACGAATTATACCATACCGGAAAATAGTGTTTATTGTAATATTTGTGTATGCTAATTTCTTATTATGTCTTTTAGAAAGGTGCACTTTCCTACTTATATAAACAATATCTTTCATTTAAGTTAATATTAGTAATCAATATATATTATAAAAGAAAGTCCAAATAAATGTGCGGAACGCAAAAACTCAGAAACGAGTGCCGGTACGATCAAGAGAGTTAAATGGTATGGTAGATCTCTATCCCTCCTAGGGAATAAGGGTATTCGTTTTTACCTAAAGGGCTTGCTTTTGAAGATATAAGGGCTGAAAGTTCTAAGAAGACTCTAGAAATTTCAAGAAGAGTCTGGAAGATTCGGGAAACTTCTAGAAAATTCGATAAAACTCTGGAATGTTCTGGAAGAAATGGAGGAGTATGTCAGTGAGTCTAGAAGGTTCCGGAAAGTTCAAGAAGGTTCGATAAAGCTATAGAAAGTTCTGAAAGGAGTGGAGGAGTGTGTCGGTGTGTCTTGAAGGTTCCGGAAAATTCTAGAAGGTTCCAAAAAGCTGTAGGAAGTCCTAGAAGGTTCGATAGGGCTGTACAAAGTTCTGAAAGGAGTGGAAGAGTGTGTCGGGATTTGAGAGCATTCCACAACTTTCCAGAACATCCCGGAATCTTCTGGAAAATTGTGGAATGTTCGAGAATAAGGAATCAGGAGCATCAATGTGAAACATTCCAGAACACTCTCGAATGTTTTCCTGAGCGAAGTCGGGTAACCCAGCTAGTATGATTTATAAATGAATAGAAATAAATCCACTTTCAAATAAACTTGTTTGGTTTCATACATTTAATTTTTACCCCCCTATTTCGCTGACGGTGCGAAAACGCACCACCTCATATTAGTTTTTCCATTTTTTTAAATTTTTTTATTTTCTTAATTGTGTGTTTATATACCACATATCCAAATTTCATCAAAATCTGACGACGGGAACTGATAGCAGCGAAATATGTGTTAATATTCGAGAATACCAAAAATCAACCCCCAAATTGATTTTGTGGCCCTGTACATTTTATCGTATATTAATGTTTTCAAATTTTAGTTCATACGTCCGTCACTCCTGGACACACTGATCCCCAGATTCCTACCCACCCTAATACCCTTTTCCTTCTCAAAACTTCCTCTACTTCCTTTCTTAAAAAGGCCCTCCACACAGCATCCCCAAAGATGACATAGGCCCTGCATGGAATTATTTTCCCCAGATCCTCCTGGTGGAGCTAATGTGAGGAATTTGAAATTTATTGCGAGTATTTTGGAACATAAGCATTGGCAAGGTCTTCCTAAACCAGTTTCTCCCAATCCGGCCTGCCACGCAGTTAGTGAGCAGACACATCCGCTGCCAAGATCTGGACAAACCTCACCCCATGAACGTTAGTAATCAAATAAAGTTTCCCGGGGCAGCGGTACCCATACCCGCCTCCCAACTTGAAATGATGGAAATCTTTACTGATATTTTTGTTTATAATAATTAAAATACAAAGTTCTCGATGAAAGATTTTGTTCTAAAAAATTGGATTTATTGTTTTATATCTACCGCCTATGTTTGTGTTTGTGTTGTAGGTCGAATAATAATAAAGAAAGTGCGTATAATACTTTCCATCGTTTTTATTGTAAACAAAACATGAACCTACCAATTAATAAAATAAAATAAACATTTAATTATTTTTAAAAGTAGGTCCGTTTTGTTTGATATGCAAAACATCGTAAACGACAGATGCATTGCGTATTTGCCGGGCAAAACATCGTAACTGCCATTTATCTCCAAAGCAGCGCAAATTTAACTATTTCCATAATGTTAGGCGAACGGTATCAATAAATCAAACATTTCTGTAAATTTGGGTACCATATTACATATTGCATTACTTAAAAAATGTGAAGTAAAAATTCTCCTGCAAAATTTTGTTTTTGTCGGTTATAATCTTTTGGCGATCATGGCTCGATATGTCGATAAAATAAGCCTATCAGATTTCTTTTTTTTCATGTGGTTGGAATTTGTATACGCTGAGCGACGGCAATAAGGAGCTTTGTTAAATAATATAATAAATGCAAATAATAATTATTTAAATATCACCGACCCATGGCGACCCATTTAATGTAAAACTAGTATGCCTTTACAAATATGATGGTTGTTTTGTTGTTTCAGGTAGCATTGGTGCGGAGACTGTCCCCATTAAGGCAGAACCAGGACCCCGAAAAGAAGAACATGAAGGGGGAATTCCTTATATGGAAATAGACATACACCTGCCAGATGTAAAAAAGGAATGCTTAGAACGCTCTGAATGTATTACTGAGACTGGTGCAGGTGAAATCGTTTTTTGTCTTAATTAGTTTTAATTTTTTTTCATATCACTATATGTAGATAAGTACTTACTTATTGAGCTTGTCCGCTATCTTTTTCAGACACGATAACAGACCTGAAGATGCAATCTGGAGAAAAACTTCATTCATGTTCCCATTGTAACTTCACCTGCTTACACAAGTCTTCATTTATAAGGCACTTATACACACATACTGGAGAAAAACCTTATTCATGTTCCTACTGCAGCTATTCATGTGCTCGGAAAGGAAATTTAAGTCGTCACATGCTTACTCATACTGGCGAAAAACCTTATTCATGTTCCTACTGCAGCTATTCAAGTACTCAAAAAGGTGATTTAAGACGTCACATGTTTACTCATACTGGCGAAAAACCTTATTCATGTTCCAACTGCAGCTATTCATGTACTCATAAAGGAAGTTTAAGAGATCACATACTTACCCATTCTGGCGAAAAAGCTTATTCATGTTCCTACTGCAGTTATTCATGTGCTCGTAAGGGAAATTTAAGACGTCACATGCTTACCCACACATCAGGGACAAACCTTAACGAAAAACCTTATTCATGTTCCTACTGCAGCTATTCATGTGCTCAAAAAGGTGATTTAAGACGTCACATGTTTACCCATACTGGCGAAAAACCTTATTCATGTTCCTACTGCAGCTATTCATGTGCTCAGAAAGGAAGTTTAAGAGTTCACATACTTACCCATACTGGCGAAAAACCTTATTCATGTTCCTACTGCAGCTATTCATGTGCTCATAAAGGACATTTAAGACGTCACATGCTTACCCATACTGGCGAAAAACCTTATTCATGTTCCTACTGCAGCTATTCATGTGCTCGGAAAGGAAATTTAAGAGTTCACATACTTACCCATACTGGCGAAAAAGCTTATTCATGTTCCTACTGCAGCTATTCATGTGCTCGGAAAGGAAATTTAAGACGTCACATACTTACCCATTAGTGTGAATCGATTTTTTGTTTTTCTTAGAAGCGGTGTGTGGAATGGATGCTCTATGAGAATACCTTTAAAAGTCATTATGACAGCATTAAGGTATTTTGAGTGCAAGTACTGCCCCAAGTCAATTCAAATTTGAAAAAACAGCGACATACTAGAAAACGAAGGGTTTAATCTTTGCTCAATAAAAGTAGTTAAAATATATAAAAAAAAATAAACTTTTCATTTACTTACAATATTATCTACTAATCAAAAAACAATAAAAGTACCATTGCTACACAAAAAATTACAAAAAATGTTAAAAAATAAAGTCAAAAATCATAAAAGTTATTGTGTTTTATAGTCTTTCTTCGAATTGAATACTGGCATTATGCGATAAGATTCTAGCTTGTTTTGTATCCACCCTTCACGTCTTTCAGGGCTGCAAACAGCAGAGCATGATGCGGTTAACACTTTAATGCATCTTTCCGTGGCTTGCGTGTGACAGGGCATCAATCGGACTAACAAACTTACACAAAATGTTGGATTCGATAATTTCGTGGTCTGCAATGGCATCAATTATTGTCTCGCTAGATATCAGTTTTGTAGGACTTGGTTCTGATGGTTTTTCCCAGTAGATCAAGTCAATATAGTCTGCTGCGTTGAAATGAGTACGTAGCTTAAATACTCTTATTGGAGAGAACCCTGATGTACGTTCTCGGATACTTAGAATCCGTCTCAGACATTGGCGCACACACGAGGGTGGTTTTGGGGTTTAACCCCCCCCCCCCCCGAATTTCGACGACAAGCATATATTATTTTACCAATCAAAAGCAACATAAGAAACGTTTATATAAATCTGTACGCAACATTTCTTAGGGAAGAACTCCGGTGCTCGCGGTGCTACAGTGGAGGTTATCCACCTCTTACCCGCCCTGGTATAAGTAACTGCTGGTTACTCCTTCAAGGCTCTCGCAAGATTCTATATTTTGTTAAACGAAGCTAAATTTATTTATTTTGAACGAATCTAGACCTCCAGTGTCCTTGCATACATTGTTAGTAAACAGTATGCAAGTGCTTAACAGGAAAAACAAAATTCAAAAAATAGATTAGTAAGACAAAGATAAATTAAACAGGGCAAAAGAAAAACTCATTCATGAGACTCCATGAGGCGGCATTGCATCTGTAAAAACCTGCAAGCACCTGCATAAAATAGAGAACATAAGTAATACAATAAATCTCAAATCAATTGGCAAATACCAACAAAAATTGTGAATGGCTTTCGGTCTGACCATAAGCTACACTTAGCTTCCGTGTCCCTTAGCCAACCACTCAGTGAAGCCTCAAAGAATGTTAACTGAATATTTGGGGTAAAATACCCGAAGACTAAAAGAAAATTCAGCGTTGGGTAGTCAGAGGCAGGACAAAGGACAGTCAAGGTCGTCTGATCAAGCCTCAAGCCTGCACATGTCATTGGGGGAGGCGCAGATAGATTTGAGAAAGTTCTGCAAAATTAATAATCATTAAAATTAATAATAATAAATTAATTAAACGACCTCCGTAGTCCAGTGGCTAAGACTCTTGACTCACATTCCGGAGGTCGCGGGTTCGAACCCGGCATGCGCAAATAAATTTTATTTGATTAATTTGTGTTATTTCACAATTAATTCATTTAAAATAATATATAGTATATTTGCGGCATGTTCCAGAGTGGAAGATACTATCAGTATCGCCCTGGTGTAAGACCACCATTCAGAATTGAAACGTTGCTTGAAAATGGCTTTAGCCGTGTTTAGTGACCAGATCTGAATAGCCAGGTACTTCCCAACCTTCCTCTTCCCCACCTCCTTCCCCTCCCCGCTACCTTCAGCCTCACAACATACCCCAATTGGGGATGCCATAGTCTCACTGGCTCCAGACGGGAGCAGTTGAGATTCTTGTGCGGTATTCACTGTAAAAAAAAAAAAAAAAAAATCAATCGCGGTGCTACAGCTGGCCGGCTACCAGTATCACTCACGATCGCCGCACGGTGCGTTGTGCGAAATGCAAAAGTTTACAATATGACTGGATGTCCCCACCCGCTCTCCCACCCACGGCACCTCTCTCCAAAACCGTGCACAGCTAGTGCTGCCAGATGCATTGTTTTTTGGTTAATTTATGATACATAAAATTAAACATTTCTAATAAAACCTGTTGTTTTTTACCGATCACCAGTTTTCGGGATAGGTATTTTTTAAGCATGGGTCGTGTAGGGGAAAATGATGAATTCAGGAATATAGTCCTTAAACTCTGAACTTCAGTACGGTTATGGGTTCACAAGGCCACTTATCTTATTATTATGCTTGTCAACAAATAGTATCTATTATATTAGAAAATAATAAAAGTTTACCTAGACCCTAGACCATAGGTTCCCAACGCGGGCGATAACGCCCCCTTGGGGGCGTTTAAGACCTTCAGGGGGGCGGTAGAAGGCAAAGAGAAAATTGGGGGGCGTTTCAGACTTTCAGGGGGGCGATAGGAGACCCAGAGAAACCCATAGCTAGTTTACTAGCACATATCGAAGAAGTCGAAGACATGCTAAAAGAATACGAACTGCACATGGTGATGATGAGCGAAACCTGTATTACCGAAGAAATTAACCAAAATGAAACAACATTTCAGGGCTATTCGACAATTAGATGCGACTCATTTAGCAGGCATACAGGTGGAGTTATCACATTAATTCAAAACAATATCTCTTACAAAGTCACAACAAATGCGGTACTACATAAAATAATACCTGGATACCTACTGGCTATTGAAGGATTTTAAGCTGGGAACCTATGCAGCTATTTATCATTCCTCAAATCAAAATGATACAAAATTCTTAGATTTTTTTGAAGAATGGTGCAGTTAGCAAATAAATACAAGAGACTTGAAAATCATCTGTGGAGATTTTAATATTCAATACAAAAAGCACAAGATTACAAATTATCATAAATTGCCTAGGTAGGAAGCAACTTGTCAAAAATTATACAAGAATATGAAAAAACTCTAAAACCATGGTTGATTTGGTAATTTCAAATGACTTACGCGGAAGTTAATGCTGCAGAAGAAGTCAAAATATCTGATCACGAAACAATTAAGTATTACAAAAATTATATATACCTAATAGTCCGAAGCCTCAGGGAACACGAAGTATAATATATATATACAGGAATAAAAAGAACCATAATAAGGTTAAATTGTGTACGGCATTACAAAACAAAAAGTTGATCTGCGATAACCAAGGAAATTTAGACAGAAAAGCCGATGAACTAACAGGACATCTGAAAACAGTAGGTAGTAAATGAACTAATGCCTACAACTAATATATATTTATTTATAAAATGATTTCCTGTTTCCCTTGGTCACGCCTTCATTTCACCTTTTTTTAAAGTTTCCTAATACTTTGTAGAAGGTTCTTCCGGAAAGAAAATTGCGCAGAAAATTGGATAATTTCAGAAAACTCAACGACTATTTTAACTTTACACGTTTGACAGTTCGCGCGTTTGACGAAATTGAATTGTGTTTTTGAACCTTTTTTTTCGTAAAAAAAGAATTATCTATGGATTATTTAAATTATAGATATTTTAAATAGATACCTAAGTTAGGTACCAATTTTGATTGATTTTTATTATCTATAATATAAAAATGAATCACTAAATGTGTTGGTAAGCGCAAATCTCGAGATCAGCTTAACCGATTTCGCTAATTCTTTTTTTAGAATATTCCTTGAAGTACGAGGATGGTTCTTACGGAGAGAAAATTTAACAAAATTGCGCAGAAAATTAGATAATATCAGAAAACATCGCACGTTTGACAGTTCGCGTGTTAGAGAATGACATTTTGCAAAACAATGAATGATTGTTCAATCAGGATTCTATTTTCGAAAAGTTGAAAAATTTATTTAAAGTAGGTACTCCCCTAATATTTTGAATCGAATCAAGAATTTCAGATATTTTAAATAGGTACCTATGTTATGTACCAAATTTAATATACATGAAAAATGGATTTTGAATAAAAATTGTAAAAGGTGGCACGCGGGCTGTTTAAAAACTGAATGTACTGGGATTGAATATATGGAATGCGGGTGGAGGGTTGGCGGGACGAGGGAGCGGGAAAGGGAAGAGGGAAGGCGGGGACGGTGGTAGGGAAACGCAGGAGGGGGAGGGGAACTCGGGAGGGGGGTTCGCGGGACGGGGGAAGGGGGGGGGAGTGGAGTGGGGAGAGGGAAGGTGGAGGTGACGGAGTGGGAACACGAGAGGGGAAGAGGACGCAGGAGAAGAAGGGGAGGCGGAAGGGGAACGGGATGAATGGGAAAAGACACTCAGGGAGAAACAATTTCTTTATTAAATGGCATAGCAATGCATGCCGGGAGCATATGGAAAGCAGGAGGAAGGTTGGCGGGACGAGGGAGCGGAAGAGGGAAGGCGGAGAAGGTGGAAGGGGAACGCGGGAGGGGGGAGGGGGACCTGAGTGGGGGGAGGGGAACTCGGGAGGGGGTTCGCGGGACGGGGGAAGGGGGGGGAGTGGAGTGGGGAGAGGGAAGGTGGAGGTGACGGAGTGGAAACCGGAGAGGGGAAGAGGACGCAGGAGAAGAAGGGGAGGCGGAAGGGAAAGGACACTCAGGGAGAAACAATTTATTTATTAGATGGCATAACTACGCATGCCGGGACCAGCTAGTAATATATAAAAATGAATAAGTATTTGTATTGAATGAAAAGCGAAAATTTGAATAAAAAAATTGTAATAGGTGGCACGCGAAATGTTTGAAAATTGAATGTACTGGGACTGATTATATAGAACGCGGTAGGGGGATTGGTGGGACGGGGAAGAGGAAGAGGGGAGGTGGTAGGCGGGGAAGGTGGAAAGGGAACGCGGGAGGGGAAGGAAATGCGGGAGGGGAACAGGGACGCACGGAAAGGACTTGCAGGGAGATACAATTTATTTCTTTAAAAATGATATATCAACGCATGCCGGGAACCAGCTAATAGTAGATATATTAAAAGATACAAATAAATAGTATACCTACGAAATCCCTAAATCTTCTAAAAAAACAAAGGGATACAGCTTATAAAGCCTGTAAAATACAATTTCCAGAAGAAAGGTGGGAAACCTGTAAGAAACTTTAAACTAAGTGTCGAAAACATAAATAAGAGTATTTCATTATTCACAGATACTTCTTCTCAATCATCGGAAAGAATAGAGAATAATAATATTTTAATTTAATAAGAGTATTTAATGAGTGTAATTTAATACGATGACACAAAAATCATCGACGTCTGGAATTACTATAGGCATAATTAAATTTAAGTAGTTGCACTAATAAATTAATCTGTGTTATAGGGAATTTTTCCGCAGTCGTAGAAAACATCCATAATAACACCAGTGCCCAAAATAATAAATGCTAAAAATTTCGAAAACCTCAGAAAAATAAATGGATAACCTAAATATGAACAAATACTAGAATCCACAGTTAAAGAACAGATGAGAAAATTTATTGAAAAAAAATAACATTCTTGTAAGACAGCAGGGTTTAGAAACAAATTAATATTCATAATGGAAAACAAGTATGGATCAGAAAAAAATCACAATAGTAGTGTTCTTGGATTTTAGACGTGTTTTTGAAATGATAGACAGAGAAATACTAATAATAAAATTAAAAATAGAAAATAAAGAAACAAAATTGGAGATGCTATATCGGAAGAACAACAAGTAAACCTCGGAGTTCCTCAAGGGTCTGTGTTGGGACCGCTCCTATTGATTAAGTATATATATTAATGATATAGTAAAGTGCCTAAAGTACTGTTCCATCAAACTTTTGCTGATGACACACTTTTATATATTATACCAAATAATATCGAAGATGCATTGTCAAAAAAAAAACCTTTTTTTTAAAGAATATTTCTATATAATATATTAAATTTTTTTTTTCTTCGAATAAAAAATAAATGTAACTAAAAGTAAATTCATGGTATTAGAGAAGAAATTCAACGAAATTACTACCCTAAATTTAATATAGAAAATCAAAATATTGAAGAAGTAGAAGTAGGTAAGTAAAAGATAATCTATAACAAATTAAAACTAAACACTAACTTTGAAATGTAAAATTAAAAAATTGCAGAAAAGGTTAATTACTTAAATAGTATAAAGGGAAAGTAAGAGGTCAAAACACAGAAATTGATTTACAATACCACTGTAGCGTGTCACGTGAATTACTGCACAAGGGTAATCTTTCTAAGCAATAAAACCCAAGTAAAAAGAATTAAAATAATTCAGAACGGTTCCATGCCAACTCAGAATTAAACTCAGAAACACCTCAGAAAGGTCATTAAAAGCTATGAAATAATAATTTTAAAATTTCCGGTAACCCTAATGCCGGTTACAGAGCTCGACCGACGGTCGGTGTGCACGGTCGGTCCTGACGATACGCATACCACCGACCGACCGTCGGTACGTACCGTCAGTTCACGCTTGACCAACAAGCTTACCGTCGTACGCGAAATTAATTAATTAATAGCTGCTTATTATCTTCGTAGACGTATTAGGAACAGAAGACGTAGATATCACGTACACCCGATCGTCGCCCAGAGAGCATTTCTAGCTCGTCAGTCGACCGACGGTACGGATACGCACGCGCTCGACCGACGATTCTCATACGCACTGCGTAGCGATATACGCAAGCGTGCGGTCGGTCCTGCACTGAACGATTTATGAATTTTCATACAAATGACAAGCGCGACCGACGTACGGACTGACCGTCGGTCGAGCACTGTAACCGGCCTAACCTAACTTAACCAATATTTTTTTATCATCACTCTTAATGACCTTTATGCATTTAATTTCTTGGCTTTTCTCTAATATAATTTACATGTTTTATAAATATGTATTATAAATATTACTCTTCAATTACTCTATCTATTGGTGAAAACCGTATGAAAATCCGTTGCGTAGTTTAAAAGATTAACGCGCACATACATTTTGAGCGACTTCATTTTATACTATGTAATGAAACTGTTATTTCCTTATTTAAATTTTCAATTAAAAGTTTAGGAAAACACGGTATTTCATTTTTGGGATATGGCAGCACTAAGATGCTCCGGTCCATCACACATCACAACAAATCTATCTGTATCTACCCTTCATCAACTAAAAGAAATTTAGAATTTCAACATAAATGGCTGCAAAGATGGAAGTCGTTAGTTTACTCAAGGAAAGAAGACAGAGTTTTTATTTATTTATTAATTTTAAGTTAGCTCACATCTTTGTAAAGATATAAACATTTACATTGGTTGGCAAACATAATCATTCTTTAAATATTACACATAAATAAAGACATTAATCACAGTGGCAGACCAAGGGGGGGGCGGTCCGCCCCGGGCCCCCGGTCCTGAGGGGCCCCCAAACACCTTCATGTTCCCTTGATCAAATCCTAAACAAGGCTTTAAGGCACCAGGAAACTGTAAACATTTTTTTTATTTCATATTTTGGAAGAAGCACTTGTTAAGAACGCTCTCACCACGGACATATGAATATATCTGGACCTGCCCTAAGTGATAAAAACGTAATATTTCCCCCTCCCCATGGAACCGGCTATAGCTCCGCCTTGGCGCCAGCTCGCTCCATGGGGAGGGGAGAGATCCACGCTTGAATCTAAAATATGTGACGTCATCATTCTTGTAGTGACCAGCGCGAAACTAACGTCCATACGTTTTACGAAATAACACGCCAAAAACGGCAGCTTGCGCTATACATTATAGGTACATATTATATAGACATAGCGAATGTGGGCGGTTCTCCAGTGTCCTCGTCGCTGGTTACAGGGGTAAGTAAATTATGAAACATTTGTAAAAGTGTCTTAACTAAACACGGCAACAAAATATTGCTATGTGAATTGAGGCGAATGTTTTTGGGGCAAGCATTTGGCCTTAGCAAATATGTTATTAACGTGGCAAGCAATTCGCGCTCCCATGTAAAAAGGTCTATTCATTCAAAGCAGATTTTGCTTTTAAGAACTAAATGGTGATATAATAATGCGAGATGCCTATATACTGTCAGTTTGATTTTTCAACGAATCACAGTATCTTTCCTCTCTTCGCCCCCCATAGTTTGGTTTTGCCCCTCACCTGTATCTTCTGGTCTATTCATTCTGATGTCTATGGCTCTCACCAATTTTTTTAAAAGAATTTCGAAAAATTGACGGAGATAGAATATTTTATGTGAAACCATTTGAAACAGTTTGTATGTTGAATTATCTTTCAGCCAAACTTTGGATGCGTTTTTCTCGAAACTTTTTTAACACGTTTTTCAACCTGGTTGACAACATATTAAACAAACTATACACCCGATTTGCATGCACCAATTCTTAAACTGTTCGAAAATCTAGTGTCTCCATGTAGGTGAATTTCAATATCTAAAAAAAAAGAAAAAATTGCAGACCAGCGAATTTTATTTTCAATTTTTTTCGTCATTCATAAAAATTTTAAAAAGTAGAAGGGTGCCCTTTATAAAACAATTCCTACGTGGTGTCTTATAGTAAGGGCCGGATTGAACATGTCAGGGCCCCTAGGCAATGCACGTCTCGGGGCCCTTTTACCATAGGGGCCCCTAGCTGATACGTGGCCCTTAGGCAATGTATTTCCCAGGGCCCCTTTACCCTAGGGGCCCCTACCCAATGCGGGTCCCCTAGGCAGTTTCGTACACTTCTTATGGATAATACGGCCCTGGCTATAGTGACTGGATTTTCGAAGGCAGTGGCCTATACTGCCTTATGGACAATAAGGCCCTACCAGGGCCGGTTTAAACGTGTCGGGGCCCCTAGGCAATTCACGTCTCAGGGCCCCTTTACCCTAGGGACCCCTACCCGATGGGGGCCCCTAGGAAGTGGCCTAAACTGCCTTATGGAAACATTTATGGGCCTGCCAGGGCCGGCTTAAATATGTCGGGGCCTCTAGGCAACGCACATCTCGAGGCCCCTTTACCATAGGGGGCCCTAGCTGATACGTGGCCCCTAAACAGTGACCTACACTGACTTGTAGACAATACGGCCCTGCCAGGGCCGGCTTTAACATGTTGGGGCCCTTAGGCAATCCTCGTCTCAGGGCCCTAGGCAGTTGCCTACACTTCTTATGGATAATAAGGCCCTGGCTACAGTGACTGGTTTTTCGAAGGCAGTGGCCTACACTGCCTTAAGGACAATAGGGCCCTGCCAGGGCCAGCTTAAACATTTCAGGGCCCCTAGGCAATGCACGTCTCGGGGCTCCTTTACTCTAGGGACCCCTAACCGATGTGGGGCCCCTAGGTAGTGGCCTACACTGTCTTATGGACAATAGGGCCCTGCCAGGACCAGCTTAAACATATCGGGACCCCTAGGCAATGCACGTCTCGGGGCTCCTTTACCCTAGGCAGTTTCCTACACGTCTTATTATGGATAATATGGCCCTGGCTATAGTGACTTCATTTTCGAACAGTTTAAGACTTGTTTTTTTTTTACTATCTTAGACCCTGTGAAAAAGGTCATCTTATCATTACAGATAATATAGATAGTTAACAGGGGTGCCCGGGTTAATGGGATGAGGTTTGTCTAGGGCTTGTGTCGGATGACCAGGATACACTGAACCCCAGATTCCTACGCACCCCTTAAATCCTTTTCCTTCCCAGAACTCTCCTCTCCTTCATTTCCTTAAAAAAACCTTCCACACAGCATCCCCAAAGATAAATGATTTTAAATACTTTGAACGGTTGTATCTCCCTCAATTTTGCCGAGCGCGCCTTAATTTTTGTTTTATTCTGCTTTTCCACACTTTTCTCATCTAGAAAGTGCCTTTTTATTAAATTTCCAAACTGTGCCCGGATCTGCATTCCTCCCATGTTCTTCTATCACAACTTTTTTGCGTCCATCCTCCATGGTTAATGTTTTATCCTTTCGACTGTCAAACGATATGCAAATGCACAAATCAAAATGGGGCTGATTGATGGCAGTCAGTGTGGTCCTAGTTTTGGCACGAGCACGTCGAATTTATTACGATCGATCACGTTTGTTAGATTATCTGTTGTCACTAATCCAATATCTTGCAATGTAGCGCAGACGATGGCAGCACCTGCCCGATCAGAAATACTGTATCGATCCAATGTTCTGGATACAACAGATAGTCCACTGTCTGTTGGATTTATTACATAAAAAGAAGAAGTAGATGAAGCAAAGTATTGTTGGCCAGTTGAAAGATCAACGTTAGTAAAACTTGAAACTGTATTGCGAGATGTGGACGGTTGATCTAAAGATGTTTGTTGTGTTTCTTGGTATAGTGGGCGAAAGTGAACTCAGCAATTGTTTCAAATTTTCACGGGAAAATAAATATTATCATATTTTTTAAATATTATTATTTAAGGCGCGTCAATTTTTATTCATTATGAAATGTAAAAGTAAAAAGTAAAGTATTAATATTGACACAAAACTGTTTTATAAAGGGACAATTTTTTTACCAGATTTTAAATAATTCAACTGCTTTGGGGCAGTACTTGTTGTCAAAATTTTAAATTGATATTTTGTATGCTTAATTGTATTTTTTTTTTTTTTTTTTTAAAGAAAGACAAACATTCCCGGGTTACGAATAACCCAACAATGTTTGAAAATCTCCTACTACCACCACAGAAAGCCGAAAATGTTGCTTGTGTTGTGATGGAGGACTTAGCCAGTCAAGGAATCGAACACGCGACGCTCGGGTGGGACCCAAACGCTATGCCCACTCAACCACTGACCAGACCTATGTACCAGAAAGGACATTTAAGAAGTCACATACAAGCCCATACTGGAGAAAAACCTTTTTTGTGTTCCCATTGTAACTACTCCTGCTCATGCAAGACATCATTAATAATACATTTACGCACCCATACTTGAGAAAAACCTTTCACGTTCACAAAAACGTTGTTTTGTTAAAAAATAACCATTCATGTGATGGCACTGACGCCACCATCCCCCTTTGCCACTATCATTTATTCAACTCCGGCCTTCACACAATCCTACTGTGATTGCATAGGGGGTACACAGTGTGGTCAGACAAGAACGCCAAACCTTTTAATGCATCAAATTACCTCACAACCGTCCCCCTTTGCCACTATCATTTATTCAACTCCGGCCTTCACACAATCCTGCTGAGATCGCATAGGGGGTACACAGTGTGGTCAGACAAGGACGCCAAACCTTTTAATGCATCAAATTACCTCACAACCGTCCCCCTTTGCCACTATCATTTATTCAACTCCGGCCTTCACACAATCCTGCTGAAATCGCATAGGGGGTACACAGTGTGGTCAGACAAGGACGCCAAACCTTTTAATGCATCAAATTACCTCACAACCGTCCCCCTTTGCCACTATCATTTATTCAACTCCGGCCTTCACACAATCCTGCTGAGATCGCATAGGGGGTACCTACACAGTGTGGTCAGACAAGGACGCCAAACCTTTTAATGCATCAAATTACCTCACAACCGTCCCCCTTTGCCACTATCATTTATTCAACTCCGGCCTTCACACAATCCTGCTGAGATCGCATAGGGGGTACACAGTGTGGTCAGACAAGGAAGCCAAACTTTTTAATGCACCAATTGATTGTAATTGAGGATATAGCTATGTTATTCAGCGGATCAGGTTCATGAACATCGGATGCTAAATTTTGGGTGTGATCAGTGAAGACGGTAGAGAAATAGTCAGCAAATAGATCGGTAATCTCCTTACTATTGTGTGTGATTCTCGAGCCATATGTTAGGTTTTCAGGTATGGAAGGAGATTTTCTTTGCATTTTGACAAAGCTCCATATTTTTTTTATTATTGTCTGCCACAAGTCCACTGTAATATGCATTCGGCGAGTGTATCGCTGGATAATATACTGAATGTACAAGTGTGTAGGTATGGTTGTTGTACATTTTAGCTGTTGATACCGATAGAATTAATGTGTTGTGTGCGCTGGAGTAAAGGGTGGGTAATTATGATTTAAAGAAACATAAGTGAAGTGGATAGGAAGGGTAGAAGTTTTTATAGTTATACCAGGTTTGATAATTGAGCAGGGCAAGATATCAGGATTGCAGGAGAGGTTTCGTTCTTTCTTATGTATATCTTGGAGTTTCGCACCCATAAAAAACTAAAGTTGTTAGCGATTTTAAACTCTTTCGCGGACCCTAATAAATATTTTTTTTTTCTAGTGAGATGGTCGTTAATAAATATTTTTCCTCCGACTAAACCTATGCTACTGCAGTTGAGTCCTTTCTTCTTCTTGATGGCAGCAATCAATTCGTCCTTCAATTTCTTGCTAGCAAATTTGGCCACAATGTTTCGGGGGCGGGGGTCACGGGGGGTAACAGGTCCAGGACCATCGGGTAGGGGATGTTGGCGTATTTTCACCCTGCTGGCGTAAAGAATATCTTCTCTCTTTATTGTACAATGTCCCACGTTAATTGCAACTTTTATAATGGTGTCAGCAAGGTCCTCGTTGGTTTTTTCTGGGATTCCGAAGATTTCAATGTTATTTTAAAGCAGCTGTTGGTCGTGGTTACTATTCCTTATGTCGAGGAGTTTTACAATTTTTTAGAGATCCGCAATCTCGCCTTCAAGCCTAACTGACTTTGTTTTTTCTTCTTTTAGTTCAGGACTTCCCAACCAGGGGGGGCGTAGAGAAATGTCAGGGGGGGCGTAATAGGTTTTAACCACAGCCCTAGCAACCTACTCTTCCATTAAAGATTCATAGTAAATAAATATATTGTATCTGTATTGTACCTATTTGAATTTCAAATAAATAATTTAGTTAATATATGAAAATTAAGGGGGGGCATGAAAATATTTTTTTTTGGTTCGGGGAGGCTCGGCGAAATAAAGGTTGGGAAACTCTGTTTTAGATCAAGGTCCATAGTTTTTAGTTTTCCCGGATTTCAGATTTAAAAGACATTTGAAAGCTGTCGAATTTTAGATCGATGTGCTTTAATAATTCGGAGTCATCAGACTGCAACTTCTTAGAAGGCATTGCAAATTTTTAAAATATTTTAGAAGTTGTTTACTTCAATCACGGCCAATAGGAGTGGGCGGTGACAGCAATTAGCCAATGACAAGGCTGCGAGAAGAAATGGGGGCGATTACACCCTATCACAGCTGTCAAAACGAGGATGACAAGTAAATTTGCAGGAGTCACTGATAAGGATAGAAATTATGATTTTGTGTTTGAATTTAAAGCAAGTTATTCTGCACAGAGAATGTGGATAACAGTTTCACTTATGGATTCCACTAAGCTCTATTCGTTTTGGTAATTATCGGTTCGGACTGGCCACGCTTATTACGAATAATTTTTAGAAAAAAACTTTAGATTCGCCTTAATTACTATAAAAGGAAACTTTTTGGCTCGGGGGCGGCGGAAAATAACGCATTTTAATTTTCAATTGCATAAAACCAAAATTCACTTCGCGAAACGACACAGCGAAAATCCGCGGCCATATCTGTCACTGTTGCGTTGTGTTATATTGGATATTGGTATCCTTGATAAATTAACAAGAGCCAGGGCTGGGCAAAATACATGCTTTGCTGTAATTGAAATACAAATTACAAAATACTTTTACGCATGTATTTAAAATACGAAATACAAAATACTTTCAAGTCGTGTATTTGAAATACAAAATACAAAATACAGTATTTTAACCATTTTTTAATTTCAAATACAAAATACAAATTACAAAATACAAAATACATTTGGTTTTGGTAGAACCTTTGGTTGCAATAAATTGTCGTAAGTACCCTTATCTAAGGTTGCGTTTCCATAGAAGCAAAGCTGAGCAGAGTGAAACAGAGACGTGCAAAAATTGACCAATCATATTGCTCAGAAGACACATCTCGTCTCCGCTCCACTTGTAAAGTTTTGTGGTACAGGACTTAGGTGTTAGATAATAATAATTATTATTATAATAACATTAGCTGGTTCCCGGCATGCGTTGCAATGCCACATTCAAAGAAATAATTTTTTATCCCTGCATGTCCTTTCCCGTGCGTCCCCGTTCCCTTCCACATCCCATTCCCCTCCCGCGTTCCCATGCCACCTTACCCGCCTATCATTTCCCCTCTCCCACTTCCCGCCAACCCCCCTCCCACGTTCCGCACATTCAGTCCCAGTACATTCAGTTATCAAACAACTCGCGTGCCAGCTATTACAATTTTTTAATAAAATTTTAATTTTTCACATATTACAAATATTCATTTTTGTATATTATAAGAACAAATCTGGTACCTAACATAGGTACCTATTTAAAATATTTATAATAAAAAAAAACCATAGACAATCTTTTGTTATAAAAAAAAAACAGCTGCCTGCTAAATTCAATTTCATAAAACGCACGAACTGTAAAACGTGCAAAGTTGAAATAGTCATCAAGTTTTCTGAAATTATCCAATTTTCTGCGTAATTTTCTTAATTTTTCTTTCCGTAAGAACCTTCTACAAAGTATAAGAAAACTTTAAAAAAAATGAATTAAATAGGTAAAGTCGTTCTGAAGTTATGGCATGACCAAGGGAAACAAGAATTCATTTTTATATACATAGATGTCATTTGTATATCGCAGTTTTGTGTTATTTCACTTCAAGAGCGCTCTACAGTAATTAACTTAGTGCTTGATCTAATACTATGATACAAAAATGTACAATACAAAGCAATGCTAAGTTTAATATAATTTGATATAAAATGTACAATAACAGTGCTATTATAGCACAAGACAATAATAACAACTAGCATGACATAAAAAATGTACAGTACATTATAAAGCAATGATAAGAAAGCTACAAATAATCATTAGTAAGTGCTATTGCACACGACAATAGAACAGAATTTTAGCGTTTTTACTGTACGTATTATCTGTGTTAGTTTATTTTTCATTATCATTATTAAGACCGCTTAATGTATTTGAAAATGTATTTTGAAGCCATGAGTATTTGAAATACAAATTACAAAATACCTCAGCAGCAGGTAATTGAAATACCAAATACATGTTTACCAAGTAATTGAAATACAAATACAAAATACGTATTTGTATTTCAAATACGTATTTCAAATACAAGTAATTCAAATACTGCCCAGCCCTGACAAGAGCTAATACGACTGTAGCTGACTTCGTGGGATACCTACATGAAATACCGCGAAATTATGAAAACACGGCAGAATTATTATGTTAACAAACCTCTATTCGTATATATTTGTTATTACGAAATACCTATAGAATATTAAATGAATAAAGGCCTTTAGGCTAGTTTTTTTACATTGAAAATTTTCAATGTAAAAAAAAAATTTTCAATGTAAAAAAAAATTTTTCGGAGTAAAAAAAAATTTTTAAAGTTAAAAAAACTTGTCTGAAAACCTATTGTACATAAAACACAATTGGTTTCAGAATATTTTTGTTTTTGAGGTGTTATGCCGTGTTGCGCTACCTACCTCCTTTAGCCAACGTTTCGGACAGCGTTGCAGTGTCCATCATCAGGGCAGATCCGACAGGTGTGAGATGAAAAACGTATCTGGTTTCTTAGTATTTTTTTTTAATTCAATTATATCAATTTAATTTTAGTAATTTAATTTTATTGTCTCTACGCGTTAATTTCTTCCTTCCGGTTTTATGTAAAAAAACTAGCCTAAAGGTCTTTATTCATTTAATATTCTATAGGTAGGTATTTCGTAATAACAAATATATATGAATAGAGGTTTGTTAACATAATAATTCTGCCGTGTTTTCATAATTTCGCGGTATTTCATGTAGGTATCCCACGAAGTCAGCTACAGTCGTATTAGCTCTTGTTAATTTATCAAGGATACCAATATCCAATATAACACAACGCAACAGTGACAGATATGGCCGCGGATTTTCGCTGTGTCGTTTCGCGAAGTGAATTTTGGTTTTATGCAATTGAAAATTAAAATGCGTTATTTTCCGCCGCCCCCGAGCCAAAAAGTTTCCTTTTATAGTAATTAAGGCGAATCTAAAGTTTTTTTCTAAAAATTATTCGTAATAAGCGTGGCCAGTCCGAACCGATATTTACCGGACAGGTAAATAAATGTATATATGTATTATTGCGTTAAGAAAGTAAAGATAATGTTGGTAGAAGGTAGAGGCTAGTAGGAGAATGATACAGTTAAACATCACCGAATTTAAAGGGTGGATTTAGGGGGGGGGGGGGGGGGGGGGGGGGGGGGCACGTGCCCCCCCCAGACGGTATTTTTGTGTACTGTGGAGATTCCATCACAGTACATACTTAGAAGCTAAAACTATCTTTTTTAAACATTTTTTTAAACTTTTTTAAAATTTTTTCAATTGTTTTGACACTTTCATAAACCTTCCTATACATACTTGTAGAAATAAACTTGAAGTATGATACTTCAAGTTTATTTCTAAAGTTATTGTTGATTTTTTGCCCGTCCGCCTCTTGTGCCCACCCAGAAAAAAATCTTAACAGTAATCGTTGATTTTTTTGCGCGTCCGCCCCTTGTGCCCCCCCCCCAGAAAAAAATCCAAACTAAATTGTTGATTTTTTGCCCGTCTGCACCTTGTGCCCCCCCAAAAAAAATCCTAACAGTAATTGTTGATTTTTTTGCCCGTCCGCCCCTTGTGCCCCCCCCCAGAAAAAAATCCTAAATAAATTGTTGATTTTTTTGCGCGTCCGCCCCTTGTGCCCCCCCAGAAAAAAATCCTAACAGTAATTGTTGATTTTTTTGCACGTCTGCCCCTTGTGCCCCCCCGTTGATTTTTTTGCCCGTCTGCCCCTTGTGACCCCCCCCAGAAAAAAATCCTGGATCCGCCCTTGTCGAATTGGACAGGGATATATTGGCTCAGTTGGTAGAGCACCGGCAAGTTATAGGCCTGGGTTAGAGTCCTAGATGTGACCGTATCTTTTTTCTAATTTTTCCATTTCAGATTTTCGATTGAGTTTCACTGATATTGTCTTAATTAAATTTTTTAATTTGTAATCATTCATTGACTAAATGACCTGAGGAAAAGACCGTAGGGAATATAAATAAATAAATTAAAACAAATTAATTATTAAAATAACATTTATTTATTTAACATTATATAAGAATCAATAGACAGAGTTTACACTGTTTAATTAAACAATAATTGGTCTCGCCTTTTAAAAAGCAATGCATTCCTTCCAAAAGACGGTAAATTTTTTACACCAAACAGGCAAAAGCGAAAATTCTGTAATTAAATTATAATTCATAAATATATTATGAAATAATGTAATGTCAACCTGTCAAAGACGAATTTTAAAAAGTATTTTTTGTATTTACATAAAAAATTTATAAAATACAGTACAAAAAGGAATGTTTCAATTCAAAACATGAATTAACTTAAATATTATGTAAAATTGAAAACTGTTTCCCTTAAATACAATCCATTTTTAAATACAGAAAAAAAATTAATGTTCTTTATAATAGTTCTGCATTTCTTAAAAGTAAATAATGTTTCTTACATTGTGCAATTTTTTAAATTCAAAATAACAAAATCAAATGATTAATTTTCTCCAAAACTGTTGAGCACCAGTAGTTTACGCACCTTTTTTTTCAAAATCCATAAAAAATTATTAAAAAAAAGGAAAATCACAAGCATAAAAGTGAAATCTAATAGACCGTATGCGTTAAATACAAATTACAATAAAAAATTATTTCATTTAAAAAGATTTATTTTTAATTTTAAAAATGAAAATCTAATAATATAACATAATATAGCACAGTTTTGTGTTATTTCAAGTGCGAAAAGCTACATATTTATAAATACATCCATACAGTTAAAACGATGTACACCTAAAAATTCCACACTGAAAGGTGTGTAAATTTCACTCTGACAGGGTGTGCAAATTTCACTCTGACAGGGTGTGTAAATTTCACCTAGACAGGGTGTGCAAATTTCACTCTGACAGGGTGTGTGAATTTCACTCTGACAGAGTGTGTAAATTTCACTCTGACAGAGTGTGTAAATTTCACTCTGACAGAGTGCAAATTTCACTAGACAGGGTGTGGAAATTTCACTCTGACAGGGTGTGGAAATTTCACTCCGACAGGGTGTGCAAATTTCACTCTGACAGGGTGTGTAAATTTCACTCTGACAGAGTGTGTAAATTTCACTTTGACAAGGTGTGCAAATTTCATTCTGACAGGTGTGCAAATTTCACTCTGATGCTTCAGACTAATGCCAAAAAACAAATATTCCCCGGTCAAAATTAATATAAAATGTTTTTTTTTTAACATATTTTGTATAATTTTTTTTTTAATGTTATTTATTGACAGAAGCAATATTCATGCTGGAAAATTGCAGAAAAAAGACTACTAACGTAGACAAATTTCCATGCTTTAAGGATGATATATGGCCGGAATTTCAGTA
This sequence comes from Limnephilus marmoratus, assembly GCA_917880885.1. Lineage (NCBI taxonomy): Eukaryota > Metazoa > Arthropoda > Insecta > Trichoptera > Limnephilidae > Limnephilus > Limnephilus marmoratus. The sequence continues at coordinate 11,202,735 of OU862930.1, read as the reverse complement.
ATTTTAAGTAAATATAGGTCAGTAAGGTAGTAAATATATCCATAGGTCAGCTTAATCTGAGCTCCAACACGACGACGTGACATGTAAAAATCTTAGTAAGCTTAAAAGAGCAACTGAAATTCCGTCCATAATGAAATTAACCATTTAAACAAACGCACAATTTGACATAGTTAACTTTGCGGATGGTCAAATGAGGAAATAATGACATCATGTTTTTTGTTTTTGTTGTATAAAACGATAAGCAATGAAAAACAAAAAACTGACTGATGTTGAAAACCAGCGTGAGGACAAATTGCCTTCATTAACAGATGCGATAAACCCTTGACTGCAAAGTTAAGTGTGTCAATCAATAAAATGGCAAATCATGCAGAAATCTGTTGCAAGTACGATTTATGTAGCTCTTTAGTTAAAAAATATAAATAGCTCATCGATTAGTTTTGCTTGACGAGGACATCTCTACAATCCAACGTAAAATTGTTAACGAATTCCATTATTTATGTGATACCGTGCAAGAGTCCCAACAGCCTGGAACCAGTGGGACTATGGCAACCTCAATTTGGATAATGTTGGGATGTTGAAGTAAGTGGGTTGAGGAAGGAAAATATTACATATGAACTGAAAAATCATCAGATAGTGTAATAAACATTTTATAATGTAATTGTATATATTTTAACAAATCAGTTTAGTTGGTTCCTTATCACGAGAACGGCATATTATAGAATGCGTACAAAAATATTTCTAAAGCGTACAATAAAACACCAACTGTAGACATATTATATTTAGCAAATTCAGGTATTATTTGCTGATACCAAAAATAAGGCATACACTATTGAAAATATTACAAAATGTCTAATTTTTTCAAACAAAACATTCTATTGCACAAAAATTTACATAATCACTGGAGCGACCAAGCGAAATAAATAAATTTGCCTTGATTGCTCGAGATATCCCAGATGATACTTTTTTAAAATTTTTCGCCAACATTAAAAAAATTAAACCTTCGAATTTTAACATGGAGACATAAAAACTTATTATAGTGCTATATAGCCAATGAATTAACCTGTGTTTTACCGTTTATCTCATATTTGTAGGATTTATAAAAAAAAATTGGAAAATCGTAAAGTTTATAACCGTGCAAATCCTGCGTGTTGTTACTTTGAAACTGCCGTGAGGGGTACTTATTCGAGCCAACATAGAATATGTTCGATTTTTGTATGTTGTCTGTGATATACTTGATTGTGAAAGGTGCATATATCTATGGAAAAAGGACTTAATTTTAACCGTAAACAGCTGATCTAAAATTCGGCGGAAAAAAATATTAACCGCTCAGGTGCCGCTCGTGCGCCGGCGTGTCGTGAGACTTTACATGCGATTTTGACCCTTATGTATAAAGAAAGTATATGAAGAACACGGTCAGAATCGCTTGCTCTATTATCGCTCTTTACCATAGAGAAAATCGCAATGCGCCTGGCCACTCCATATAATTTATATTAATGATTTACCGGAGCGCGGGAACGTGCGCAGTTCTTGCGCATGCGCGGGAAAAATTCCTTTAACTGCGGTTTTGACCTTTCTATGTACAAAATTTCTCAAGGACAGTGTCAGAATCGCGAGACACGAAATGTCACGTGGTGTCATAATGCCGCGTTTTAATTGGTGGTGCTTTTTGCTGGCATATCCCAGCATTCAACGAGTTAAAAAAAAAAATTATATCGTTCTAAAATAGTCTACGAGGTTCGGATTTGCGACATCTATGGTCATAATAGATAAAGCATTTCAATAGCTTCGTTTTAAAATAAATGGCTGGCCATGGAAATGTTTTCAATAATTACAATAAATGTTTCAATGTGGTCCAATTTTGGACCGCTATCAATCTAAAAAAATATAAGTGTCACATTTTTCGACCATAATCGCTCCAGTGTGGTTTTTTATAATATTACAATATAATAAACTTTTTTTTTTAATTCATAAATGGAGTTAGAAATGTGAAAATATTATACCCTATTTAATCCACATTGAAAAAATATAATAAAAATTATGTGCAAAATATATTACAATATGTTATTATATACAGCAAAAAGCATATTTTGTATCGGCATACTCAGATATGAAGGTGCACAATCTACTGGTAAAATCTAATCTAATGAAATACAAGTTCGTTTTAAGTCTGTTTTGTTCCTTTGTACAAGATTTTACCTTTGTTTACAATATTAAAAAGAGTAGCAACCTAAGAAGAAACAGTTTAAAATGAAGACGAAAAAATGCTACCACTGATTTAAAATAGAAATCCCACATTTAATCAAATGTAGATTATTTTTGCAATGGCGATACGCCTAACTCTCAAACACTCAATAATTCTTGATGCAGTGTTAATTTGTTTGGATTTTACTGGTGTTGCCATAAGACAGGCAGCGATATTCCCGCAAATGTTAAAGACTTGATCTTGATGCAGTTTCGCCAATAGACAAACAAGATGGCAGCGATAGTCCCAAGAATATTTAATTTAATGAACAATTGGTCTTGACGCAGTGTCGCTTATATTGTTTTTGCTTGGATATTGCTGGTTTTGCCAGTAGGCAAACAAGATTGTGAACAAGATGGCAGCGATAGTACCAAGAATATTTAATTTAATGAACAATTGGTCTTGACGCAGTGTCGCTTATATTGTTTTTGCTTGGATATTGCTGGTTTTGCCAGTAGGCAAACAAGATTGTGAACAAGATGGCAGCGATAGTCCCAAGAATATTTAATTTAATGAACAATTGGTCTTGACGCAGTGTCGCTTATATTGTTTTTGCTTGGATATTGCTGGTTTTGCCAGTAGGCAAACAAGATTGTGAACAAGATGGCAGCGATAGTACCAAGAATATTTAATTTAATGAACAATTGGTCTTGACGCAGTGTCGCTTATATTGTTTTTACTTGGATATTGCTGGTTTCGCCAGTAGACAAACAAGGTTTTAAACAAGATTGCAGCGATAGTCCCAAGAATGTTTAATTTAATGAACAATTGGTCTTGATGCAAGGTCGCTTATAGTGTTTGCTTGGATTTTACTGGTTTTGCCAGTAGACAAACAAGGTTTTAAACAAGATTGCAGCGATAGTCCCAAGAATGTTTAATTTATTGAACACTTGATACAGTGTTGCTTATATTGTATTTGCTTGGATTTTGCCGATTTTGCCAGTAGACAAACAAGGTTTTAAACAAGATTGCAGCGATAGTCCCAAGAATGTATGATTTATTGAACACTTATTTATTGAACATTTATTGATACAGTGTTGCTTATATTGTATTTGCTTGGATTTTGCTGGTTTCGCCAATAAGCCAATAAGATTTTAAACAATGTATAGTCCCAAAGATTTTTAACTTATTCTCGATGCAGTGTAGCTTATATTGTATTTGTTTGGATTTTGCTATCGCCGCCAGTAGGCAGACAAGATTTTGAAGTTTAATTTGCTGAAGTCATCTGGTCTGATATGAAGATGTCGTCTTTTATGTGTCTCTTGTGCCGTCGAGAATTTGATGATGTAGGTGTCGCCACTACGCGAACAAGAATTTATAAACAATAGTGGCGATGATTCCTAGAATGAGCGGTACTACCCAGGACCCCAGTGAACTGAAACATAGCAACACTCCACACAGTCAGAAAAGAAGAAAAAATAATAATAATAAAAGCAGGAAGGCGCACACAGCGAGGAAATGAGAATAATACATAATACAATACTAATGTATCGCATATCTAAATAACAATACATCTGCTCCAAGTTCAAGGTTTATTTCATAAATTATTCAAGAGAACTGTATTCAAATTGGTTGGCCATATTGATTCTGAATAAACCAGATTAACTCCGCACAGGAGGCCCTGAGGAAAATAATTTCCCTCAGGGCCTATGTCATCTGAGATGCTGTGTGGAGGGTCTTTTTGAGGAGAGGAAGGAATGAACATTGGTCTTGAAGAGACCCATGTTGTAGGAAGGAGGAAACACAGAGGCCGTCAAATCGTTCCACAGCCGAGCTGTTGAACACAAGAAAGAGTCGAAGAAGCGACCCGTTCTCATGTGACAAATGTCAACCGTTTACATATGTTGGGCGCGCGTTTGGCGTGTTTCCCGACTATGCGAGATCAATGACGCCAGTTCCTTGGAGCATCTTCCATTGTAATACCGGTAGAAAAAGCATAGCATTCCCACCCGATGCCTGTGCTCTAAAGATTGCAATCCGTCTGTTAAGATGGGAAAATCTATCAAACGGACCACCCGTTTCTGCACAGAATCAAGTATATGTTTCAGGTATTTTGGAGCTCCAGACCAGAGGTGGCTGCCATATTCAACCGTGGGGCGCACAAGTGACTTCATATAATAGGAAACTAATGGTAAAAGCGAACATTTGAAGTCAATTTTATTGTAAAACATTTTTTGATTTGAACTCTCGTTTTCGAGTAAATCTTACAATTTGTGAGGCGGGTTTGGGTACCGCCGCCCCGGGAAACATTTATTGGATAACCAACACCTCTACCATAGATCACCCCAAGTGGTTAACTACGTTTGGTGACTTAGCAGTGGTGCCCGGGTTTATGGGATGAAGTTTGTCCAGGTCTTGGTCACCTGACATGTGGCGGGCAGGATCGAGAGAGGTCTTTTATCCTCACCGCGGTTGCAGGGATGGATTTGTACGTCCGTTACTCCTGGACACACTAACCCCCAGATTCCTACCCACCCCTCATACCTATTTCCTTCCCAGAACTTCCCCTCCTCCCTTTCCTTAAAAAAAACCTCTACATCCCCTAAGATGACATAGGAGGTCCTGAAGGAAATTATTTTCCTCTTGGAGTTTTGAGGTGAAATTTGAATAAAGTCAACACCAGCTGTTAAATGTATTTTAAATTATGTCAATTGTAGACCCAGCTTCCAAAAGATTTTTTTAACCAGTTGACATAAAAAATAGTTTCCAGACACCATGTTTTTTTTTTTTTTTTACAGTGAATAACCGCACAAGAATCTCAACTGCTCCCGTCTGGAGCCAGTGAGACTATGGCATCCCCAATTGGGGTATGTTGTGAGGCTGAAGGTATTGGGGAGGGGAAGGAGGTGGGGAAGAGGAAGGTTGGGAAGTACCTGGCTATTCAGATCTGGTCACCAAACACGGCTAAAGCCATTTTCAAGCAACATTTCAATTCTGAATGGTGGTCTTACACCAGGGCGATACTGATAGTATCTTCCACTCTGGAACATGCTGCAAATATACTATATATTATTTTTAAATGAATTAATTGTGAAATAACACAAATTAATCAAATAAAATTTATTTGCGCATGCCGGGTTTGAACCCGCAACCTCCGGACTGTGAGTCAAGAGTCTTACCCACTGGACTACGGAGGTCGTCATGTATAAGATATTTGCAGTATTTTTTTAAATCTTAAATTAATTTAAATTTTGAATATTGTTATAAATAATACCATCAGCCAGATATCAAACTTTTAATTTTTTTTTCAGTTTTAGATCATTTTTAAAACAAACATCAATAAATTTTTGTGAAAAAATCCCAATTATATAACTATTTATCAAAAATTGGGTCCAAATCAACTAGATTATTCCTTATCAAAGGGTTCATCAAACATTTTTTATATCAATGATCAGTTTTTACATATACTGTTTCAATTAACATTTAATCTTTCAACATAAAAATTCTATGATATTTTAATACAATTTATGTAAATATTCTCATTTCTCCTAGTCTGCGAAACATCAATGCAAGAAAAATCACAAAATAATAGTATGCTAAAACACAGTGCTACACAAAAAAATATTAGAGTCTGTCCGCACAGCGATATTTCACCGCGCGTTTTAAATTCTCGCGTATTATATTCCGCGATCGGAATTACAACTAGTACGCACACAGATTTTTGTCATTATAATATAGTTCTCGGCTAAGACGCACGTGTAAATGGATAACAGAACTAAAATTTTAATTTATCTAATACTACGGCGGCGTAACAGACGTATCAAAAGATGTCACAAACATTGGATTCACCCATTTACAGCATTGAGACCTATGAAAGGATTTTTCTTTATAAAACATCAAGTTTTCTTTAAAAAACAAAAGTTTTTTGGGTATTACAGAATGACAAAAAAATCATTTGATAATTTACTACAACTAGTTGTGGTCCAACTAATGTGAAACGCGCGAATTTTATTCCGCAGTGCGGCCATAGCCATACTATTTCATACTGCACAAAATATTCGCGCGGAAATATATCCGCACCGCATCGCGTTCAATTTGCATCAAACCACAGAATTTTTTTTCGCGCGTTTTTTTTACCGCCAGTGCGGATAGCCCTACAAGATCTCATGTGTCACAGAATGTTGCGAAAAAAAAACGCGCGGTGAAAAATCGCTGTGCGGACAGGCCCTTTGAGGTAAATTAAATTTTCATTTTTTGTTTTTGGGGTGTTATGCCGTGTTGCGCTACCTCCATCTTTAGCCAACGTTTTGGACAGTGTTGTAGTGTTCATCATCGACACATCTGCCGGATCTGCCCTGATGATGGACACAGCAACGCTGTCCGAAACATTGGCTAAAGAAGGAGTTAGCGCAACACGGCATAACACCCCAAAAACAAATATCGAAAATACTTTTGGTCGTCAAAATCTAAAAACATATATTACAGGTAAAATGTGAATGAACTAGAATTTAAAATTTTTTTTATAAGAACAACTCTGTTTTTTTAACTTTTGAAGGTTATTCCCATCAATGTAATATATCATTGAAGAATAGGATAATAATAATAATTTAAACAAACAAATGAAAGAGAACAAGACACCGAAAAATAGAAAAAGACAATGGTCGCAAATGGGACTCGAACCCAGAAACTCTCGTCTAATGGGGATGGGTGCCTCTATCAATTCGGCCATTTCCACATTCCATTAAATTGTCATAATTGTCAATCTCAAAAATTAGTCAAAAATAATTTTGTTAATTCTAAAATTTGAAATATGAGATTGACAAATATGACGGTTTGACGGAAGGTGGCAATGGCCGAACTGGTAGACGCGCCCGTCCCGGTAAGGCAAAAGGTTCTGGGTTTGAGTCCCAGTTGCGACCATTATCTTTTTCATTTTTCTGTGTCTTGTTCTCTTTCATATGTTCGTTTGGATTATTGGTGTTATCTTCTTCTTCAATGATGAATTTTAGATAGAATTTTATTATTTTATTTTCAGAATCGAAAAAAAATAATACCATTCACAATAATTAAAATAAATATTTGCGTGATGGTGGTGTAAAAGGAAGTATTGAATGAGGTAAGGTTTTTTTATATACAGAGTTCGGAAACTAGTGGTGCATGCCGGTAACTGGTAAATCTACTTCACACAAAACTATATATATACAAACTTTGAATTAACTTGAAAACGAGAGCTCATATCAAAAAAGTTATTCCACAAAATCGATTGGAAATGTGATTTAGATTCACAAGTGGTGTTCCTGTGTGAACCACTAGTTTACGAACACCATGTATATTGTTGTATCAGTGTTGGGCTGAATAAAAGTTATACCACACAATCGATTGGAAATGTGATTTAGATTCACAAGTGGTGTTCCTGTGTGTACCACTAGTTTACAAACACCATGTATATTGTTGTATCAGTGTTGGGCTGAATAAAAGTTATACCACACAATCGACTGGAAATGTGATTTAGATTCACAAGTGGTGTTCCTGTGTGTACCACTAGTTTACAAACACCATGTATATTGTTGTATCAGTGTTGGGCTGAATAAAAGTTATACCACACAATCGACTGGAAATGTGATTTAGATTCACAAGTGGTGTTCCTGTGTGTACCACTAGTTTATAAAACACCATGTATATTGTTGTATCAGTGTTGGGCTGAATAAAAGTTATACCACACAATCGATTGGAAATGTGATTTAGATTCACAAGTGGTGTTCCTGTGTGTACCACTAGTTTACGAACACCATGTATATTGTTGTATCAGTGTTGGGCTGAATAAAAGTTATACCACACAATCGACTGGAAATGTGATTTAGATTCACAAGTGGTGTTCCTGTGTGTACCACTAGTTTACGAACACCATGTATATTGTTGTATCAGTGTTGGACTGAATAAAAGTTATACCACACAATCCACTGGAAATGTGATTTAGATTCACAAGTGGTGTTCCTGTGTGAACCACTAGTTTACGAAAACCATGTATATTGTTGTATCAGTGTTGGACTGAATAAAAATTAAGACGTTTTGGGGATAAGTGGCAAGGATATTTTTTTGGTAAATCTGTTTAAATTACCGTTTGACAAATAGCATCAGAAAAAAGTGTGGGCGTCTCAATTATTTAAATCGCTTTGAATGGCAACACCAAGATGGTGCAAAGTTAAAAGAATGTAACTTAAAAGCACTGGATCCATGTGCATATTTTTCACATTACATAAAAATGCTGTTCTGAGGTCTACATCATATTTTAACTTGTTTAATCACAGGAGACCCAAATTGTCCCAAAACATCATATGCCGTTATAATAACAGGAGACCCAGATTGTCCCAGAGCGACCGTGCATTATTAAAAGTTGGATATCTCTCTTCCTGTCATGCAAACATTTGTGATTTCTTTTATGTTAGAAAGTGAAAGAAATAATGCTTCTCATTGCCTTAGGAATATACAAGCTATGTTTTTCAGATATTTTACAAACCCGATCATCTTACGATAAGATAAATCAAAAAGATTCTAGGTAAAAAACCTACTGACAAAATGCGCCCAATTTTTTAAAGAATTGACTGTAAATTAAAAAGAAACTAATTTTCAATGTACATTTGTTACTTTAATTTTAAAATTTTTGCGACCGGTTTCGACACGTCTGTGTCATTCACAAGCAAACTTAAAACAAACTTAAAAATTCTATACAGGTACAAAAATTAATTAGGTGGGGGTAGTGGGAGTGGGAGAACGGTGGGAGGAGTCAACATTACATGGAAACATCGTAAGTAAAGGTGATTTACATGGTGCTATTATTTTATTAACTAAATTAATTTTCGATTTAATTTTTTTGTTAATTTCCTAAAGTTTCTAAAGCGCACAAATTAAAATATGAATTTACATTGTGTTTAAACTTTGTTTTTTCGTTTTTGAAGCTATGGCCTGTCTCTATTAGATGGTTAGCAAACTTGGAGTAGTTATTATTTCATAAACAAAGTTCATGTTCCCTGATTCGAGAATTTAGTTAATAAAATAATAGCACCATATAAATCACCTCTACTTACGATGTTTCCATGTAATGTTGACTCTTCCCACCGTTCTCCCCCTCCCACTACCCCCACCTAATTAATTTTTGTACTTGTTTTTTTTTAAGTTTGTTTTAAGTTTGCTCATGAATGACACGGACATGTCGAAACCGGTCGCAAAAAATTAAAAATTAAAGTAACAAACGTACATTGAAAATTAAAACTCTTCAAAACAAAAATGTCTAGTAATTGTTACACAGTTAATGTCAAAGAAATATAAAAAAATAAAAAGAAACTATTTGAAGTTATGAATACACTGTTGCCAGATTTATTACCAGTAATCTAAGGCAACTGATAACACAAGGTACTGTACATAAAAACCTGGGAAAATGTTCAAAGGTCAGTGGTTACCACATTTTACGACTTATGTGTATATGAGAATTATGACATAGAACGGTAAAAAATAAAGAGTTATTACAGAAATAAATTACAGCTTATTTTACAGTGTCAAATGGTTGAATTGTTTAACAAGCAAATTCATATGGTACATTTGTATGAGGATACTGTATATTAAACAGTACTGTTCCCAGTGGCAGTAACTATCCAATCCACTTAGGGGTCGTCCATTAATCACGTGAGGCTCGAAAGGGGTTCGGAAAAAAATTACGAAATATCACAAGGAGGAAGGGGGGGTGGGATATAATGAGATATCACGTGTATTATTTTTTTGTTGAACGCACGATTTCTAAACTAGACTCACCGTTGCCAGGCAACGATTTCCCCGCACGCTGCGACAACCGCTCGGCTCACCAGTCGCCAGTAAGTCTGTGATTTTGACATCGAATACATGCGTAAATCGTTGCCGCGTATGTTTTGCCTTAAAAAAATGTCTAAACTAGGAGATCTGTATAAAGACCTATTTGCAGAGTATAAAATGGGAAAAAATCCTAGTGTAGCTCAGAAAGAATTTAATGAGTTATGGTCTGATGCAAAACAAAAATATACCACAAAAGAAGAATTGACAGAAAATATTTTGAAAATTTCAATATACTTTGTACGTAAAAATACGTAATATTTTGGGTAAGGGGGGGGGGGGGTTAAAAAGTTGCTAAAAAACATCATATGATTAATGGACGACCCCTTACCTTGTTTTATGAACATGGAATTCCCTTCACGAGTTCATGTTAATCACAATGTAATATTTTAATCAATGGGTATCACCCCTCATCGGGTGGCACCCGGAGCGGGTCACGGGTGCTGATAAAAGAATTTCAACCGGTCGGAGACACTGGATCTTTGACTTCCACAATTCGGGGTATTTTACGAGTCTTGAGTAGAGATGCCACGAATAATCGGTTACTATTCGGTATTCAGCCTATTCGGCTACTTTTTTAACTATTCGGTATTCAGCCGAATATTGCGAACCATTCGGCCGAATACCGAATACTAAATCATGAAAAAAAAAACACCCAATATTACTCACAAAATTTTTTATTTCAACAAATAAATCCGCATATTCAATGCTTAATTTATCAATATTAAGTTATGGTGAATGAAAACATTTTTTTCAGCATTGGTTGATAGCAAACGATTGGGCTTTTTCTCATAAATTATACATGCTTTCGAAAGAAGCCGCTCACTACTCTGCTACCCTGCTACCCTGCTAACGGGAGATGATAAATAAATCTTAGCAAATTCTGCTAGGCTTGGATACTGTTTTGCGTTTGCTGACCACCACTTGTAAGGGTCTGCTATCCGATCTAGGCAAACAGTTTTTATGTATTTTTTAAGATATACACACTACCAGCCTTACTCATCATCGCAAAATAAGATTACACCTCGGAGCAAGAGCGGGTTAGGTGAAATTGTTACTCAACATGGTGGGTTAATCGCGCGCATGCGCGTGTTTTTACCGAGTCGCTGTACCGGGAGATGTAGTAGCTGTCAGAATTTAAACCACCCGATCACCAGGGTTAACTCAGTACCCCGTGCGTTGTAACTGACGAAATGGCGAACTTTTATGAGAATCTTGACATTTTGAACGGAGCTTTGGCAAATATTGACCGTATTCGCGGCATTCGTGCACCACGGCCACGGAAAAGGTTTAAAAAAGGTACGATCCATTTGCGGCACTCACGGAAGGAGATTTTAGGTGTCTAAATATAGATTTACCAAAGTCAACGTTGTGTTGACGCGTGTTGACGTATGAATAAACGTTAAGTTGGCAACACACCGCGAAATGCTAAATTGGCCGCGTTTTTGAGCTTTGGAGCAGTGTTGCTACCGTAAAAAAAATCATAACAGCTGTCGAGAAACATTATGATGATGAGTAAACATTTTTACCCTGAGCAGTGTAAGCTTACTCCACTGTGTAGCTACCGCGACGCTACAGAGCCGTGGTACGGTTTTATGATGAGTAAGGCTGTACAAGTTTCAATGTATTTTTTAAGATATAGGTACACAATATAAGTAACACAATTTGATGTAACAATCAACAAATAATGGGTGTTGTGGGACGACCTACTCACAAATGAAACAAATACGCCCACAGCGTGTTACCGCACGCACTTCAATGTTGCAGGTCGGAACCGGTCACCCGCAAAATGTACTAAGTGTCAACGAATATTCGTCGCTTCGGCCGAGAGCCTAGCCGAATATTCGGTATTCGGCAAAATCACTATTCGTGGCATCTCTAGACTTGAGCAAGTCAATGGGGAGAAGAACCTGGTTTTGCAGATCTGGCCACCAAATACATCTCAAGTCATTTCAAGCAATGTTTCTCTCTAGAATGAGGTGCAAATATACTGCAATTATTATTATCAAATCGCACGAACGAATGCACAAACTCTGGTTTCGGATATTAAAAAACGCAATCAATCATAATACAATCATTACAGTAAAGTTATTCAGATTAGGATAATTTAATCAATGATTGTACGATTGTGGTTTGCCAATGGAATGGACGGTTACCTCGAGAGTGTTTTCTCTTGGGGTAAAAATAATCTCGTTGAATTTAATGTTTCAAAGACCCAATCTTGTCTGATTACGTCTAAAAGGGATCGAAATGAAAATCAGGTATCCTTCAACGGAAGCAATCTCCCGAACAGGCCCTCCATTGATATGCTTGGTGTAACCCTAAGTGACCAGCTCAGGTATGGGGGCTCCATCGAAGCCAGAGTAAAGTTAGCCTCCCAGAAACTGGGCGTGCTGTATAGGGCCCGCAGATACTTTAATAGTGCACAACTGCTAACCCTGTACAAATCACAAGTGCGCCCCACGGTTGAATTTGGCAGCCACCTCTGGTCTGGAGCTCCAAAATACCTGAAAAATACCCTCGACTCTGTGCAGAAACGGGCGGTCCGTTTGATAGATTCTCCCATCTTAACAGACGGACTGCAATCTTTAGAGCACAGGCGTCGGGTGGGAATGCTATCCTTGTTCTACCGGTATTACAATGGAAGATGCTCCGAGGAACTAGCATCATTGATCCCTTTGGCACCGGTGCATAGTCGGGAAACACGCCAAACGCGTGCCCAACATTTGTACACGGTTGACATTTGTCACATGAGAACGGGTCGTTTCTTCGACTCGTTCTTATGTTCAACAGCTCAGCTGTGGAATGATTTGCCGGCCTCTGTGTTTCCTCCTTCCTACAACATAGGTCTCTTCAAGACCAATGTTCATTCCTTCCTCTCCTCAAAAACACCCTCCACACAGCATCCCAGATGACATAGGCCCTGAGGGAAATTATTTTCCTCAAGGCCTCCTGTGTGGAGTTAATGTAAAAAAAAAAATATCAATAATCACACAATCAAAAATCGTACGGTTATTATGTTTTGTTTAGAGAATTTCATATTATACTAACCGAAGTCCCCGGCAATGCTCAACCAAAAAAAATGTGATCTAAAGTTCCCATAGAACACAGAAAGTACAATATGGGAAGTTAGGCACATGAATTTTACCCCGTTGAATAATATACATTAACTTTTGCCAGTCAAGGTTCTTCCCGTATATTGTAAATGTAATAGTTAGTACCTTTGTATTGGTTATTTTTTATCCCTTTTAGAAAACAAAAATTGTTCTAAAATCTAGATAAAATAATCTTTCCGATGTGCATATTAGTATTGAATAATTTTGTTTCTAAATATTTAAATTATGATATTGAAAATGTAAATTGGCTTAAAAAATACACCTGCAGATTCCCCAAAAAAGTATCATCACATAGTATAAAATGAAGTCGTTCAAAATGTATGTGCGCATTGATCTTTTAAACTACGCAACGGATTTTCATGCGGTTTTCACCAATAAATAGAGTGATTCAAGAGGAAGGTTTATATGTGTAATACATGCTTATTATAGTAGAGAAAAGCCGAGAAATTCAAATATTAATTCAGGCAGGCAAGCGGGTGGTGTGGATTTTATAAAGGTTGGGTAATGGCGTTGTGTTTCGTTAGCCACAGCAACGTGTGGCCGGGTCTGCTAGTGTAAAATAAAAGAAAATTAAAATATAGATTCTGTTTCTTAAGAAAGTTTGTAATAAAACTGGCACTTCACTTTTTATCATATTCATACAATTTTATTTAAAAATTAAATGTTAAAGTTTATTGTTTTGGTTGGGGTTACAAAAATGTTTATCTTATTGTAAGACTAGCAGACCCGGCCACACGTTGCTGTGGCTAATGAAACACAACGCCATTACCCAACCTTTATAAAATCCACACCACCCGCTTGCCAGCTGCCCGCTGCCTCAATTGAATATTTGAATTTCTCGGCTTTTATCTACTATAATAAGCATGTATTATACATATAAACCTTCCCCTTGAATCACTCTATCTATTGGTGAAAACCGCATGAAAATCTGTTTCGTAGTTTAAAAGATCTATGCGCACATACATTTTGAAGGACTTTATTTTATACTATGTAATAATAATGCAATTCAAGCGATCGCCACTAATTATACAATGCTTGCAATGCAACACTGGATATTTGAAAATACAAAATCAAATACCTACTTACTCTAGGACATCTATTTTCCTATTTCTTCCGTAGAACGAATTTCAAAAGTGACTAGTACGGCCCCGCCGGCCGATTTAAATCGCACAAAAATATGTTTTCTTTGAATTTCTCAGCTTTTCTCTAATATAATTTACATGTATTATACATATAAACATTCCTCTTCAATCATTCTATCTATTGGTGAAAACCGTATGAAAATCCGCTGCGTAGTTTAAAAGATTAACGCGCACATACATTTTGAGCGACTTCATTTTATACTATGTATGATGATGATGATATGATGATGATGATCAGATTTGTGAAATATCTGAATATTATAGCTCATATATTTCTAAGGCAATGAGAAGCATTATTTCTTTCACTTTCTAACGTAAAATAAATCATAAATGTTTGCATGACAGGAAGAGAGATATCTAACTTTTAATAATGCATGATCGCTCTGGGACAATCTGGGTCTCGTGTTAATATAAAGGCATATGATGTTTTGGGACAATTTGGGTCTCCTGTGATTAAACGGGTTAAAAAAGTTAGGGGTAACGGAGCAATTCAATTCTCGTTAGAATAAATGTGGAATTTTTTTTTAAAAAAGGAGATTATTGAAACAACAGTTTTGATGGGGTAGTCCCTTGTATTGAGGCATACCAAGCTCCCTTACATTGACTAGCAGTGTGCCGATCAAAGATATTGAAATATAAGTAGATGTGCTATCTGCTGTTTTTACTATGTGGGTCTGCGCTTCCGGGTGTCAATTAACAAATAAACTAAAAGAACAAATCATTAACGAATAAACCAAACGAACGTTAAACTAAATGAACGAATTCTTTCCTTATTCAAAATATATTGTTAACCAATATTAACCTGTCATTTGCCGCTCGTGCGCCGGCGTATCATGAGACTTTACACGCGATTTTGACCCTTACGTATAAAGAAAGTGTATGAAGAACACGGTCAGAATCGCTTGCTCTATTATCGCTCTTTACCATAGAGAAAACCGCAATTAGATTGGTGACTCCATATAATTTATATTAATGATTTACCGGAGCGCGGGAGCGTGCGCAGTTCTTGCGCATGCGCGGGAAAAATTCTTTGGTTTTGAACTTTGACCTTTCTATGTACGAAATTTCTCAAGGACGCTGTCAGAATCGCGGGACATTGGGTGTCATGGCTGCCGCTTTTTGCGAACGCTAATTGGTTACAACCAACCCCATTTACTCGCGGCATTCAACGAGTTAATGCACATTTTCAAAAAATCAACGAAATGAACAAATTATTTTTGTATGAAAACTACGCTAATTAGCGCGTAGTCCGGCGACAGTTGCGCGGACACCATAGAAAAACCTTTCTGTATTTGAATATCTTTGGTGCCGATACTCTGCCCAAACATTGGTGGGATCTATCTTTGAGGATGGAAAAAATGTCAGAGAGTTGGATATTCTTGATTTTGCCAAGGAATCTGCTTTGTCGCTACCCAAGATGCCAACATAAAACTTCAAAATTATATGTATTCCTTTTACTAAAGTGATTTCATGAATTATTTTAGGTGTTTGAGTCGTTTAATTTCTATATCAACTTTCATTGAACTTGAGAAAACCGCAAAAAACTGTCACATCTCTAGCATCAAACGGTATTAATAGGCTGGGATCTGCGTGCTAGAATTTCAGAACCCGACTTCGATTGCATATCCGACATCACACCTTACCGTCACAACATGTAAACATCCGTGTATGTGAATTTTCAGATAAAGCTACCATTGTAGTTCGATTTCTAATTCAAGAATTCGTCACAAGATGACGCAACTTTCGTCAGCAAGACACAAAGGGAAGTTTCCTTCCTATGTATAAGTTCTATGAATTTGTGACGTGGAGTATCTCCCAGATTTCGGAAGATTGACGGTAATTCTCAGTTGTATCAAGCGACTGTATATTACATATGACGTCATCGTCCGTCTCGGTTACTTTTTTGCGGTGACTTGCCATCACTGGTTGACACGTTGATACTGTTGACAGTGGATACGAGGAACGGGCTAATTTTGGAATCAGTTCCTATTAGATTTACAAAATGATTAATTGATCGCTAACACTAACTTGGCGAAGCCGAACCAAAAGCTGCCCGCAGGGCCTAGCAGTAAAAACCTGCGGAGTGCGTTTTTAATTGCTAGTAAATAAGTAAATGCTTTTCAATTTTTTCAAAAATTAAATTCGAGTAAAATAATTTTGAAAAGTCTTGATTCTCAAAGATTTTGATACTCACTTCGTGATTTACTCACGATATAGAGGCTTTTGAAACTCAACTAATCTGACGTGCGAGTTTCTAAACCCGCCATCTTGACATAATAACTGCTCGTGATTGGTTGAATTCCGATATAACGTGTTTTGATATTTGCTTCTTGAATGATATAGCAAGTTTCATTTCTCACTCGCAGTTTTAACGTGGTTTTTGGTTGTGATAAGTGAGGTTTTGAAACTCAATTTTAGGTTCCTCTTAATCCTTGCGAAATGTGAACAAGATGTCATACTCAGATCATTTTATCAAAAAATCGGATTTAGCATATATATTTTTTTTTAAATTTAAGAAATGTGTTATAAAAAAGGATATGAAAAAGGTCTACTACGCGTTATGTCATTCTCGAATTGAATATGGAATCATAGGATGGGGATCTGCTACACATACGTACCTACACAACCTGAATACGATTCAAAAAGGAATCATAAAGACCATATTGAAAGTACCAATTAGGACGCCTTCAATTGAAATTTTCAATAACTTTGACGTACCAAATGTACAGCAAATATATGCCAAAAATATATTATTGAAGCTCTTCAAAAATAATGAATCCTCTACTAGACCGTGCATGCATAACACTAGATCGAATAAAAATCATATAAAAAATATTCCAAGTTATAAAACCACATTTGGACAAAGAAACTATACATATTTTGCAACAAAACTTCATAACATACTTCCCCAAGACATAAAACTAATAAAAAATCCAATTGAATACAAATCAAGAATAAAAATATGGCTTAAAGAGGTCAATGAGAAAACCCTAGCGAAGACGCTAAAAACGACATAGAAGACAAATGTACTATATTTAAATAACTTTAGTCCGCCTCGGCACAGGACCCCCTAGTGAGGAGGACTAAGAAATACAATATTTTACTCTTAATTTCACCATTATATTTTGTATGTAAAAATTTTTATATAGTCGCTATAATAAAAAAAAAAAATAAAGCAGGTATTGAAATTATAGGACTCATTTATTGATTGTTTTTGGACCATTATTTGATTTTTTTAAAGTGTGCAGTAGTATTGGTTAACAATATAGTTAGAATACGGAAAGCATTTGTTCATTTAGTTGATTTTTTTTAAGGTGTGCAGTAGTATTGGTTAACATCATCGGCGACGCCAGGAAACACAGTCCCACCCAGTAAAAACTGGCGATAGCACATCTCTTATATTTCAATATCTTTGGGGAAAACCCAACTACGATGCTCTGATATTCATATTGGCAGTATTTTTTTTTTAATTAACTCCACTCAGGAGGCCTTGAGGAAAATAATTTCCCTTAGAGTCTATGTCATCTAAGATGCTGTGTGGAGGGTCTTTTTGATGAGAGGAAGGAATGAAAATTGGTCTTGAAGAGCCCCCATGTTGTAGGAAGGAGGAAACACAGAGGCCGGCAAATCGTTCCACAGCCGAACTGTTGAACACAAGAACGAGTCGAAGAAGCGACCTGTTCTCACGTGACAAATGTCAACCGTGTACACATGTTGGGCACGTGTTTGGCGTGTTTCCCGACTATGCACCGGTGCCGAAGGGATCAATGAAGCTAGTTCCTCGGAGCATCTTCCATTGTAATGCCGGTAGAACAAGGATAGCATTCCCACCCGGCGCCTGTGCTCTAAAGATTGCAATCTGTGCCAAATTCAACCGTGGGACGCACTTGTGATTTGTACAGGGTTAGCAGTTGTGTACTATTAAAGTATCTGCGGGCTAAGGTGGTCCAAAATTTTTTATTTATTATTTTTCATTTGGCCACCCCGTAAATTTGTTACACGTATTAATAGAAATAACATAGTAAAATTTCAGCGAGATAGCTCAAGTAGAAAGGGGTGCTCAATCGAGTGTTATTTTTGAATTTTTGTGTAAAATGCTTAATTTTTACTTTTTGCTACAGGCCAGTTTCGTGTGTTAAACTATTAAATAAATATTAAAATAAACTACTGAAGAGTTTTATAGACAAATTTGAACAGTATTTGATACTTATTTAGTAGACTGTGTAGTGAATCAGTGTAGTAAAATGTATTCATCTACTCGAAAAAAATACGAAAATTTTCTACTTGGGGTTCGAGATATTGAGCCATTGATGAGGCTTAACCAACATCCTACTCTTCGGCAAGTTTTACTCCGTTATCACTACATATTAAATGATTCCAAAAATGTGAAAGATTCCGCGCATGTACTTATTCAAGAACTTATAAAAGTATGGAGTAAATCTAGTATTCCGACCAGACAACAAAATCACTGCATTGAAAAACTGATTAAGTTTCTTAAGAACTGGCCGCTATTGAATAAAAGTAGAGGAAGAAATTCTGAAGCACAAAGAAAAGGAGAGTATTTCTATAAAAAAGAACTAGACAAACTTTTTGATATTGCCTATGCAAGCGCTTTGAATTTGATAAAAATTGCGGAAGACAGAGTGTTTCTCATCGATCAAAGATGAGAACGTAAGATGATGATGACCTCAATCGACAAGAAACTAGAAAAGGTCAAAGAAAGTTCTCTAAAATGGAAATAAAGATCTGAATAATTGAAAGAAATGGCTGCTGAAAGAAATGCTTCATCTTCGGTGGTATCGAGACAAGAGTTAGAACTTGAGTGCAGCTTCAGTAGCACTTCTAGTAATGCTAGCATATTAGAGGATAAATCCAAAGATGAGTTTGTAGTGCATTGAGCTGTCTCCAAGTGACATATTTACACAATACGTTACCAGTGCGCTTGATCGTAACAAGATTTAAACTAATCAAGAGAGAAGAAAAACAAATTGTTCGATTTGTTAGTTATCATCTACACCAAAGTTTGAATCGAAGCGTCTTTGGCAGCAAATGCACCAGTAAATGACTTAATACTTTGGAATAGCTTAAAATTGTACAAAACCATTGATTCCGAAATCATTGTAGCAGCTAGGGGTGTCTTAGAGCGTCACTTATGGTATTTGTCAGATGAACTAGTCGCATTTACCTTGTTTACTGAGAAGCTGTCTGATGCTGAGAAACAGGCCATTGTTCAAAAAATAAATTTTGATGGCGGTAATCGTTAAGTACGAGGTGATTCTGCTAAGCTTGCCTAAGTGGTTACATTAGAAGCTTTTGCAACACAAATAACGTTGAAAACGCTCTTAGTTCTTGATATCAATTTTTTATTTCATATTTCTTGTAATTACCTCCTGAGACTTGGAATAACAATACTCGATTTACGTTAAATGAAGGACTAATCGTACCTAAGCACTTAAACAAATATGGACAAAGAACGCTGGACTACATGATACCTACATGCTTAAATATGTTACCTGCTAAAATTAAAAAATGTACAAATAATGTAAAAACAAATATCACATTGAAAAATTGGCTCGCCGAAAGAAATTGTTTGTATTAACATTTTTGTAGTAAGACAAAAAAAATGTCTAACTGCATAATAAGTTTTATGTTTTAAAAACTTCAAAGTAAAAGCACCCAATGACAAACTACTTAAAAGTAGTTTATTGGGACTTTTCTTTTTTCTGTAACATTTTATTTTTGTTTGATTTCTTGTAATATTGTATAACTTTTTTTCTTTCTAATAAAAAACAAAAAAATCCTGATTACCTTCAAGGCAAAAGCTGAGTCAAAAATTTGCGTGCTGTTAATGATACAACGGAGAGAGGTATTAAACTATTTGAAGATTACAACACGATACTCACTAAGAATGAGGAAAAAAAAGCAATTTTTACTTTACATCGTTGAACAAAACAGAAAAATCGTTTCTACTGAAACATTCAAAAAGGAGTTAACAAACATGGTTTTGAAAGATTGCGACTAATATAATATTAATTATTGCTTTATCACCAAATTTCGTTCAAATTTAAATACGTTTTATACTTATTTGACATACTTATTTGTAATATTAATAAACCTTAAATTACGTGTTTTACTTAAAACCCAGAACTTTTATCAGAAACTTCTAATTCGATGAGCACCCCCTTGTATATAAGATAGGGGGCTGAAATTTTTTACACATAATAGGAATGATAGGTGTAACAAATAAAATTGGTGGCTACATCTATATTTGAATGAAAAAATTTTACTATATAGGCCTGGACCACCTTACTGCGGGCTCTGTACAGTATGCCCAGTTTTTGGGAGGCTAACTTAACTCTGGCTTCGATGGAGCCCCCATATCTGAGCAGGTCACTTAGAGTTACACCAAACATATCAATGGAGGACCTGTTAGGAAGATTGCTTCCGTTGAAGGAGACTAGAGTAAATATCACAAAAGGTAACAATTATTTTTGCTAAAGTCTTGTTTTGATATTCTGGTCTGTCATGAGTTGACCTATCGGTTCTTGATAATCAAAAATAAATTAGACTTGACATTGATCAGCGAATTATTTGGATGATAATAATTATCAAAACCGTTGCATCACTTAGATCAGCTGCGTCCGATATCAAATCACAAAAATCTATATTTTTACGATAAGGCAAAACAAACAGTGATTGTGGATTGATAGTGACAATATCCATAAGGCAAAACATTAACAGTGATTATTTATAGATGTTATTACATAATAGCAACAATATTTATATTTGCATCACTTTTATGAAGTAATCTTATATATAAAAATCAAAGATATTGAAATTCAAGAGACATGCTTTGATGTCCGCCCAAACGTCGGTGGACTACTACCTAATGGGAATAGTTAGAATACGGAAAGAATTCATTCATTTAGTTGATTTTATGAAGGTGTGCAGTAGTATTGGTTAACACATGTAGTTTGAATACGGAAAGAATTCGTTCATTTAATTGATTTTTTTAAGGTGTGCAGTAGTATTGGTGAACAATATAGTTTGAATACGGAAAGAATTCATTCATTTAGTTGATTTTTTTAAGGTGTGCAGTAGTATTGGTGAACAATATAGTTTGAATACGGAAAGAATTCATTCATTTAGTTGATTTTTTTAAGGTTTGCAGTAGTATTGGTTAACAATGTAGTTTGAATACGGAAAGAATTCATTCATTTAGTTGATTTTTTTAAGGTGTGCAGTAGTATTGGTTAACAATATAGTTTGAATACGGAAAGAATTCATTCATTTAGTTGATTTTTTTTAAGGTTTGCAGTAGTATTGGTTAACAATGTAGTTTGAATACGGAAAGAATTCATTCATTTAGTTGATTTTTTTAAGGTGTGCAGTAGTATTGGTTAGCAATATCAGCAACGTCAGGAATCACAGTCCCACCCAGTAAGCGGATAGCACATCTATTATATTTCAATATCTATACATATAAAAATCAAAATATGTTTGTTTCTGGGTTTGAATGTATGTCCGCTATGCGTTGCTAAACCATTCATCCGATTACGATGAAGCTTTGGGGATTTGATGTGCGCATGCCCACGATGGTTTCTGTACACAATAGTGAGCTCCCGCATCATGAAATTATGCATTGCTAAACCGTTCATCCGATTGCTGTGAGCATGTCCACGAAGGTTTCTTTATATATACTGGTGAGCTCTGGCATTATGAAAATTGTATAAAAAATTGCAATAGGTGGCACGCGAGCTGTTTGAAAACTGAATGTACAGGGACGGGGGAAGCGGGAGAGGGGAGAGGGGAGTGGGGAGAAGGCAGAGTAAGAACGCGTGATGGGAAAGGGATGCGGTAGAGGAATAGGAGGCGGAAGAAGAATGGGACGAAGGGAAAGGACACGCAGGGAGAAACAATATTTTTATTAAATGGTATAACAAAGCATGCCGGGAACTACAAACCCAGAAGCTAGCATATTTTGATTTTTATATATAAAGATTTCCCCCTAAAACCATGCGAGCGAAGCCGCGGGTAAGAGCTAGTCTTTGATAAAAATCAATGTTTGTTTGTTCATATTTTATGCGTTGCCATACCGTTCAACCGATTGCGATAAAACTTTGGCGATTTGTTGTGCGCACCCCCGCAAAGGATTCTACAGTAGAGCCTCGATAATCCGGACCCCTATTACTTCGGTGCACGCTGTAATCCGGACGAATGCGTGCGGGTCAAAACGTGTCAATATTCAATCATTTGCCATCACTCGTTAATTAACATTTAGTTTTTTTTTTTTTCATAAGTGCCCAAATTTCTTACATGTTTGGATTTCGTATAAGTACATTTGTACGTACATACATATTCTTGTCTAAATTGACTTTAAATTTTTACTTAAATAAATGAAACCCAAGTTAAAAATGTGTTTTATTCCTATTAAAAAATTGCATGCTATAATCCGGAAGCCTCGATAGTTCGGAAGGGGTCTTGTTTTCCTTATCCGCATTAGCGAGGCCCTACTGTATATGTAATGGTAAGCTCTGGTGTTATGAAATTTGTGTAAATGAAAATGTGTGTATTTCATATATTTTAGCGGCAGAAGGGAAAGGCAGGGGGGAGGGTAACGAAGGAGGTGGGCTTCGCGGAAGGGATACTGGGACGCTTAGAAAAGGACATGCAGGGAGAAACAATTTATTTCTTTGAATGGAATTGCAACGCAGGCCGGGTACCAGCTAGAGTTTACATTGTCATTGCTAAAAACGGTAAGTCGTTATAAGCGAAGTCGTTATAAGCGAAGTTGTTACATAGTTTGTTTCAATTCACATCCTCTGACGTAGGTTGTTGTCAAGAAAAAAAACATTTTGAATTACCAGTTAGTAGAGCTGAGTTGACAAATACGTCGGGTTTCCACCCAGGTGTCGTCAATTCGTCTACTAGGCTGTTTCATTGCAAAAGTAACATTTTCCATTTATAATGATGATAGTAGGAGTTTATGAACTCCACACATGAGGCCCTGATGAAAAAAATTTCCCTCAGGGCCTATGTCATCTTTGGGGATGCTGTGTGGAGGGTTTTTAAGGAAAGGAAGGAGAGGAGAGTTCTGGGAAGGAAAAGGATTAAAGGGGTGGGTAGGAATCTGGGGTTCAGTGTGTCCTGGTCATCCGCCTCAAAACACACCCCGTGAACCCGGACACCCCTGCTAAATCACCAAACGTAGCGAACGTTCGCCTCGCCCGATTACACTTTTTGTAACGCTCTCGTCACCAGCTTACTCCCCAAGTCAAGGGTGCGTAAAGAAGTTTTACTTCAAAAACGTAAAAGGAGGAAGTATTAATGAAAAAACTGACCAAAAGATAATAATTCTACAACACCAATTATTATTGTACAACAAGTTTATTGTCACGGGAAAGCAATAAAGCTGTGAAATTTGTTTAGTTGAATTGTTCTGAAAAGGCCAATTTTGACCAAACCTAGACCTTACTAAGATTGCTAATTAAAGAGGGAATGTTGTGAGGCTGAAGGTAGTGGAGAGAGGAAGGAGATGGGGAAGAGGGAG
Source organism: Limnephilus marmoratus (assembly GCA_917880885.1). NCBI lineage: Eukaryota > Metazoa > Arthropoda > Insecta > Trichoptera > Limnephilidae > Limnephilus > Limnephilus marmoratus. The sequence goes on along the minus strand of OU862930.1, from coordinate 11,178,885 downwards.
GAAGTATGGAAGTACTATGTACTAAATAGTATGGAAGTACTATTAAAGTGGAAGTAGTAAGCTATTCAGATTTGGTCACCAAACCTAGTGGTCTTATACCGATAAGGGCGATGATGAGAGTATCTTCTACTTTGGAACGTGCTACAAACATACTATACAGGGTGTTAAGGGACGTACTTGACTTAATTTAACCAGTGATTCCTGACATTATTTGGAGTAAAAAATGTAAATGAAATTTTGGTCTCCGGTGACTTTTTTTGATGATTTTTTTTTTTTTTTTCAAAAATTTTTTCTTCAATACAAACAAAAAAAAATTCTTCCGCATGTCGTCACTGGTCACTCAGCCGGGTGTCCGACGAACCCCTTACTTCGCCTCCAACTGTTCAACAACTACTTTTTTTAATGTTTTTGTAGAAAAAAAAAAAAAAAAAAAAAAAAAAAAAAAATCAAAAATGTCACCGGAGACCAAAATTTCATTTACATTTTTTACTCCAAATAATGTCAGGAATCACTGGTTAAAGTAAGTCAAGTACGTCCCTTAACACCCTGTATATTGTTATTTTTAATTGATAAACTAATGTTTAAGACAAGATTTTTATGCATAGCACAAAGGGTAACAATTATTATAAACAATAATTATCGGCCTGAAACACTCGCCTACATTGAAAAAATCTTCCGAAAAAAGATACTTGCCGCCAACGGGATTTGAACCCGTGTCCTTCTGATTGCCAGTCAGGTGCTATACCACTGAGCTATGTCGGCTTATCTAATACCCGCCAAATAATTCAATATATACTAGTGTTTCATTCAACAATTACTACATTTTTACAATTACTACAATTATTACATTTTTCCACCTGAAAACAACCAACTTTTTCTCACAAAAAATAAAGTTGGTTGTTTTCAGGTAGAAAAATGTAATAAACAGTAATTGTTGAATGAAACACTAGTATATATTGAATTATTTGGCGGGTATTAGATAAACCGACATAGCTCAGTGGTAGAGCGCCTGACCGGCAATCAGAAGGACACGGGTTCAAATCCCGTTGGCGGCGTGTATCTTTTCTCGGAAGATGTTTTCAATGTAGACGAGTGTTTCAGGCTGATAATTATTGCTTATAATAATTGATAAAATTTATTTGCGCACGCCGGGATTCGATCCCGCGACCTCCGGATTGCGAGTCAAGAGCCTTACTCGTCGACCACACGGTATATCTATAATCATATCAGTACAATATTGCTTTCTTGTGACAATAATATAAATACAATTACTTTTTCTACTTTTACGTGACAACATTGAGCCAAAAAATTTGCAACCTTTGATTAGTAAGCTCACAGCGTTATATTGGACCCACACCACTACAAATTTAATTTAAATATATATAACATATAATTGAAAACAGCACAAGAGTCCCAAATGCCCTGTCAGTGGGACTATGGCATCCCCAATCGAGGTATAGTCTGTCAATTAAGAGTAGAAAATATTAAAAATGAAAGTACAAAATTTGTAGGCTGGCAACACCACACACTTTAACTGTCAAATATTCTTTTAAAGCACAATGACACTGAATATAATATAGAACACTGTAAATCACATTTTAAAAAACATTTTTTTATTCTTCTCAATTCAATTTTAATTCTGAGATCAGTGGATATTTATATTGCAATGAAAAAATAAAATTTTCATGTTTATGCCTTGTAGTATTGCCATTTGAACTACAGTGGCGCCCTCCTATGTTTTCTACTCCTATTTGACAAAGTGTATGTTGTATCCATAGAATAAGGAAGAACACAAGAATTGCCGTGTGGGTGTGTTTGGTAAACTTCATATGCATAACTGATTTTCACCATCATTATTATATTTAAATAGGATAGCGATATACAATGTCAGGTTAGTATAAGAGATACAGAGCGCGTGCTAAATGGGCTAAAACCAGTCAGCGGCAACAGTGATTTCCATTAAAATCGAAATGAAAGGCATTTATAGTGTTCTACTTTATTTTATAGTTGTGAGCAAAGATATTGAAATACAAGAGATATGCCATGTCGGCGGACTACTACATAATGGGAATAGTTTGAATACGGAAAGAATTCGTTAATTTAGTTGATGTTTTAACCGGTGACAGGCCGGAGGAGCCCGGAATTTGCGGGCCTACAATGCGCATGCGCGAGAAAATAATTCAAATATTTGAATAATATTGTCGATAAAAAACTTTTGGTCTGCGATTTTGACCCTTATATGTACAGAATTTGTATGAAGAACAGTGTCAAAATCGCTTGCGCCATCATTACTCTAGGTGGTGTTGAAAGTTTCATTGACCTTGTCACCCTGGAATAATTTTAAAATGATTTTTTCCATGACAATCCGCTGTCATAATTTGCCGCGAATTTAACGGTCGCAATAAATGCGTTTGTCGCGAATAAAACGTCGTAAAACCTATTCATTTACGTAATAAATGCAAGTAATGTGGTTTTAGTAGATAGTTTATTGTGTTGTGAATGTGTTTCAGTCAATAAAATATACAATAGCTCAAAATTTATCAACAAAACATTCAATTCAAAATTCAAAGTGGTGGTTTTTTAGTGTTTTTTCGCGAAGTTCTCCGAAATTCCGCGAATTTCCGCGAAATGTTCCGGCCTTTGACGGGTTAAAGATGTGCAGTAGATTTGGTTAACAATATCGGCGACGCCAGGAAACACAGTCCCCACCCAGTAAAAACTGCCAATAGCACATCTCTTATATTTCAATAACTTTGGTTGTGAGGCTGAAGGAGTGGGAAAGTAAGGGAGATGGGAAAGGTTAGGTGGAGAAGTATCCGGTCACCAAAAATGGCTAAAGCCATGTAAAGCAACATTTTCATTACTAAAAGCAGTCTGTCACCAGGGCAATACTTGAAATATCCAACGCTTAATATATAACATCTATTTAGATACTAATTCACACTAAAAATTTTAGTATACATTTAACAACAGAGTTACATAAAATATTTTATATGTGATACAGTATAATTTAATTAGATATCATTTATTGTGATAATATTTAAACTTGCTAAGCGCTATTTCTAATCTAGACATTTAATTTGGACCTGAAAGCATTGGTTATTGAACTAATATTTATATATATTAAGAGCGTTTAACCAGCCGGCGGACGAAAATCCACATTTCGTCGAAAGTTGTTCTTCCGATCGTGCAGGGCGGTTACAATGAGAAAGATTAATTATTCTCCGTACCAGCTTTTTTAAATTATAACTCAATATCGAATTTATTTCAATCCAAATCCTTCATCCAAAAATGCTGAAAGGCGTGATGATAAAACTATTAAAATAGTGTACTTTTTGTAGTTATTTTTTGATTATAAGTATTTATCATTTTTCAATAATGTCTAAATTTAATAAGAATGTTAAAAAAAATCTGAAATATATTAGTTTGTAAGTGCGCAAATAAATACACAAATGGACCAATTTTCGTTAAGAAACACATGTACGTACATATTTTTTAATGATTTTATTGAAACTAAAATTAAAATTCTAAAGCATACGTTTGCTAGATAATGTATTGATTTATTTTACTGCATGATTATATTATTTGAAATGGGTGTGGTATAATACAAAAACTTTTTTGAAAATTTAACAAATCTGCCAACGACCTATGGAATAACCTTATTATACTAAAAATTAAAAAAAATTCTCAAAATTTATTACAAACGAATGCTAGGTAAAAGAACAATCTTTCGAAATCCATTTATAATTTTTTGTGGAAAAGAGTCAATACGTCTAAAAACTTTTTTGAAAATGACGTATTTCCGGTTTTCTCTGGTAATGCCCTCTTAAAATCTCGCGTCACAATTTTTGTTCGAGATAAACTCCGAAACTACTTAACTGATTTTGATGAGAAATTTGGCTTACTGTGTGTAAGTTGGTCCAACTTAAAAAATATGATAGTTTTTACTCGATTACCTCAATATTTATTACTGCAAATTAAATGCTTGTTTTAGGACAATACAAATTATTTGTAAGTTACATAAGTTTCTAATAGATGGCGGTGTGAGTAAATTTATCGACACAACACTTGGTTATCTAGGGCGTCGTGTATTGTTAGCCACAGCAACATGTGGCTGGGTCAGCTGGCAAAATTACATAATAACAATTTAGTAGCCTTAGCGCCCCCAAACCGAATACGACAGAGGGAAGAAGATGCGATGAGAAATAATAATGATTTCCACAGATCACCAGAAGTTATTAAAGAATTTAATTTTATTCATATCTCCAATGTACTAAACAAAGTAAACAACGAACCACTTGCATTAATTTTTCATTTGAATAAACAAAAAATGCAAACAAAAAAAAACTTCTGGTATTTATTGATAAAATAAGAAAATCAGAATTTTTTATATTTTGATGTCACTACATTAAAAAAAAACCTTTTTTTGATGAATTTTAATAATTACAGTAGAATCCGGATATAACGACACTCAAGGAACCGGCGATACTTTGTCGTACTAACCGGACGACGCACAAAGGCCAAACTCCTTCGCGAGGATTACATTTGATTCACCGGCTTCAAAATGGTGTAAAATAGCACTTTTTTCTTCAATTGAAAAACACTTTCGCTTCACGGAACTCATTGTGTGGAGCTTTTAACCTAGTCACAACAGATGATAAACACTGACTGTGATCGACGCGTGCTAATAAGGATAGGTGTTAGCGTGCGGAGAGTAGGCGAGGCGCGGGGCGACGAGGTATTTGTATATAGGTTTGGAAAAAAAACACTTCTAAACAGACGAATCATCATTAAAATAGGTCGCTTTAAGCAGTTGGTCGCTTAATACAGAGTCGTATTAAACGGATATGTTTTCCTAGTACCTAACTATGAAACCTAACTTGAGTTAACATTGTCGTCGCTAAAAACGGTAAGCCCATAGACATATGAATATTAATAGACCTGCCCTAAGCGATAAAAGCGTCTTATTTCCCCCTCCCCATACCGGTTCCATTGGAACCGGCTGGGATCGAGTATGGCTTCGCGTGAATCTAAAAAATGTGATGTCATCATTCTTCTGCGAGCCAGCGTCGAGCACTCATCGGTGCATTTTACGAAATAACACGGCAAAAATTGTGGCTTATGTTTTGAAAACGTGTAAAAGTAGAAGTGAGAAAGAGAATAAACCAAAGATATTGGAATATAAGTAGATGTGCTATCTGCTGTTTTTACTATGTGGGTCTGCGCTTCCGGGTGTCGCCGATATTGTTTACCAATTAACAAATAAACTAAAAGAATAAATAATTAACGAATAAACCAAACGAACGTTAAACTAAATGGACGAATTCTTTCCTTATTCAAAATATATTGTTAACCAATATTAATGCACATTTTCAAAAAATCAACGAAATGAACAAATTCTTTTTGTATGAAAACTACGCTAATTAGCGCATAGTCCGGCGACAGTTGCGCAAACACCATAGCATATCTTTTCTGTATTAGAATATCTTTGGAATAAACCCAATTGTCGTATTACATTCCATAAGCATTATTTTACTTTATTATAAGCTTATTCAGATCACATAATATGGTCGTTTTTGTAACACACACTATCACTCGAGACACATGGCGTGTGCTCGTCGCTGTTTTGTGGGGTAAGTAAATTATGAAACATTTGTAAAAGTGTCTTATCTAAATACGTCAACAAAATATTGGACTATGAAAATAGGTGAACTTTACTTTGCTGTATTTGGAATTTGTAAATTTGTTCATTTCGCGGCGAGCAATTCGCGCTCCCATGTAACAAGGTCTATTCATTAAAGAGCAGAGTTTACTTTTAAGAACTAAATGGTGATATTATAATGCGAGATGCCCATATACTCTCAGATTGAGTTATTGACGAATCACATATCACCGAATTCATCTTCCTGCTCTGCGCCCCGCTGTAGTTGGTTTCTTCCCCTCACCTTTATGTTCTGGTCTATTAATATTCATATGTCTATGGGTAAGCCGTTATAAGCGAAGTTGTTATATCCGAATTCTACTGTACATTCTCAAAGTAAAAAAAAAAATTAAATGCTGCATCTTAGGAATCGTTTGTCTTTAATCGTAGTGCAAGTGGTTCATTAAAAAGAGGTTAATTTAGTATTTGTCTTAGTGTGTTCAGTAGAAAGTAATATTTTATGATGGGCGTCAGTGCAAATGACGAAGCAATTTTGAAATGACAAAACAACTTGAAAATGATAAGCTTTGGTTTATTCTAAGCTTAAGATAAGATAAACCAATTAGAGATATGTACATGTGAAATATTTGCTTAGAAACATCGGCCTTTGTTCACCGACCAGGCAACATACAAATTGTTTGTATCTACATGTTTTAAAAAAATAACTATCGACAGAATAATTTGAAAATTATAAAAATGATTTTGCAAGTGAAATTCTGCTGTCTGCGATTAAAACTTTTCGGACCATTACAGCTTTTGATCAAATCATCACACGCCGACAAGCATAAGAGCATGACCGTTATGCTTGAAGCTGAAGAAGAAGATTTCAAAATATTTCAGGTAGTTCAAAATACTTCATGTTTCGAAACACCTGACAATATTTTAATTCTCCCTGTTAGGAACAGATTGCTTGTGCATTGATGGAGAGAACATAGCTAGCGTAGCGTTGGACCATTCAACTTATAATTATCTTTTTGTTAGCTAACATTTTATATATCCGTTTATATCTATACCGTTTCTTTAAAACTACTGTAAAATCTAAAAAACGAAACAAATAATCGATTCATACAAAGGTTCAGAAACGTAACAAATTTGCGAGTAAGAAATAGGAGTTGAAAATGACGTCAACTTGAAAATGACGTCAACCTGAAAATGACGTCAACTTGAAAATGACGTCAACTTGAAAATGACGTCAACTTGAAAATTACGTCAACTTGAAAATGACGTCAACTTGAAAATGACGTCAACTAGAAAAATGTCAACATGCAATTTTAATAAGAAGCCGTGTTCCGAGGACTTGGTAAGGTTAGGTCAGAGTGGTTGTGTTTGTGTTGTTTGTACGGCGGAATGAGGGGGGGGCGTATGATGGAAAGAGTCGGTGTTGATTTAGGAGACTTTGCACCTGCTGGTGCCGGTGGAGCTGTCGTCGTTCCACTCCATCTTGGCCTCCTTGGTGTCCTTGCGCTCCGACTCAATCAGCTCTCCGATCTTGTATTTGTTCATCAGGGTTCTGCCAACAACAAAACAAGCAAACAACAATAATTAATAATAAATAAAGAAACACAAAATGAATTTTTATTATAAAATCGCATTGAGTAGATCTTTCAGAAAACTTAACATTTTTTTGTACAGTTCTTTAACATTTAACTGGTGACTGTGATTTTTTTATACATATTGTAGAGAACGAACGATACTCAACAGCCGAATAATTGGGTTTTATACGCTGGCAACCCAGCCGACGTGAGCTTGCGTTAATTCCGTTCGGCAAAGTTACCGAACCTCATTCGTTTTTCGACTCCCGACGGCTGCTGTATGCGAGATTCCCATGTCGTCCCTCGTGTGTGTCGTGGGTCACCAATTTGGTAAAAAGGATTGTAGGTAGATTTCGTAAGATGGCGGCCACGCGGACTTTGTTTGGCGATCCGCTTGATGGTTATACTTACTTCTTTATCTGACTCCACTGGGTTACCAAATGTACCGTGATATTAATTGAAAGAAATATTTAATACTGAAGTTAAGATTTATTTAAATTTCGTAAAACACAACAAGTATTTTTATCAGAAGATTTGTAGGGAATGACACTCTCACATACAACCGCTCGTCGGGTAGTCGAAAAACGAATAAGGTTCGGTAACTTTGCCGAACGGAATTAACGCAAGCTCACGTCGGCTGGGTTGCCAGCGCATAAAACTCAATTATTCGGCTGTTGAGTATCGTTTTCTACAATATAATCTGACATTGGGCCCGGGTGGCCTGTTACTAAAGTTTATACAGGGTGTCCGGGGGTAAAGTGCATTAACTTCGGGAGGTGATCCTACATGGATGGTAGGAGTAAAAAAGATTAATAACTTTTTTCGAAATTCCAACTTTTTTTTTTCCATACAAAAAGACGTACCTACTAAAAATCCTCAGAATGAGGTACGATCTTACTTGATGAGAGCCTGCCGGGCGCCTGATTTGATTGTTATTGGCCCGTATCGTACTGCAGAAAATAATAAATACGGCCGCACACGCCGGGCTAATTTTATCTTTTTACCTCAAAACTCCCCCTAAAAGTTGAAATTTCGAAAAAAGAAAAAAAATTTAGGGTCCAAATTATTATTTAATGGACAATTTAAATACACTTAAATAAAATAAAATACTTTTTTATTGTCAAGTAACTTATTTCACAATTTGGATATTATGTAATAATTTTTGGCAAAAATCACTTGAGATCAGAAATCAGTCTGTATTATCTATTAAACTAAATAAAAGCAATGAACTCACTTTTATTATAATATTTCAATAGTGTCTCAAATAAACTATTATATAAAACTTTAGTAAAGTTGTCTACGTTTATATTTATACATATAGTAAAAATCAACTTAAAAAAATCACGTAAGTGACAATGGGTCAACGAGGCCCGCAAAAAAACATTGAAATGAATTTACTTGAAATTTAACTTTAAAATTTAAAAATTGAAAATTTACGGCTCCGGCGTCACTAAATTCGAAACTACTGGAAGCGGCGTGTGCGTCATGCGCGGAGGAGGGGAGTATTTCGATATTATTATTATTGCTAGGACGGAGTGGCCCCCACATCAGCAGTTAAAGGTTAATAAAAGTTTTTATTTTTCAAAAAAATCTCTTAAAATGCATGGCGTAAAAGACACTTATTTTCCTAGAAATATTTCGATGATGCAGATAGAAAGAGAAAAATGTATTATTAAATTTCCACTTTATTGTACTGTAGACTGTACCTGGCATCAGAGCTGTGGCCGACATCTTCGAAGGGTTCGCTCCCGTCCTTTCCTGCCTGGTCCAGAAGAACCTCCTCGCCCCCGGGGTGCTGCAAACAACAAAAGACCAACATTAATTGCGGAGCCTTTAACAAACAGAAATATCTACTAAATGCTTTTTTTTTGTGGAACAGTTTTAACACACTGTTTGCAGGGGTCGCTTAACCCGGCGTGAATGAGATCGGGTATCTCATACCCAACGATTTGTAAAACATTAAATATTTCTTAAGTGTGCGATTCCTGGAACTCGGCTGACTCGGTAGCTGGAGGAGGTGGTGCGGGGAGTGATTTTAAGCGACAGTAACAGTGTTGAGCCAGCGGCGGAGTAAACTACATGTGCGCAAACATACGGCGGGTACGTAATGCCCGACATCATAGTCGGTGTAACTATTTTGTGTTGCATATAAGACAGATTTATTTTTTAAGTTTGTGTACACAGTTGATCTCAATTTCCCAAATTTTTATGTATTAATTGTTGATTTGTGCTTAAAAAAATACTACTTTGTTTTTTATAGAAACATAAATACTTTTAGAACTGGGTTATTTTATCATATTACCTCATTTCCCTAATGTTAAATAATATATTACAGTAATAAGTATTACTCTAAAGTCATTTAAGTTATCAAAATCGACAATTCTATATAAGGGTAGGTCATACCCACCTCGCAGCTGGTGTAACAATTCTATATAAGGGTAGGTCATACCCACCTCGCAGCTGGTGTAACAATTCTATATAAGGGTACGTCATACCCACCTCTCAGCTGGTGTAACAATTTTTCACCTCATTCACACCGGGTTAAATGCTCATTTTTCATACTGATTGTAAAAAGCGGGGGACGCTTTAATCTATCATCTGTGGCTTACCCACCGGCGTTAAATGCTATTTTAACCCTTATGTATAATGAATCTGTTTGAAAGACAAGCTCAGAATCGCTTGCGCCAGTATCAATTTGGGACCTACTATCTATTTGGGCATTGTAGCTACTCTGAATGATTTCAAATGAATTTTCTATGACATTTGCGCGAGACTTTTGGTAGCTGTCAATGGCGGAAATAATGATATTTTACATTTTCAAAGGAGTATAAAGGTCAATATCTTTTTGAAAACTTCTTCGAATTGTTTTTTTTTTCATGTTGGGAGGGGTATATATTCGAAATTTGTGTAGAAATAATAAAATCAGTTTACATTTGTAAGAATATATATTTTTGAAAATATTTCCAAAATTAGAGTTTTTTTTTGGTTAGTAAGCTATTCTGGAAAAACTTTTTACGATATTCTCATGTAATATACATGAATAATAACATATAATATATTACCCGTCTATATATCTCAGCTGAGTAACCGACGAATCCCTTATTCCACTCCTAACGGTCTCCCAACCTACTGATTTTGTTCATTTTTATTTGAAAAAAAAAAAAAATGATAAAAATGACACCAACATTTTATTTACATTTTTTACTTCAATTTAACCCATGATTCCCGACATCCAATCTGGGGGGCGGTGTGCCGCCGCCCCGGGAACCTTTATTGGATAACCAACACCTCTGCCATAGGTCGCCCCAAGTGTTTCGCTACGGTGATTTAGCAGGGGTGCCCGGGTTCATGGGGTGAGGTTTGTCTAGGTCTTGGAGGCGGATGAACAGGACACACTGAATCCCAGATTCCTACCCACCCCTTAAACCCTTTTCCTTCCCAGAACTCTCCACTCCTTCCTTTCCTTAAAAAAAAACCTCCACACAGCATCCCCAAAGATGACATAGGCCCCGAGGGAAATTATTTTCCCCAGGGCCTCCTGTGTGGAGCTAATGTAAAAAATATATATATATATATATACATTTGGAGTAAAAAAATAATGATGAAATTTTGGTCTCCGGTGACAATTCAGATTTTTTTTTATTAAGTCGTCAAAAACTAGGCATTGGACAGGTATGGTCGGGCGGAGGGGTTGGGCGGTTACTCGGCTGAGTGAACGACTTCAGTGACGACATCAACAAAAAAGAAAAAATAATTGGAAAAAAAAAATATTGAAAAAAAAATTACATCTTAAAAGGCACCGGAAATCATAAATTCATTTACATTTTTTATTCCATGTAATCTTATAAGTAAGTCAATTACGTCCCTCAACACACTGTATGAAACAGATACTCCACAAAAAATTATATTTTTTCAGGTTTAGTTGGGATATGAATACATTTTTAAACGACTTCAAAAAGGAGGAAGTTCTCAATTCGACTGTATTTTTTTAAATTTTTTTTTAATGTTTGTTACCTCAGAACTTTCGACTGGGTGAACCGATATTGATGATTCTTTTTTTATTTGAAAGCTAATGCTTCCCGTGTGGTCCCATTTTAATTTGGTCCAGTTCCGATAATGGTATCCATGAGAAAACCATATAAGTCTTAAATTTGCATTAAGTATGTGCGCGACAAATGGACGAATAACTCAATATCACGCCAACCGATTTCGATTATTCTTTTTTTATTGGAAACGATGCACTTCAAGGGTAGTATGATGAGAGTTTGGTTAGGTTCTGATTATCGGATCCATGACAAAGTAACGGAACTCTTCAATTCGTAGGAGCAATTAACGAAACTCGGCCGAATCTCTTAATTTGACCCTAGCGTCGTTAATGTCAAATTGTGTCTGGCTCATATGAGCAGCACCATTAGTAGGTCTACCCATATTCAGACAAATTATTTGGGTAGGTACTTCAGATTTACTAAAAAACAAAAAATAAACAAAAATTTTAACAAAACAAAAAACGACTTAAAAAAATGCACTAAAAAGTAAAAAAATAATTTCGTACTCTTCTACAACTTCATAATCATCTTACTTTTTCTACTCATTAACACGTAGGTACGATTGTTATTTTTGGAGTCGGTGTCAGCAAAGGTACCCGGCCCAACGTGTTCACTTTACAGCCCCTCTCCCGCCGCGGCCCCGCTCTCGCCTCGTCAAGTCGCTTGTGCGACACAAGCACATCTCACCTAAACTATGTATGTAGTTACAAACCTTCCTTGAATGACACTGACTCCAAAAATAACAATCGTACCTACATGTTAATGAGTAGAAAAAGTAAGATGATTATGAAGTTGTAGAAGAGTACGAAATTATTTTTTTACTTTTTAGTGCATTTTTTGAAGTCGTTTTTTTGTTTTGTTAAAATTTTTTAATAAAGATTTTATATTCATTTTCGTTATCGATATATTTACTCATCACAGAGAATTTTATAATAATATAATAACATTAGTATTTGAGCACAATCTCAAGACAATAATGATGTGAATGCGAAAAAGAACGCTAGGAATTTAATTTCACCCCGTTCAGATAAGTTTTCCCACTTCGAAATGGACGCCTTGGAATGCGGCGCGGCGGGAGGATTAATGCGATGTCGAAATACCGGCGCCTATTTGCGAGGGGGAGGCACATCACTATTCAAACGAGTTATGCATAGATAAAGGCGCCAAATGCATTTAATGGTATATGAAGGGGAAGGGAGGCGTCTACTAATATCTACAGGAATTCCAAAAACTGAAAAAATCGTACTAATATCTATGAGAACCAAAGTGCGTACGAATATCTACAGCTCAAACTGCTGACTAATATCTATGAGAACCAAAGTGAGGACGAATATCTACAGCTCAAACTGCTGACTAATATTTATGAGAACCAAAGTACGTACGAATATCTACAGCTCAAACTGCTGACTAATATCTATGAGAACCAAAGTGAGGACGAATATCTACAGCACTGTCAGAGGTTGGATTTGCAATTATGTATAGCAAATTGGAATAACGTAATATTACGAATGCAGTTTTAAAAACTTAATTTATGTAAGTATGTATGTATGTAAAAATCCCTAATATCGGACTATTTGACACATTTTGCTGATTATTAAGGATTTGGGTATTTGTTTTAACAGCTTTCTTTATTTCGAGTGCTTCTAAATTATTTAGTCTGTTATAATGACCATTTCTATGTCAGTTAGGTTAGGTTGTGGTGCCGTATTTTCGAAATAAATAAATATCTTTGTATTATGACCTCCATGTTTGTTCAATAACTTATTGTCCTCGTAAACAGCAAAATACGTAATATTATGCAAAAACTTCATGTACGTACTTTAAACGTTTAAGCCTTTATGTAATTAGTAATTACGTAATTGAAGTAATTTATGCTTTTCCGTACAACCTCTTGCTCAGCTGCCCTCTGTAGATATTAGTCCAACCTACGCTCCATAGATATTAGTCACCACTGGGACCGTCATAGATATTCGTCTGTAGATATTAGTCCTCACTTTGAAGTTCATAGATATCAGTCCAACATATGAGCTGTAGATATTCGTCCGACATACAGGCTGTGGATATTAGTATCTGAAGTCGATGGGAATAACCAAAACAAGTTAATAAAATTATTTGATCATTATTTTAACCCTTCAAAATTCGGGCGTACTTTGTCAGTAGGTAAAAATACTTCCGCTTTCAAATAAAACCCAAATAAATATAATATTTGTGAACATATCTGAAAACTAAAAACTGTTTTCAAAAGGTGATGAAATACGCTTTCAATTTTTATTTTTGAAAATATCCATGTCATTTTTTAAATATTAAAAGTTTGAATTGAACCTTACGTTTTTCCTAACTAAAAACAGTTACAATGAAAAAAATAAAAACATATATTTTATTAGACAAACGAATTATGAGTTATTGCCACCTAATTTTTGGCGTTCATCTTACTAATATTATAAACGTGAAAGTTTGTATGAATGTGTGTCTGTTTGTTACTCTTTCACGCGAAAACTACTGAATGGATTTAAATTAATAATATAGCCCAGGGGTTCCCAAAGTGTGCGCCGCAGAAAGTAAAGAGGGGCGCCGTGAGTCGATCCTCTATCATTAACCTCATTGTTAACCTCAACACAGGTTTGTCCTAGTGAGGTAACAAATTGTATTGTAAACATTTTACCTGCAGTGTAAAGAAACAATAAATAAATAAATTAACCACAAATATTCGCGGGTACGTAAAAAGCAACAATTCCTCTTTTGAACGGTCGCATCTATAAAGAACATAGGTACTCGTACATACTTAACTAGTCACCGTCGCTCTGTGCATAGATATGGGAGTTGAGCATACGGCCCTGCTGTACCTATTACTGCAATTCACGTGGAAAAAAATTATTTCGTGTGTTCGAATTACACGAAGATTTGGTGGAGTTTTGGTTATCGATTTATTTATTTATTTATTTATTATAGATACAAAAGAAAGTACAAATTACAATTAGGAAGCTTTGCCTGTCCAACTAGGAAAGTTTCCCGTTCCAGGACAGACAAATTGACATGTTAGTTCATATTATACCAGAAATGTACATAATTACATAACAAAAACAACAAAAAAACTGAAAATTTCATTTTTCTCTGAAGCTAAGGTGTGTAATAAAGAAAATGTATATAAATATAAGTACACATACATTTTTTTGTGACAAAGTAGAAAGGTAATCTGGTAGTAAATATTATAATCGGGTTTACCGAATTAACCTGTTAAGATGGTACGAGAGATTTTTCAATATTCAATGATTTTTGCGCGTTTTCGAAGTCGCCTACGTCCATAACCGTACAAACAAAAAAAAAGTTATACCAAAAGAATGATAGTTACATTTACATTCTATCCCCAGAAATATAATTAAATATTAACAAAAAATATTTTTCATACTTTATAACTGTTTGAAAAATAGTTGTTTTCAACAATTCTCAATCGACCTGCAAATATTTTTCTTATGTTGTCGTATGCATAAAGGAAAAAAAAAAGAAAAAATATATTTTTAGATAGAAAACATCTCAACGTATACCGCTTCATTTTTAAATTTTTTAATTAAAGAGCCTTTTTAGCTAAATTACTATGTGATATTATTAAAAAAACTGCATAAATCAGTCAACTTTAGAATCGTTTTAATGTACCAAAAAACAGGTTAGTTAATAAAATAAAAATATCATCAAATAAAACAGTATTTTAAGAATCTCAATTAAAAAATAAATATATTAAAATCCAATGATTTATTTGGTTTGCATCAATTTTCGTCATCAGATTTCTCAAAAGCAGATCAGTGCTCGGACAAGCCCGAAGACGGAAGGTTGTCTGTCACGCTACTTTAAATAATTTAAGTAAAAGCTGAATCACCCAAAAGATCAGTCATTTACTAGACCTGAATACATTGTCGGAATTATTAAATGGCCCTTTTTACAATTTCTTCTTTAATTTGCTATCTACTCAAGTCGCACGGCCGAGCTGTGTCTGCGCTGTTCAGGGATATTCAAAGTTAACATAATACTATATGTTTATGATAATTAAATAATGTTTTTGATAATTAAATAAATGTATATGATAATTAAATAAATGTTTCCGACATTTATATAAGAACAAATAATATGAAATGCGAAATATCTATTCGATGGCAAATAACTATTTTTGAAAAATCTTAATGAAATTTTATTAAATTATTCACATAAAATTAATCACTTATACCCTAGTTTTGTTCACGTTTACATATCTTTATTTATAATATATTTTTTTCATTTCTAGTTTTGATATTTTCGATAAGGCTCTCGACTGGCGTTCCGGAGGTCACGGGTTCAAATTCAGCATGCGCAAGTAAATTTTATTTGATTGGTTTGTGTTATTTCACAATTTGATCATTTAAAAATATTATAAGGTATACTCTTATTTGCGGCACGTTCAAGATTGGAAGATAGTTTCAGTATCGCCCTAGTAAAAGACCACCATTCAGAATTAAAACTTTGCTTTAAATGGCTTTAGCCGTGTTTGGTGACTAGATGTGAATAGTCAAGCTGTCTGATCTGACAGTAACCATGTAGCAACTTTAACTTTTTTTCCAATTTAACCTTAAAAATTTAGTCTTCAAACTCTATTCACTCGAAAACTAAGGTTTTTTGGTTTGAGCTTTATATATAAACATGTATATATCCAGCCGAGTAGTCGACCAACCCTTCACCCCTCCTCCAACTGTACGATACCTACCATTTTTTTTATGTTTTTGTAAAAAAAAAACATCAAAGATGTCACCGGAGACCGAAATTTCATTTTCATTTTTTACTCCATATAATGTCAGGAATCACTGGTTAAAGTAAGTCAAGTACTTAACATCCTGTATATGTGCAGTCCTAGTGCTGCATATATACATTATCCATTTTACCCTTAAATCGACTAAAATCAAACTAACCGTACAATGCACTTAAATGAAAACTATTAATTCTTGTTTATTATTTTCTTTTTAATAACTTTTTACTTAACACTATGTACTATTATTTTAATTTTTTTTATTTAGTAATTTTATTTAAATAACTACTCGAAACTGTTATTTCTGTATTGATTATTAGCACTTTTTGATCATTTTTACAACGTGCTTACAATTTATACCTACTATAATTGAAAAATAACCACTTGATTTCACTGAACTTAACTGGTTTAAATTATATTCACTATTTAATGTAAATTACTTACTACGCAATTTTATGCTTCCTAAATAAACATAAATAAATAAAATAAAATATATGTATTGTATTAAAATCAATATATTTTATATGTATGCAGCACTAGGACTGCATATATAAATATAGGGTTTAAAGGAACGTACTTGACTTACTTTAACCATTGATTCCGGACATTATTTGGAGCAAAAAATGTAAATGAAATTTTTTTGTCTACAGTGACATCTTTGATTTTTTTTTCTACAAAAAACATAAAAAAAATTTAGGTATTGGACAGTTAGAGATTGGGTGAGTGGTTGGTCGGCTACTCGGCTGGGTGAACAGTGACGACATGCGGAAAAATATTTGATTTTGAGGAAAAAAAAAGTCGCCGGAGACCAAAATTTCGTTTACATTTTTTATTCCAAATAATGTCACGAATAACTGGTTAAAATACGTCGAGTACGCCTAAAAATACCCTGAATATATAATATTGTATTATACTCGTAATATAGGTATGCACATTTTGTAGTAATAAAAATCGTCTAATCAACAGTTATTATCAATTTTGTTAAGTTTTCAAATAAAACAATGACAACAAGAGGTTTTTTTCTTTGCGATGATATTAATAACAAAAATAATTACCGATTCATTAAAGTAATCTTAATTTACCTTTGAATTTGTGTTGAAAAAGTAATAATTTACATTGGAAAAATTATCATTCTTTTCACTTTCTGCAAAATTTTAAATAAAACTGCTTTTATACCCCTGATATCACCAAACGCTCGCTGAACAAAATTACATACGAGTTTCATGGTAAAGTCGACGCCCTAGAGCTTGGCGGGAGGAGGAAATCGGGGAATTAGATTACAAGTAGCGTTGTGAAATTATGTACAACTTTAAAACAGAATACCGAAATTAAAATATGTGAAAACTACACGGGCGACATTACGACGAAACAGCAAACTAATTTCACCAAATTTGAAAATACTTAAAGGACTGCTAGGCTCTTAACATATGTATAATACATTCAGATTTACAATATGGAGGAATTAAAAGAACAAGATGGAGGAATTACAAAAGATTTACAACATAAAGAAATCAAATTATGTTAGGTTATGTGTTTAGGAGTTTGAACTTTTAATACAAGTACACTTATAGGAGAAACTATATTAA
Organism: Limnephilus marmoratus; assembly: GCA_917880885.1. Lineage (NCBI taxonomy): Eukaryota > Metazoa > Arthropoda > Insecta > Trichoptera > Limnephilidae > Limnephilus > Limnephilus marmoratus. Next base: position 11,161,252 of record OU862930.1, on the reverse strand, counting down.
AATTTACAATATTAGATATAATAACGAACGTAATAATCTATATGATTTTTTTGAGCGATGAAACTGCAATGATTTTTGTGGCTACAAATTATTTTCACTGATTTAAAACATGTTTTATACAGTATTATATTATAAGTACGACAGTATGAATATACACCGCGCTTGTGTCTTGAACTACTCCTGCTAAAATATAAAAACAATAACTATAAATATAGATAGAAATATAATATTCAAAATATAATATTCAAAATATAATATTCAAAATGAATATCCAAATTTAACTTCGAAAGCTTTAAAAAATTTCATTCCGTTTGCCACATCATATTTATGTGAAGCTGGATTTTCAATCAAGAACAAATATCGCTCAAAGATCAATGTGGAGCAAGAAATGAGAGTAGCAGTCTCAAGTCTATTCCCCGCTTTGAAAAGCTGTGCGGAAATCATCAAGTTCACCCGTCACATTGATTTGACTGAGTAACTATCGTATTTTATTTTTTTCTTAAGTCTTTTTTGTTGTTCAGTGTTCCAATTCTGAATTCTTAATATAATAAAACTCAATTTCATATTGTGGATTTTTAAATTTTTGTACCTATCTCCCTAACTACCTATTTCTTTCTACTATAATACATATATAGTCACTATATCTATTCCAAATAGCTTACTAAAGTAGGGCGCCGTGGCAAAATACTAAACTTGTAAGTGCGCCGCTGACTGAAAAAGATTAGGAACCCCTGATACAGCCCATACATCAGAATAGCATAGGCTATAATTTATAAAGCTAGCTAGGAAAGGGACGCGGGATGGAAACGGGGACGCACGGGAAATGTGATTCAGGGAGAAACACTGTATGTATTTGAATATGGCATTGCAACGCATGCCGGGAACCAGCAAGTGTAAAAATAATTCTTAAAAAAATTCCTTCACATATTTAATAAAATAAAATACTTTTTTGTTTAAAACCACGAAATTTATTAATTTATGAGCCGACCGGTTTCGCTTTACTTAAGCATCTTCAGGGTAAAAATTAATACCCTAATATAATTTGTACCCTGAAGACGCTTAAGTAAAGCGAAACCGGTCGGTTCGTAAATTAATAAATTTCGTGGTTTTAAACAAAAAAGTATTTTATTTTATTAAATACTAGCTGGTCCCGGCATGCCTTGCTATGCCATTTAATAAAGAAATTGTTTCTCCCTGAGTGTCCTTTCCCGTTCTTCCCGTTCCCCTTCCGCCTCCCCTTCTTCTCCTGCGTCCTCTTACCCTCTCGCGTTCCCACTCCGTCACCTCCACCTTCCCTCTCCCCACTCCACTCCCCCCCTTCCCCCGTCCCACGAACCCCCCTCCCCCCTCACACGTCCCCTTCCCCTCCCGCGTTCCCCTTCCACCTTCCCCGCCTTCCCTCTTCCCTTTCCCGCTTCCTCGTCCCGTCAACCCTCCTCCCGCGTTCCATATATTCAATCCCAGTACATTCAGTTATTTAACCTGCTTTTACAATGTTTATACAAATTTCCATTTTTCATGTATATTAAATTTGGTACCTAATATAGGTACCTATTTAAAATATCTAAAATTCTTGATTCGGTTCAAACTATTAGGGGAGTACCTACTTTAAATAAATTTATTAAAGATTTTCAAAAATAGAATTGTGATTGAACAATCAATGTTTTGCAAAATGTCATTCTCAAACACGCGAACTGTCAAACATGCTCATGTTTTCTGAAATTATCCAATTTTCTGCGCAATTTTCTTAATTTTTCTCTCCGTAAGAACCATCCTTGTACTTCAAGGAATATTCTAAAAAAAGAATTAGCGAAATCGGTTCAGCTGATCTCGAGATTTGCGCTTACCAACACATTTAGCGATTCATTTTTATATTATAGAAGATGTCAAACCACAAAGTGGTTGCTTTCTACAATAATATAAAATTCATTTTTATATTATAGAAGATGTCAAACCACAAAGTGGTTGCTTTCTACAATAATATAAAATTCATTTTTATATTGTAGAAGATGTCAAACCACAAAGTGGTTGCTTTCTACAATAATATAAAATTCATTTTTATATTGTAGAAGATGTCAAACCACAAAGTGGTTGCTTTCTACAATAATATAAAATTCATTTTTATATTGTAGAAGATGTCAAACCACAAAGTGGTTGCTTTCTACAATAATATAAAATTCATTTTTATATTGTAGAAGATGTCAAACCACAAAGTGGTTGCTTTCTACAATAATATAAAATTCATTTTTATATTATAGAAGATGTCAAACCACAAAGTGGTTGCTTTCTACAATAATATAAAATTCATTTTTATATTGTAGAAGATGTCAAACCACAAAGTGGTTGCTTTCTACAATAATATAAAATTCATTTTTATATTGTAGAAGATGTCAAACCACAAAGTGGTTGCTTTCTACAATAATATAAAATTCATTTTTATATTGTAGAAGATGTCAAACCACAAAGTGGTTGCTTTCTACAATAATATAAAATTCATTTTTATATTGTAGAAGATGTCAAACCACAAAGTGGTTGCTTTCTACAATAATATAAAATTCACAAAGTTTCTTTTTCAAATTGCGATTGGAAATTTTGGTTTCATAAACCTTTTAATTATTTTGTGGTTAACTTTTAGATTTTAATATAAAGACGGCCGGCGTAGTGCAGCGGTAAGGCGCTTGACTAGCATTCCGAAGGTCGCGGGATCGAATCCCGGCGTGGCAAATAAATTTTATTTGATTAATTTGTGTATTTCACAATTTATTCATTTAATATAATATATATTATATTTGCGGCACGTTCCAGAGTGGAAGATACTCTCAGTATCGCCATGGTGTAAGACCACCATTCAGAATTGAAACGTTGCTTGAAATGGCTTCTGCCGTGTTTGGTGACCAGATATGAATAGCCAGGTGCTTCCTCACCTTCCTCTTCCCTCCATCTCCTTCCCCTCCCCACTACCTTCAGCCTCACAGCATACCCCAATTGGGGATGCCATAGTCCCACTGGCTCTAGACGGGAGCAGTTGGGACTCTTGTGCGGTATTAATGTAAAATAAAATAAAAAATAAAGCGTGTTGTTTTCTCTTTCCAATACCGTTTAGTTCATACTTTTCACTACGATAGTGAGGGAGACACAAAGATTTCTATGAGACCTATCGACCTATGTGATCTGGGATAAATATGGTCTCCTGCACGGACATATGAATATATCTGGACCTGCCCTAAGTGATAAAAACGTATTATTTCCCCCTCCACATGGCGCCGGCTGGAGCTCCTTCTTGGAACCGGCTCGCTCCATGGGGAGGGGATAGAGCCTCGCTTGAATCTAAAATGTGTGACGTCATCATTCTTGCCGTGAACAGCAAGAAGCTAACATCCAAACATTTAACGAAATAACACGCCAAAACGGTAGCTTGTGCTATACAATATATCTACATATCAATGTGCACATAGCGAATGTGGGCGGTTCTTCAGTGTGCTCGTCGCTGGTTACAGGGGTAAGTAAATTATGAAACATTTGTAAAAGTGTTTTAACTAAACACGGCAACAAAATATTGCTATGTATATTGAGTCTTTTTGGGGCGAGCATTTGGCCTTAGCAAATATGTTATTAACGTGGCAAGCAATTCGCGCTCCCATATAAAAAGGTCTATTCATTCAAAGCAGATTTTGCTTTTAAGAACGAAATGGTGATATTGTAATGCGAGATGCCTATATACTGTCAGATTGATTGTTAAACGAATCACAGTCATCTTTCCCCTCTTCGCCCTCCATAGTTTGGTTTTACCCCTCATCTGTAACTTCTTGTCTATCCATTTGGATGTCTATGGTCTCCTGTGATTAAAAGAGAAATATTCGAACGTTTCAACTGAATGCCTCGACAGCTCGTTCAAAGATTGTTTAATAAGATATTGCGCTGTGCATTATAATAGGCGAGTTCAATCTTTTAACCCGTGGCACGTTTTCAATCCATTGTATTCTGGTCTAAACACGCCATTGTGTGAGACAATACGAGACTTCCGTAAGTTCCATTTTGGGAGGCGGATATGGGTTGCTCCGCCCCGGGAACCGTTCATTGGATAACCAAAACCCCAAGGTCACCCCTCCAAGTGGTTCGCTACGTTTGGTGACTTAGCAGGAGTGCCCGGGTTCATGGGGGTAAGGTTTATCTAGGTCTTGGCGTCGGATGCGTTTGCCCACCTACCGCACGGCGGGCAGGATTGGGAGAGACGGGTTAAAAGGGTGATCGGCCAACTCAGAATGAAACCAACTCTGAAAGGCCATAAAGAGTGATGATAAAAAATATTAAAAATTGGTTAAACAGGTTACGTTAGGTTAGGGTTAACGGCTGTATTAAATTTATTTTTTATAGCTTTTAATGACTTTTCAAAGAGTTGTTGAGTTGACTTGATTCTGAGTTGGTATGAATCCGGTTAAAAGAGTTACGTTAACCTTAACCTTTGACTTCCGCCAACTTTCTCGACCCCTCGCCTTGCACCGCAGTGAGAGGAATGAAATTCGTTTCCTTAAAAAGACCCTCCACACAGCATCCCAAAAGATGACGTAGGCCCCGAGGGAAATTATTTTCCTCAGGACCTCGTATGTGAAGATAATGTAAAAAAAACTAAAAAAAACGCAAGATGTCTCTTTTTTGTTTTTGTAATTAAACTAATATCCTAATTTATTATACACTCTGGTTTCATTCACATGATATAACATACTAATAATTTCAAATATCATCATCATCAAACAGTATTAATAGACTAGCATCTGCGTGTTTGAATTTCAGAACCCAGTTTCATTACGTAAATTCGACAGTTATAGCAGAGATTAAATCTCGAATGATTAAAATGATAATAAATTAGATATCAATCGATTAATATTTCAAGAATCGAAATGTTTCAAATGAATGTTTTAATCGGTTGGTTATTTTAATAATTAAAATGTTTCAAATGAATATTTTAATCGATTGGGTATTTTAAGAACCGAGATGTTTCAAAAGAATATCTTTAACGATTGGGTTTTTTAAGAACCGAAGTGTTTCAAATGAATATTTTAATCGATTGGGTATTTTAAGAACCGAAATGTTTCAAATAAACATTTTAATCGATTGGGTATTTTAAGAACCGAAATGTTTCAAAAGAATATTTTAATCGATAAAACCCGCGGTAAGACCCGCGATAATGTGTGGCTCCGAATGCTAGACTAACTCCTACTCTAGGCAACTCGAAGCAGCAGAAATGCGAATGCTTAGATGGTCAGCAGGAGTATCACTAAAAGATAAGATTAAAAGTTGACGCATTCGTGGTAACCTGTCACGAGGTGTCACGGACATAAACAGTAAGCTGGAGGAAGGACAGTTGAGAGGGTATAGGCACAGGGAGACCACCAGACCAGACAGTGAAGCAGGTAATGTCTACAGAGCAGTTCTACTGGACAGTCATCCAGAGGAAGACCAAAGAACTCCTGAATGCGATATCCAGAACTGAAGAAGTTATAACCTGAGAACGAGAAGAGCCGACCCCAACAGTTATGAGTTGGGACAGCGCAAGGAAGAAGAAGAATATTTTAATCGATTGGGTATTTTAAGAACCAAAATGTTTCTTGTTTTGAAGATTATCGATTTACAATAAATCTATTGGTATTTTCGTTGTACTACGATGTAATAAAAAAAGGTGCCGAAACCATCACTTCTATACGGTGGGAGACAACAATAAAAAATATATCATTCAATATTTCAGACATTTTCAGATAATTTTAACTAGTACGGTCATCCTTATTTTCGACCTCGTAATGCACACGGAACATTTCGAAACGTCATCGCCCACATTAAAATGTTTCGGAAACATATTTGACAGTTCAATGTCAGAACGTCACATCACTAACATACCTAATAATTGTTTTCTAAAGCGGGGTCCAGAGCTCGTCATTTGTCACAACAAGTCAATGAATTTATCAAGTTTGTCAATAAATATTCTCAACTTTTGTTGTTTCGAGTTTAGTTGTGCTTTCCATGTTCGACGGTAAACATTTCCCAAACATTCCATCCCGGGTGAAGCGGGAAGGCAGGCGGGGGCCGGAGCGGGGGGGGGGATTCATTTTTTGACAGATGCCGCGCAATGCGGCCGTGTGGGGAGAATTAACGGAACGGCCGCCTTTTGTGGTTATGTGCAATGAGCGGGCATATTCACGAGTTTAAAATATTATACTACGTATAATATTATAATAAATATATTTGATAATAAAATTATAATATAATATCAAATATTTATAATTATTCTGTTTTTGACGTAAATATTTACGCACTCATTCGTAACTTTAGGTCGTGCCATAATCGATATTAGTCAGAAATCTTTCCTGATTATTCAAGTTGGCATGGTGAACACAATTTGACAAGTAGTACCTACTTAACATAATAATAAAGTACATAATAACAATGTATGGCTGTTTATGAAATTTGCGTTTTTGTGTAAAATCATTTCAAGGGCATTGTACAAAGACATGTTACGCATCACGTTCCCACGCGGAGAATATTCCAGGCGTTTTTCGATACCGAATAATTATATTAATATTTGTTACTATATTATAATTTTATTATCAAATATATTTATTATAATATTATACGTAAGTATAATAATATTTTAAACTCGTGATTATTTAAGCTCGCTCATTATACATTACACATAACCTCAAAAAGTCGTTCGGTTTGTTCTTCCATAAATACGACCACACCGCGCGGCTCCTGTCAATTAAATGAATTATACCCCCCCCGCCGGCTCCCGCCTGCTTCCCGCTTCACCCGGGATGAAGTGTTTAGGAAATGTTTTCCGTCGAACACGGGAAGCACAACTAAACTCGAAACATTGACAAACTTAATAAAATCATTGACTTGTTGTGGGACCGTCAATGATTTTATCAAGACAAATGACGAGCTTTGGACCCGACTTTAGAATTAAAATCAACAAAAAATATATTACATTCATGTTTTGACTGACTGCTGGCATACATAGATAAGTAAATAATAATCATAATACATATAGAGTTAGATTATATTCAACCTGACGTAATAATATTACGATTTATTTTATTGCTGGCATAAAAACATTATAAAATAATATGAGAGGCAAATACCTAGTAAAAAAAAATACTAGTCTAAGTGTACAAACAGAAAGGACGCGGTTATTGGCTTTCAGATTACCGGCGCTCCATACGGCGTCAAAAATAGGTAAAAGCATCGTCTTCAAACTAATCAAAAATACATTCAAAACGTCCATTATAAACCAGTTCTAATTGAACCGTTAAAATTTATTTTGTAAAAGCAACCCAATTGCCTGCACATGTGTCCAAAGTTGAGTTGACCAATTTTTTATAAGAACAACTCTCTTTTTTATAACTTTTGAAGGTTACTCCCATCAATGTAACATATCAATGAAGAAGAAGATAACACAAAAAACGATTGTGCTTTAGACCACACGACTGAAGTAAAACTTCACTAACTTATATCACCCTCTCAACTACTTCCGTTCGCCTCGCCCGATCACACTTTTCATAACGCTCTCGTCACGCATTCACCAGCTTACTCTCCAAGTCAAGCGTGCGTAAAGAAGTTTTACTTCTAAAAACGAGTGCGCTTTAGACCACACAACTGAAGTAAAACTTCACTAACTTATTCCCTCTCAAGTTTCGTTCACCTCGCCCGATCACACTTTTCATAACGCTCTCGTCACGCATTCACCAGCTTACTCTCCAAGTCAAGCGAGCGTAAAGGCAGTTTCATTCGCCCAGAACTAAACAAAATAATCTTATTGCTTGCAATGCAATTATTTAACAATCTTCTGACGACAGTAAATAAAAGGTTGATTTGGGTCCAAGACATCAACTAATCCGAAAAGTCAAGCGTTCGTAAAGAATTTTTACTTCAAAAATCTAAACGAAAATATAAAGGAGAACAAGACATAGAAAAAGATAATGGTCGCAACTGGGTTGAGTTATCTTTCGCGCGGCCAAAACTGGTTAGACCTTGTTCAGAAGGGGCGAATTCGCTGCGAATCGTTACGCGCGTATGAATACGCGCGTTGGCGAGGTCCTGGGCGTCAATACATTGCGTCCAGAAGCATCACGCGTGTTTAAAATGTGTTGTACGCCAGACTCTCGACTCGCTAAACTAGTTGAAAAAGCAATTGCAAGTCATAGACAATCGCACAAATTTGACAGGCGATTACGTATGGAATCGATTCCGTATCCACAAAAGATATAGAATCGCTTGGCAGGTTCAGATGTCCACAACTCGGTGCAAACTTCCGCTGGCGGATTCGGGCACTGAGCGCCGGTAATCTGAAAGCCGAAACCCGCGTTATTTCTGTTTCTACCCAAAGTCTGTATGTTTTTATGTGTCTGTAATAATGGAAAGTTGTATGGCGAGACGAGTCATTAAATAATATCACATGCTATATTAGATTGTTAACAAATTAAGAATAATTATTATCTAACATTGACGTTAAAGCTGACTATTTAACTAACTAACCATCACGGATGCGTCTGCGCACCTGCTGCGTGGCGGGCCGGATCGAGAGAGACTCGTTTAGGGAGGCCTTTTGACCTTTTCAGCCGGACTCTCTTGACACATCGTATTGCACTGCAGTTGGAGGGATGGATTCATACGTCCGTCACTACTGGGCCCACTGACCGCCTGATTCCTACCCACCCCCATACCTTATCCTTCCCAGAACTTTCTCTTCTTCTTTTTCTTTTAAAGACTCTCCACACAGCATCCATAAAAATGACAAAGGCCCTGAGGAAAAAAAAATTCCTCAGGGCCTCCTGTGTGGAGCTATTTGTAAAAAAATGAGGTCGGGAAATTTCTAAACCGAACTCTTAAAAATTTCACAGCGCTCGGGATTGAAATTATCATAAATTGCGGGACGCTCCAGTGAATAAAGGAAAAACTTAAATTTAAAATGGAATTCTACAAATTACATAATCGAACAGTATTATTACATTAGCGTCTGCGTGTTTGAATTACAAAACCTAGTCACGAGTGCATGTCGGATCCCACGCTTAACGGCTGCGCCTCAAATAACATCTGTGTACGTGGAATTTCACACAAAGCTACTGTTATAATTCGGTTTCAAATTCAAGAATTCGACACAAGATGTCACTACTTCCGTCAGCAGCTCGCATGTGCATGTTCCCCCCTAGGTACAAGTGCTACGGATTTATATACTTTAGGTATCCTTCCGGATTTGGAAATATTGACGGCAATGCTTGACGAAGTTGTTATAAATTAAATATAAAATCATTACATGTCTCGGTTACTTTGTCACGGTTACATTGTTACGGTTACTTTGTCACTGTTACTGTGTCTCGGTGAGTCACCGACGATGACTAGCTGGCACTGGATCACAGTGGATCCGGGGAACTGGCTATTTTAGGAACCAGTTCCTATCGGATTTATATAATGGTCACAAACACTCAAACCGGGCAAAGCCGAAGTAAATGCCGCCCGCGGGGCCTAGCAGCAAAAACCTGCGGAGCGGGTTTTCTAACTGCTAGTAACAATAAATACACCATAATTCTACGTTGTTAAAAAAAATATTTAATTCTAAGTAATGAAATAAATGGCCTTCGAAACCAACACAAACAAACGAACTTATTATACTATAAATATTATTAAGAGGAAACACGGGCAGCATTTTGCGTACACAAACGTAATCCCCCTAGTCCTCTTCGGATTTTGAACGTAGTGCAAATATCTCTGCATATTATAAATTAAAGTCCTCCGCCGCGTATTTCTGTCCACGATAAACTCAAAACTACAAAACGGATTTTCATGCGGTTTTCACCAATAGATAGAGTGATTCATGAGGAAGGTTTAGTATATAATTTGTCAAGGGTTTGTGTAAATTGGTTGAAACATAATATAATATATGTATAAGGGAACGTACCCATACTACGTGACCAATTTTTAACCCCCCCCTCCCCGGTGACCAAAAACCTAAGCAACCCGCCACTCATTTGTACCAAGCGTGGTATTTTGAAGACCCCCCCCCCCCCTCCCCCGAACAGGTCACGTAGTACGGGTACGTTCCCTAAAGGAGAATGTCCGTATGTGGTAGACGAGCGAGCTGGCAAGCGGGCGGTGTGGATTTGATTTGTATGTTGATTTCGTAAACTCTGTGTAAAGCCCGGGCATCGCCGGGGACTAAGCTAATTTTTAAAAATAATATCAACCATTAGCGTGTCACTACGTTTTGCGTTTTTGATAAGTTACTTCTTATAGAAGTTACGACCCTTCAAAAACCCCTAAAATTGCATAGTGTGAACTGACATACTGCTTACTAACAACGTATGCAGGGACACTGGAGGTCTAGATTCGTTCAAAATTAAATGTAGATTCGTTCATAGAGTCCTTGCGAGAGCCTTGGAGGAGTAACCACCTTACTTATACCAGGGGGCCTAGTCACTAATTTTTGTAAACCTCCGTTTCATGAAGTTACGGGTTTAGCTACGTCACATACCCGTATTTTGACAGATTCGCCAACTTAAATAACAACAACAACGGGTATGTGACGTAGCTAAACCCGTAACTTCATGAAACGGAGGTTTACAAAAATTAGTGACTAGGCCCACAGGGCGGGTAAGTGGTGGATAACCTTCAATGACATACGTTCAGGATACAAATTTGCCAGTGTATTTAAAAATAAAACGTACGGACAAAATAGATTCTTCGAACACAGTTGGTGAAAAAATCTTATAATACGTTACAATTTTGGAGAAAACAACACACACACAACTTCGACCAAGTATATCTAGACAGGGCGTGTAGGTCTTAAAAATGACACCGGAACCAAAAATATTGGTTTACGAAAACATTTATCAAAAAGAAAGTCAATTATCTCACAGTCAAAAGATCGCAAGAAGCATTGGTTTGTACCTTTAGTTGGTCTGCGTGGAGCTAATTTGTTTTCCAGCAAGTTCGCGGTAACAGAATTACTACTAGCTTTGTGAAGATCATTTTTAAAACACAAATTTCAGGCAGTTAGAAATATTTTTGGTATGGGCTATCGGGGACTTTATTAATAACAATATAATCAGTTATATGAATATCTAAAAAAATATATGTACATAACATATTAATTCGAGGCAGCGTATCGAGAAGTAACATTTAATAAAAAATGTTTAATTTCTTCCTAGTAAAAAACTACGTCACGTAAGAGATACAACGGAATTCGATGGGTAGTTAGTTGTATTATGAAATTTCTCGTAGGTGGTGTCACTTTGGGATTGGAATTGGGTATGGGAGGACTAATCTATAGTTAATATATCGATGGAGCACAACAATAAAATCTCTATTTTGACGACTTTATTTAGGTTTAATCAGTCTAAGGTGCAATTGTCCCTTTCGCACATAATTCGGGAGGTGGGGAGTTGGGGAGTAAGGGAACTTACCCATACTACGTGACACGTTTAGGGGGGGGGGGGTCTTCAAAATACCACGCTTGGTCACAACGGTGGGGGGGGCTTAGTAAGTGATTAATGGGGGTACCGCTGAATTAGGTACTAATTTAACAACTCATTTTTAGGATAAACACCGGGTTTTATCGTAATTAGGTCATTAGTCTTTGAGCTATCGTCGACCAAACACTTCAATCGGGAAGAAATTGTGAAATGTGGAGAAAATTGAGTTCCGCGCTGTTATAAAGTTCCTTTAAGTTAATTTAAAGATCGGAAAAATGTATTAGGGTAGTAGGTGAATATGTTGAAAAGGAAAAATAATGTTGGTTTTTATTTCCACTCCTTACCCAATCCGCAAACTTAAAAACCCACCCTCGTACATTCAAATAAGTGAAAAAGTTCAGGGTACGTGTTTGTTGAAGATGATTGAGATGAAAAATGTTTATAAAAATAACAAGACTTTCGTTTCCATAAATTACGTTCCGGTTTCAATATATTTTGACATAAGTTTTATCTTGATAATATTTTTTCCACTTGTAATGCATGCACTCTTGCTGTCACGCAGCAAGCGCCGTATTAATAAAGACAAATATAAGCCAAATAATGCATTTTTTTTATTTTTTGTTAGCAAAAAATGATTCGAAACCATATTTATGAAATACTACGTGAAAACTGTAGGGGGGGGTCTTGGAATATACTACACGTGGTCACCGGGGGGGGGGGGGGGGGGTAAAAAATTGCAAAAGGTGTGTCACGTAGTATGGGTACGTTCCCTAACAACTCTAGTGACAGCAGCAGTTTATCAAAATACCAATAATTCAAATTCCTCGGCGTCCGCGTTTCCTCTTAAATAACAGACTATGACGTGAGTACTCCAAAGAAAAAAATAATAAAATACATAATAACTTAATAACTAACATTATGACAGTCGATGTACAAAGTTCAGATACTGGTGCAGAAAGGTATGTGTGTGTGTATGTGTGTATATAAAATATAAACATAACCTTAGTCGCCGCTGATTTGAGACATCCGGAGATCTCCCTACCAATAAGCACGACGACAGAATCGCCCGTTTTCTTTGGCCGGTGCTAATTTGCGTGGAAATACATACGCGAGATAAGATAGTGCACTTAGACCCGGTATATCAACCAGTCCGTATCCTTGCCATGTGCCATGTACGACATTCCTCGCTCCAAAAGGCGCGCTAAATCTACCGCTCAAGCCTCGCTAAACCGCATAATAGTTCCTATTTTAAAATGACTCCAGATACTAATATCTACAGCCTGTATGTCGGATGAATATCTACAGCTCATATGTTGAACTAATATCTATGAACTTCAGAGTGAGGACTAATATCTACAGAGCTAAGGTCGGACGAATATCTATGACGGTCCCAGTTGTGACTAATATCTATGGAGCGTAGGTTGGACTAATATCTACAGAGGGCAACTGAGCAAGAGGTTGTACGGAAAAGCATAAATTACTTCAATTACGTAATAACTAACCTAACCTAACCCAACCTCTGCCAGTGCTGTATAGTCAGCAGTTTGAGCTGTAGATATTCGTCCTCACTTTGGTTCTGATAGATATTAGTCAGCAGTTTGAGCTGTAGATATTCGTCCTCACTTTGGTTCTCATAGATATTAGTCCGATTTGTTCAGTTTTTGGAATTCCTGTAGATATTAGTAGACGCCTCCTTTTAGAAGATGGATTTTGGCGCAGACGTTATTTATAACAATGAGCTATTTACTCTGTTTAAGGATCTAAACGTCACAAAATTTATAAAACTGGGAAGACTTCGCTGGCTGGATTATGCGGAGAGAATGACCGAGCATCAAGCACCAAAGTCCCTGCTGAACTCAAGACCGACAGGACGAAGGAGCCTGGAAAGGCCAAGTTTAAGGTGGAGCGACAACGTCCTCAAACATACATCCACCTTGGAGATTGTAAACTAGAGAGAGCTGGCACAAAACCTTGATGAGTGGAGGAAGACTCTTGAGGAGGCCAAGACCCACCAGGGGTTGTAGAGTCAAGAGTGGTGATGATGATACATTTATACCTATCGCTTTAAAAAAAACAACCGTCGCGCGCTGACAAAATGGCAACTCGATAATAATCGCTTAAAAATACAAATTCTTATCGAATATTATAAGTGGCATTATTTTTTTTATCAATTCGACCTGTAACATTCGGAATCGAGCGAAATAACGCACTTCTTGCGCAGATGGCGATAAGGTGAAATTTTCTGCATAACTCTGTTTTGATTTGTGTACAATAATATCAGCAAAATGCATGTTTTATGTTATTTTGTGAAGTTCGGGCACAAATTAATAGTTCCATGACAATCGATCCGCCGACAATTGACCCCCCGGCGTAGTTATATACAATGTGCAGTGACAATTCTTTTAGTACAAAAAAAGCAGCTGCGTGCTAAATTTATTTCACCAAACTCGCGAACTGTCAAACGTACGAAGTTTTCTGAAATTATTCTATTTTCTGCGCAATTTTCTTAATTTTTCTTTCCGTAAGAACCTTCTACAAAGTATAAGAAAACTTAAAAAAAAGCTTATATTATTATTATTATTTTATTTGCTTCAATTTGAGTGGACGCGCGTCTACCGTACCGAAGGGACGAACGTCAAATGTTTGACAAGAAAGTAGGTATAACTGTTTATATGGGGAAATGAAATTGTCGTGTTTACTATCTTCCTCGCAATTTTTCCACATTTTCTCACCGTTTAAACCTTCCCCGGACTACGACAAACATTTCAAAACCAAAATCAGCTAAATCGGCCTAGCCGTTCTCGAGTGTTAGCGAGACAAACGAACAGCAATTGATTTTTATACTTACGTATGTTTACATATATTTTTAAAAAATTAATCGCCGAAATGTATGTACACGCATAACTTCCGAACGACTGCACCAAATTGGATGATTCTCTTTTTTGCGTTCGTTATTGTCAGGACGAGGTTTGTATAAAAATACTGGTGAGCTCTGGCATTATGAAATTTGTATAAAAAAATTGCAATAGGTGGCACGCGAGCTGTTTGAAACTGAATGTACCGGTACAGAATGTATGGAATGCGGGAGGGGGAGTGGAGGGGGGAGAGTGAAGATGGAGGAGGGGGAGTGGGAACGCGAGAGGAGAACGGGACACGGGAGAAGGGAGGCGGAAAGGGAACGGGACGAATGGGAAAGGACAAGCAGAGAGAAATAATTTCACTATAAAATGGCCTAGCAACCCATGCCGGGAACCAACTAGTTTTTATATTAAGAAGAAGATGACAACGTTTTCGTCTTGGTTGAGATAAAATTAAGATACTGAATGTTTGTGTCATTGTATATATATCAATGGTTTGTGTACATATTATTTTGTGTGCTGCGTGACTCTTGTTTTGTCTCGTCATTGCGAAGGTCATGATATCATCTGCGTATTCAAAATGCAATTCATCGCTAAAATTGTCGACGAATCGCGAAAATTACACACGTCAGATGACTAGCAGAGATCGCATCTTTCAGATCGACAATATAATAAAATCTCAACCAGTTATCGAGTGATGGCATCATGAGATAATAACACGACAACCATCTTCAATTACACTATCATAATTACATATTGTTATCAAGATAGAATAAAGCACGGAAGCTAGTTAACGGCCCTAAACGCTAGCGAAGAAATCTTATAAAAGTTGACATTATTAAGAAATCTATGATTCGACCGAAAATCTATGATTAAAATCGTTTTTTTTACATTAGCTACACACAACACACAATCCATGCAAGTGGCTTATTCCTATTGGTAATTTGTGCGTTTTTGTAAGCGGCGGAAATTTTACCAACGTATTTATTAAGAAACTAGTATTTTGTTCAACTTATCATTTCCTTATTTGGAATCCAATATTTGTAAAAAATATAAACATTGATAAATTAACGATAAGAATAAATGAAGATATACATAATTAATAAATGATGACTTAGTACTTTCAAGAAATTGTTAACTTTGTCCATTTCAATTTTAAGTTTATCAAATCTATAACATAAAAATGAATCGCTGAATTTTACAGTGAATACCGCACAAGAATCTCAACTGCTCCCGTCTGGAGCCAGTGAGACTATGGCACCCCCAATTGGGGTATGTTGTGAGGCTGAAGGTAGTGGGGAGGGGAAGGAGGTGGGGAAGAGGAAGGTTGGGAAGTACCTGGCTATTCAGATTGTAGCGGTAAGAACCGCTAAGACACTATAATGCTCAATGGATTCGACCAGTGTGGTTGGCAGCATTACAAGCCATCTGTATTCCGAGGTTGGTGCCCATGCTTCGCAAAGTTCGAGAGCGCCGCGGGCACAGTAGTACTTCAGTTTGATTCCAGGCGACTTGTGAGACGGCCGACGGCATGTGGATCCTGACAGAAACTCGACGGGCAGAAGATCTCACAGATTCACAGACCTCATGTGAATTATCAATCACGTATCGTTATTATATTTTCATTGGTTTTCTCATACATAATTTAACAGACTATTTGTCGTTTAATAGTTCTAGGGCAATTTTAATAAACGACTGGCGCCTTCCATCTTTCAATCTTAGAAGCAACTTATGATACAATATGCACTGTTTTCTTGGAGCAGTCACCATACCCTGAGTATAATCATTTAATTTATTTAGAGTCTCTTTTGTTGATCAAACCTTGTATTTATGATTAAATATTATATTCCCTTTATAGCCTTTAATTTCATTTAGCATTGATTACCATATTCACATGTCTTACCTACCCTGAGCTTAGCATTACCTTACTACAAGATTTAACTTTCATAACCTCAATATTCCATTCTGACAGTAAGATGTCGATTCACACATTTAAATACGACGAAGTTAACCAAATACGTTTAATTACGTTATATTTTGGCACCAACGTGACGTATAACGTTTCAAGATCTGGTCACTAAACACGGCTAAAGCCATTTTCAAGCAACGTTTCAATTCTGAATGGTGGTCTTACACCAGGGCGATACTGATAGTATCTTCCGCTCTGGAACATGCCGCAAATATACTATATATTATTTTTAATTAATTAATTGTGAAATAACACAAATTAATCAAATAAAATTTATTTGCGCATGCCGGGTTCGAACCCGCGACCTCCGGAATGTGAGTCAAGAGTCTTAGCCACTGGACTACGGAGGTCCAGTGTCCATGTGTTGCTAAGCGCATAACTTTCGAACGACTGCACTAAATTGGATAATTCTTTTTTTTATGTGTTCGTTATTGTCAGGACAAGGTTTTTATAAAACTTCCGGTGAGCTCTGGCATTATGAAATTTGTATAAAAAAATTGCTATTGGTGGCACGCGAGGAATCGGCTATTGCTATGGAAAGCGGGAGGAAGGGAGAGATGGGGGAGGGGATCCAGGGAGGGGGAGGGGAACCTGGGAGGGTGGAGGGGAACCTGGGAGGGGGAAGGGGAACACGGGAGGGGGGTTCGCGGGACGGGGTAAGGGGGGGGGAGTGGAGTGGGAAGAGGGAAGGTGGAGGTGACGGAGTCGGAACGCGAGAGGGGAAGAAGACGCAGGAGAAGAAGGGGAGGCGGAAGGGGAACGGGACGAATGGGAAAGGACACTCAGGGAGAAACAATTTCTTTATTAAAGGGCATAGCAACGCATGCCGGAACCAGCTAGTGGTTTATAAATGGCGAATCTGATAAAATATTTAACGTGATAAAAAAATTGTCGGTCTACGACGCAATTATCTCTACATATTATAAATTAAGTCCTCCGCCGCGTCTGTCTGTCTATCTGTTCGCGATAAACTCAAAACTACTGAACGTATTTTCATGCGGTTTTCACCAATAGATTGATTCATGAGGAAGGTTTAAGTACATAATTTGTCAAGGTTTTGTGTAAATTGGTTAAAATATATAATATACAGGAGAATGTCTGAAATATATGCTAGCTTCTGGGTTTGTAGCTCCCGGCGTGCGTTGCTAAACCACTTAATTAAGATATTGTTTCTCCCTGCGTGTCCTTTCCCTTCGTCCCATTCTTCTTCCGCCTCCTATTCCTCTACCGCATCCCTTTTCCATCACGCGTTCCCACTCTACCTTTTCCGCTTTCCCTCTCCCGCTTCCCCGTCCCACGAGCCCCCCTCCAGCATTCCACACATTCGGTCTCTGTACATTCAGTTTTCAAACAGCTCGCGTGCCACCTATTGCAATTTTCTTATACAATTTTCATATTGCTAGAGCTCACCAGTATATAAATAGAAACCTTCGTGGATGTGCTCATAATAACTCACCAAAGTTTCATCCAATCGAATGAACGGTTTAGCAATGCATAATTTCATGGGAACCATTTATTGGACAACCAACACCCCTGCCACAGGTCACCCCAAGTGGTTCGTTACGTTTGGTGACTTAGCAGGGGTGCCCGGGTTCATGGGATGAGGTTTGTCTAGGTCTTGGTGGCGGATACGTTTGCCCAACAACTGCGTGGTGGGCTGGATCGGAGGAGACTGATTGAGTTAGGCCTTTTGACCTCTCCAGCCGGATTCTCCCGATCCTTCGCCTTGCACCGCAGTGTGAGGAATAGATTCATACGTCCGTCACTCCTGGCCACACTGACCCCCAAATTCCTACCCACTCCTCATACCTTTTTCCTTCCCATATCTTCTTCTCATTCCTTTCCCTTAAAAACCCCTCCACACAGCACCCTCAAAGATGACATAGGCTGTGTGGAGTTAATGTAAAAAAAGGCCCCTAGGGAAATTGTTTTCCTCGGTGCCTCCTGTGTGGAGCTAATGTAAAAAAAAAATGATGCCAGAGCTCACAATTGTATACAAGAACCATCGCGGGCATGAGCACATCAAATCCCCAAAGTTTCATCGCAACCGAATGTATGGTTTAGGAACGCATAGCGGACATACATACAAACCCAGAAACAAACATATTTATATACTCGAAGATATAGGAAATGTTTAAAACTTTCAAAATACTTTTTTTCCACCCCTGCGAGGGTTTCTGGATTATTACAACCACATGACAATACATCTGAAAATTTTTTTCATCATTACAAAAACTCTTGCGAAACTATCAAAAATGTCACAATTTGAGAATAACATTTTGCAAAACAATGATTGTTAAATCAAAATTCAATTTTCGAAACTCTTTAAATTGATTAATTTATTTAAAGTACTCGCCTCACACTTTGAATCGAATCAAGAATTATAGATATTTTAAATAGGTACTTATGTTAGGTACCAAATTTGATTGATGGATTTTCGAATAAACTATTTAAGTAAATGAATCTTTACCAACAGTTGGTTATCGGTGTATGTATGTAGGCATGACAAAATCGAATCGAATTTAAGAGGCGGATGTGGAACCGGACGAATGGGAAAAAAACACGCAGGGAGAAACAATTTCTATGTTAGTGGCATTGCAACGCATGTCGGGAAATCGCTAGTAAGAATAAAAGAGATGTTTGTTTACACGTGAGAATATTGAACAGTACACTTAAGGCCGTTTTACACCATCTCTTTTTTCGGTTCCATGCCAACTCAGAATAAAACCAACTCAGAAACACCTCAAAAAGGTCATTAAGAGGAATATAAACGCTAGAAATATGTCGAATCTCATGCCTGCAAAATTTTAAAATCGAGCGTCTTTTTGCACGAGGCTAGTAAGCGAAAAAGTGGTTTTTATTTATTTTGTGCATAATTTTATAAGAACGAAAAAAAGTTAGAACATAGATAAAGTCAAAAATAGTCTTAGCCGTAAAGGGGTATTTTTTAAAAATTGTTACTTACTTCATAGTTAAGTCATGAGAAAACATTTTTTTTAGTGGTTTACGCTTATATTTGTTACGTAAATAATAATTTTATTGTAATTCCAATACATAGATAAAGTAGTTAAAGCTTCAATTTATCCGTAGCATATTTTTTGATGTTCATACTATAAGCCGATTCGTCGTAAAGATTAATCAAAATAGTATCTAAATAGGATTTCACGTATATATTCATCTTAAAAGCTATGAAAAATAATTTTAAAATAGCCGGTAACCCTAATCTAACTTAACCTATTTAACCAATTTTTTTATATTTTTTTATCATCACTCTTAATGACTTTTCTGAGGTGCTTCTGAGTTGGTTTCATTCTGAGTTGTCCGGTCACCCTTTTTTCAGCCCGATTCCAATTAGAGACCAAAGTGAACATTTTTCGCTTTACGTGATCGCTATTTTCATCTCTACGATTTCACTTGGCATCAGAGCAAACAACACATGAACCCATGATGTTTGCTGTGATGCCAAATGAAATCGTAGATATGAAAAAAGAGATGAAAATAGCGATCGCATAAAGCGAAAATTTTCGACTTTGCTCACTAAATGGAACCGGGCTAAAAAAGAGATGGTATAAAACGGCCTTTTATGGCCGTTATACACGACATATTTTTTCAGCCCGATTTTAATTGGACACAAAAGTCAACATTTTTCGCTCTACGCGATCGCTATTTTCATCTCTATTTTTATATCTACGATTTCAGTTGGCATCAGAGCAAACAGTATGGTTCATGTGTTGTTTGCAGTGATGACAAATTTTTGATACAATACATATAATAGATACCTACATGAAATAATGAAAATTATATAAAAAAGCTTAATATAATAAATGTATTATTGCCTGTGCGTGGGTATATTATTGATTTTTTACTTTTATTTTTATTTCTATGGTTATAGTGAATATTTTAAGTATACATAAATTTGGGATTTAAAAAAAAGTAACTGAATAAATGCATTTAAAAACTACAGCATAATAACAGTCTGCACTGTTATTATTGTATTTGTAAGTTTTCTAAGAATAGATGTTACAAGTGCAATTTACAAACATAAAAAAAAAAACAAAATAAAATATCAAACAATATTATAAATCTTCTATAAAAATTGTCCAATGATAGATATACTTAACATAGAGATGAAAAAATGAAAATAGCGATCGCGTAGAGCGAAAAATGCTGACTTTTGTGTCTAATTGGAATCGGGCTGAAAAAAGATGTCGTGTATAACGGCCATAAGTTGGTTTCATTCTGAGTTGTCCAGTCACCCTTTTTTCAGCCCGATTCCAATTAGAGACCAAAGTGAACATTTTTCGCTTTACGCGATCGCTTTTTTCATCTCTACGATTTCACTTGGCATCAGAGCAAACAACACATGAACCATGATGTTTGCTGTGATGCCAACTGAAATCGTAGATATGAAAATAGCGATCGCATAAAGCGAAAATTTTTGACTTTGCTCACTAAATAGAACCGGACTAAAAAAAGAGATGGTGTAAAACGGCATTTTATATACACGACATCTTTTTTCAGCCCGATTCCAATTAGACACAAAAAAAGTCAACATTTTTCGCTCTACGCGATCGCTATTTTCATATCTACGATTTCAGTTAGCAACACAGCAAACAGCATGGTTAATGTGTTGTTTGTAGTGATGACAATTGAAATCGTAAATATGAAAATAGAGAGGCGTTTTTTTTAACCGAAATACGTATTTTTATTTTTTATTATTTTTAAGCAATGGTCCATTGATTGTACAGAAGAAGGCAAGGAGATAAGGAAAACCACTTTACTTTTCATAAGGCTTTAAAAATAAAAATGCCTTATCTTCTTCCAGATTTAAATCTTAGATAAAATGCTTTTATCAACACCTGGGCGACAGGCAGCAGATATGATACCTGACAAATCACACAGCATTAATTATACAGACTTATCTGTGCAGGCAGCCAAACGTCAAAAGATGAACTGACCAACGAACCTTTTTGTTTAAATACATATCTCTAGCTTAATGGGGCATTTCTAGTCTAGAAAAAAATCAAATTTTGATCATTTATATATTCAAGAATATCAACTTAAAAGGATTATTCGAAATTCGAATTATTTTAAAAGTTATAGCCATTTTAGTGTCGCGGCAATTAGACGGAATCTAACTAGAATCTAAATAGAATAAAACTTTAAACGCCTTTTTCGAGACGGTTGTCATGGTATCTCAAGTTCTAATTAACCGATTTTCTTGAAATTTGTAATGAATGTTCTTTATACATCTCATTATGGAAGGAACCAGGAAATTTTATTTTTTTTTAATTCGGAAAAGTTAAAAAATAACTGAATAACATAATTTTGTTTGGAGTAGCCGCCATATTGGTTTTGGTTCCTACCAAAATAACATTGACCAGAAAGGTTAAAATCGTGACAACGAGAACACGATTTTTTTCCACCTCTACTTCAACAGCGTGTAACTTCGTGAAATATATACAATATTATAAATACGAAAGTGCGTGTGTTTGTTTGTTACGCTTTCACGCCTAAACCACTAAACCTATTTTAAAAATTCTTTCACCAATAGAAAACTACATTATCAGCGAGTAACATAGGCTATATACATATACCTAATGGTAAGCTCTAGCGCTATGAAATTTGTTTAAATGAAAATGTGTGTATTTCATATATTTTTGGTTGATAAGGGAGGGATGGGGGGAGGGGTGGGGGGGGGGGGAGGGGGAGGGGGGTTGAGGGGGGGAGTGGAGTGGGGAGAGGGAAGGTGGAGGAGGCGGAGTGGGAAACCCCTAATACCATGCGAGCGAAGCCGCGGGAAAAAGCTAGTAGCAAATAAATCTAAAGTGCAGCTACCTATGTTACCCTAACGTTCATGTTTTTAAATTAATAATTTCTTAGGTATGCGAGGTTATCGTACCTAGTAGGTAAGTAATATGTAGGTATTGTTAATGCTAAAATTTGGTATTCAAATTTCAATTTGTGAAAAAATTGTATATCAGTATGTACATAATTAAGATGACGATAAATTTTATTTAACTCCTAGCAACAGGAAGCAGCAGAAATGCGAATGCTTAGATGGTCAGCAGGAGTATCAATAAAAGATAAGATTAAAAGTTGACGCATTCGTGGTAGCCTGTCACGGGTAGGGTTGCCATCTTCTAAAATAAAAAAGCCTGACTCTGCGCTCTGTAAGGCCGGACATTTTTCCCTAAAAGCCGGACGTACGTACATAATTTTGGACATAACTTTTATACATAATAATAAAAAAAAATCTGTTACAAGTTACAGTTGTTTATTAATCAGTCTTATCCTTGTCATCAGTTGACAGTTGTCAATAACCAAATAAAAAAAAAATATTGAGTCTTCTGTCTGTAGACGTACTAAACTTATAAAACAAAAAAACAAAACATAACTTTTTTTCTGGTTAAACAGTAGACTAAAAAATTTCGTTAACATCTTAGCAATTGTTTGCAATTTATTGCGTTCCTTGGTCCATTGGGTGTTTATTAAAGAGAAAACTCTTTGAAAGTAATATTTCGCCATTTCAGAAATTCGGAAGACAAAACCCGCGCGAACCGAAAAAGCCTAACAAAAGCCGGACAGGTCGGACATACAAATATTTAGCCGGACACGACCTAAAAAAGCCAAACATGTCCGGCTAAAGCCGGACAGATGGCAACCCTAGTCACGGGGTGTCACAGACATAAACAGTAAGCTGGAGGAACGACAGTTGAGATGGTATGGGCACAAAAGACGGAGACCATCAGACCACACAGTGAAGCAGGCAATGTCTGTGGAGCTTCATCGACAGTCATCCAGAGGAAGATCAAAGAACTCCTGGATGACTCAATACTAGCGTGTGTCAATTATTTCAACTTTTGAATTCAGAAACGCCCGGGGTCTCAAAAGTTGCGTCTTGCAAAGAAAATGAGAACTGCATTTAAATTTTTTTTAAATGGTTATTAGCCCGCTAAAATGCATTGAAAATCAGAAAACAAACCTAAAACCATTTTTTTTTTAATTTTTAATAATTTTTTTTCAGTAATCTAACCTTTTAACGTTTGTTTATTATAAAAAATGCGTATAACTGACAAAAATTAAAAAAAAGTTCAACTTTATGAATACAAGTAAGTCGACAAGAATTCTGATTTTATCCAGAAAAAGTGTTATTTTCCCCTTTTATTTTTTTAACCAACACATCACATATATTTAAAAAATAAAAATTCTTTGGTTCTTTGTACTGCAGTTATGTAATGAAAAATAAGTTTGGTACAAAATATAAAATATGAACCCTTTGTTTTATTTTTTTTCCAAATCACGAAATCTATTTTTTTTTTCGAAACTTCCGGCCATTTTAGCGGGCTAATAGTGAACAATAATTTCATTTTTTTTACGTTTTCGAATAGCTACAGATCATACGAAACTTTTGAGACCCCGGGCGTTTAAATATAAGGCCATTTGTTTTCTCTCTATAATGGAGAGCGACACAAGCTACTCAATACTCCAAAATATTACAGATAAACGGCCTGGATGAAAGCGATACCCAGAACCGAAGCCTGAGAACGAGAAGAGCCGACCCCAACAGCCTAGGTACCTAGGCAATGAGGCGGGACAGTGCAAGGAAGAAGAAGATATACTTTATTTATAATAACATACGTTTTCGTTGTATGCAATGATTGTCATTGCCAATTGTCAACACAAGATTATCATGCAATGATCGTCAATACAAGGGAATGTCGGTAAATATTCGGAACAAACGTCAACGGTTATGTAACGGGATTGTGTATGTTATCTTTACTTTAAAAAACAGCCTACGTTTTTGAATGGTTTGTCTGGCAAATCAGGGTTTTTATAGCGGGCTTGTGTATATTATCTTAATTTTAAAAGTTTTATCAAAAAAAAAAGTGCGTATTAACCGTTGACGTTTGTTCCGAACTGAAAACAGAGTGATTTGACAGAGTGAAAGCAAATTTTCAATTTACGTAAATAAAATTAAAAATGTAACATTTTCAACCTCCCCGAATGCAAATAGTTGTCTTTTATGGTAATTAAGAAGAATCTAAAAGTTTTATAAAAAAAGTGCGTATTAACCGTTGACGTTTGTTCCGAACAATTACCGGAATGTCATTGATTTTATTCATTACTAGCTGGTGCCCGGCATGCGTTGCTACGCCATTTAATAAAGAAATTGTTTCTCCCTGCGTCTCCTTTCCCATTTGTCCCGTTCCCCTTCCGCCTCCCCTTTCTCTCCCGCGTCCCCTTCCCCTCTCGCGTTCCCACTCCGCCCACACCGCCTCCTCAACCTTCCCTCTCCCCATTCCACTCCCCCTTTCGGTCGTCCCCCGAATCCCCCTCCCGAATTCCCCCTCTCCCTTCTCCCCTCCCCACTCCCGCATTCCATACATTCAGTTTTAAAACAGCTCGTGTGCCACCTGTTGCAATTTATTTATACAAATTTCATAAGGCCAGAGCTCTCCAATAGTTTTATACAAACCTTGTCCTGACAATAACGAACACAACAATAAAAGAATTATCCAATTTGGTTCAGTCGTTCGGAAGTTATGCGCGTACATACAATTCGGCGATTCATTTTTATTTATAAAGAAGATTATCAACAGTTTTTTTTATTTATTTGAAGACACATTTCAATTTGGGAGACAGGTATGGATACTGGGTACCGCGGTTCCAACCATGCCAACTCAGAATGAAACCGACTTAGAGACACCTCAGAAAGGTCATTAAAAGCTATGAAAAAATTATTTTTAAATAGCCGGTAACCCTAACCTAACTTAACCTATTTAACCATTTTTTATCATCACTCTTAATGACCTTTCTGAGGTGCTTCTGAGTTGTCCGGTCACCGGGTACCGCCGCCCCGGGAACCATTTATTGGATAACCAACACCCTTGCCAAAGTGGTTCGCTGCGTTTAGCAAGGGTGCCCGGGTTAATGGGGTGAGGTTTGTCTAGGTCTTGACGGCTAGTGCGTTTGCCCACCTGCTGCATGGCGGGTCTGATCGGGAGAGTTTGGTTGAGGGAGACCTAATCTAGATCTCTCCAGCCGGACTCTCTCGACCCATCGCCTTGCATTGCAGTGGGAGAGATGAATTCATATGTCCATTACTCCTAGACACATTGACCCCCAGATTCCTACCCATACCTTTTTCCATCCCAGAACTCCTCTCTTTCCTTTCATTTTAAAAACTCCACACAGCATCCCCAAAGATGACATAGGCCCTGAGGGAATTTTTTTTCCTCAGGTCCTCCTGTGTGGATCTAATATAAAAAAAAACTTGAAATGTGATGCTATACATAGTTGCTAAGACTACGTTGCCTTAGTCACTTCGGCACACCAAAAGTTAACTGACAGTTGTTAGCCAAAAAGGCTAAAGTTCGGTTTAGGGGCGAGAGTCCTAGATAATTTTTTTTTATACTAATTATGGGCCGGAAAATCCGAATCTGAAAGAATTAGACGTCGGCAAGCAATGTTAACTGAATTACACGACTTTAAAATTTTCTATAAATACAAAGGAAAATAAGCCATTTTGAATGCATTGACACTACAAGTCATAGAAAAACAAGAAAGATGTTACACCACATAAAATTAAGTGTTGCCATTAAGCAATAATATCAATAACTAATTTAAGTAATTATTTTTTATAAATTTTACTCACTTTTGTATCACAAACCATGTTACATAAACCTAGCGTAGCCGCTAAACTACTTGAAAACTGGGATGTTTTCTTGCCTTGACGCGAGCAGGCGGTATATTAATTTTATACAAAACCGGGACCAGCTCATTTTACACTAAAAAAAATAAATTTTTACCACAGTAGATAGGTAATAATTAGCTGTAATTAATTCCGTGAGCGGAAATTGAAAAAAATGTATATTATCGTTAATTTCTTAAATTTAAAAATACGAAAATGTCATTTTTCATTGACCTCCATGTTGTAAATTACAACGGTAAATATGCACTTTTTCACGAAAAAACACTTTGCAGAAGTTGAATAATTGTTATAATTACGTATTTCGGAAACTTTTTGCATTGCGGGAGGCGGAAAGTGATGCATTTTAAATTTCAATTGCGTAAAATCAAAATTCACTTCGCGTCTTTGCAAACTGACATGGCGCGGCCGATCTGTCACACAAGCCCGCTAGACAAACCTTGCGTAGCCAGACAAACCATTTAAAAACGTAGGCTGTTTTTTAAGGTAAAGATAATATTCACAAGCCCGCTATACAAACCCTGCGTAGCCAGACAAACCATTTAAAAACGTAGGCTGTTTTTTTAAATAAAGATAACAACATGGAGGTCATTGAAAAATGACATTTTCGTATTTTTAAATTTAAGAAATTGACGATAATATACATTATTTTCAATTTCCGCTCACGGAATTAATTACAGCTAATTATTACCTATCTTCTGGGGTATATATTTATTTATTTTTGTCCAAAATGAGCTGGTCCCGGCTTTGTATAAATTTACCTCATACTTTTGGTCTAAGAATACGGCCGTTGAGATAGTCATAATTCATCAGGTTAATGTGTTATGTGATGAATTATCATGTGAGGAAGTATCGTGTCGGAAAGTTTTACGTTATTGATATTATTGCTTAATGGCAACACTTAATTTTATGTGGTGTAACATCTTTCTTGTTTTTCTATGACTTGTAGTGTCAATGCAGTCAAAATGGCTTGTATTCCTTGGTGTTTATAGTAGAGGTGGGTTGATTCACTCATTTTACGGAATCGATTCCGGATCCGTATTCGACTGAGTGGACTCGATTCACTGGACTCGCTCCTTTGATTCCGGCGATTCCACCCGACTCGCCGAATCAGACTCATTGTGGCGCTCCGCCAGAGTCGGCCGGAACCAAACTCAGTTTGGCTCCTGCTGATTCAATGCCTAGAGTTGATTCCGCCGGACTCGCCGAACCAAACTCACTGTGGTGCTCCGCCGGAGTCGTTGAATCGGCCGGAACCAAACTCAATTTGACTCCTGCTGATTCAATGCCGAGAGTTGATTCAGCTGGACTCGTCGTAATCGGTGGAATCGTGGAACGTTACGGAATTGGGGAATCGTGTTTATGTGGCCGGGCGTGAGTACATTAACATGTTATTGTTTATTGCGAGCGAGAAGTCTTATCTTTATATAGTTAATAATAATGTGTTTGAGATGATTGATATTTTTGTCGGCTTTATGAGAACCGTGTAAGATATTTACGTTAAATTTGACACTTACGAACAATGGAGTCCTTGTATAGCAGTGAGCCATGGAACTGGCAGAGGAAGGATGAAAGTAAACTGAATGCTGTTGAAATGAGATCCCTGAGGCGTATTTGTGGTGAAACTATGTATGATCGTGAGAGAAATGTGGAGATCCGTAAAGAATGTAAGGCTGATGTAAGCATAATGAGTAAGATTAAGAAGGGGAACCTCCGATGGTTTGAGCAAGTAGAGCGAATGAACGAAGAAAGTAGTGTAAGAAGAATATATGGCAAAATGTGAATGGTGGAAGAAGTTGGGGATGCCCGGGGAAGACATGGCAAGATCAAGTGAATCAGATACTTGAGTCGGGCCATGTAAAAAGTCAGAATAAAAGAAGAGTATGTTTGAGATGATGTATGAATTTGAGTGAGGCAAAGAGTGCGTGCCAAGATCGAGTTGTTTGGCGGTCATTCCTCTCTGCCTACCCCTGCGGAGAAACGGCGTGATGGTTAGTTAGGTAGTTAGATATTTTACGTTCTTCATAAAATTAGTAATTCACCAGAGTATCACCGGCGCGAACTTGCGAGAAGGCAAATTTGCTCCGTGATGACCGACAATAGGTAAAAAGCAATGCTCCTTGCTATCTTTTGACTAAAAGATAATGCTATTTCTTTTCGAAAAATGTTTTCATGCACGCTGTCATCGCGCCCCGCTAGAGCAATACAACGCTGCCCCGCTCACGCCGCACACCTCATCCCGTGAATGAGTCCTGATTTCTCACTCTGTCACTCGTTCCCGAGTGAGAGGGTGACAAAACCCCGCCCGGCCCGCGCCGCGCACCTCCTCCCGTAAATGATTCTTGTACTATCACTATCAACGCCGCGGCCGCCCGGCCCGCGCCGCATACCTCCTTCCGCCGCAACCTCGCCCGTGTGCGAGTGACTCCGGAATCGATTCATTACATTTTGCGGACTCGGAGCGAATCAAACGCATCCGGACTCGGAATCATCGGATTCGTTCCGGCCGGAACGACACACTTCTAGTTTATAGAAAATTTTAAAGTCGTGTAATTCAGTTAATATTGCTTGCCGACGCCTAATTCTTTCATATTCGGATTTTCCGGCCCATAATTAGTATAAAAAAAAAAATAAAAAAATATCTAAGACTCTCGCCCCTAAACCGAATTTTTTCCGCGAAAAACATAGAATACACTTCATAAAAAATGCCCTGTTGAAAGTTGGATGGTTTTTCCAAAAACCGTGCGAAACGATGAGTTATTGATTTGCATGGGGGAAAGCCCTTACAAACACCTACTTGTACACAAACATACCACAAGATTTAGAGAAGGAAAGGGCCCAAAAACTCCTCGAATATTAAATAAATATGGAAGCCGTACTCTTGAATATCTAATACCAGTGATTTTCAATAAAATCAATAAAAACATAAAATGAGAGACTAAGTCCTAAAATGATAAAACTATGGTTAATGAACGAAAACTCCATGTATCTTTGAATATCTTAATATAGCTGCCTACATATCTTGTTATTAGGCAGATATATTGAAATATCTTATATATTATGATTGTAATTTAAAATATCTAATATTACTAAGTGATCTATTCTAATGTTTCCTTAAAACTATAAATGTATTTACAAATATTTTCTCAGATATTATATTAAGAATGTTTAAATTGTTAGAACCTGCAGACAAGCTGTCATATGACAGCTTTGTGGGTCTACTCAAATTTTTTGTACAAAATGTATATTTTTTTTTTTTTTTTTTTTTTTTAGTAATAGAAGGTACATAAATTACAAATAAATTTTATACAGTAATTAATTACATAGTAGATATATTTGATGTACCCCCATAATTAACCCTTTAGCGCACACCTAAACTTTTTTTTGAAATCACGATATTTTTAAGTGACTATGTATTCTGTAGTGTTATTTATAACAACATGGCTTGTGTGTATGGGGGGGTGTTATTGTATTGCTTTTTTTATATCATTCAGTTTAAGTTTTCAGTATAATTTTTAAGGTGAGTTTTAAAAATTTTTATATTGGTATTCATGTTTCTAATTTTTTCTGGTAATGAATTAAAAAATTTTGCTCCAAGATATTTATGACTCAATTGTCCAATTTTTTTTTTACATTTTGGAGTGGGAAGTATTGATCTTTGTCTAAGACTTCTGTTATTTTTAAATGGTGCAACTTGATTTTTAATATTATCTTTATAAATTTGTAACGTTGCATGATAAAAGTATAATGCACTTAATTTTCTGACCTTAAATTGTTTGAATAAAAGTTCTGACGAATATGAGTAGGGTTTTTTTTAAATTGTTTTTATTATTAGTTTTTGTGATATGTAAATTGTTTGTGTTTGATTTTTATATGTACCGCCCCATCCTATAATGCCGTATTGTATAATTGATTGACAGAAAGCGAAGTATGTGGTTCTAAGTAGTTTTTCGTTTAAAATATCTCTTAAACATCTAAATATATAAGTTAGTTTTCTTATTCTGTTGTTCAGAATATTTATGTGTGGAGACCATTTTAAACGCTGGTCTATTGTTATGCCCAGGTACTTAATATCAGTTTTGCTTTCTATTTTTGAACATGATATATTACATTTGTGGTTTTCTGTGTTTGTCACAGAGTGGATTATTAAGTTTATTTCTTTAGGTGTTTCTTGTTTTTTAATGAAAAATGGCAAATAATAGGTTTTTTTAGAATTTAAAGTCAACAGGTTTTTATCAAACCATAATTTTAGTGCATTGATATCTGTATTTGCCATTTTGTTTAATTCAGACCAGGTGTTTGCTTTTAGTAGAGGACTGTGTCGTTTTCGTTCATTATATGTAATCTAATAAATAAATTTTAAAAAAATAAAAATAAATGATGAGTTATTTTAAAATAATTCAGAGTAGCTACAATAATCAAATAGTACCTAGGTCCTAGATTGACATTGGCTCAAGCTATGCTGACCTTGTCCTTCATACATTTTCTTTATACATAAGGGTTAAAATTGCATAAAAAAAAAACATTTTTAGTTTTGCCCCGATTCAAAATTTATTCTGAGAAATCCTTCCTGAGCCGATAAATGGTCAATATTGTCACTGTGGGCTTTATAAAATGATGGAGTATCAATACAAACTTTGACCCCTCAAGAATGATAAAGAACTGAAAATTTTACTGACTTGAAACCGGGGTCATTGGTTATAAAACGTAATTGTGATTGGTTGTTAACAGATATCACGCAATATTCTACAATATAAGACAGACGCACAACGCAGCAAGAAAAATAAGCGATATAAAAAACCGGTATCATGGTAAAGTACCTACCTACGTGACTACTCAACTTGACATTGATATAATTTATTGTCAGAAACATACAGAATAGTAAATATTTAAGGTAACTTGCATCAATTCAATCGTCTTCCAACACAGCTAGGACCGGTCAAGTTCAAAATATATATGCAAGTACGTACATCAAAATTGTATTAAAAAATACTTGACAGCAAAGATCAACGTCTTCTTCGTCAATTTGAAACGTTTAATTTGAGGTGAAAATTTGTATCTCTGATGAATTAATTAATGAAATAGAAAAGAGACATACCTCGCCTAGGAATTTGGTAACATCATATACACTGTTGTGAATAATTAGCCATGTACTCTTGTTGTCACTGTGCTTCGACACTTCGGCGCGAGAGAATAATTTGGTTTCCGCCATATTTATTTCACAAACTTAGCTTCGATATTACGACGAACACTGGCACGTTTAGCGATTTTATTACGCGAATGGGTCTGATAACTAATCAGAGATGGTTCAACGAGGAGCTCCGCAGCCGAACGCAACCGTGTTAATGAGAAATTGACAAATTCGACTCAAGGATGACAATGCACTTGACAGTAGGTTCGGCAACAGCGGAAACGTCAGATTTCAGGTTGGAAAAAATGCAGGTATACCAACAATACCAACAGGCGTGTTTCTAGCTGGAGTCTGGCTGGACGGAAACTCAAGATGCTACCTTGCTATTAAATCGTCTTGCGAGAACGGTTATATTATTCATAAATATGCGGGAAGGACGGTCTGCTGGTCTGCTGCGACCGTTTCCACAAACATTTTGTGGGTGGTTAGGTCGGGGCCACAATGTTTTTGTTTTACGTGACCGATAAAACAAAAAATGAGAGTGTGTAATTCACACGCGATAGAAGTGAAACTGGAAAGTTGCTAGATGTCGCTTTCGTTTGCTTGTTTATTTTAAAGTGGATTGAAGATTGGATATTGGTTTACAGAAACAAAAATGTTTATTTTTTTGGATTTCGTAGGATTCAAACCTACGTCCGCTGGATTTCTATGGTCGCTGAGATTTGCGACGCACTATACCGCTGCGCTTTGGTATGCGTTCGGCGAGGCGCGAATTTACACATTATATTCCGACGACTCGTAAAAAAACAAAGCGGCAATGAGCGCAGATCTATCGTCGTTTTTGTTTTATATCTCAACCAATAGGAGCATTGAGCGCAGTTTAATGCTTCATAGGTGCCGTATTTCGTCGTATAGTGTCATTTCCGTTTCATTCGAATTTCAAATCACTCTAACGGAGCCAGTAGCGTAGCGAGGGGGGGCGGATCGCCCCGGGTGCCACCCGACGGGGGGGTGACACTACACCCGACCGTTAAAAAATTACGAAGGATATTGTGGCAAAAATATTAAATATATAGCCCATATCTAACCAATAAAGGTGATGGAGAATTTTCTTTCTCATATACTCCAACCCATAAGCCACTAATAAAATATAAAAAAATTGAGCACGCAATAGAAATTAATTAAAATTATGTTTTTATTACATTAGCTTCATACAGAGGAAAAAAATCCTCAGGGCCTACGCCATCCTGTGGATGCTGTGTTGAGGGTCTTTTTAGGAAAAGGAAGGAGAGGAAGTTCTGCGAAGGAAAAAGATGAGGGTTGGGTGGGAATCTGGGGGTCAATGTGTCCAGGAGTGACGGATGCATCCGAATGAATCAATCCATCCTTCCCACTGCGGTGCAATACGATAGGTCGAGAGAGACTGACTGGAGATATCTAGATTAAAACCAGTTTCTCCCGATCCGGCCCAAGACCTACACAAACCTCACCCCCCGAATGGGCACATTTGCTAATTCATCAAACATAGCGAACCACTTGGGGTGAACTGTGGTGGGGTGAAATCCAATAAATTATTCCAGGGGCGGCGGTACCCATATCCGCCTCCCAAATTGTTAAAACCGCAATCGCATCACATGAAATTGTAAAATGTCGTAAATGTACTAACTCATGATGGTATAGTCAGACAGTCATCAACCATCCTAAAAATGTTCTAGTCACGCGTTGAGATATCTCCACAGAAAAAGTTATATTTTGACAGCTGTTCAAAGTCTTGTTGGTTGAACTATTTTTATATTTCATTGCGTGATTTCTCCAAAATGCAATCAACAAAAGTATTTAGTACATTTCTCACTCGTAAGAGTTTATTTCAATCAACACGCTTTAACCAGGTAAACATTTATAACCGACAATTCAAAGAGACTGCTCTTCACAGCGACTAACTAATAGGTTATTTTTAGGTTAACTGCTACTCTACAACTAAAAAGGTGCCGATTCCCGTAAACAAACTAAAAGAGACGTTTTCAGCGAATACGCAGACAGAGAATGGGGCGCCCTACGACAAGAAACCCTTCAAAATGCCCCTAGAAGCTGGAAAGAAATATTCTTGGTGTTTGTGCGGCAAATCTAAAAGTCAGCCGATCTGCGACGGAACACACAAAGATGTATTCTTGAAAATAAAGCAAAGGTTCGTAAGAAGTTTAAAATTTACACTCGAACGAGGTCGTAACAAGCAAGACACAATTAATTTTGTTAGTTGTAACCCTCCGTCGGGCGCAGCCGGCCTCAGAGGTCAACAAAAGACATTGTGGTAAATTTTTGGGATTAGTGTTCCATGATTATTATGAATAATTTTTAGAAAAAAACTTGGTAATTATCGGTTCGGACTGGCCACGCTTATTACGAATAATTTTTAGAAAAAAACTTTAGATTCGCCTTAATTACTATAAAAGGAAACTTTTTGGCTTTAGGGCGGCGGAAAATAATGCATTTTAATTTTCAATTGCATAAAACCAAAATTCACTTCGCGAACCGACGCAGCGAAAATCCGCGGCCGTAGCTGTCACTGTTATTTCATGTAGGTAGCCGACTTCGTGGGATACCTACATGAAATACCGCGAATCACAAACCATGTTACACAAACCTAGCGTAGCTGCTAAACCACTTGAAAACTGGGATGTTTTTCTTGCGTTGACGCGAGCAGGCGTTATAAAGGGGCACTTTCTTTTGTATCACAAACCATGTTACACAAACAAGCCCGCTAGACAAATTTCATAATACGCGCATTATCTCACGAAGTCGGCTACAGTCGTATTAGCTCTTGTTAATTTATCAAGGATACCAACATAACAGTGACAGTTACGGCCGCGGATTTTCACTGGGTCGGTTCGCGAAGTGAATTTTGGTTTTATGCAATTGAAAATTAAAATGCATTATTTTCCGCCGCCCCAAAGCCAAAAAGTTTCCTTTTATAGTAATTAAGGCGAATCTAAAGTTTTTTTCTAAAAATTATTCATAATAAGCGTGGCCAGTCCGAACCGATATTTACCAAAAACTTTAGATTCGCCTTAATCACTATAAAAGGAAACTTTTTGCACTACGGGCGGCAGTAAATGATGCATTTTAATATTCAATTGCGTAAAATAAAATTTCACTTCGCGAACCGATACTACGACAACCCGGCGGCCATTGCGTCAGTGGCCGTGATGCAAAAAGTTTAATTTTATAGTGATTAAGGCGAATCTAAAGTTTTTTCTAAAAATTATTCGTAATAACCATGGACACTAATCCTGAAAATTTACCTTAATTTTGTTAGTTGTAACCCTCCGTCGGGCGCAGCCAGCCTCAGAGGCCAACAAAAGACATTGTTTCCCTCTCCACTTCTCAAAGGTGGCCCACCGCCCCTTCCTTCCTTTTACTCGCCTAACTTTAGGGACCTCACATGGCGCCCGCCTCAAGTCAGGTGCCAGCCTTTACACAACTCACGTACAACCTCCCTGGCTTCACAGGCCGCCTGCACCCGATTGGATTCTGCCCTCTTTTCGTCCGTGACGTTGGACTAATAACCTTATACATTATCTGGGGGACTGCCGGGCAAACAACGATCATGACGGTTATCCTCTATTTTTTTTTACCTTTTTCAAATGTTATATGTTTTATTTACTACACTTTTTATTCTTTTTTTTTCTCTTCACACGCAGATGCCTGCAGTCTCAGAGTGTGTGGTCTCCCGCTGTTTATTTTTCATATATATTCTGTTTTTTTTCTCTATATTATATTTTCATGTTTACTAACACCAGTAGTATTATTTTTTCTTTTTGACTATTACAGCTTAGACTGTAGGCGATCCTACATTTCCGCCACCTAACAAAGTATGTAGGGACATTGAAAGTCTAGATTCGTTTTAATAAATGTAGAGTCGTTCAAAAAAAAAAATTAGATTCTTGCGAGAGCTCCGAAGGGGCGACCATAAGTCGCCTATACCGGGGCGGGACAGTGGTGGGTACTTCAATGCCCTCTTTTCAAGTATTTTGTATGCAGATTTTATATGAAAATATTTTATTATTTTTTTTTTTTTGAAATGGCTAAAAAATGTGCTCTCTATCAACCGAATGATGTTGTCTCCTCAACAATGATGCTTCTGAAGATCCAGCTTTGGTTGAAGATTTAGAAAAATTGTTTACTTTGGTTTATGGTTGGTAATGTTTAATAAAGACGGCCGGCGTAGTCCAGCGGTAAGGCTCTTGACTCGCACTCTGAAGGTCGCGGGATCGATTCCCGGCGTGGCAAATAAATTTTATTTGAGTAATTTGGGTTGGGTTCGTACTTTTCTGGATGTCGCAAAAGATGGGAGCGTAAAAGTAACACTTCTTATTGTTTGTTGCAGGCCGATCAGGTTTGAAGTGGAGGAGACCAAGGAGTATTGGCTCTGCATGTGCAAGCAGACCAAGAACAGACCATTCTGCGACGGAGCCCACAAGAGCCAGTTTGTGCAAGATGCTGTCACTAAAGTATAGTTCCGTACGGTGCTACGATCAAACAGAACGCTGACAAAACAGAACACTGACAAAATAGAATTACATGACCAAAGTTCAGTATGCGCCAAACTTTAATGCTGGCCTGAACTTTATAAGATCCATTCTCGCGCAGGTACAGTCACTTTACTGTCTTTACAATGGGTTCCGCGACTTTTCATCTCGCGAAATATCCCCCGACAAAATATCCTAACCTAACCTAACCCAACAAAACCTTTCAGTGCCAAATTTAAATTGAGACTGTAAGTTCCTTGTCGGGGCATGTTTTGCCCCTAGGATATTTTTTCCCTGGGATATTATGTCCTTGGGATATTATGTCGAGGAACATTTTGTCGGGATATTTTTTCGCGGTACCTTTACATTGGCCGTAAGTGAGAGAGAAAAATGCGTAAAACCATACGTGCGACAGAAAAAGGCATGGGCGGGGAGGCATGCAGCTTTACGGACCTTAAACTCGCCTATTGTGACTATTGATGTATCAACGTCATGTCAGTATTAAAGTTTGGCGTGTGCTGTAACGTGAATTTCTTGTACCAATATTATTAAACTGCCTAAATTACACACAAATGGAATTACATGTGGGGAGAATGACACCAAACTACACACAGCCTACCTTTTATTATAGTCGTTTCTTTTGGGAGGCTGTAGGTACCCCGCCCCCAAGAACCATTTGTTAAATAACCTCTGCCATAGGTCACCGCAAGTGGCAAGTTATGACCGGTGACTTTCCGGGTTCATGGGGTGATGTTTGACCAGGTTTTGATGGTGGATGCGTCTGCCTAGTAACTCTGTGGCAGACTGGTTGAGGGAAACTTCTTTACTTCCAGCCGGATTCTCTTGACCCATCGCCTTGCACCGCAGTGGGAGGGATGGATGCACATGTCATTCCTGGACACACTGACCACCAGATTCCACCCCTCATACCCTTTTCCTTACCTGAACCTCCTCTCTTTTAAACACCCCCCACTCAACATCCCCAAAGATGATATAGGTCCTGAGGTGTAAAGCTAATGTAAAAAAATATATATCAAGAACTGCTATGCACTCCAATGATAATATGTAATAACATGAATTTGTTAAACTAAACTATTATTTTATGGTGTTCTATTTTGTCATTGTTCGGTTTTATCTGCTGAATAAAGGCACTGGCACACTTGTGTGGTGTGGTGTCGTGACTACAAATTAACCAATCATCGTCGTCGCTTGTCGACACGCCACAACCTAAAAATATGTCTCTAACCATAATAAATGTATGAAACCGATGTGCTTCTGGCGCGCCACGACACACCACACCACACAAGTGTGTTTCCGCCTTAATTCAACCCTATTCTATAGTTTATCCTATTACCGTTCCATACAGAGAAGTGACTAAAGCTTTCCAGAATAAACAAACAAAAAAAGTTTGTCAGTATTTTCCATTACAAAAAAAATAATTTTCCAATATAAAATTATCCACCTTAATATTTTTATAATGGAAAATGTATAACTTTATGTAAGAAATTTCCTTTTTTTTGTACAATAGGGGATTTATTAATAAAATTTCTGTCATTTGCATTAGCGATTACATACTACCATTTTTCACAAAAATATAATTTTCCAATATAAAACACTTGAGTAAATTTTTTTTATACTGGAAAATAAAGCTTTTATTCTGTATTTTATGGCAAGAATTACAACGATTAGTATTTTTATATTTTGAAATTGCTCTGTTAACCTTTACCAGTTGTATAGTTTTTTCCACAGAGTTATTTTCCAATGTAAAAATACTGACTTAAATTTTTTTCTGGTAAATGGCACATTGTTCTTATCGAATACTATGTTTATTGTTGTATAGTTTTACTATGTAGTATAATTTTTAGGCGAAAAATACAATTATTTGTTAATATAATATAATATAGTTAGTAATGAAATTATTTTGTTTTATTTATATGCCCTTTTTAAAATCTGCAGAACATACTCTCAGTAATTATTATAATTAAGAATTTTATTTTATTTAATTAAATGAAGAGAACCCATAGCGAAATCCAATCGAAAATCTAGAAACAGAAATATCAGAAAAGGATAGTCACATCTGGGACTCGAACCCAGGAACTCTGGCTTTTCGGGCCGTGGCTCTACCAACTGAGCTAAGGCGTCCCTCCCTATCCGATTTGGTCATTTTTAACTGTATCATACTTCAACCTAGAACTGCCAACATTATCTTAACACATATTTTATTGCAGCTATCTTTATGTATGATTGCAAGATTCAAACCCGAACTAAATGCTATCTACATAGTGTCTGGATAAATTTTTATTCATTTTATTTTTAATATGCGACATCTATTGACTTTTCTGTCTAGGATGAGTATTTATTTTTTTTAACTTTATGAGTAAAACCTTAAATTGTAATATTTAAATAAATTTGGGAGGCGGTTATGGGTACCGCCACCCCGGGATATTGAATAACCAACACCTCTGCCATAGGTCACCCCAAGTGGTTCGCTATGTTTGGTGACTTAGCGGGGGTACCCGGGTTCACGGGGTAAGATCTGTCCGGGTCTTGGCGGCGGATGCGTCTGCCCACAAGCTGCATGGCAGGCCGGATCGGAAGAGAGTGGTTGATGGCGTCCCTTTGACCTTTCTAGCCGTACTCTCTTGTAACATCGCCTTGCACCGCAGTAAGAGGGATGGATTCATACGTCCGTCACTCCTGGACACACTGACCCCCAGATTCCTACCCTCATACCTTTTTCCTTCCCAGTACTTCCTCTCCTTCCCTTTCTAAAAAGACCCTCATACTTCGACTAAGAACTACCAACATTATTATCTTCATTTACTTAAATATTAAAATTTGAGGTTTTACTCATAAAGTTTAAAAAAAATTATGTTTACAGGTCAGATTTCAATACTCCCAAATTTCTACAACCTCGAAATTGCGGAAGCCATAGTTCCACTGGCTCTGGTCATTTGCGATTCTTATGCAGTATATCACATAAAATATAATTAACAATCTATAAATGTTTTAAACAAAATTGGAAACATTCTTGGTAAATATGCATAGAGTCCACCTCACGGATAATACGGAACGTTCGTGTTGTCAAAGTTTGATACACGGATAATATGGAATATTCCTTTTTTAACTAATAGACAATCAAGTGACATTTGTCGGAAGTACCAATCTTTTAAAATAAATTCTTGTCAAAATAAAAACAAAAAAGTACCTACTTTGAATTAATCCTAATATTAACGGTTTGAGGTTCAAGCTGCATGTCATCATCATTTAGATATACATCCCAGGTTTTGAGTGGTTTGTTTGGCAAAGCAGGGTTTGTCTAATGGGTATGTTTAATTATTCTAATACCTTTCTTTCCATATTCTTCTGTTATAAATACAGCAACAAACTTGTCAATAATGCATTCCATTTCACAGCGTGAATAAATTATTGTTTTATATGGCAATAATATTTTTTCTATGATTGGCAGCATTGATTGATTGTCTATGAAATGTTAAATAAAAACGATAAATTAAAAATGGCGTATTGCGTAAGTGAATTAATTTAAAAAAAAATTAAAATGTTAAATGCATATTTTTTGCATGTATTTTTGTCTCCCCCGGCTTACTCAGTTTTTGTAATAATAAAGCTAAATCTAACTGTTTGAATAAAAAATATTCCGTATTAACGAGTAAACGGTTCAATCTTATATATAAAAATGAATCGCTAAATGTGTTGCTAAGCACAAATCTCGAGAGCAGCTG
Organism: Limnephilus marmoratus; assembly: GCA_917880885.1. Taxonomy (NCBI): domain Eukaryota; kingdom Metazoa; phylum Arthropoda; class Insecta; order Trichoptera; family Limnephilidae; genus Limnephilus; species Limnephilus marmoratus. The sequence goes on along the minus strand of OU862930.1, from coordinate 11,121,854 downwards.
AACCGATTTCGCTAATTCTTTTTTTAGAATATTCCTTGAAGTACGGGGATGGTTCTTACGGAGAGAAAAATTAAGAAAATTGCGCAGAAAATTGGATAATTTCAGAAAACCTAACGACTATCGCACGTTTGACACGCGTGTTTGAGAATGACATTTTGACATTGTTAAATCAGGATTCTATTTTTGAAAATCTTTTGATAAATTTATTTAAAGTAGGTACTCCCCTAATAGTTTGAATCGAATCAAGAATTTTAGATATTTTAAATAGGTACCTATGTTAGGTACCAAATTTAATATACATGAAAAATGGAAATTTGATGAATAAAAATTGTAAAAGGTGGCATGCGGGCTGTTTAAAAACTGAATGTACTGGGATTGAATATATGGAATGTGGGAGGAGGGTTGGCGGGACGAGGGAGTGGGAAAGGGAAGAGGGAAGGCCGGGAAGGTGGAAGGGGAACGCGGGATGGGAAGGGGACGTGTGAGGGGGGAGGGGGGTTCGCGAGACGGGGGAAGGGGGGGGGAGTGGGGAGAGGGAAGGTGGAGGTGACGGAACGCGAGAGGGGAAGAGGACGCAGGAGAAGAAGGAGAGGCGGAAGGGGAACGGGACGAATGGGAAAGGACACTCAGGGAGAAACAATTTCTTTATTAAATGGCGTAGCAACGCATGCCGGGACCAGCTAGTACATAAATAATAATACATTCTATAAGCAGAAAAAAAGACAAAATAGTAAATTTCTTCATATCCAAATATAATATATTTAAAATTAAAAAACTACATAATGTTAAGTATTAAAAAATACACATGAATCAAATAAAAAAGAATTATGAACTATAAAAACATTAAAAAGAAATTACTGTATGTATAGACCTTCATTATTTATTTAGCAGTGAATAAACATAAAATGAAAAGAATTGGACATCACATTATTTGTTTTTATTATAAAAGTTGCCACTTGGTATTATTTTTCTATTTCAATACATAAATGTTTTTATATTAAGAACAATGGTAACTAACGTTATCAGAATTAACCTCTTTAAATATTAATTCAAACAGTACAGACAATAATATTGTAACTACAGATCGACACACTCAACTTTGTAGCCAGTGGTGTTGCTACTGTTATTGGGGAAAGCAATGCAAAAATACCACTTTATATTCAAATTAACTTCTCAGGCGCCAAAAGTAACCATATCGGATATGAAAAAATGTATCTTATTTAATGTATTTTTTCATTAATTGGTTATCTGAAAACAATACTTTCTGTTGGTGGGATTTTTACCCTCGGCTCAATACAGAGGTATTGGGTCGCCGAAGCAAAATAAACTAGTGGCTTTATAAATCAACGATAAGGCCAAAACTAACTTATGCAAGCCTTATCTGGGTAGCTATGATCCGAGCAACGATCAATTGTTATTCGCCATCTATGAGCAAAAAATTACTCATCGTCGCGACGAACTATTTTAATATTTTAATGCCGGCAACCCGGGCGTTTATTGTAATAATAATCATATACACACAAGTTAGTAGCCCGCCTCACTAGACTAAGTCTGTTCCGAGGCGGGTACATATATATATATACATAAACTTAGACACATATACATTTACATATTTGTTGAATGTTTCATTTTTACGTATTCTTGACAGTCGAATGGTAGAAGAGATGATTATATTGGCAGCCCTGTGAATATTGTCTATGTCTTGATGTTTCTGAGATTTCTATTGAGTAAGTTTGAAGTGTCAAACAGTTGATACACTTATTTTTACTGCATATAATTTCTATGAGTTGATAATTTTCGACATGGCTGGAAGTTCAGGATATATTACAAGCAACCAAAACAACGCTGGTAAATCAGCCATTGTAAAATGGAACCTTAAAACGACTTTATAAAAATATACAATGTCTTTGCGGGTGCGAAAGTTAGCGCGGGAAAACAATACTAGATTTTGACAGCCAATTGCACAAATAACCCACAAATCGCTACTCCCTTTCGACTGGTTCCACCCACACGTTTGGCGTCTAAGTATGTAGCTTCGACGAGGCTCGAGAATAATCAAGTCGACCAATGTACGTACTTTCGACAGCAATTGCGAGTGACCTGGCTTGGAGAATAGCTATCCTGGGCCCACGCTTCAGAGTCTCATTTGAAAAAACTTCAAACTTTCCAAAATAAAGCCATACGCATAGCTCTACAAACGGATAAGGGTATCCTTTGGGGGCGCCCGGATATATATATATATATATTTTTTTTTTTTTCGGTTCTGTAATTTATTTATTTATTTATTTATTGAATTTCACGCCCGGCTGGGCTTTTACATGCATTTTTTTTTTACAAAGAACATCTAAATTTAAATAAGCATAACAAAATTTTAAAAAACAAAAAAACAAATACATAAACAAAACAAAAACAAAATCAAAATCATAACCAAATCTAAAACAAAAATACAATAAAAAACAAATTGAAATAAAAACAAAATACTCCACCATGCAAGATGGAAAAAGATGTAGACTGAGAAAAGTAAAGTACACGTGAAATGATTCGAAGCAGAGCTATTCAGTTGGATTAATTAAATTTGTTGTTCTTCTTTTAGATATAAATTCTACTAAGACTTGTTTGTATTTAGTGAATGATGTGTTAAATATATCAACAACATCTTTATAGTCATTACCCAAATTTTGTATACGGCGAACGGGGGTATACAATTGTGATTCTGTGTTGGAGTTGTCACAATAGAATGGTAGATACTGCCTCGATGTTGAATTGCGAGGTATATGGAAGGAAATCAAGTTTAATAGTTATACTCGTAATGTAAATTAAATAGTTTCCCGCTTCTACTATAAATTTCCAAACACCGTGTATAGTATAAATATACAGGTAGGCGTACATATTTTAAAAAGTTGTAGGTAAATTTTTTTAATCTCTAAAATTGTACATAAATAAAATCGAGTTTACTAAATTAATTTATCAAAGTTATTCAATGGCTTGTTTATTTCTTATTCTAATCAGCAATGTTTTACTGTGCCAAGGCTGAAAATAGAATAATAATTGTGCACTGCGTAATCACATGGTTCACCTTATCAGCCGGCGACGTACATACAATGTTTAACAATAACAAATATAATTTTCATTAGGAACTCTACACTAGTATGCTATAAATTAAATTCAAAAAATAAAAAAATAAAATGTCAGCTAAATTGATATTCATTACCTCTCTATCTATAATTATATTAAATCTACACAGGGCATAATCTTTTATCTTTAACCTCTCAGGTCTCCGGCATATTGTGTCAGAATTTGTGTTTATTTCCGCTTTGCAATAAAATTCAAATATGCAAAAGATATATTTCTGAATTTATTCAGAAACTGTAAACTGATTTTGGAAGGAGATGAAATACGCATAAAAATTTTATTATTAGAAATAAACTCATTTATTTTGAAATACATATAGGGTGGGCCATAAACATTTGCACTTTTGAAATAATCATGAAAGAAAAATACAGATTGTATTTAAATAAATGATTATTGATAGGAACAAAAATGTGCTGGAAAATAATTTCGTCAAAGTGGCTGCTATCTCGCCGCTGGCATTCCTTAACCTCTAATCGGCCGGAGACGCGCGGATGAGCGCAGTTTGTGCGCATGCGCGCAAAAAAATATTTCGAAAAAAATGTTTGTCTGCGATTTTGACCCTTCTATGTACAGAATTTGAATGAAGGACAAGGTCAGAATCGCTTGCGCCAACATTTACCCGGGATCTAGGCAAAAATATCATTCACCTGGCGACCTCAGAATATTTTTAAATGATTTTATCTGTGGCATCAAAATTTCGAATTTGCCGCGATTCTTTTTGTCAAAGTCGATGCATGTTACTTGACGAAAACATCGTAAAACCTATCAATTTACGTAATTAACGCAAGCAATGTTGTTTTGGTACATAGTTTATTGTTCTAGGAATGTGTTTCGGTCAATAAAATATGCGATAGCTCAAAATTAATCCACAAAACATTCAATTCAAAATTCAAAGTGGAGCTTTGTTAGGGAATTTTCGTGTTTTTCCTGGCTTGTGACAGGTTAAATCAGGCCTTTAGATTTTCGAAAACTTTTTGACACAAATTTCGGGGTATTTTTTTTTCCATTTCTTGATGGATATTCTCCTTTAATTGGAGTATATTCGCTGGTTTATTTACGTAGACTCGTCTTGTAAGATAAAATATACACTCGTATATTCACAAATTATTCCAATACAAAAAAAAATCAGCTGGGTTTAGATTTGGGCTGCGGGGAGGCCATGGAGTATCTTCTCTATGCGAGATCAGTTTGTTATGGAAAAATTCTTTAACCAATTTCTTTTGCTCCATTCCCGCCCTGTTTGTTTTCCTGCCGGTTTCTTCAAAATTTTTAAATCATGATTTAATTAAATTAACACTTGGGCACTGATTACTCTGTAATCGGTGATGTGAACGAAATAGGCGACGTGCGTCATTATTTTGTCAAAGAGAATAGAATCATTGTTGAACAGAAAAGAACGAAATCATTGTTTTTGTAAAAATGTTTTTTGAGGAGCCACGTATAAGTGACCCCGCTCTCCTCCCCCGTTCGGAATCCCCGATTCGAATCGGTTACAGAAGTGCAAATGTTTATGACCCACCCTACATTTAAATTTTAAATAAATGTTTTTTGAGGAGCCCTGCATAAGTGACCCCGCTCTTCTCCCCCGTTCGGAATCCCTGATTCTCGGTTACAAAAGCGCAAATGTTTATGGCCCACCCTATATTTAAATTTTAAATACAAAGATAAAAAAGTTTTACAAATGGCTCACCTTACATTTTTTCTAAATAAAATTACTGGTAACGAAAAAAAAACACATTTTATTAGTATTATAAATATTATTGCTACTCACTTTTTTGTTTTTTTTTTTATATCAAAATAATTGATAAAAAATATTATTTCATAAATTTTTCTCAAATTGCCATAGGAAACTTTGGTTTTACAGAGGGGTATATTTAAAAAAATTCTGTGGTTAACTTTTAGATTTTAATGTAAAGCATGGTATTTTCTCTTTCTAACACCGTTAAGATCGTATTTCTCAACGATTTCTATGATGTGTTACCAAAACCGAACAAAAGGTTGCCTGTGGGTTAAAAATAAATTGATTTAACCTTTTCAACGATATATATGTATAACTACTATTATGCAGCACATTTCAACACAATTTACACATTATTATTTTTAATTGTTAAACTAACGTTTTTTTAAGACAAGATTTTTATGCATAGCACAAAGGGTAACAATTATTATAAGCAATAATTATCAGCCTGAAACACTCATCCACATTGAAAAATCTTCCGAGAAAAGATACATGACGCCAACGGGACTTGAACCCGTGCCCTTCTGATTGCCGGTCAGCTGCTCTCCCAATTGAGCTATGGCGGCTTATCTTATACCCGCCAAATAATTCAATATATACTAGTGTTTCATTCAACAATTATTGCTTATAATAAGCAGTAATTACAATTACTAGCAAGTAAAGCAGTAATTGTTGAATGAAACACTAGTATATATTGAATCATTTGGCGGGTACAAGATAAGCCGCCATAGCTCAATTGGGAGAGCAGCTGACCGGCAATCAGAAGGGCACGGGTTCAAGTCCCGTTGGCGTCATGTATCTTTTCTCGGAAGATTTTTCAATGTGGATGAGTGTTTCAGGCTGATAATTATTGCTTATAATAATTGTTACAATTTACACAGTTTTAGTGAAACTTTTTGGATCAAGGTGATTCGGCATAATATTATTTTGAAATTCTAATTAACCTCTGGCATGCCGGAGTTGCCTGTAGGATACGCAAGATTTGTACCCGTCGTGTGGCAGATTTGCCATATGGCAACGTCATCCAGCATTCTTTTCATGGGTTTTTATACTTAAATTGTTGGTAGCATACTTAAATGAACCATAATCGCAACAAAATAATAAATCAGAAGAAAAGTTTTGCATTGGTTGAAATGGCACATAACGCAAATTGTAGCTCACAGGAATTCAGCATTCCAAAGATCAGTGCTTAACCTGTCATTTGCCGCTCGTGCGCCGGCGTATCATGAGACTTTACACGCGATTTTGACCCTTACGTATAAAGAAAGTGTATGAAGAACACGGTCAGAATCGCTTGCTCTATTATCGCTCTTTACCATAGAGAAAACCGCAATTAGATTGGTGACTCCATATAATTTATATTAATGATTTACCGGAGCGCGGGAGCGTGCGCAGTTCTTGCGCATGCGCGGGAAAAATTCTTTGGTTTTGAACTTTGACCTTTCTATGTACGAAATTTCTCAAGGACGCTGTCAGAATCGCGGGACATTGGGTGTCATGGCTGCCGCTTTTTGCGAACGCTAATTGGTTACAATCAATCCCATTTACTCGCGGCATTCAACGAGTTAATAAAAAATCTAATCATTTTTTTTAACCATCTGCTCACACTTCAAAGCTTTCGAAATGCCCTTAGGGAACGTACCCATACTACATGACCAACTTTCTGCAATTTTTAACCCCCCCCCCGGTGACCAAAAACCTATGGCTGGTCAGGTCACGTAGTATGGGTACGTTCCCTTAAGTGCTCAAAGTCCGTATCTTACAATATTAATGATGATATTTGGCGAAGCAGATTATAATCATTATTATGTATACAGTAGAATTCGATATAACGAATGACGCGCAGTGTTTTGTTTAAAAAAAGCTACGCACCAATACCTCGCCGCCCCGCAACTCGCCTACTCCCCGCGCACTAACACCTATCCTTATTAGCATGCGTAGATCACAGTCAGTGTTTATCATCTGTTGTGACTAGGTTAAAAGCTTGACACAATGAGTTCCGTGAAGCGAAAGTGTTTTTCAATTGAAGAAAAAAGTGCTATTTTACACCGTTTAAAAGCCGGGGAATCGAACGTAAGCCTCGCGAAGGAGTTCGTCAGTGTCTCATGCAAAAATAAGCTTAAATTATCTGGCCGTTTTGTGCGTTGTCCGGTGAGTACGACAAAATATCGCCGGCCCCTTGAGAGTCGTTATATCCGGATTCTACTGTATATACATATTTGAATAAATATTAGTCCTTATAAATTGTGTAAATACCGTCTTACTAGATAACATATTTATAAAAATCTTATATATGTATGTATTTTCCCTTACTTTATATTTAGAGAAATAAGTTCACTTTAATGTTAATCCCTTAGGCCTCTGGCATATTCTGTCAGAAGGTCAGAGTATTTCCGCTTTGCAATGAAATCCAAATAAATGGAATATTTCCGAAAGTATCCGAAAACTAATAAGTAACTATTTTTGAAAGTTGATGCATACGCTTTCAAATGGTATTATTAGAAATAAACATATAATTTTTGAAATATAAAAATTTTGAATGCAAACATAAAAATGCTTTAAAAATGGCTCACCTTACATTATTTGTTCTAATTAAAATTATTTATAACAAAAAAATAACATGCATACACAAACCCATTTTATTAGACAAATGTATTATAAACATTATTGTCACCTCATCTTTTTGTCGTTTCATGTAAAAAATAATCAATAAAAAATTCGAATTTATGTAAATTTTTGGTAATTTTTTTCAAATTATTGTCGGAAACTGTGAATTCTTCAATTGTTTCTTCTGTGGTTAAAGCCTCGACTACATTGAGCGGGTTTACAAGCTACTAGCCGGTGAATTCACTATCTGCTAGTGAACTCGCTCAGTATAATCAAATTTACCAGCTAACTAGCACATTTTACACTGAAGCCTCGATGACATAGGGCGAGTTTACAAGCTACTATCTACTAAGTTTAAAGGCGGATAAATCGGCGAGTGAGATTGTCATGATGACACACAAAACTGTCCACTCGCTTAGTAGCGTAGGAAACTGAGGTCGCTGCTAGCGCCAGTAACAAGAATAACGACGCCTGCGTGAACTAATTCTGTGATGTTTGACAGTCGAAATCAGCTGTTAATTGGCAGCCATCTTGAAAAACATAAATAAACCAATCACGAGCAAGCGGAGCGTGTAGCGAGTAAAGTTGACGACCTTTCAACTTTTTTCGTAGATTGTCAACAATCTGCTAGTTAGCAAGTAACACAATGACACTGAGCGAGTTTACTAACAGATAATGAGTTTCCCAGATAGTCGCCCTGTGTCATCGAGGCTTGAACGAGTTTACAAGCAGATAATGAATTCGTCTCAATGTAATCGAGGCTTATCTTCTAGATTTGAATATAAAGCGTGGTGTTTTCTCTTTCTAACACCATTTAGATCATACTTTTCACCATGACGGTAAGAGAGACAATGATGAGACGTATATGAGCTGTTCCCAAAAGCGAACATATTAGCCTGAGGGTTAAAAAAATTGTATAATATACTGAAGAAATACGAAAATATAACAGTTTTATAATAGTTAACAGCTAAATAAATATTCGTCACAATAAAATTAAGTTATATGAGACTTTTCTGTTAATAAATACAGCACAATGATTTTTGAAAATGAAAAATTTCCGACCTGCAACACAAAATATGCCATGCGCTTCTCCACAGATAAGAAATCAAGGTTTGCAAGTGACGAAATAACAAGCTAGAATAATATAAACAGATAAACCATTTCCTTGTCAAGTGGTTGTCCGTTACGGGTTAAGGAGTTTTGTATTTCATCCCATGGAGAGATTTTTGCTGTATTTTGCTCATGGTCCATATCCCTTGTTTCTTTTATCTGCTAGGGTCAGTCAAAAACTAATGCCTCCTATTTTTTTCTAATTAACCCCTCCGATTTATCGCGAATATTCACTTTTAGTGTCTTAAATGAAATGTCAGTTTTACGAAAACTTTGTGTTATTACCACTTCACAATTAAAGCTATCTATATAAATGAAACATTTCTGAACATAGCCGAATACTAAAAACTGTTTTTTTTTTTTTTTTACAGTGAATACCGCACAAGAATCTCAACTGCTCCCGTCTGGAGCCAGTGAGACTATGGCATCCCCAATCGGGGTATGTTGTGAGGCTGAAGGTAGTGGGGAGGGGAAGGAGGTGGGGAAGAGGAAGGTTGGGAAGTACCTGGCTATTCAGATCTGGTCACCAAACACGGCTAAAGCCATTCTCAAGCAACGTTTCAATTCTGAATGGTGGTCTTACACCAGGGCGATACTAATAGTATCTTCCACTCTGGAACATGCCGCAAATATAATATATATTATATTAAATGAATAAATTGTGAAATACACAAATTAATCAAATAAAATTTATTTGCGCATGCCGGGTTCGAACCCGCGACCTCTGGATTGTGAGTCAAGAGTCTTACCCACTGGACTACGGAAGAAAGGTTACGAAATAAGCTTTCAAATTCTCATATTACAAATAAATATTAACATTTGTAAATATTAAAATTTAGAATGCAAACATAAAAAAAATGTAAAAATGACTCACGTGATGTTTTTATGTGAAAACGGTACTAAAATCACGGATTATGTAAAAAAAAAACAATACTTATTCTATTGTATAAATGTATAATAAACAATTTTGTCACCTCACTTTTTTATCATTTCATACAAAAATATTAATAAAAATTAAAAATATCCAGCAGCCCGTATGCGATTTGGCGGGTAAAATAAATGTCAACCGTATGTCTGACAGAATTGGTATTTTACGTATTTCTATGGACAACTTGAATAGGGATGTACAGCTTGATTCACTATCGACCTTTTACTTTTTGTTTTAGGGATGTCACTAAAACAATAACGGAGTTAAGATTTCTGTGGACACGCGTTGACGTGAAAACACGCTTATTGTACTTGACTGCTATTGTCATTTTAACGCTTATATCTGCTTACGTTGCTGACGGGTTAAATATAGTTAGTTAAATGAAAAAATTGAATTTGGAGCTATTATTACTCAAACCTTCATCTACAATCTACTGCAATAGTAACTTTCTGCGTCAACAGGTGGCAGCACTGCAGTCGCTTTAATATGGCCGATATCAATGTTCGTATTAGTCGGCATTCTGTGATTGAATTCTTGAATGCAGAAGTTGAAACACCTATTCGCATTCATGAAAGACTGAAAAATGTGTACGGTGATGCAACTGAAAAAAAAATTGTGATCAGAAACGAAACATGGGATTCATGGAACCTATAATCAAAAAGGTAGTCAATGGAATGGCATCGCACAAACTCACCGAGGAAGAAAAAATTCGAACATGTGTGATCGGCAGGGAAAGTTATGGCGACGTTTTCAGGGATACAGAGGGTTTGATGATGGTTGATTTGTTGGAGCAGGGATACATGATAAATTCTTTCCAATACGTCACAGCCAAAGCTTAAAGCACGTTTTTCGCCAAACAAAAGCTATAGCGGATGGCTTTTAGGAACAACTGTGCTTTTTACCACTCTGGGATACATGTCCTTGTTAAAAGATGGACCAAAACTTTGGAAATGGGCGGAGATTATATTGAAAAGTGACAAATTAATCGTCACTAGTGTAGTTTCCGACCTATTTAATTGTATTTTTAAAGGAGAAAAAAATAGGATGCATTTACTGACCCTTGTACAATACTAACAATACAGCCTAGAAAAATTCTAATTTCATCCAAAGAGCATTACGAACTCTTGGATTGGACATGACTCTCATCCTGTTTAAGATACTCGTAGACCTTTTTGGCCAGACTCTTGTATTTCAAGGAGTAATTGCTGTCGGGGTCGGATATGACTATGGGTCGGCCCGTGGCGGTGGACTCGGAGACCCGGTGATGCAGCTCGAAGCTCTCCAGGACGGGGATGTGCAGCTGCTGGGCGAGGGCGTCGGTGTTCTCGCCGAAGATGTGGTTGACGGAGCCGCAGTTGGCGCAGGTGGAGTGAGCCATGTTCTCCACGATGCCCAATATGGGAATGTGGAGTTTCTCCAGCATGGTGGCTCCTCGACGTGACACTTGGATGGATGCCAGTTGAGGTGTTGTGACGATGATCGCCCCTGAAAAATAATACCTTTGTAAGGCCCCTTTTTTTACATATATTACAAGATAAGGTAAATTTTCGGGATTGGTGTCCATGGCTATTATGAATAATTTTTGGAAAAAAACTTTAGATTCGCCTTAATCGCTATAAAAGGAAACTTTTTGCATCAAGGCTGGCGGAAAATAATGCATTTTAATTTTCAATGTCGTTAAATAAAATATCACTTCGCGAACCGATCTACGACAGCCCGCCCGCTGCCGCCCGCCATTTTGTCACTGTTATGTTAGTATCCCTGACCTCACACAAACGAGAACTAGATACGATTGTAGCCGACTTCGTGGGATACATGATGGGCGCGTAATTATGAAAACAGAATTTGAATGGTTTGTTTGGCTACGCAGGGTTTGTGTAGCGGGCTTGTGTATGTTATCTTTACTTTAAAAAACAGCCTACGTTTTTGAATGGTTTGTTTGGCTACGCAGGGTTTGTGTAGCGGGCTTGTGTATATTATCTTTATTTTAAAAAACATCCCAGGATTTGAATGGTTTGTCTCCATTCCAGTGCCTGATTAGAGGTTTGTTTACATTATATTATTAATTCTGTTTTTCATAATTACGCGCCCATCATGTATCCCACGAAGTCAGCTACAATCGTATCTAGTTCTCGTTTGTGTGAGGTCAGGGATACCAACATAACAGTGACAAAATGGCGGGCGGCAGCGGGCGGGCTGTCGTAGATCGGTTCGCTAAGTGAAATTTTATTTAACGACATTGAAAATTAAAATGCATTATTTTCCGCCAGCCGTGATGCAAAAAGTTTCCTTTTATAGTGATTAAGGCGAATCTAAAGTTTTTTCCTAAAAATTATTCGTAATAGCCATGGACACTAATCCCGAAAAATTACCCAAGATAATATCGTAAGAGGTTTTCACAGGTTTAACTAAAAAAAAAATCTCCCATTCGGCAACCAAATGTCAAAAAAATATATTTGTATGAATATAAACTGATTTTATTATTTCTACACAAACATAAATACACACCCTGTGAGAAAAAAAAACAATTCAAACGAGTTTTCAAATAAATAATGGCATTGATAATCTTTTGAAAACGTAAAATATTGTTATTTTTACCACTGACAGCTTCTAAAAAGTGACCCGCAATGTCATAGAAAATTTATTTAAAATCATTCTGAGAAGCTAGATTAATCAAATCAACTGTTATGTCAAGAAAGATGTTGGCGCAAGCGATTCTGACCTTTTCCTTCTGTTTAAAAAGCGAAAGTTACTGACCTCTAGCGTAACATTTCGAAGCTAGTTATTAGTGCCGATTCCTACTTGCAACGGTCTAAATAATTCCTAAGCTTGTTGTAGTGAAAGTTGATAAAACAGATTTCTGTATATCATAGTCTGACATGTGTTTCATTGTATTAGTTTTTTTGGTTATAAATATTGTGTTCTGTAGAATAAAACGCTTCTTATCTCTTGAAAACAGCTAGAATCAACTAAGTTATGGTCTGAAGACCAGTTTAGTGCTTTGTCGGGTCGGAAAAAAGTTTTGTTGTAAAAAATAATTAAATAAATAAGTTGGAATTAGCCAGTGAAGAAATATTGCGTCTTTATTGAAGATCTTCTGCCATAAAAAACCAAACCAAACACCTTCTTATAGTTTCTTTATACATAAGGGTTAAAATCTCATTTAGAAAAAAAAGGGCCAGCGACAGTTGAGAGGTTAATGGGCCTTTTTGAGGAAAGGAGTAAACATAGGGCTTGAAGAGACCCATGTTGTAGGAAGGAGGAAAAACAGAGGCCAGCAAATCAATCCTCAGCCAAACTGTTCAGCTCAAGTAGAAACGACCCATTATCATGTAACAAATGTCAACCGTGTACAAACAGTGGCGGATACAGAAAAAACTCAAGGGGGGGGCGCAGGGCCGGATCTACGAAATCGGGCGCCCTGTGCAGTAGGTATCGATGGCGCCCCCCCCCCCTACATTTTTATTTTGATTAAAAATTCGTTCACCCCAATTTTTTATTTTTTTTATTTAATTTTATTTTTTTTACACTAATTTATCAAATAAAATCAAGACATATAAAGGGTGTAACTTTTCCAAGTGACCTGGCGGTAGCTCTCACACTCGTTTTTTTTAAAGAGAGAATCGCCAGGAGCCCTATACTCTCTGAATCTATTGGGTAAACATAAAATTATGGTGCTATTTTAATTATTTTAGGAAAAACTCTTTTTGCAAGTTATGCTTTAAAATAATATGACGAATTGTTTGTTTGTGCCCGTACCATGATTTAAAATATAGGTTACGAGACAATGCGGGTGGTTTAGATGAACTAGATCCATTAGACATTTTTGAGATTTACTGCGTTTATGTAGGGAATGGGACGTTTCTACGCCGCCGGTTCTTCGCCGCCAGTTCATCGCCGCCGTTTCTACGCCGGGACGGTTCTACACCGGCCGTTTCTACACCGGCCGTTTCTACGCCAGCCGATTCTACGCCGCATTCAAATTAAATTAACAATTACAATTAAACTTTATTGTTTAAACACATACATACAGTCATAGAAAATAAAATAGAAAATACAAAAATTATCGAATCATTTAAAAAGTAGCATTAACATTTATTTTAATTTAAAAGATTTTGTACATGCAAGTTACAATCGCCGCACAGTGGCTGAAATTGGAGCGCTGGCTGGCGCGACATCCCTCTCGGCGTTCGACCATTTGGTTGTTTATTGTTGTTTTTAAGTGTTTATATGAAATATTACAAAATTTTTGAAAGATTCTCTATAATAACTTCATAAATTGAAGGAGAATCCCAAACAATAAACATAACATTGTTAATCGATGTACATAGCAATAATACTTAGGATTTTCCAGACAGTGGGGAATAACGTTAAATAATGATAATTGGGGGTAGAATGGTTTAATGGGGGTAATTAGTGTAATTACACACAATAGGTAATCTAATTATATATTAACTCCTGCTAAAAATGCTCACACGCAAATTGAATGTATTTATAAACATTTTATAGTTGGCAGGTACCTACTTAAAAATATATTATACATTTAATGACATGCGCATTAAAATAACCAAACGGAAAAGACTCCAAAAGATAGTACAGGATATTTTATATTTATGTAATAACATAAATTAAAAAATATGTTATTACATAAATTACAGAATAATTAACTTTCTGATGTTATTTTCAATGAAATTTTTAATTTTAGTGACTAATTGAAAATAAAATTCATTTTGACGTTTTATTAGTTATAGTAATAAAGGTAACATTATGTTAATCTTTCTTAGACATAAAGGAATCAAAGATTGAATTCAAAAAAATAATTGATGAAAAATACAATCATTCCTTAAAAATGCAATTACTGGAGTGGCTGGTGACGGCTGGTGATAATTTTTATTGTTCCATGTACAAAAAAGATACATCAATAATATTCTTTTAAAATTAGAGTGGAGAATCGTGGAGTTTTTTTTCCTACTCCATTAAAGAAAATAAATTTGAAAAAAAAATTTGGAAAAAAGACGTCAACTTTAAATCAAGATTTCCGATATAATTTATGACATAAATATCTTTTTACTGTTACTTTACTAAAGCTCATACCTTTAAAAATATTTTAAATGAATTTATAAAAAAAAAAAATCGATAATAAGTACACAAACAGCTAGATTCTGCACACCTTCAAACTCACCTAAATACAGCAGCGTAAAAGTGCGCCCAATAATCCTCTGTTCTGCGACTAATTACAGAATAATTAAGTTTCAGATGTAATTTTCAATGAAATTTTTAATTTAAGTGAGTAACTGAGAATAAATTCATTTTGACGTTTTATTGGTCATAGTATCAATGGTAACATTAGGTTAATCTTTCTTAGACATAAAGGAATCAAAGATTGAATTCTAAAAAAAAATTGATAAAAAATACAATCATTCCTTATAAATGCATTTTGGGAACATGCTGATCAGGGGCCGGTGACGCGCCAGCGTTCCAATTTCAGCCACAGAGCGCCGGGATTACCAGATTGGGACCCATTGACAAAGCAGGTAAGCAGAAGTTTTAATCCGGGTTATCTTAATGGTGTTATGGTTATCAACACAGGCCCATTAGCACAAA